>CM039673.1:191589410-192279410 GCA_022496015.1 Hordeum marinum | reverse complement strand
CTTTAAAGTCCTCATGTCAGTTTCTTCATGGACACACCAAATTCCTCAGTTTCAAAGTCTTCAAGAAAAGCTTCAAAGTCTTCAGAAAGAGCTTAAAATTCTTCAGCTAAAGACATACATTTTTAGGGGTCGACATTTTTCAAATATCTTAAATTTTTACATATTATTTCTATAAAAAAATCCCCAGGTTTTCCTAAATTTTGAGAATTTTGAAAGTTATAGAAGTATGTTTTTTACACATCATTACAGACTGTTCTGTTTTACACAGATTCTGTTTTTTGCTTGCCTAGTTTGCTTGTTTTTATGATGCCATGGATTGTATCAGGGGATATAAGTCATCGAGAAGTTATAATACAATACCTTATCAATAATAAAATAAGAGTCAATTTATAACTATACCTAAAGTATTTGATATATTTATTATACTAATTGATTCCATGAGGTTTCTGTTGAGTTTTGTGTGCTGAAGTTTTCAAGTTTTAGGTGTTATCGTGATGCAGAAAGGAATAAGGAGCGGCAAGAGACTAAGCTTGGTGATGCCCAGGAACCCCAAGGTAATATTCTAGGAAGACTCAAGCATCTAAGCTTTGGGATTCCCCGGAAGGCATCCCCTCTTTCGTCTCAATCCATCAATATGTCACTTGGAGCTATATTTTTATTCATCACATGATATGAATTTTGCTTGGAGCGTCGTTTGATATTTTTTAGTTTCCCACAATCATTGTTTGCTGGACACACTTATTTGAGAGAAACAAACTATCGCCATGATTTAATAGAATAATCTATGTGCTTCACTTATATCTTTGAGCTTAGAGTTGCTCCAGCACTTCACCTATATTTTTTAGAGCATGGTGGCATTTTGATTTTATAGAAATAATCGCACTCTCATTCTTCACTTGTATTTGTTTGAGATTTAATAAATAGCAATGGTAATTTGCATGGGTTATAAGATTAGTCCAAAAATAATAGGTATTCAATGAGTGCATGATCAAAACCATAGTAGCATATAAAAGAGAAATCATGGTTAATGATATTAACATGGTAGTGTGAAAGAGCATGATTGCATGATTATTGGTTAACCCTACGGAAATAGTTTCACCACCACCGGCACCACGCCTCGTGCTGCCGGACCTCATGTACTACTTCACCCATCTTGCTGGATCAAAAAGGCGAGGACATCATCGAGGTGAAGGTGTGCTGAACACGGAGGTGCCGTGTGTTTGGTGCTTGATTGGAACGGATTGTAATGAACTGCGTAGATAAACGCTGCTGCTTAGCGATCTACAAGGGTATGTAGAAGCTCTCTCCCTCTCAGAGCTATGCATCTCCATGGATTGATCTTGCGTGTGCATAGAAATTTTTGTCTTCCATGCCACGTTCCCCAACATCACCATGCCATAAAAATTTTTGGATGAAATGCATGTTAATAATCTCTAATTCATGATATTCTTGCTTCGCCAAGCACAACAGATTTAGAGCAGAGGATGAAGTATAGGAAGGAGATTAGAACCACACTGGGCTTCTTATTATGAGGTTTATAGATAGCTAGGGCTATCTCTAATTAGTTAACTAGGACCAACTAGACGTAGCACTAGAACAACTAGAGGAGGCTCTAAAACTCGTGTTCTAGGGGCTAGCCCTGCTCCTCTGTTTATATGTTGATCCCTCGGGCCGTAACTTGGGCAGAGGGCCTCCCCAAGGTCGGTTTGGAATGCAAGGAAGAGTCCTTCTCGGATTCCCGCACCAGACGCCATGATCCATGATGTCTAAGGCCAAACGCTAGGGTTCCTGGCTTATGGTCCCCGACCTTCTCCAAACATCCTAGTGCATCGACCTAAAGCCCTGTGGGCCTTACCTCCGAACCATTCCACAACTCCTCAATATGTCCATGATCTCATCTGGAACTGCGAACAACATTTGGTCACCAAAAAACATAACTCATATAATACTATATCGTAAACGAAAGTTAAGCATGCGAACCTACGGGTTCCAGAATAACGTAGACATGACCGAGACGCCTCTCTGGTCAATAACCATAGCGGGACCTGGATGTCCATATTGGTTCCTACATATTCTACGAAGATCTTTATTGGTCAAACCTTTATGACAACATACCTAGTTCCCTTTGTCTATCCGTATGTTACTTGCCCAAGGTTCGATCGTCGGTATCTCAAAACCTAGTTCAATCTCGTTAGCGGCAAGTCTCTTTACTTGTTCCATAATACATCATCCCGTAACTAAATCCTTAGTCACTTTGCTTCAAGGTTGTTGTGACGCTGTATTACCGAGAGGGCCCAGAGATACCTCTCTGTCATACGGAGTGACAAATCCCAATCTCGATACATGTCAACTCAAGAAATACCTTTGGAGATACCTATAGAGTACCTTTATGATCACCCAGTTATGTTGTGACGTTTGAACACACAAGGCATTCCTTCGGAGTCTGGGAGTTGCATGATCTCATGGTCGAAGAAACATGTATTTTGACAAATAAGAAGGGAGTAGCAATAAATTAACGATCATATGCTATGCTAACAGATGGGTCTTGTCAATCACATCATTCTCCTAATGATGTGATCTTGGTATCAAATGACAACTCATGTCTATGGTTAGGAAACCTTGACTATCTTTGATCACAAGCTAGTCTTGTAGATGCTTACTAGGGACACGTTATTTGTTTATGTATCCACACATGCATTTAAGTTTCCGGTTAATACAATTCTAGCGCGAATATTAAACCTTTATCATGATTAAAGAAATATAATAATAACCACTTTATTATTTCCTCTAGTGCATATTTCCAACAGTCTCCCACTTGCACTAGAGTCAATAATCTAGATTACATAGTAATGAATCTAACACCCATGGAGTCTTGGTGCGGAACATGTTTTGCCCTTGGAAGAAGTTTAGTCAACGGGTCTGACACATTCAGATCCGTATGTATTTTGCAAATTTCTTTGTCTCCATCCTTGACCGTTTCACGAATGGATTTGAAGTGACGCTTGATGTGTTTGGTTCTCTTGTGAAACCTGGATTCCTTGGTTAAGGCAATTTCTCTAGTGTTGTCACAAAAGATTGTCAATGGACCCGATGCATGTGGTATTACACCCAGTCGGACATGAACTCCTTCATCTAGACTCCTTCATGCCCTGCTTCCGAAGCAGCCATATATTCCTCTTCACATGTAGATCCCGCCATGACGCTCTGCTTGGAACTTCACCAACTGACAACTCCACCATTCCGTATAAACACACATCCGGTTTGTGACTTAGAGTCATCTGGATCTGAGTCAAAACTAGCATCGACGCAACCCTTTACAATGAGCCCTTTTTCACATCCGTAAACGAGAAAAATATCCTTGGTCCTTTTCAGGTACTTCATAATATTCTTGACCACTGTCGAGTGACACACTCCTAGATTACTATAGTACCTCCTTGCCAAACTTATGGCATGGCAAGGCACATATAAGGTCTGGCACACAGCATGGCATACATTATAGAGCTGATGGCCAAGGCATATAATAACTTTCATTATCTCTCTATCTTTTTCTGTGGTCGGACTTTGAGTCTGACACAATTTCACCCCTTGCAACACAGGCAAGAACCCTTTCTTTGACTGGTCCATTTTGAACTTCTTCAGGACTTTGTCGAGGTATGTGCTTTGTGAAAGTCCTATTAAGTGTCTCGATCTATCCCTATAGATTTTGATGCCTAATATATAAGGAGCTTCACTAAGGTCTTTCTTTGTAATATTGTTATTCAAGTATCCTTATTTGCTATCCAAAAATTCTATATCATTTCCAATCAAAAATATGTCATCCACATATAATACTCCCTCCGTCCCAAAATTATTCTCTTAGGTTTGTTTAGAGATGGATGTATCTAGACACTACAATATGACTAGATAAATTCATATCTAGATAAATCTAAGACAAGAATTTGGGGACAGAGGGAGTATTAAAAATGCTACAGAGCTCTCACTCACTTTCTTGTAAATACAGGCTTCTCCGTAAGTCTGTATAAAACCAAATGCTTTGATCACCTCATCAAAGTGTATATTCTGACTCCAAGATGCTTGCACTAGTCCATAGATGGATTGCTGGAGCTTGCACACTTTGCTAGCACCCTTAGGATCGACAAAACCTTCTGGTTGCATTATATACCACAATTCTTTAAGGAATATGTCGGGGATATTACCACGCGGTATAACCCGGCCTGAAGTGTGACCCGGCCGGGATTTTGCGACTCACTGCTACATCAGCCAAGCTTGGCGACTCATTGGTGACCCGGCAGGAGGTATCATCCGATAGGAGGAATGACCCGACCCATAGTATGGCGGCTTATAGGTCACCTCTATTACCAGGTCACAGGACGACCAGACCCAAGGTCCAGCGTGCAAGCGGGAGTGAGGCGGATCACAGAGAAGGCCCAAAGGAGAAGAAGGATTCCCTTAAGGAAACAAGACCTGGATTAGGACTCAAGAGAGACTAATCCTAATCCTAATCCTAGTAGGACTCTACATGTAAAGTTACCCCTTCCACTTGTATAAAGTGGGGTAGGGCACCCCTAGAGGGACAGATTCAAGTCACTAGAGATAGACAAATTAGAGGCTCTCGAGATTAGAGGTAGCAAGACAACACCCTTGTAATCGAGATCATCCTCATCATCAATATACACAAAGCAGGACGTAGGCTTTTACCTCGATCAGAGGGACCGAACCTGGGTAAACTCGCATCTCTCGATTCTGACCAACCCCTCTCAAGCTGCCACATAGTTGCGATGGCCTCACACCTAAGTCCATTGACCCGGACATCATGCCGTGACAAATCCACGATAGTTGGCACCCACCATGGGGCCTCGCACGGTGGTGATGTGTTCTCGGAGGGATCTTTCGAGGGATCGAGAAACTCGCAATTCACAGAATGAAAAAAGACCTTGTGAGAAAAGGATGTAGATCATCTACATGACGAACGGTCGGAACGCATATACAAGATTGAGCTCAAGAAATTTAACATTGTGTGTGCCACTGCATGAGGTGATCCGTGGAATGCAACCGGAGATCAAATTCCCTCGTTGCAACGTTGCAGAATACAGTCAAAAAATTGTTCAAGACCGACATCAGCTTGGAGTTGCGCTGTAGCGACCCGACCTGGAAAGGTCAAGCCTCTGTGTGTTCTGTGCCATCCCTGGATCAGTATGCTTGCACACACAGTACATCAATGTATATATCAAAGTGCAATCACATGTAATTAATGTAAAACTTATATATACCTTAAAATCTCAGTGGAAACAGTCAACGGGAGTGGAGTCCCAATAACACAAACGGTAGGTTGAGTGCAGACCGTAACCCTGAACCGTACTCTTACCCGTCATAGAGCCTATCTGCAACATAAGATGTTTTAGCCGTGTAGATCAATACATTGAATGTACCGGCAAGATCATCATAGCAGAGCGGAAGATAAAAACTATTCTATATGCAGTAAGGCTTTGTGGCTCTGTGTCTGAGTTTTTTCGCATAAAAACTGATTTTATTCTCTTTTCCTACAACAAAGGAATATCAAGAGTTTTCACTACGGAGTTACCTAACATGACATGGTTCCGCCAACCGATATCTTAATGCCCACAAGTATCATAAGTTGCCCACAATTAATTATCAATCCAGTGTTCAGAGTTCAGAGATAGATCCAAGTCTAGAAGCTCAAATTTGTCCATAACCGTGGACACGGCTAATCGATGAGGTTTAACACGGCAGAGTGTTGTGTAATTTACCCACAAGATTCGTTCCCTCCTTGTGTCAGTGCCCATCCAATCCTAACGTCGACTACATCTCGTAGCACTGCCCAGCCAGAGTCACAACAAAGATCAACCAAGCCAGAGCCCATAATGACTTGTGGCTACACATGTAAGCTTCCGGGCATGAAGTATTCATCCGTCTCTTTGAGTCTGGGTGAAGCTTTCCGCAAGATGTCATGGCGCTTCTCCATGCATCCCGGCCATCCACTGGTTACTCCAGGGATGCCCAATCAACCATCCTTCACCCAGTAGTGTGTATTGAAAACTTGTTTCTCGAGTCTCGAAGTCTTGAGGTCTTGAAGATGCAGGTCTTGAAGATGCCTTCATGAAGTTGTCGTCTTGACGTAGAGTCCTCCTTCTTACACCACTCACGAACACTCATACCAAACCCCGTCTACTTTAGCATAGCATAAAAATAACTAACGTTCCCGGGGCTTTAGTAACAAGTGGTGGGTTCCTACCTCATGCATTCTACTCAACTACAAGAATTTCAATAACACTACTGGAGGGATTTGTTGAATGATGTCACTACAAGCAATAAAACATAGGTATGAACAAAATGGTCCAAGTGAACTTGCATGTACTGCTGATGAAGAATAATATCGCTCTCGGAAATAACTTGATAGACTATTCGTCACTCTCCGATGAAAATCTATATAATCAAACATTGCATTCATATAAGCAATCATACTAGCAATGAATTCAAACAATCAAAAAGTAATACAAAACCAAAAGCAACAAGGTTGTGATGAAGGAAATACTTAAGACAAAACTCAAAACAACAAAGTTTCAGCAACACAACTAAGGTTGGTTTTCTCTACAAGTGATCCTATTTTCAAAAGTAAAAACACAAAACAAAAACAAAGTAAAATATAACAAAAGTACTTTAGTAAATATTTTACTTAGCAAAAAGAATTACTTCTGAAGAACAACTAAGAACTAAGAAAGTAATACTATAAACAACATAGATTTTTTCCCCTAATAAACCTAACAATAAGAAAACAAATGAAATATTAAAATAACAGAAAACAAAATATATAACACTAAGTTAACAGAAAGTATATTTTATAAAACAATTTTATTAAAGGTATTGTCCAAAAGCAAATCAAACTAGCAAATGGAAATCAATTACAAGTTATAATTAACTAGAATTGATTTTCATGCAATCAACTAATAAAATAATATTTGTTTGAAGGGCTACTGTTATCTAACAGAAAACTTTATAAAATCTATCAGTTAATATAAATTAAAAAAAATTAAAACAAAATAAATATAAGTAAACCAAAAAGAACTAAAACATAATCTGTTTAGTTAAAAATACAAATTTAAATATTCTAAAAATTCTAAAATTATACCTACTGTTAAATAATGTCACTAGTGATAGGTAGCAAAAAGAATCGACTTAAAATCTATTTTTAAACTCGAGATATTCAGAAAATAAGATTTGAACAAAATTTGTTTGAATTCAAATTTGAATTATTCAAATATGGTCAAGCTTTATATCTACAGAAACTAGATAAAAATTTGTGACAGCATGCAAAAAGAATCACTCAGAAATACTAAAAATTCTAATAGTTATAGCAAAACCAAAATCAAAGTATATTCTGTTTTTAAAATAGAAAACAGAAAAAGGAAAAAATCCTAACTAACGAATAGGTGTACACATGGCGCTTTGTGATTGGCTACAGGGTGTGCATGAGCGAGTGTTTCGGATGGACGACCGACTCCTAACGGAAAAACGGTTCGGCTAAATGACTAAACAGAAAACCAGTCGGTTTATTAAATCTAATCCGGATCTAAATCGAAGGGGTATGTAGATCTAATCTACACCGTTGAACAAGATCGGACGGTCGAGGAGGAAGGAGAGCTCACAGGGGGGTCGGGGTGCTCCGACGAAGCTCCGGCGATGTTTGACGGCGGCGAGGTCGACGGAGACGGCGTTCCGGTGGTCCTCCGGCGTTGGTGATGGCACTGGTCGACGCACGCGAGGACGACGAGCAAGATGGTAGCATCAGCGGGGCTCGGGGGCGATGGTCTCGACGGCGGCTAGCTCGAAGGCGGCGGCGGTGCTCGGGTGTCGATGGGGAAAGGGGCTCCAGTGGGTGCGGGGCTTGGGTGAGGGCACTGGGAGGTGCACGCGAGCGAGGGGGAGCGGTTGGTTGGCTCGGGAGGCAGCAGGGGTGTCGGGGTGGAGCGGCACGAGCTCGAGGAGCTTCGGTGGTGGCCGGAGCTCCGACGAGTGATTACGACGGCGAGAGGGCATGGGGAAGGGGGTTTCGGAGGGGAATGGGTAGAGGGGGCCTCGGGCTTTATAGGGGCGGCTCGGGGTCGTAGAAAGGAAAGGGAGAGGAGGTCACGATGGCTCAGATCTGCTCCGGCGAGGTAATTGGGGGGAGGGAGGAAAGGAAGGGGACGACCGTGGTGATCGTGCGATCGGTCGGTGGGGCTGGCGCATCAGAGGGAGAAAGAGAGAGGGCGCGGCGTCAGTGGCCGGTTCGAAGGAGGTGGGCCGCGATGGACTTTCCTAATAAAAACCGTTTTCCTTTTATAAAATAACAAAGTAGGAAACTAACTTTATGGCAACCAATATATTTCCACAAAATGAAGATTTATATATCAAATTGACCAGGGGAATTAATGCAATTTAATGAACATTTTTCCACGGACAGATTAAATACTTCGAAAACATATTTTTTAGAAAAATGCCTAATTTGATTTTAATTCTTTTTGCAATAAACTTTCAAATAACCCTCGGGTTTTTATGGTTCAAGACTTCACAAAAATAACCCTGGTGTGGAGTGCCATGTTACTCCTCTCAAAACTCTTGTCAAGGGTATTAGAATTCTTTCAAACTTCAAATTGGAAATCAAATATGAAAAGAACTCCATATCAGAAAATTTCAAATGTTTTCAAACTTCACTCTTCAAATCTTTTTATATTGAAGAAGTCATGTCATCTTCTCTCACTGATTTGAAATGTAGGAATTTGAATTCCAAAAGCATATGGGAAAGTCATGGCATTCCCTCTCATTCAAAAGTTTTCAAAAAGTTTCAAATTTTCACTCAATTTCAATCACTCAATCAAACAAACAATCATTCTAATATTTATTATAACATTCCAAAATTTGGGATGTTACAAACCTACCACACTTAAAATGAATCTCGTCCACGAGATTCGAAGAGGCTAGAAAGAAAAGGTTAGGGTTTGGGGTCTTCTAACAAAATCCATTGACCAAGAAGGTGTGGGGTCTACCACACTTAAAATGAGAGTTACTGGTCCTTCAAAATCATGGCAGTCCTGTGGGTTCATCTATCTGTTCACATTCTTCACGATAGCTCCTTCGGTGATGCTCTTCCGTTTAAGTCAAAATCTTGTGTTCTCATAACAAAATGTATGTTCTCCGGTACTGGGTCTTCTTAACTGACAGGTCTCGTGATCATTCTAAATAACTTATCGAATATCTCATGGTGGTCTACCATTTGTGGTTATCCTGCAGTGAAATGGGTCTTGGCTTCATTCCTTACCGTAAAATTCCTACGTGTGACAGCAACTGTCATGTACAGGGGGGTTTCATCATACCATTCTAAGGCTTAAACAAAAGCTTCAAAGAACATCGTCATCTTTACTATGGATAAGTCACTCAGATTTACCATTCCGAATAGCAAGAGAAATGATAAGAGTAAGTCGTCATGGTGATCAATCCATGCCGCACTGAAATCCATTACCTTGTATAAGGTTTAGTGAATCTCGTATTCTAACACTTGGGCTTCCTCACAAGCATTGCAGAAATTTCTCTTGTCCACGAACGAAGTTCGGATACATCCATTGATTCTGCAAGCTGGGCAAAAAAACATCTATCATTTCTTCCCATCTCTCAGGCTTTCGGATACTCCTTAGGAAACGTTTGCTGATCCAATCACATCTTCTTGCTTCATGATCTTTGGGCAACCTTCAGGAAACCATGAGATCCATCCTTGATACACGTTCTTTTCCTTGAATATGTTTTCCTTTCCATTGGTCTGTCTACCAATAGAGGTTTTGGTACATCATATTCAAATTCAAGGTATGCTATTTCAGGTGTTGCCATCAACATAGCTGGATATGTTTCCACATTCTCTTCACCTGTATTCACTTATCCAAACTCCTTAACAAGAATGGTACTTTCTTTATTGATTGGTCCCTATGGTTACTGCCACACTTAAAATGAAATGTACACATGTCTGCATAGACCATATTTTCTTATATCCTCGAAAATGGTCAGAGATCTTTGTTCATAGAGTAACAACTCATATAATTCAACACAGGAGAATCATGACACCATAAATTCCATTGACTCATGAATTTATTACAAACTTTGAGACTTCCTTTACATAACTTCAAAATGATAAGGGGGCTACCTATTACATTTATTACTTCCAAAATCCCAAAACTCAAACTACTCATGTTTAGCCTTCTTCTCCGGGCAGGTATAGGAGTAGTGTCCTGTCTTGTTGCACTGATGACAAGTGATTTGGTTCAGATCCTTCCGTGTAGAAAACCACGGAGTCCTCTTCTTCTTCTTGGGTTGGTTTCCTTTCCTGATGCTTGGCTCATACCTCCTGCAAAAACAGTGTGGCCTCTCTAAGCTACAATGCAGACATCTGATGCCTCCGCTTACTTGGCCTTTCTTCTTATCTAGGTTGATCATTTCTTCTATCTCCTCAGGATCATATTGCACTTCTTCTGTCGGGAAGTCTCCCAAATACTCATTCGGACAATCCTGAGAGATATGTCCTTCTTCTCCACATGAATAACATGACTTGGTACTTATGTTTGGGTCTGGTATATCTCCCATCATCATGGGTTCTTCTAACTTATTCCCGAGGGCTTCTTTCATTGCTTCCTTCTGCTGCTTCATGACTTCTTGTACCTTGGGGTATATTTGACATTGTGCCGGATAGTGCGTAGTTCCTTCACACAAGAAACATGTCACCTGCCCAGTTGGGAATTCCTCAGCTCGGTGATTTTCTTCACAATGAGGGCATCCTTCCTTGTGTTCTTCCTGGGTGTGTCCTATCTCCCCACATATCTTGCATGCACAAATCTTCTTCACATCTTTGCAGCGGGGCTTCTGGGTGTTGGTGACAACATGAGACTTTTGTAGAGTCCTCTTGAATTCTTCCCAGGTGATGGATGCTTGCCTATCATGGATAGCTTCATGCATCTTCCACCAATTTGCAGCACCTTTTGCAAAGTACCGAAGACCATACTGGACCATCTCGTTCCTTGCAACATGGTTACTCCTTAGATGATCCTCCATGTTCTGAATCCATTCTTCTGTCTCTAACCGAGTCATCGATCCAGAATATATGAGTCCATCTTCATTCATCAACTATTGGGTTCAAGGTTTTGGGGATGAGATGGGTAAGAGAGAGAGAAACTGAGAGAGAAGGGGTACAAACAACTCAAAGACACAAAACATCAAACTCAAGTCCACACATTCATAAAGTTCAATCAAACTATAGTATCGCCACCCACATAAGGTTGGTATGGTCGATCACTCAAATCGTAAAAACGTTTATCCTTTATTGTCTCATGGTGGGGCTACTACTAAGCTAGTCTATATCATGTCTTCGTCTTCAGTGGGCTTCTTCTGGTCATGCTTGATATTCTCAAGTTCTTCTACCAGATTTTCCCTGTTGATGCGGAGTTTCTGGTGTCGTCCCTGTAGTTCCTTAAAATCTCAGAGGAAACAGTCATCGGGAGTGGAGTCCCAATAACACCAACAGCAGGTTGAGTGCAGACCGTAACCCTGAATCGTACTCTTACCCGTCGTAGAGCCTATCTGTAACATAAGACGTTGTATCCATGTAGGTCAGTACATTGAATGTACCGGCAAGATCAACATAGCAGAGCAGAAGATAAAAACTATTCTATATGTAGTAAGGCTTTATGGCTCTGTGTTTGAGCTTTTGCATAAAAGCTGATTTTCTTTTCTTTTCCTACAACAAAGGAATATCAGGAGTTTTCACTATAGAGTTACCTAACATGACATGGTTCCGCCAACCGATGTCTTAATGCTCACAAGTATCATAAGTTGCCCACAATTAATTATCAATCCAGTGTTGAGAGTTCAGAGATAGATCCAAGTCTAGAAGCTTGATACCATTTCTGTAGCGAACCGACTCAAAACGAGTCAAGCCTCTGTGTTTTCTCTGCCATCCCTGGATCAGTATGTTGGCACACACAGTACATCAATGTATATATCAAAGTGCAATCACATGCAATTAACGTAAAACTGATATATACCTTAAAATTTCAGCGGAAACAGTCAACGGGAGCGGACTCCCAATAACACTAACGACAGGTTGAGTGCAGACCGTAACCCTGAATCGTACTCTTACCCATCGTAGAGCTTATCTGCAACATAAGACATTGCAGCCGTGTAGGTTAGTACATTGAATGTACCGCAAGATCACCATAGAAGAACAGAAGATAAAAACTATTCTATATGCAGTAAGGCTTTGTGGCTCTGTGTCTGAGTTTTTGCAAAAAAGCTGATTTTATTTTCTTTTCCTACAACAAAGGAATATCAGGAGTTTTTAATACAAAGTTACCTAACATGACATGGTTCCACCAACCGATGTCTTAATGCCCACAAGTATCAATAGTTGCCCACAATTAATTATCAATCCAACATTGAGAGTTCAGAGATAGATCCAAGTCTAGAAGCTCAAATTTGTCCGTAACCGTGGACACGGTTAATCATTAGGTTTAACTCTGCAGAGTGTTGTGTACTTTACCCACAAGATTCGTTCCCTGTAGTTCCAGGAGTTGATTCTTGAGCTTCTGAGTTTCAATGTCTCCAGCATGAGCCATGGCCTGACTATTCTTCAAGTCTTGACGAAGCTTCTGAATCTCGGGATCATGTTTCTTCAGATTGACTACCTTCAGCTTCTCGTTCTTGAGGCTCTCATGAAGTGCTTCGTTCTCAAATAACTCTGAGAGACGGTCCATTTGAAGGTTCTTGATGTAGCGCTCCAGTTCTTGATTGTACACAAGTACGAGTGAAAACTTCTTCTTCTGTTTGTAGGTTAGGTCGATGAGTGCTCCATCAGGCTTCTGCCATCCAAGCCTTCCAAAGTAGTGGTTGCACAACTCAGCACGATGACGATAGCTCAAACGTCCGGTGGCATCACAGACAACAATGTTCATGCCCATCTCACATTCATGGCTCAATGTGCCATAGTTGATGTCTTCAGTCTTGGGGTCTTCTTCACGTCCAAAAACCTTAGTTTTGATGCCCAGAATCCAGACTTCCTCTTAGTCGCCTTGATCTCAGGTATCGGCAGCTTCACCATCTTCACTAGCTCCATGAGGAATGAGCCTCCGAGGACATCTTCGTAGTCCTCTCTTTTGTTCAGGGTGTAGTTCTCAGTCTATAGTTTTGAAACAGGGAGGGTTCAGTAAAAGAATTTAGAAGTTACGAGAGTAGAGAAAACAAAGTTGTTCCTATCAAGGTCTTCCTATTTCTAATCCATTTCCTAGGGTCACGTCCTACAGTCAACATGTGCTCTGATACCATGTCTGTAGCGACTCGACCTGGAAAGGTCAAGCCTCTATGTGTTCTGTGCCATCCCTGGATCAGTATGCTAGCACACACAGTACATCAATGTATATATCAAAGTGCAATCACATGTAATTAACGCAAAACTGATGTATGCCTTAAAATCTCAGCGGAAACAGTCAACGGGAGTGGATTCCCAATAACACCAACGGCAGGTTGAGTGCAGACCGTAACCCTGAATCGTACTCTTACCCGTCGTAGAGCCTATCTGCAACATAAGACGTTGCAGCCGTGTAGGTCAGTACATTGAATGTACCGGCAAGATCACCATAGTAGAGCAGAAGATAAAAACTATTCTATATGCAGTAAGGCTTTGTGGCTCTGTGTCTGAGTTTTTGCATAAGAGCTGATTTTATTTTCTTTTCCTACAACAAAGGAATATCAGGAGTTTTCACTACAGAGTTACCTAACATGACATGGTTCCGCCAACCGATGTCTTAATGCCCACAAGTATCATAAGTTGCCCACAATTAATTATCAATCCAGTGTTGAGAGTTTAGAGATAGATCCAAGTCTAGAGTTTTGTGTACTATACCCACAAGATTCGTTCCCTCCTGGTAAGTCCTCGCACTGCCGGGTGTTTGAGAACAGGATGAACGAAACATGGTCTTTCAGAGTGTTTCCCTGACTACTGTCAGTGCCCATCTAATCCTAACGTCGACTACATCTCGTAGCACTGCCCAGCCAGAGTCACAACAAAGATCAACCAAGCCAGAGCCCATAATGACTTGTGGCTACACATGTAAGCTTTCGGGCATGAAGTATTCATCCATCTCTTTGAGTCTGGGTGATGCTTTCCGCAAGATGTCATGCCGCTTCTCCATGCATCCCGGCCATCCACTGGTTACTCCAGGGATGCCCAATCAACCATCCTTCACCCAGTAGTGTGTATTGAAAACTTGTTTCTCGAGTCTCGAAGTCTTGAGGTCTTGAAGATGCAGGTCTTGAAGATGCCTTCATGAAGTTGTCGTCTTGACTTAGAGTCCTCCTTCTCACACCACGCACAAACACTCATACCAAACCCCATCTACTTTAGCATAGCATAAAAATAACTAACGTTCCCGGGGCTTTAGTAACAAGTGGTGGGTTCCTACCTCATGCATTCTACTCAACTACAAGAATTTCAATAACACTACTAGAGGGATTTGTTGAATGATGTCACTACATGCAATAAAACATAGGTATGAACAAAATGGTCCAAGTGAACTTGCCTGTACTGCTGATGAAGAATAATATCGCTCTTAGAAATAACTTGATAGAATATTCATCACTCTCCGATGAAAATCTATATAATCAAACATTGCATTCATATAAGCAATCATACTAGCAATCAAATCTAACAATCAAAAAGTAACACAAAACCAAAAGCAACAAGGTTGTGATGAAGGAAATACTTAAGACAAAACTCAAAACAACAAAGTTTCAGCAACACAACTAAGGTTGGTTTTCTCTACAAGTGATCCTATTTTCAAAAGTAAAAACACAAAACAAAAACAAAGTAAAATATAACAACAGTATTTTAGTAAATATTTTACTTAGCAAAAAGAATTACTTTTGAAGAACAACTAAGAACTAAGAAAGTAATACTATAAACAACATAGATTTTTTTGCCTAATAAACCTAACAATAAGAAAACAAATGAAATATTAAAATAACATAAAACAAAATATATAATACTAAGTTAACAGAAAGTATATTTTATAAAACAATTTTATTAAAGGTATTGTCCAAAAGCAAATCAAACTAGCAAATGGAAATCAATTACAAGTTATAATTAACTAGAATTGATTTTCATGCAATCAACTAATAAAATAATATTTGTTTGAAGGTCTACTGTTATCTAACAGAAAAATTTATAAACTCTATCAACTAAAATAAATTAAAACAATTTAAAACAAAAGAAATATAAATAAACCTAAAAGAAGTAAAACAGAATCTGTTTTGTTAAAAATACAAATTAAAAATATTCTAAAAATTCTAAAATTATACCTACTGTTAAATAAAGTCACTAGTGACAAGTAGCAAAATAATCGACTTAAAATCTATTTTTAAACTCAAGATATTCAGAAAATAAGATTTGAATCAAATCTGTTTGAATTCAAATTTAAATTATTCAAATATGGTCAAACTTTATATATACAGAAACTACATAAAATTTTTGACATCATGCAGAAAGAATCACTCAAATATACTAAAAATCCTAATAGTTATAGCAAAACCAAAATCAGAGTATATTATGTTTTTAAAATAGAAAACAGAAAAAGGAAAAAAATCCTAACTAATAGACAGGGGTACACGTGGCGCTCTGTGATTGGCTACAGGGTGTGCGTGAGCAAGTGTTTCGGGCGGACGGCCGACTCCTAACAAAAAAATGGTTTGGCTAAATGACTAAACAGAAAACCGGTCGGTTTATTAAATCTAAAGCGGATCTAAACCGAAGGGGTATGTAGATCTAATCTACATCGTTGAACAAGATCGGACGGACGAGGAGGAAGGAGAGCTCACATGGGGGTCGGGGTGCTCCGGCGAAGCTCCGGCGATGTCCGACGGCGGTGAGGTCGACGGAGACAGCATTCCGGTGGTCCTCCGGCGTTGGTGATGGCACCGGTCGACGCAGGCGAGGACGGCGAGCACGACGGTAGCGTCACCGAGGCTCGGGGGCGACGGTGTCGACGGCGGCTAGCTCGGAGGCGGCGGCGACGCTCGGGTGTCGATGGGGAAAGGGGCTCCGGTGGGTGCGGGGCTTGGGCGAGGGCACCGGGAGGTGCGCGCAAGCGAGGGGGAGTGGTTGGTGGGCTCGGGAGGCGGTGGGGGTGTCGGGGTGGAGCGGCACGAGCTCGAGGAGCTTCGGTGGTGGCCGGAGCTCCGGCGAGTGATTACGACGGCGAGAGGGCACGGGGAAGGGGGTTTTGGAGGGGAATGGGTAGAGGGGGCCTCGGGCTTTATAGGGGACGGCTCGAGGTCGTAGAAATGAAAGGGAGAGGAGGTCACAACGGCTCAGATCTGCTCCGGCAAGGTAATGGGGAGGAGGGAGGAAAGGAAGGGGACGACCACGGTGATCGCGCGATCAGTCGGTGGGGCTGGCGCGTCAGAGGGAGAAAGAGAGAGGGCGCGGCATCGGTGGCCGGTTCGAAGGAGGTGGGCCGTGGTAGACTTTCCTAATAAAAACCGTTTTCCTTTTATAAAATAACAGAGAAGGAAACTAACTTTATGGCAATCAATGCTTTTCCAAAAAATGAAGATTTATATATTAAATTGACCAGCGGAATTAATGCAATTTAATGAACATTTTTTTCACGGCCAAATTAAATACTTCAAAAATATTTTTTTCAGAAAAATGCCTAATTTGATTTTAATTCTTTTTGCAATAAACTTTCAAATAATCTCCTGGGTTTTTATGGTTCAAAACTTCACAAAAATAACCCTGGTGTGGAGTGTCATGTTACTCCTCTCAAAACTCTTGTCAAGGGTATTAGAATTCTTTCAAACTTCAAATTGGAAATCAAATATGAAAAGAACTCCATATCAGAAAATTTCAAATGTTTTCAAATTTCACTCTTCAAATCTTTTATATTAAAGAAGTCATGTCATCTTTCTCACTGATTTGAAATGTAGGAATTTGAATTCCAAAAGCACATGGGAAAGTCATGTCATTCCCTCTTATTCAAAAGTTTTCAAATAGTTTCAAATTTTCACTCAATTTCAATCACTCAATCAAACAAACAATCATTTGTAATATTTATTATAACATTTCAAAATTTGAGATGTTACATGCGCTGGTTACCTACAATCACAAGACGTGATCCTTTTTCTGTATCCAATATGAAGATTGATCTGGTCCAGCGTGCTTGCATAAGATAATTGCAGTCTCGTCCAAACCATGTAAAGGAAAATCTCTTGCAACATCAAATCAGTGTACGTGGGTGCTGGTACTTTTTTCTGGCACGAAGACCGAGTCAAGATCAAAGAATTCCCAGGCATTGAGTATGGCAACGGCCACGTCCGAGATTACCAGGGAAAGAAAAACAAAAGAAAGAAAGAAAGAGAGAAGCAGGCTATCTCGGACTTGTACCGTGACCCAGCACTGCCACCATGGCTTTCACGCCACGCCTTGCCCTGCTGTGAGCCAGCTGGGCTCTGCAAAGCTCGCGTCCGAGCTGCCCCACCGAATCTGCACCATGGCCGGCTTGGCCACCGCCCTCGCCTCTCCTGCCATCTCCTTGCCACGGCCAGCTTGGTCGTCGCCTCGCCTCACCTCGAACGACTTTGCTGCGCACGCACATTGCTCCGCCTCAGCTCCAGCCGGTCGTCGCGCCTGGTCACCTGCCCGCAAGTACGGCGCCGCGCCATGAGCCGGCTCACCTCCTGTATCCTCCGTTGTGACTCGCCGCGCCAGGAGCCGGCTCACGTCCGGCGGACTCCGCCTCGCCCGCGGCACCCGCACTGCCAGCCGGCCCCACTCCGCGCCTCCGGCTGCCCGCCTCTACCATGGCTCCATCTTGTTTCTGCTCCGGCCGTCCGCCGGCTCGCCGTGCCATTACGCCGGCTCTGCCGCCAAGCTTCGCTTGCCTCCATTGTGCCTGCGACCCGGCCTTCCGCCCACTCCGTCTCGCCACTTTAACTTGACTGCGACCCGATCTACAGCCGCCCTCCAGCAGAAGATCTCATCCATCCGCCCTACACCGAAAGTTCGCACGCGCTGAGGTAGTACGATGCAGCAACAAGCCCTGTGTGTGAGGTGCCCGATCAAATCTCCGACCTGTTTTCGGTTGTTCTGCTACTGCTCCATGCCAATCCGTGTTGACAAGCATCAGGCAGACGATGTACTTGCAAGACTGCTCGGAATATTTCAGGCTAGTCACCTGCTACTGATCAAACACTTTGAAGCGAGGCAGATAGTCAAAGATCAGCCATCAGTCAATCAAGTTCCAAGGTAAACCAGCTGCAGGGCGCAGATGCCGCATCGCCTTGAGTCGCCGCCGCGCCCGTTTCCGTCGCATTGCCTTGAGTCGCATCCGCCATGGTTTTCGCCATCTCGCGTTGAGCCACTGCCGTGCCGCCTTCCACCACCTTTGAGCCGCCGTTTCCGCGTCCCCGCCGTCCTCGCCATCACCGGCGCATCTCCGAGTCGCCGCGGGCCACCTCTGCCGCTTCGACCGTCTTGCGTTGAGCCGCCCGGCCGCCTCGCTTCAATTTGCGCGCTACCCGTAAGACGCCATGGCCTTCCCGTCGCCGAGCCATTGTTGTCTCAGTCGTCGTCCTCGCCTCCGAGCGGCCTGGGCCTCGCCATCACGGGGTCGTCAGCGTGCCAAAGCCACCTCTGCCTTCATTGCCTTAAGCCGCCGGCCAGCTTGCTGCTCTGGACCGGCCGCTCCTCCCGTGCTGGCCGGATCACCCACACGAGTCTGCGCGTCCAAGTCGTCCTCGTCCCGTCGAAGCCCGCCCTCTCCAACGCCATGGCCTCGAGCCGTCACATAGTTGCGATGAAATCACACAGTACGTTAAAGATACGTTAACCTGGACATCATGTCGCCGCATCCACTACATCTCCGCCTCTGTCGCGTCACTTCTTCCGCGAGCCGCCGCGCCGTGCCGCTGCTTCCGTGAGCTGCCACCCTGCGTTAGGTCCACCGGTTCTCCTACTCTCGCCGGTGGCCGCCCTTCCTCAATTCACCACCGAGCCGGCGCTTCGCTCGCCGACGCCGCCTCATCTCGCTGTGCTCACCTTGAGCCGCCTCTGCGTGCCCATCTCCACCGTGGTTCACCCTCGCCCCGCCTTGAGTCGCCCTCGCCCGAGCCGGCTGCTCACTGAGACGTCCTCTGCTCCGCCTCACCATGGCTGACCGGCTCCCGCTTTGCCCACTCACGCGTCACTGCGGGGAAAGGGGACAACGGTGGCCTAATTTTCTGGTCTACTCACATTGGCCTATCGTGCTCGTGTGGTGCGGAGGAGTTTGAAGAAAATGCATGTTGTCACAAAAAAGTATACCGCAAAAGGCTGCTCTCGCATAGTACTCCCACTAATACTACTCATTTGGAGATCAAGAACATATACACTACACTAGGAATAAGTCATGCGACTACGTCCAGTACTATTCAGCACCGGTGTCCACATTCATGTGACAAAAAATCCAGGTGATCTTCATGCTATCTATTTTTAGTATATATTATTCATTCGAGAACAATTACTCGTTCATGCCGTATATTTTATGCAGGACCGTTATTCAAGTGGTTTTATACCACGGAGATGGAGCGCGCGCCGACATTGATCTATAATAGTGTTTTCGTCTGTGCCGCGTGGCTTAATGGATGCACGCAGCGCCGCTGCCGCCATGACCCGGGCTACATCAATGCATCGATACCACGCGTGCTAACCCGTCAGTATGAGCCGCCCAATGGATGCGACAATCCGCCGCGATTGCGTTATGGTTTTCAAACAGCACCACGACCGACTCTCCACCCGCACCGGCTTACAATGTCACGGCCATCTCTCGTGACCGCACCGACTTACAAATGCCGCGGCCGTCTCTCACAACTATGCCGTCTTCAAACGCGTGGCTAACTTCTACATCTACATCGACATGTTGGTGATGTGCTTGCTCGTTCAAGCCGCCCAACGGATGATGATGAGTCGCCACCCTGCAGTCCAGTCTACATCGGCATTCCGGTGTTGTGCTTGCTTGTTCAAGCCGCCCAATGGACGCTCATGAGTCGCCGCTCTACGATCCGGTCTATTCCAATAGTTCTGAAGCAAGTCATGGTATATTATCAGCCTCTACCTCCACTAGATGGTTCAAGTGATAGGCGTGCAAGTCACCATCACTACGTTTTGGTTAAACTTCAACAACCAGGTGGGATGAACCGCTGGCCGGATTACCGACGAAAAACATATGGGATCATTTGCAACCCGCAGTCTCAACCTTCCTCGGGTTCATGTTGTGTTATCAACACCAAGGACATGCAATGAGTGTCACAAAGGTCATCAACTTGCCACAAGCTTTTGGCTTCAATAAATTTCAGTTATCAGCCGTCAACCATATGCCGGCTTATGCCGTGGACAAGTGTGAAGAATCTCAAGCCGCCTCTTCGAGTCGACTTAAGACTCGGGGGCTTCGCAGACATAACTTGGCAGATACAACTGGGCTCAAATATTCTGGAACCCTGGGTCATTGCAAGGAAGATAACCTGGTCCCGAGGGCTACTACCTTATTAGCGGAAGATTTAAAGTCGCCCAAGAGGATGAACTGCCATGTTCCGACTGTTCAAACATGGGTACCCGGAATTATTCGATCATCATATGGTCACTTGGGGGCTTTTAACCACCCTTGGCCAGGCTATCTATGCCATGAGTTACATACAAAGGAGTTGATCCTTAATAAGGTCTTTAAGGAGGGCTTTTAAACCCTCTTGGCCTGGTTTAAATTACAAAGGAGTTGATCCTTATATTGGTCATTTGAGGGGGCTTTCGGCCCTATTGGTTAAGCTTATTACCTTCTCTTGACTCGTCATTCTGCCATCTCCGAGTTATACATGCCTGTTTGTAACTTGGTACTACACCATGTGACCTGTCGAACTCTTGACAGTTAATCTTGAGAAGAGACCCTGAACTTTTCTAAGTTATTCTCGCACAAAGACACTGAACTTGCCAAGGTCTAAATGACGTCTTTTGTCACGAGAGATCCGGCTTACAGTGAGCGAGGACAAACTCGTCTTGTCTACCATATCCCCTTCGCTATGTGGCATGTTCATACTCTTAGCAATGTCAATCTTTTAAAGACCTTGAACTTGCTAAGTATTAAATGACAAATTTATGTCATGTGAGCCCTGGTTTACAAGTTTTTAGGCTTTCTGCCTCATTTCTTTGGAAACAAAATATTTTCATAACATACAAGAGTTGTCTTGTCCTGTCCTGCCTTTAAAACTGGCTTATAGGACGAGACATGCATCGCCATGCATTGCATCATCATATCATACATCATATATGCATGGAAGTTCTAGTTTATATTACAGGAATCAGTTGTCAAACCGGGTTACATATTCCAATCCTTAATAGCTAACATGGCTGGATCTTCATTATAGTTGTTATAACCAGTATTGAGTAATTGAGGTTTTCAAACCGGTTTATATTATTCAAATCTTAAATAGCCAAAGTGGCTAGATTTTTATTATGGTTTTCATAACCTATACTGGATGTTTGAAATTTTCAAAGCCTCGCCAGAGTAATGGCTCTTATTCCCTCATCTAAAAATACCATGTCACAACAGGGAGCACTGTTCAACATTGATATGCCAAGCTTTCAGCAATATCATCCATATAATGGGTATGATTTATTCTATAATGGAAATAATAGTCTCGAGTCGCTGCAGGCATACAACCCAACACTTGGGGGCTACATTATTCAAATCAAGGATTATATCAAGTATGCAAGTCCCATGTTGGTGCAAGCATGCACCATGGTACTTGGGGGCTAATGGAAATTGTTTTTCAAATCCTTACATGATCAACATACCCTGAGGTGAGGCGGCCTTTCTATCTTTTTCTAAGTCCCAGCCCAGTATTGTCTTACTGAGCCGGCCCTTGGGGGCTACACATTGCTCATCAAGTCTACATAAATCAGCTCTATACAAGTCTCTGCTCATTACTGCATAATGACCCAACATTTGAGGGCTACAGTGTTCAGCTGTCTAAACAGATTATGAGGTCCAAATTGAAGACCCGGGCCATCACACACTGATGAGCCGGCCCTTGGGGGCTACACATGTTAAATTCAAGTCATTCAACCACATCGGGCAACTTAGATGACAACCCAGATTTTCTACAAAGCTATATATATACAACATTCAACACCAAGTTCAAGGTCCCAAGCTGTTGTAGGCAAAGGAACTCGACACTTGGGGGCTACACTGGCTGATGTTTTATAAGTCCTAGGTTGTTGCAGGCAATACAACCCGGAACGTGGGGGCTGAACAGTCCAATATATTATTTCAAAGCACCAAATCATCATGGATAAACTTGGAGCTTGGGGGATAGAGGTAATATGCAGATAAAAAATAGAAGAATATCTTCAAGCTATCGATTTTGAGTGAACCAGGTTTCATGTTTTGGTGGAGCTGAAGCATTGAAAGCCGGCTCAGCATTTCCTGGGTTTCTTTATTCCCAATAATTTTATCAAGTCAATTGAAGTCAAGTTGTTTGACCCAGTATTATAAAAGTTCATGACCCGGCCCATCATTTGGCGGTTCAACTTCATGTGGTTTTCTTATCTCCAAAATTTTCATCAAGCTAAATAATTGGAGCCCGACTTAACGTCATATGGGTGTTTTATTCCCAATATTTGGCAAAGGAGATGGACCTGCAATATGATTGTGAAGACGGCTCGTTAATATGAAGCATCCCGGATCTTCAAAGAGCTACTTCATTAAGCCGACCAGTGGAGAAAGACGGTCCTTTAACATATCTATTATTCTCATTTCAGGAGCTTACCATGAATAAATTCAAGCTAACCTGGGGGATAATGTCGGGGATATTACCCCATGGTATAACCTGTCCTGAAGTATGACCCGACCAGTATTTGGCGACTCACTGCTACGTCACCCGAGCTTGGCTGATGATCCAATAGGAGGTATGACTCGGCAGGAGGAATGACCCAGCCCATTGTATGGCGGCTTGTAGGTCACCTCTATTACCGGGTCACAAGACGACCAGACCCGACGTGTAAGCCGGCGTGAGGCAGCTCATAGACAAGGATCAAAGAAGAGGAAGGATTCACATACAAAGGAAACAAGACCCGGATTAGGACTCAAGAGAGACTAATCCTAATCCTAATCCTAATCCTAGTAGGACTCTACATGTAAATTTACCCCTTCCACTTATATAAGGACGAGTAGAGCACCCCTATAAGGACAGATTCAAGTCATAAGAGATAGACAAATTAGAGGCTCTTGAGATTAGAGGTAGCAAGACAACACCCTTGTAATTGATTTCATCCTCATCATGAATATACACAAAGCAGGACGTAGGCTTTTACTGTTGGGGAACGTCGCATGGGAAACAAAATTTTTCCTACGCACACGCAAACCTATCCATGGTGATGAGCATCTACGAAAGGGAGAGTGGATCTACGTACCCTTGTAGATCGCTAAGCGGGAAGCGTTAAGAAACACGGTTGGTTTAGTTGAACTTCTTCGCGATCCAAATCGCCGAGCGTCCCGCGATCCAATCACGAACCGTCCCGCGAACACATCATGATCCGTCCCGCGAACTCATCATGATCTGTCTCACGATCTTGATCATGATCTGTCCCGCGAACTCATCACAATCTGTTCCTTGATCACATCACGAACCGTCTCGCGATCTCGATCACGGTCCTTCCGATCTAGCGCCGAACGGACGACACCTCCGCGTTCAGCACACGTGCAGCTTGATGACGATCTCCACCGTCTCGATCCAGCGAGAGGAGGTGGAGAGGAGAGAGAGTTCACCGGCAGCGTGACGGCGCTCCGGTGATGGTGGTGGAGCAATTCCGGCAGGGCTTCGCCTAAGCGCTGCAGAAAACCGATCTAGAGGAGAAACTATGCACCGGTGGAACGGGTAGCACGTGGCCGCAAATTCTGTCCAAAAGCCACCCAATCCACTAGTATATATAGGAGGATAGGAGAGGAGAGGCATCCAAGGCCTTTGGGTCGGCCGAAATAGGAGGTGGGAAGCAATCCTACTTCACCTCCAATCCTAGTTGGAGTAGGATTGCCTCCTATTGGCTGATTTTCCACTTTTTGCTTTAGGACTTTCTCTCCTGCGCCATGGGCCTTTGTGGCTGTTTTCCCAGCCCAAAAAGGGCTGGTTATTATACTCCCACAGCCCATGGACCTCTTGGGGTCGAAATACCCCTCCCGGAGGCCTCCCGGTACACTACCGGCACTCCCGATACACTACCGATGAGCCCGAAACTTTTCCGAAAACCAAACTGGGACTTCCTATATATGAATCTTTACCTTCGGACCATTCCGGAGCTCCTCGTGACGTCCGGGATCTCATCCGGGACTCCGAACAAACTTCGTTCACCACCATACATAACTCTACACTACCGAAACGTCACCGAACCTTAAGTGTGCAGACCCTGCGGGTTCGAGAACTATGTAGACATGACCGAGACACCTCTACGGTCAATAACCAATGGCGGGACCTGGACGTCCACATTGGTTCCTACATATTCTACGAAGATCTTTATCGGTCGAACCTCTATGTCAAGGATTCAGTTAATCCCGTATAACGTTCCCTTTGTTCTTCGGTATGTTACTTGCCCGAGATTCGATCGTCGGTATCTCCATACCTAGTTCAACCTCATTACCTGGAAGTCTCTTTACTCGTTCCGTAATACAAGATCCCGCAACTAACAATTAGTCACATTGCTTGCAAGGCTTATTGTGATGTTGCATTACCGAGTGGGGCCCGAGATACCTCTCCGTCACACGGAGTAACAAATCCCAGTCTCGATCCATGCCAACTCAACAGAGACCATCGGAGATACCTGTAGAGCACCTTTATAGTCACCCAGTTACGTTGCGACGTTTGATACACACAAGGCACTCCTCCGATATCTGTGAGTTGCATGATCTCATGGTCATAGGAACACATAGTTGACATGCGGAAAACAGTAGCAATAAACTGACACGATCATATGCTACGTTTGCAGTTTGGGTCTTGTCCATCACATCATTCTCCTAATGATGTGACCCCGTTATCAAATGACATCTCATGTCCATGGCTAGGAAACCTTAACCATCTTTTGATCAACGAGCTAGTCTATTAGAGGCATACTAGGGACATGGTTTTGTCTATGTATCCACACATGCATCTAAGTCTCCGATCAATACAATTATAGCATGGATAATAAACGATTATCATGAACAAGGAAATATGATAATAACTAATTTATTATTGCCTCTAGGGCATATTTGCAACAGACTCCCACTCGCACTAGAGTCAATAATCTAGTTCACATCACCATGTGATTCGCATTGTTATGAATCTAACACCCAACGAGTTCTGGGGCTCGATCATGCTTTGCATGTGAGAGAGGTCTTATAGTCAACGGGTTTGTAACATTCAGATCCGTGTGCACTTTGCAAATACCTATGGCAAACTGTAAACACTGCTACCACACTTCGCTCGGTACTATTCCAAATGGCTGCTCCACTATACGTATCCAGGTTGCTACTACGAGTCATCCGGATTAGTGTTAAAGCTTGTATCGACGTAACTCCTTACGACAAACTCTTTATCACCTCCATAATTGAGAAACATCTCCTCAGTCTCTTAATTACTCAGGATAATCTTGACCGCTGTCTAGTGATCCACTCCTGGTTCACTCTTGTACCCCCTGACGGACTCATGGCAAGGCACACACAGGTGTGGTACACAACATGGCATAATATAGAGCCTATGGCTAAGGCATAGGGCACGACGTTCGTCCTTTCTCTTTCTTCTACCGTTGTCGAGCTTTGAGTCTCACTCAACTTTCACACCTTACAAATCAGGCGAGAACTCTTTCTCTGACTGATCCATTTTGAACTCTTTCAAAATCTTGTCAAGGTATGCACTCATTGAAAGTCTCATCGAGCATCTTGATCTATCTCCATAGATTTTGATGCTCAACAATTAGGTAGCTTCATCCAGGTCTTCCTTTGAAAATCACTTTCCAAATAACCATTTTATGCTTTCCATAAACTCCACATTATTTCTGATCAACAATATGTCATCCACATATACTTATCAGAAATTCTATAGTGCTCCCACTCACTTTATTGCAAATACAAGTTTCTCGTAAACTTTGTATAAACATCAAAACTTTGATCACCTCATCAAAGCGTATACTCCAACTCCGAGATGCTTGCTTCAGTCCATGGAAGGATCACCGAAGCTTGCAGACCTTTTAGCATCCTTAGGCCTGACAAAACCTTCTGGTTGTATCACATACAACCATTCCTCAAGTAAACCGTTAAGGAAACGATGTTTTGACATCCATGTGCTAGATTTCATAATTGAAAACACAACAACTGCTAACATAATTCCAACAGACTTTAGCACCACTACGAGTGAGAAAGTCTCATCGTAGTCAACTCCTTGAACTTGTCACAAACATCTTTGCAACAAGTCAAGCTTTACAAATAGTGACATTCACCATCAGTGTCTGTCTTCATTTTAAAGATCCATTTGTACTCAACGACCTGCCGTCCAACGAGCAAGTATACCAAAGTCTACACTTGGTTTTCATACATGGATCCTATCTCGGATTTCATGGCCTCCAACCATTTGTCGGAATCCGGGCCCATCATCGCTTCTCCATAGCTCGTAGGTTCATCATTTGTCCAACAACATGACCTCCAAGACCGGGTTGTCGTACCACTTAGGAGCAGTACACATCCTTGTCGACCTACAAAGTTCGATAGTAACTTGATCCTGAAGCTTCATGATCATCATCATTAACTTCCTCTTCAACTAACGTAGGCTTCACAGAAACAACATCCTGCGCTGCGCTACTCTCTGGTTGAACAAAGTTTAAACAACCTCATCAAGTTCTATCTTCCTCCCACTTAATTCTTTCGAGAGAAACTTTTCCTCGAGAAAGGATCCGTTTTAGTAACAAACACTTTGCACTTGGATCTGAGATAGAAGGTTCACCCAACTGATCTTAGGGTATTCTATGAAGATGCATTTGTCCGCCTTGGGTTCGACCACATTAGGTGAAAACATTTTCCACACAAGTGTTGCAGCCCCAAGTATTAAGAAATGACAGCTTAGGTTTCTATCAAACCATAATTCACATGGTGTCATCTCAACGGATTTAGATGGTGCCCTATTTAAAGTGAATGTAGTTGTCTCTAATGCATAACCCCAAAATTATAGTAGTAAAACGACAAGAGACATCATAGCACGCACCATGTCCAATAGAGCATAACTATGATGTTCGGACACACCATCACACTATGGTGTTCTAGGTGGCGTTTAGTTATGAAACAACTTTCACATTGTCTTAAGTTGTATGCCAAACTCATGACTCAGATATTCACCTCCACGATCATATCGCAGTCATTTTTGTCTTCTTGTCACGATGATCTTTAAACTTCACTCTGAATTTGCTTGAACCTTTCAAACGATTCAGACTTGTGTTTCATTAAGTAAATATACACTATATCTACTCAAATCATTAGTGAAGGTAAGAAAATAACGATATCTACTGCACGCTACAAGACTCACTAGATTGCATACATCAACATGTATCATTTCCAATGAATCACTTGCCCGCTCCATCCAACGGGGTCCTTTAGTCATCTTGCCCAAGAGGCATGGTTCGCATGTCTCAACCGATTCGAAATCGAATGAGTCCAAATATCCATCACCATGGAGTTTCTTCATGCGCTTTATACCAATATGACATTTTGCGGCAGTGCCACAAGTATGTGGTACTATCATTATTTAACTTTGTATCTTTTGACATCAATGTTATGAACATGTGTATTACTACGATCAAGATTTCAACAAACCATTCTCACTGGGTGCATGACCATTGAAGGTATTATTCATGTAAACAGAATAACTATTATTCTCTGACTTAAATGAATAACCGTATTGCAACAAACATGATCTAATCATGTTCATGCTCAACACAAAACACCAAATAACATTTATTTAGGTTCGTCACTAATCCTGAAGGTAGAGAGAGCGTGCGATGTTGATCACATCAACCTTGGAAACATTTCCAAAACACATCGTCACCTCACCCTTAGCTAGTTCTCTGTTTATTCCGTAGCTTTTATTTCGAGTTACTAACATTTAGCAACCGAACCGGTATCCAATACCCAGGTGCTACTAAGAGTACTAGCAAGGTACACATTAATAACTCGTATATAAAATATACTTCTATCAATGTTGCCAGCCTTCTTATCTACCAAGTATCTAGGGTTGTTCCGCTTTAGCGACCTGTCACCTCATAATAGAAGCACTGAGTCTCGGGTTTGAGTTCAACTTTGGGTTGCTTCACTGGAGCAGCAACTGACTTGCTATCCATGAAGTTTCCCTCCTTGCTCTTGCCCTTTTCGAAACTAGTGGTTTGATTAACCATCAACACTTGACGCTCCTTCTTGATTTCTACCTTCGCGGTGTCAAACATCGCGAACGGCTCAGGGATCAATACTTCTATCCCTGGTGCATTATAGTTCATCACTAAGTTCTAGTAGCTTTAGTGACAGTGACTTGGAGAACTATATCAATCACTATCTTATCTGGAAGATCAACTCCCACTTGATTCAAGCGATTCTAGTACCCAGACAATCTGAGTACATGCTCAATGATTGAGCTATTCTCCTTCATCTTACAGGCAAAGAATCTTGTTGGAGATCTCATATCTCGCAACACAGGCACGAGCCTGAGATCACAATCTCTGCTCCTAGAACATCTCATATGTTCCGGGACGTTCAAAACGTTTTGGAGCCTCAATTCTAAGCCATAATGCATGACGCACTAAACTATCAAGTAGTCATTGAAACGTGCTTGTTAGATGTTCACAACATCTATAGACGACGCTAGAGGGGGTGGCGCACCGAGCGGTGCATTAAGGACATAAGCCTTCTGTGCAGCAATGAGGACAATCCTCAGATCACGGACCCAGTCCGCAATATTGCTACCAACATCTTTCAACTCTATTTCTCTAGGAACATATAAAAATTTAAGGGAGCTACAACGCAAGCTAGTAATCTACAACATAATTTGCAAAGACACTTTGACTATGTTCATGATAATGAGTTCAATTAATCATATTACTTAAGAACTCCCACTCAAATTGACATCCCTCCGATCATTCGAGTGATACATGATCCAAATTCACCAACTCAAGTCCGATCATCACGTGAGTTGAGGTGGCTGCAATGGTGAACATCATTATGTTGATCATATCTACTATATGACTCATGTTCGACCTTTCGGTCTCTCGTGTTCCGAGGCCATGTCTGTACATGCTAGGCTCGTCAAGTTTAACCCGAGTGTTCTGCGCGTGCAAATCTGGCTTGCACCCATTGTATGTGAACGTAGAGTCTATCACACCCGATCATCATGTGGTGTCTCAACACGACGAACTTTCGCAACGGTGCACACTCGGGGAGAACACAGTTCATCTTGAAATTCAAGTGAGGGATCACCTTATAATGCTACCGCCGTACTAAGCAAAACAAGGTGCATAAAAGGATTAACATCTCATGCAATTCATAAGTGACATGATATGGCCATGAACTTGTGTTTAAGATCTCCATCTTCGAAACACCGGCATGATCTCCATCGTCACCGGCACAACACCATGATCTCCATCATCTTGATCTCCATCAATGTGTTGCCATTGGGGTTGTGGCGCCAACCCTGCTTCTACTTCTATTGCTACCGCTTAGCGATAAAGTAAAGCATTACATAGCGCTTAATGATTGACACGTAGGTCATACAATAATTAAAGACAACCCTATGGCTCCTGCCGGTTGCCGTACTCAACGACATGCAAGTCGTGAAATTCTATACATCACATGATCATCTCATACATCACATATATCTCATCATGTAATTGGCCATATCACATCACAACATACCCTGCAGAAACAAGTTAGACGTCCTCTAATTGTTGTTGCATGTTTTAAGTGGCTGCTACGGGTATCTAGCAAGAATGATTCTCACCTACGCATAAACCACAATGGTGATACATAGATTGCTTTTCAACCTTCTCAAGGACCGCCTTTGTCGGATCCGATCCAACTAAAGTGAGAGAAACCGTCACCCGCAAGCCATCTAAGCAAAAAGTTGCGTCGAGGGAACAGGTCTCTCGTAAGCGTACGAGTAATGTTGGTCCGGGCCGCTTCATCTCACAATCCCGCTGAACCAAAATCCGACCAAGGGAGGAAGCAATCTAAGCATCAACGCCCACAAACCTTTTGTGTTCTACTCGAGATCTCATCGAACCATCAACCTAGGTCATGATGCCACTGTTGGGGAACGTCGCATGGGATTTTTTTTCCTACACACACGCAAACCTATCCATGGTGATGAGCATCTACGAGAGGGAGAGTGGATCTACATACCCTTGTAGATCGCTAAGCGGGAAGTGTTAAGAAACGCGGTTGGTTTAGTCGAACTTCTTCGCGATCCAAATCGCCGAGCGTCCCGCGATCCAATCACGAACCATCCCGCGAACACATCATGATCCGTCCCGCGAACACATCACGATCCGTCTCACGATCTTGATCACGACCTGTCCCACGAACTCATCACGATCCGTTCCTTGATCACATCACGAACCGTCTCGCGATCTCGATCACGGTCCTTCCGATCTAGCGCCGAACGGACGGCACCTCCGCGTTCAGCACACGTGCAGCTTGATGACGATCTCCACCGTCTCGATCCAGCAAGAGGAGGTGGATAGGAGAGAGAGTTCACCGGCAGCGTGACGGCACTCCGGTGATGGTGGTGGAGCAATTCCGGCAGGGCTTCGCCTAAGCGCTGCAGAAAACCGATCTTGAGGAGAAACTATGCACCGGTGGAACAGGTAGCACGTGGCCGGAAATTCTGTCCAAAAACCACCCAATCCACTAGTATATATAGGAGGAGAGGAGAGGAGAGGCAGCCAAGGCCTTTGGGACGTCCAAAATAGGAGGTGGGAAGCAATCCTACTTCACCTCCAATCCTAGTTGGAGTAGGATTGCCTCCTATTGGCTGATTTTCCACTTTTTGCTTTAGGACTTTCTCTCCTGCGCCATGGGACTTTGTGGCTGTTTTCCCAGCCCACAAAGGGCTGGTTATTATACTCCCACAGCCCATGGACCTCTAGGGGTCGAAATACCCCTCCCGGAGGCCTCCCGGTACACTACCGGCACTCCCGGTACACTACCGATGAGACCGAAACTTTTCCGGAAACCAAACTGGGACTTCCTATATATGAATCTTTACCTCCGGACCATTACGGAGCTCCTCGTGACGTCCGGGATCTCATCCGGGACTCCGAACAAACTTCGGTCACCACCATACATAACTCTACACTATCGAAACGTCACCAAACCTTAAGTGTGCAGACCCTGCGGGTTCGAGAACTATGTAGACATGACCGAGACACCTCTACGGTCAATAACCAATGGCGGGACCTGGACGTCCACATTGGTTCCTACATATTCTACGAAGATCTTTATCAGTCGAACCTCTATGTCAAGGATTCAGTTAATCCCGTATAACGTTCCCTTTGTTCTTCGGTATGTTACTTGCCCGAGATTCGATCGTCGGTATCTCCATACCTAGTTCAACCTCATTACTTGCAAGTCTCTTTACTCGTTCCGTAATACAAGATCCCGCAACTAACAATTAGTCACATTGCTTGCAAGGCTTATTGTGATGTTGCATTACCGAGTGGGCCCCGAGATACCTCTCCGTCACACGGAGTAACAAATCCCAGTCTCGATCCATGCCAACTCAACAGACACCATCGGAGATACCTGTAGAGCACCTTTATAATCACCGAGTTACGTTGCGACGTTTGATACACACAAGGCACTCCTCCGATATCTGTGAGTTGCATGATCTCATGGTCATAGGAACACATACTTGACATGCGGAAAACAATAGCAATAAACTGACACGATCATCTGCTACATTTGCAGTTTGGGTCTTGTCCATCACATCATTCTCCTAATGATGTGACCCCGTTATCAAATGACATCTCATGTCCATGGCTAGGAAACCTTAACCATCTTTTGATCAACGAGCTAGTCTATTAGAGGCATACTAGGGACATGGTTTTGTCTATGTATCCACACATGCATCTAAGTCTCCGATCAATACAATTATAGCATGGATAATAAACGATTATCATGAACAAGGAAATATGATAATAACTAATTTATTATTGCCTCTAGGGCATATTTGCAACATTTACCTCGATCAGAGGGTCCACATAGTTGCGATGGCCTCACACCGAAGTCCGTTAACCCGGGCATCATGCCGTGACAAATCCACGATATAATCTGTTAAGGAATGCAGATTTGACATCCATTTGCCAGATTTCATAATCATAAAATGCGGCAATTGCTAACATGATCATGACAGACTTAAGCATTGCTACGGGTGAGAAAGTATCATCATAGTCAACCCCTTGAATTTGTCGAAAACCTTTTGCGGCAAGTTGAGGTTTGTATACAATGATATTGCCATATGTCTTCCTCTTGAAGATCCATTTATTCTAAATGGCTTGCCGATCATTGGGCCAGACCACCAAAGTCCACACTTTGTTCTCATACATGCATCCTATCTCAGATTTAATGGCCTCAATCCATTTTTCAGAATCTAGGCTCATCATAGCTTCTTCATAGGTTGTAGGTTCGCCGCTTTCTACCAACATGACTTCCAAGACAGGATTTCTGAACCACTCTGGTGTGAAACATGCCCTGCTTGACCTACGTGGTTCAGTAGTAACTTGATTTGAAGTGTCATGATTTTTATCATTTGCTTCCTCTCTTGTTGGTGTAGGCATCACGGGAACAATTTTCTCCGATGTGCTCCTTTCCAATTCGAGAGAAGCTACAATTACCTCATCAAGTTCTACTTCCTCCCACTCACTTGTTTCAAGAGAAGCTCCTTCTCTAGAAAGGATCCATACTTGGCAACAAAGATCTTGCCTTCGGATTTGTGGTAGAAGGTATACCCAAAATTTTTTAGGGTACCCTATGAATATGCACTTCACAGCTTTGGGTTCGATCTTATCAGGAAGAAGCCTTTTGACATAAGCCTCGCATCCCCAAGCTTTAAGAAACGGCAACTTAAGTTTCTTGCCAAACCATAGTTCATACAGTGTCATCTCAACGGATTTTGATGGTGCCTTATTTAATGTGAAAATGACGGTCTCTAATGCATGACTCCAAAACGATAGCAGCATGTCGGTAAGAGATATCATAGAACGCACCATATCTAATAAAGTATGGTTACAATGTTTGGACACACCATTAAGTTGTGGTGTTCGAGGTGGCGTGAGTTGTGATACAATTCCACATTGTCTTAAACGAAGGCCAAACTCGTAACTCAAATATTCACCTCTGAGATCAAATCGTAGAAACTTTATTTTCTTGTTATGATGATTCTCCACTTCACTCTGAATTCTTTGAACTTTTCAAATGTTTCAGACTTGTGTTTCATCAAGTAGATATACCCATACCTACTCAAATCATCTGTGAATGTTAGAAAATAATGACGTCTATTGCGCAACTTTATTCTTGTAGACTCGTCTTGGGCCCCCAAGCGTAGAGTTTTGGAGGACAGTAGCAATTTTTCCCTCAAGAGGATGACCTAAGGTTTATCAATCGGTGGGAGGTGTAGGATGAAGATGGTCTCTCTGAAACAAACCTGCAATCAAATACAAGAAATCTCTTGTGTCCCCAACACACCCTATGCAATGGCAAATTGTATAGGTGCACTAGTTTGGCGAAGAGATGGTGATACAAGTGTAGTAATGATAGTAGCTATTGATTTTTGTAATCTGAAAATATAAAAACAGCAAGGTAGCAAGTGACAAAAGTGAGCACAAATGGTATTGCAATGCTTGAAAACAAGGTCTATGGTCCGTACTTTCACTAGTGCAATCTCTCAACAATGCTAATATAATTGGATCACTTAACCATCTCTCAACTTGCAAGGAAGAATAACTCCAAAGTTCTTATCTAGCAGAGAGCATAAGAAGAAATTGTTTGTAGGGTACGAAACCACCTTAAAGTTATCATTTCTGATCGATCTACCCAAGAGTTCATACTAACATAACCAAGTTATCCTATTCGATCGATCTATCCAAGAGTTCATGCTAAAACAACCAAGTTATCCTTGACGATTGATCTATCTAAGAGTTCGTACTAGAATAACATCATATGATACACATCAACCAACTCTAATGTCACCTAGATACTCCAATGTCACCACAAGTATCCATGAGTTAATTTTATTATACACATCAAACAATTTCAGATTCATAATACTCAACCGAGGATAAAGAACCTCAAAGGGTGCCAAAAGATTTCTACCGGAGAACCTAGGACAAGAACATGTATCAACCCCTATGCATAGATTACCCCAATGTCACCTCGGGAATCCGCAAGTTGAGTAGCATGACATAGATCAAGTGAATCAGTTGAATACCCCAATGTCACTACGGGTATACGCATGTAATACATATATCAAGTGCTCTCAAATCCATAAAAGTATTCAATCCGATAATAACAAAATCTCAAAGGGAAAACTCAATTCATCACAACAAGATAGGGAGGGAAAACACCATAAGATCCAACTATATTAACAAAGCCCGTGATACATCAAGATCGTGCCATCTCAAGAACACGAGAGAGAGAGAGAGATTGAACACATAACTACTGATACAAACCGTCAGCCCCGAGGGTGGAGTACTCCCTCCTCATCATAGATTCCGCCGTGATGATGAAGATGGCCACCAAAGATGATCTACCCTCTCCGGTAGGGTACTGTTTTCTCTCCAGATTAGTTTTTTGTCGATACAGAGGCCTTGCGGCGGCGGAACAAGGAGTCTAGGGTTATTTCTGATGGTTTCTATATTCATAGGAATTTTTGGTGTTGGTTTAACGCGGAGATGGGCCACGAGGTGAGCACGCTCCACCAGGGCGCGGGTAGGGCGCCTGGCGTGCCCTGATGGAGGGTGGCCACCTCATGACTCTTCTGGCCCTCCCACGAAGCATCTAGTGCATCTTTTGTTCCAAAAAAGCATCAAAAAGTTTCGGGCGATTCCGAGAACTTCCATTTTCTGCACCAAAAACAACACCACAGTAGTTCTGCTGAAAACAACATCAGTCCGGGTTAGATCTAAATAAATCATATAAAGTGCATCAAAACCATATAAAAGTATTGTAAACATAGGTGAGTATGGCATGAATACTTCATAAATTATCGATACGTTGGAGAAGTATCAAATAATGACACCCGTCGCGTGCTTCAACACTCATTGGACTGCATACATCAGTACGTATTATTTCCAATAAGTCATTACCTCGCTCCATTGTGCCGGAGAGCGGAGTTTTTGTCATATTACCCATGGAGCATGGTTCTCAAGTATCAAATGATTCCAAAAGTCCATCTGCATGGAGTTTCTTCATGTGCTTTACACCAATATGACCCAAATGGCAGTGCCACAAGTATGTTACACTATCATTATTTACTTTGCATCTTTTGGCATCAATATTATGAATAAGTGTATCACTATCATCAAGATTCAACAAAAATAGACCATTCACTAAAGGTGCATGACCATAAAAGATGTTACTCATATAAATAAAACAACCTTTATTCTCTAACTTAAATGAGTAACCATCTCGCAATAAACAAGATCCAGTTATAATGTTCATGGTCAACGCTAGGACCAAATAAAAATTATTGAGGTGTAAAACTAATCCCGATGGTAGATGTATAGGTAGCATGCTGACGGAAATCACATCAACCATGGAACCATTCCCGACGCCCATTATCACCTCGTCCTTAGCGAACTTCGTTTATTCCGTAGCTCCTGTTTTGAGATACAAATATGAGCAACCGAACTAGTATCAAATACCCAGGCGCTACTATGAGCATTAGTTAGGAACAAATCAGTAACGTGTATATCAAATATACCTTTGTTCAATTTGCCATCCTTCTTATCTACCAAAAACTTGGGGCAGTTCCGCTTTCAGTGACCATTCCCTTTGTAGTACAAGCACTCAGTTTCAAACTTAGGTCCAGCTTTGGGCTTCTTCATAGGAGCAGAAACTTTCTTGTCATTCTTCTTGAAGTTCCCTTTCTTTCTTGCCCTTCTTCTTGAAACTGGTGGTCTTGTTAACCATGAACACTTGATAACATTTTTTGATTTCTTCCTTCGTTGATTTCAGCATCTTGAAGAGCTCAGGAATTGTTTTCTCCATCCCTTGAATATTATAGTTCATCACGAAGCCTTTATAGCTTGGTAGCAGTGACTGAAGAACTTCTGTCAACAACACTCTCAATTGGAAGAACAATTCCCAGCTGAGTCAAGTGGTTGTGGTACCCAGATATTCTGAGTATGTGTTCACTGACAGAAATGTTCTCCTCCATCCTACAACTAAAGAACTTGTTGGAGACTTCATATCTCTCAACTCGGGCATTAGCTTGAAATATAAATTTCAGCTCTTGGAACATCTGATATGCTCCATGGTGTTCAAAATGCTTTTGAAGCCCCGGTCCAAGCCGTAAGGCATGGCACACTGAACTGTCGAGTAGTCATCAGATCGAGCCTGCCAGACGTTCATAACGTCTGCATTAGCTCCTGTAGCAGGTCTATCATCTAGCGGTGCATCAAGGATATAATTCTTCTATGCAGAATTGAGGATAATCGTCAAGTTATGGACCTAGTCTGTGTAGTTTCTACCATCATGTTTCAACTTAGCTTTCTCTAGGAACACATTAAAAGTCAGGGGAACGATAGCACGTGCCATTGAGCTACAACATAGATTTGCAAAAGACTATAAGACTAAGTTCATGACAAATTTTAGTGCATATAGTTAAATTAATAATGAAATCCCACTTAAATCAACACCCCTCAAGTTTTCTAAGTGATACATGATCAAAATCAACTAACCCATGTCCGATCATCACGTGAGATGGGGTAGTCATCAATGGTGAACATCTCCATGTTGATCATATCTAGTATATGACTCATGTTCGACCTTTCAGTATCTAGTGTTTCGAGACCATGTCTATTCATGCTAGGCTCGTCAAGTTTAACCAAAGTATTCTGCATGTGCAAAACTGGCTTACACCCGTTTTATGTGAACATAGAGTCCATCACAGCCGATCATGACGAGGTGCTTCGAAACGACGATCTTTAGCAATGGTGCATACTCGGGGAGAACACTTTTATATCGAAATTGAGGTGAAGGGATCATCTTATAATGGTACCGTCATTCTAAGCAAAATAAGATGCATAAAGGCTAAAATTTGCATGCAAACAAATATTGACATGATATGGCCAACATCATCTTGTGCTTTTGATCTCCATCCATAAAGCAACGACATGATCTTCATCATCACCGGCATGAGACCATGATCTCCATCACCTTGATCTTCATCATCGTGTCGTCACGTGGTCGTTTCTCCAACCATTGCTTCTACAACTATTTCTAACTCATAGCTATAAAGTAAACAATTATATGATGATTTAATAAATTAAACACAACCCTATGGCTCCTGTTGGTTGCCATGCTCATTGACATGCAAGTCGCAAACTTATTAGAAAACATGATCATCTCATACATCCACATATATCACGTCATGTCTTGACCATATCACTTTATATGCAAGTCGCAAGTCGCAAAGTTAGTCGTCCTCTACTTTGGTCTTGCAAGTTTTATGTGGCTGCTATGGGCAACCAGAAGAACCATTCTTACCTACGCAAAACCAGAACCATGATTATCAAGTTTCCTTTTGACCTTCGGCAAGGATGAAAGCACAATGTGCTCCCTTGGTGGTTTTGATAATTCATGACAACATACATTGTATCTTGGACTAATACTTTTACCTAGTGTATTTCAGATAAAGTCCATAGAGAGATGGGTTGGCAAAAGGAGTGTGGAGAGTATCCCCATGAAGAAGAAAGAGAAGGAATAGCATTGGCCAAACTTCAAGCAAAGGACTCTACATTTTACATTTGTGAGAAATCACCTTGAGTCCATAGGAAAGCCAATACTATTAAAATGGGGTAAGGTTTTGTTGGTGAACAAAATGCTCATGCGTGCACAAGTGATAGTCACCACATACACCCACAAGATCTTCCACAAAATTCTGCCCAAAGCCAAATATTCAAAATTGGTGCAACCAACATTTTCCACTCGGTGCCACCAATTCCAAACCCTAGAAAGACCCAGCCAAACCCTAGCTTTTCGGTGCAACCGATTCTGCATTCCGTGCCACCGGGTTAGGCTGCCAACTTTCTATTACACAATTTCGCAATTTTGGTCCCTCCGAGATTGTTGAATCGACATCACCGAGATTGGACATTCTGACCGTTGGTCACCTTATCGATGCAACCGCGATTCCTATATTAGCGTCACCGAGATTCAAAAGTTCCCACCTTTTGGTCACTTCTGTACCACCGAGATTAACACATCAGTGTCACCGAGTTGGTCATTTTGTGTGTAACGGTTGGATTTTTGGAGATGCCTATATATACCCCTCCACCACCACTCACTCGCAAGAGAAGCACTCAGAACAGTTCCCCACTCATACCTATTGATTTTTTGAGAGAGAGCCACCTACTCACGTGTTGAGATCATGCCATTCCATTCCTACCATATGAATCTTGATATCTAGTCTCCCCAAGTTGCTTTCCACCCAATCAATCTCTTCTATGAAGCCAAATATTTGAGAGAGAGGTTGTGTGTTGAGGAGTCTATCATCTTGAAGCACAAGAGCAATGAGTTCATCGACATTATTGAGCCTATTACCTTTTGGAGGGTGGTGCCTCCTAGATTAGTCAGGTGTCGCTTTGGAGCCTCCTACTTCTTGCTGTGGAGTGAACCAAGAAGTTTGTAAGGGCAAGGAAATCACCTACTTCGTGAAGATCTACCCTGAGTAAGGCTAGTACTCCGTGGACGTAGGCCGTCATGGTATAGTCAAGGTTGCTTCTTCGTGGAACCGTCCATGGGTAGAGCCCTCCATGGACTCTCACGACAATTACCGTCCAGGGGTTGAAGACTCCATGAACATGGATGTACGATAGCACCACCTATCGGAACCACGGGAAAAATCTTGTGTGCCTCATGTGTTTGATCTCTCTATCTCTACTCCTTACTTTCATGTACAATGTCTTTACTTTCCGCTTGTATACTTGATGACTTGCATGTGTAGGGTTTTCTAGATTTGCTAATATGAATGATTTAATATCTTTCCATGTCTCTTCGAGTTATTGGTTTGGTTTGGCCAACTAGATTGGTAATTCTTGCAATGGGAGAAGTGCTTAGTTTTGGGTTCAATCTTGCGGTGTCCTCACCCAGTGACATAGTAGGGGTAGCAAGGCACGTAAATTATTCTTGCCATCAAGGGTAAAAGGATGGGGTTTTCATCATATTGCTTGAGTTTATCCCTCTACATCATGTCATCCTACCTAATGCGTTACTCTGTTCTTCATGAACTTAATACTCTAGATGCAGGTAGGAATCGGTCGATGTGTGGAGTAATAGTAGTAGATGCAGAATGGTTTCGGTCTACTTGACACAGACGTGATGCCTATATGCATAATCATTGCCTTGGATATCATCATAATTATTCGCTTTTCTATCAATTGCTCGACGGTAATTTGTTCACCCACCGTGATATTTTCCTTCAAGAGAGAATCCTCTAGTGAAACCTAAGGCCCCCGGGTCTACTTTCCATATTATATTTTCAGATCTATAAACCAAAAATACCAAAAATACATTGCTGCAATTTATTTACCTTTTTTACTTTCCGCAATCTTTTACATCCATCTCTATCAGATCTAATCCTTGCAAATAATTGTGAAGGAATTGACAACCCCTTTATAGCGTTGGGTCCAAGAGTTTGATTGTTTGTGTAGGTGCATCCATTGGTGACTTGCTTGTTCCTCCTACCGGATTGATACCTTGGTTCTCATCAACTGATGGAAATACTTATCTACTTCGCTGCATCTCCCTTTCCTCTTGAAGGGAAAACCAACGCATACTCAAGAGGTAGCAGCCACCTATATGCAAAACAAGTTGCAAATCTGTTGGTGGAACCGGTCTCATGTATGAGGACATGTAAGGTTGTTCCCGGCTGCTTCATTCCACAATACCGCCCAACGAAAATATGACATTGGTGGTAAGCAATATGAATGTCACCAATCATAACTCCTTTGTGTTCTACTCGTTCATATTATCTACGCATAGAACTAGCTCATGATGCCACTGTTGGGGAATGTTGCATGAAAAATAAAAATTTCTTTGCACACGCAAGATCTATCCATGGAGATGCATAGCTACGAGAGGGAGAGAGCTTCTACATACCCTTTTAGATCGCTAAGCGAAAGCATTTATCACTGCAGTTGATGTAGTCATACACCTTCACGATCCATTCCGATCTAGCACCGAACACACGGCACCTCTGTGTTCAGCACACATTCAGCTCGATGACGTCCTTGCCTTCTTGATCCAGCAAGATGGGTGAAGTAGTAGATGAGTTTCGGCAGCACAACGACATGGTGGTGGTGGTGGTTAAACTATTTCCGTAGGGCTTTGCCAAGCACAATGGATTTAGAGCGGAGGATGAACTAGAGGAAGGTGATTAGAACCACACTAGGCTTGTAATTATGAGGTTTAGAGGTAGCTAGGGCTAGCTCTAGATAGTTAATTAGGACCAACTAGGACTAGAAGTAGATCAACCAGAAGAGGCTCTAAAACTTGTGTTCTAGGGGCTAGCCCTGCTCCTCTATTTATATGTTGAGCCATGGGGTCGTAACTTGGGTAGAGGGCCTCCCCAAAGTCGGTTGGGAACACAAGGAAGAGTCCTTCCCGGATTCCCGCACTAGATGCCACGGTCCTCGGCGTCTAGGGCCAGACGCCAGGATCACCCTTGCGTCTGGTCCCTGACCTCCGCAAAACTTCCTTTTGAACTGACCTAAAGCCCCATGGGCCTTACCCCTTGGGCCAATCATAAGTGTCCTCGCATGACAACATTTCTTTAAACATCCAAAAGTCTTAAAGTGAATTCTGTAACCCTTTTGGAGACCAAATATGATCATGCAATATATCAATATTTACCTTTGAACCATTCCGGAGCTCCTCGTTATGTCCATCATCTCTTTTGGAACTCCGAAAAACATTTGGTCACCAATATACATAACTCATATAATACTATATCGTCAGCGAACGTTAAGTGTGCTGACCCTACGGGTTTGAGAATGATGTAGACATGACCGAGACGCCTCTGCAGTCAATAGCCAATAGCGGGACCTGGATGTCCATATTGGTTATAACATATTCTATGAAGATTTTTATCGGTCGAACCTTTATGACAACATATGTAGTTCCCTTTGTCTGTTGGTATGTTACTTGCCCGAGGTTCGATCGTCGGTATCTCAATACCTAGTTCAATCTCGTCACCGGAAAGTCTCTTTACTCATTTCGTAAAACATCATCCCGTAAATAACTCCTTAGTCACTTTACTTGCAAGATTGTTGCGATATTGTATTACCGAGAGGGCCCAGAGATACCTCTTCATCATACGGAGTGACAAATCCCAATCTCGATCCATGTCAACTCAATAGACATCTTCGGAGATACCTGTAGAGTACCTTTATGATCACCCAGTTATGTTGTGATGTTTGATACACACAGGCATTCCTTCGGGGTCTAGGAGTTGCACGATCTCATGTTTGAAGAAACATGTATTTGACAAATAAGAAAGAAGTAGCAACAAACTGAACGATCATATTCTATACTAACGGATGGGTCTTGTCCATCGCATCATTCTCCTAATGATGTGATACCATTATCAAATGAAAACTCATGTCTATGGTTAGGAAACCTTGACCATCTTTGATCAACGAGCTAGTCTTGTAGATGCTTACTAGGGACACGATATTTGTTTATGTATCCGCAAATGTATTTATTTTTCTGGTCAATGCAATTATGGCATGAATAATAAACCTTTATCATGATTAAGGAAATATAATAATAAACACTTTATTATTGCCTCTAGGGCATATTTCCAACAGGTGAAGATGTGTGAGCATACTTATTCCTCGTTGAAATCCTAGTGTTGTATAAGTCGGGGGCACGCGATGGTTAACTCCTACCAACCTCCACCCTAGGGGCATGCGACTAGTGCTTTGCTTCGAGATATCTAATAAAACCTTGCAATAAGTATGTGAGATAATGTGAATCCATCTATATACGCACTCTCACGTCCACTTATTTGCTAGCCTCTTCAATACCTTGCCTTGCCCATTCTCACCTCGAGGATCAGTGCAACTTTCACCAGTGCATCCAAACCCGGTGACATGATACGCTCTGGTGCACATAAGCCTGATTATATCTTCCTCAAAACAGCCATCATAGCTTACTATCGTGGCATTTCCATAGCCATTAGGATATATATTGCCATGCAACTTCCACCGTGACATCATATGACTTGTACTTCCATTGTCATATTGCTTGGCATGATCGTAAGATAGCTAGCATGATATTTTCATGGCTTGTCCATTTTTCGGTATCTATGTTACGCTAGATCATTGCACATCCTGGTACACTGCCAGAGGCATTCGTATAGAGTCATATCATTCTACATGTTTTTCATATCGAGTTGTAAGTAAATAAAAGTGTGACGATCATCATTATTTAGGGCACTGTCTTAGTGAGGAAAGGACGATGGAGACAATGATTCCCCCAAAAGTTGGGAAGAGACTCCAACGAAAAAAAGAGAACTAAAAAAAATAAAAAAATAAATGATAGAAAAGAGAAGGGACAGTGTCGTGGTTTTGTCACTGCAGATGTCTGGGTGAATTGACTTAGGTTCAGGGCAGAAGCGCAACTATGTGGAGGCTTGAAGGGGTTGATCAGAATCGAGAGACGCGGAGTTTACCTAGGTTCGGCCCCTCCGATGGTGGTAAAAGCCTACATCCTGCTTGTCTGGTATTGATGATGAAGGAGATCTCTCGGTTATAAGGGTGTTGTTTGCTACCTCTAATCACGAGAGACTCTAATCTGTCTATCTCTAATCTATTGTGTTGTCTAAACTTGTGGACTTATGAATCTTGTCTTTCTAGGGGTGCTCTACCCCTCCTTATATAAGTGGAGAGGGTAGGTTTACAAATAGAGTCCTACTAGGAGTAGGATTAGGACTAGTCTCTCTAGAATAATATTCCGGGTCTTGTTTCCTTCAGCAGGAAGTCTTTCTCTCTTTGGACCTTCTCTTGTAAGTCGCCTGGCGCCGGCTTACACGCCGGGTCTTGGGCCTGGTCGTACTACGACCCGCCTGCCGGGTCATTAATAAAATGTCATGTCTTGACCAGGTCTCTTGTGAGTTGCCAGGACGGGTCATACCGTGGGGTATATCCCCGACATTAGTCCCCAGGTTAGCTTGAATTTATTCATGGTAACCTCCTGAAATAGGAATAGCAAATATGTTAAGTGACCGGCTTGCTCCTTTGGCCCGCTTATGAAATGGATCCTCATAAATCCGGGTCTTTTCTGCATATGAATGAGTCGTCTTGATTATCATCTTGCTTGTCAGCGTCCTTTGAAAAGTATTGAGAATAGAACACCCATATGCCATTGAGTCGGCTTCCAATACTCTTGGCAGGTCATCTCCACCGGGTCATAATCATTGATGATGTCGGGTCATTATCATATGTGATGTCGGGTCAAAGAACTAGAATCTAGCTGAATTGATAAAAATATTGGGATAAAAATCCATCTGATGAAACCGGACTTCCATTGTTGTGAAGCAGGGCGGCTTATATAAAATTTGGCGGGTTATGATCTTTTGATAATGCCGGGTCATGAATGTTGGTGACGTCAGGTCTCACAACTGAACTCCATAATTAACATCTTGAAAATTCTCCTCAAAGTTTTTGATATATCCATATTACCTGTAGCCCCCAAGCTTCGAGATTATCCATGATAACTTGGTGCTTTGCAATACTCCCTCCGTTCCTTATAAAGCTTCGGCGGGTGTAGCCCCCAAGGGCCGGCTCATTAGTATGTGATGGGCCGGGTCTTCAGTTTGAACCATATAATCCGTTTGAACAGCTGAATACTGTAGCCCCCAAGTGCCGGGTCGCATGCCTGTGGCGACTTGGGACTTTAGAAAATTTGATCTGAGCAGTGTAGCCCCCAAGTGCCAGGTCAGTAAGAATTACTGGGCTGGGACTTAGAAAAATGGAGAAAAGCCGGCTCATCTCCTTGAGATAATAGGGTCTTGCTGACAACATAATGATTTGAAAACCGTCTTGCATTAGCCCCCAAGTGACGTGATGCGTGCTTGCAGCGACATGGGACTTGCATATTTGATATAAAGTGGACTTGAATAATGTAGCCCCCAAGTGCCGGGTCATGTGCTTGCAGCGACTTGGGACTATGTAAGAATAATAAGACTCACCAGAATTTGTTGAATGAATCCTTGACCGTGGTTGTAATATAACCCGGAATGAATATCCTGGAATAATTCCTTTGTCTTTGACATGAAATCCCTGCTCGTGGTTGCAATGCAACCCGGAAAATATATATTGGAGAAATCCATGAGTGTTGTAGATTACTATAGAGCACAATTGAAGAAATCCGAGAACCGGTCAATTAGATGACACGACATTATATCTGGTAGGGCAGCTCTTGAAAAATACTGAATTCTCCGAGTTGGCTTAAAAAAACCAATCATTTAGTACCGGTTATGATAAACCAAGAAAATCCAGCTAGGTTGGCTATTAAAGATCCATTTACTCTTGCTGAAGTTTTTCATCATACTTAACGGTGGCTCATCTTAAGAGATAAGACCTACAAAAATAAACAAGACAAAATATATTCTGCATTGTTGTAAGGGCGGCTTAAAAGGCACAACCCAGAGATGTTATATCTTTCCTGATTTGTTTTTTGAATTTTTTTGACCAGCTCATGTGCCGGTTCTACTGGGTTGACTTGCCACTTAAAACTCCTTAATAGTACAGGGTCTCTGTGGAGATTGGCCGTTAAGTTTTTGAACCGGCTCAGGATCTCTAAGCGAGATTAACTAAAAGGAAGTGTGACGTCCCAGAAGAGACACAGTAGGGCATGAGTACCCTGATAGCCCAAAAACTGCCTCTCACGTGACATAAATCCGTCATTTTAACCTTAAATAGTACATGGTCCTCAAGGATTAACTGTCTAAGAGTACGAATGGGCCACATAGCGGAGAGTTGGCAGTGGATGGGAGAGTTTATCTTTGCTTTCCGTAAGACGGCTCTCATGTGACAAGAGCCATCGTTTTAACCTTAACTAGTATAGGGTCTCTATGGAGATTGACCGTCAATTTCTTTGAGCCGGCTCAGGGTCTCTAGGTGAGATTAACTGGTAAGAGTTCGGCGGGTCACCTAGCGGAGCAGCATCAACTTACAGGAAGGTTTAACCCTGTTTGGCTTAAGAGCCGATCAAGAGGGTGTGTAAGCTAAACACGGTGGGTTGGAAGCCCCCAAGTGACCTTTGTTGACGGAGTCAACTGTTTGGCTTAAGAGACGACCGATAGGGTGTTATAAGCTACACCCGATGGGTGGGAAGCCCCGTGGACGATCATGTTGAAGGAGTCAACTATTTCGCTTGAGAGCCGACCGATAGGGTGTGATAAGCTACACCCGGTGGGTGGGAAGACCCCTGGAGGATCATGTTGACGGAGTCAACTATTTGGCTTGAGAGCTGACCGATAGGGTTTGATAAGCTACACCCGGTGGGTGGGAAGCCCCCTCGACGATCATGTTGACGGAGTCAACTATTTGGCTTGAGAGCCGACCGATAGGGTTTGATAAGCTACACCGGTGGGGGGAAGCCCCCTAGACGATCATGTTGATAGAGTAAACTATTTGCATCATCCTGTAAGTCGCCATCTTGTAATGAATAAAATGGCAGAAGCCGCGAAGTGCCTTTATGATGATCCAATGAATCCGGGCACCCGTGTTTGAATGGTATATCTCGGCGGTTCGTCCTCTTGGGAAACTTTTTAATTCTTCTGCCAATAATGTAATAGCTAAAAGGATTGGGTTTTCTCTTGCAAAGACCCATGCCTCTCATTGAAAATGACCAAATGTGTCTCGCCAGGTCTGTAGCCCCCGAGTCTTAAGTTGAGTTGAAAAGGCGGCTTGAGAATCTCCATTGAAAGTTAAGGTTGGCCGTGGCGGGTTATAGATGATCTCGTATGATTTGTTTCAATAATCCGATCGATGGTTCGTCTGGCTAGTTGTTGAAGTGAACCAAATTCTAATGGCGGCGACTTGTGCGCCTGTCCGTTGGGCGGCTCATATCGACGAGCACTGCACCGATATGTTGATGTAGATCAAAGTGTGGGTAGCGTCTTCCGCGCGTCTGCTGGGCGGTTTGTACTGGTGTATGCAGCCACTGGCGTGTTGATGTAGATATATAAATCGGCGGCGACATTGTGAGTCGATGCTATTGATATAGGTGTAGAAGTCAGTCTCGGCGTTGTAAGCCAGTGTGGTTGCAAGAGATGGCCGCGGCACTGTAAGCCGGCACGAACGGTGAGTCTCCATGGCGTTTTTAAGCTAGTGCATTTGGTGAGTCGCCCGTGGTATTTATAAACTAGCGTGGGCAGCGGGCCACCCGTGGTATTGTTAAGTCGGTGCAGAAGCTTGAGGCGGCTGCAACATGGTCGATGTAGACCCGACCGTGGGGATGGTGGCTTGCGGACGGTACCGGCATGTTGTTGTAGAACAGGTCGTGACGATGGCGGCTTGCGTGCAACTATGGAGTAATGCACCACAAATGAACACCAGTGCATAATGATGCTGGCACGCAAACCATCCCTGCAATATAAGGCCATCTGAATAATCCTCCTACGCAAAAATATTGCAAACAACCGGAGTAATTGTTCTCGAAAGAGTTAGTACATATAGAAAAATATATAAGATGAATATCACCTGAATTTTTCAACAGCAGAACAGTCCGCCGCCAGGTTACGACAACTTTTTTAGTGGGCAGCCGGCCTCACTTTCCTTTTCTTCCATCTACCCTCATCTTATCCTTTTCCTAGTGTTGAGAGGAGAACGCACGGGGCAGCCGGCTCGCGAGCTCGTGAGTGCGGCCAAGGAGGATAGGTAGTGCGCGCGGGCGACACAGCCCTACGGCCGGGTAAAGCAAGGCATGTCACTGTGGAGGCGTGGTAAGGTGAGGCCGTGGCGATGGCTCAAGGCGCCAGAGGCAGCTTGGTTGCATGCAAAGGTAGAGTCGTTGTACGGGGGCGCATATGCCAGTAGGATGAGCCGGCTCTGGGCAACGAGTGCGTGCACGCAGATGGTTGATCCGACATTTGATGCGAAGCAATCTTTGTATACATGTGTAATGGATGGACGGAGCCTTGTGAAGGATGGATCTCTGGCTGGTTCCTCCGTGTTGGATGGATGGTAGACCGAACTTTGGTGGATTCACTCGAGAATACAGCGACCGAAAAACTCCCGAGCCGCGACGACTCTGGCGAATCCGGATTGGGTGCAGCGATGGAGGCCGACGCCATCGCGAAGTGAGCGGAGCCCGTGGCCAACGCAGCCTGGCAAGGCAGGGCGTGGTAGACGCGGTGCTAGGGAAACCCACGCGGGGGTCGTAGCTCGGCAGGGGTGCGAGTCCGTGGCGGAGGCGACGTGCGGAGCGGCGAGACCGACTTGGATCCGAGTGGTCGATCCGTTTTGGGAATCTTAGTCTTCTCCTCTCTCCCGTTTTTAACTCCTCCGTATTCTTTCACAGTCGTGGCTGGTCTTGGAAAATTCTGCATCAGCTCCTCCTAGCGCTAGCTTTCTTTCTCTTCCCTTGATATACTACTACTTCTTAGTACTTTTACTAGTACGAGTGGACATTATACCGCGGGACATGGGTGCTCCTGGTTTAACGTCGAATAGTAGCCTACTTGTGGCTGGTTTGTTGTCGATCTCGATGGATCATGGTCGATTATGGACACGAGACTTGCCGCGTCCTCTTCTCCTATTTGATAGATTTATTATTCTTCCATCCAAACATGCCATAGTACTGGCACCCGGGTCTCGAAAGTTTTCGCCGGCGCCGGCGCCCGGGTCACCTATCCGTGTATGGCAACGATGCAACCTTCATTGTTAGACAAATATTGGATCCCTCAAAATCTGAATCCCCATGCATGTAGATCCTTTTGAGACGGCTCTTGCGGCGACGGTGGGTCATAAGCCTCTCGATCCCTAGGAGAGATCCTTGTGGCGACAGTGACGGTTTTTTCACGACAGATGTCCGTGTGAATGGACTTAGATTCGGGGGCAGAAGCGCAACTATGTGGCGGCTTGAAGGGGTTGATCAGAATCGAGAGACGCGGAGTTTACCCAGGTTCGGCCCCTCCGGTGGAGGTAAAAGCCTACGTCCTGCTTGTCTGGTATTGATGATGAAGGAGATCTCTTGGTTACAAGGGTGTTGTTTGCTACCTCTAATCACGAGGGCCTCTAATCTGTCTATCTCTAATCTCTTGTGTTGTCTAAACTTGTGGACTAGTGAATCTTGTCTTTCTAGGGGTGCTCTACCCCTCCTTATATAAGTGGAGAGGGTAGGTTAACAAATAGAGTCCTACTAGGAGTAGGATTAGGACTAGTCTCTCCAGAATCCTATTCCGGGTCTTGCTTGTTTCGGCAGGAAGTCTTTCTCTCTTTGGGCCTTCTCTTGTGAGCCGCCTGGCCGGCTTACACGCCGGGTCTTGGGCCTGGTCGTCCTGTGACCCGCCTGCCGGGTCATTAATAAAATTTCATGTCTTAACCGGGTCTCTTGTGAGTCGTCAGGCTTGGTCATACCGTGGGGTATATCCCCGACAGACAGTGCTACTACCTCTTATTCCACACTTTTGCCTCAAAGTGGCACCATATTCTTCAGATAGAGAGTCTCTGGTTTTGTCCCTTCCATATGCTAATGGTAATTTTTCATTATAGAACTTGACTTGTATATTCCGCCGATGGGCTTCCTCAAATGCCCGAGGTCTTCATGAGCAAGCAAGTTAGATGCACACCCACTTAGCTTTAGTTGAGCTTTCATACACTTATAGCTCCAGAGCATCTGTTGTATGGCAATCCCTACTCCTTGCATTGATATCTACTGATGGACATCTCCCTAGAAAGTTGATACGCCTAGTTGATGCAAGACTTTCTTCTCCACTTTCACAACTTTGAAACATACCACCATATTCTATTCCACCTTTAAGCTATATCCATGGTTCACGCTCATATATTGCGCAAGTAATAAAAAGCTGAAGCGCATTCAAAAGTACGATCCAATTGCCTGACTTGAGACTACGGTTCTGAACATTTGTATTTATGCGGTGACAGAGCTATGCGAAGCTAATACGATAAAATGAATAGGGGGTGAACATTCTTTGAGGATGGTATGCTTTGAAACTTGATGATTATGTTGCTTATGTTTATAAATATTATTATTTTGATGTTCACTAATTCATCATTTCTCAATGATTAAACCTGCAAAAGATTACATGTTGGGTAGCACTCACATAAAAAATTCTGTTTTTATCATTTCCTACTCAAGGACGAGCAGGAATTAAGCTTGGGGATGCTCATACATCTCTAATGTATCTATAATTTTTTATTATTCCCTGATATTATCATTATAGGATACTTTTTGAGTGTTTATCTGCCAATTAATATTATTTTTGAGCACTAACCTATTAACCCACTGCCCATTGCCAGTTGTTGTTTTCTGTAAGTTTTTGGCTTTTCAGGTTTATAGTACAAAACTAAGTCCAATTGCCCTGAACTTTAATATGATTTTTTATAGACCAAACAAAGACCTGGAAGATTCGGGAGGAGACCTAAGGCCTTACAAGGGAGGCACGAGCCAACAGGGCGCGCCTGGGCGGTAGGCCGCGCCCTGTTGCCTCATGCCCCCTCGGGCGCCTCCCTATGCCCCACTATGGCCTATAAATTCTTATTAATCCCAAAAAATAGAGATCCTCCCAAAACACTTTCTCAGTCGCAAGTCTCTGTTCCGCCATTTGCCTATCTGGGGCCCTGTTCTGGTGCCCTGCCGGAGGGGGGATCGATCATAGAGGGCCTCTAAATCAACCTTGCTACTCCCATGGTGATGTGTGAGTAGTTCCCCATAGATCTACGGGTACACTGTTATTACCTAGATGTCTATCCATCTATCTCTCTCCCTCTCTCTCTCTTGATCTTCAATACAATGATCATCGCATGTTTGATTTGATCTATCCTATGTAATCCTTTTGTGCAATGCATTTGTTGGGATCCGATGAATTGAGGGTTTATGTTCAGATTATTATTTGAGTCTTCTCTAAAATCTATTATGACTCTTTTGTGCATGATCACCGTAGCTTCGTAAAACTCTCTGATCCATTAATTTGCTTTGGCCAAGTATATTGATCTATCTTAAGTGCAAGGGGTGCGTTGTAGTGGGTTCAATCTGACGACTTTGTATATCCAAGTGACCTAAGGGGACAAGATACGTCTTTGTATTGTTGCCACTAAGGATACAATGATGGAGTTATATCATATTAATTGAATTATCTTTGTCTTCTCATGTCATTGTTCTCCAAACATTACTCCATTTTACTTAATACTCTAGATGCATGTTTGATAGCGGTCAATGGGTGGAGTAATATGAATAGGTGCAGGCAGGAGTGGGCCTATTTGCTTATGGACGTGATGCCTATATACACATGATCATTGCCGTGAATATCACATAAGTATGTACTTTTCTATCAATTACCCAACAGTAATTTGTTTTCCCATCGTATGCTTACTTTCAGAGAGATGCCACTAGGGAAAACTATGGCCCCGGTCTATTCACTTATAAGTTTACAAACACTACAGTATCTTGCTTCCATTTATTTATTTTCTATTTATTTTCAATTTATAATTATCTATTACCAACCAAACTACGTACAAGCTTGCAAATAATGAGTCCAAGGGGATTGACAACCTCCTTGCCCACATTGGGTGCAAGTGTTTGCTCTTTTGTGTGTAGTCGCTAAAAATGGGGGTTGGTTGTTACTCCTATTGGTTTGATAAACCTTGGTTCTCTACTAAGGAAAATCTTACCTATATTTTTTATGCATCACCCATTCCTCTTCATAGAAAACCCAATGCAGATCACATCTATCATGCATCTTGCCAGGAAAGACATATTGGTATTCACATACCACTCGCACTTTGTATAACTCAATCCTTGACAGACAAATGGCTTGAGGGGCTCGAGTGGCAGAAGGCTTGGGGACATACTTGACTTCAACTCCTTGGCTATTGGTCATGGTGACAGTCCACTTGGCGCAGTTTAGCAACCCTTGGTGCTTGGTCAGCCAAGCCATGCCTAGGATCACATCCAAGCCTTGTGATCTCAAGATGATAAGGTCTGCTAGGAATCCTGCCCCATTGATGATAACCTCAACCCATTTACACCCTACCTTGGTTCTAAACTCTGAACCGAGGGTTTTTACCACCATGGGGTTACCCCATTGGGTGTAGGTGCCATACCACTCTCTAACGCAAAATTTTGAGTAAAAAAAGAATGTGAAGATCCACAATCAAACAGAACGACCGCGGGTGTTGGGTTGACAAGCAACGTGCCCAGTATGATGCTCGGTTATTCCTGGGCTTCCTCAGTGGTGACATGGTTCACACGGACTTTTCCATTGTTGGTTGGTTTTGGAGAGCTTGGTTCCTCGGTGCTACTCCATGGACTTGCCCTTGATTCTGCGCATTGGGGCACGGTGCATTTGGCTTCTTATTGGGACACAACTTAGAGTTGTGTCCTAGCTGGACACATACAAAGCATGTGATTCGTCCTGTTTGTTGTTCTTGCCACCATTATTGTTATTGGGGTTGTTGTAGGCAGGCCTGAGATTGGCATATTACTGAGGGTGGTAGCTCGGACAAGGTGCAAGAGTCATGGCTTGATGAGGCTGATAGGTTGGCCTGGAAGGGGATGGCTTCTAGGGACAAGGCTTTTGATTGCTAAAACTACCCTTGCTGACCATGTTGTGCTTGCAGGTGTCTTCCATAGCACTACGCTTCTCTTCAAGCATGAGTGCCTTGTTCACCAGAGTGAAGAAAGTTGTATATTTGCAGACAATGAGTTGATACTGTAGGGCTTGCTGAAGGCCTTCCATGAAGTGATCCTTCTTGGTTGCCTTAGTGTTGGAATCCTTAGGGGCGTGTCTTGATAGAAGATTGAACTTCTGCATATACTCCTTGACTGGGCCACTTCCTTGCTACAGCGCTCGAAATTTCCGCTTCTTGATAGCCATGATCCCAGAAGGAATGTGTGTCTTGCGAAAGCTATCCTTGAAGTCATTCCAAGTGATCACATGGTCGCCTTGCATGGCCTTGAATCTGTCCCACCAAGCTATAGTGGATCCTCCGAGATAGTGAGAGGCAGAAAGCACCTTCCCATGATCCTCGTTGTAGTTGACCAATGCATGAAGATCCTCGATAGTGTAGATCCAGTCATCAACATCCAAAGGTTTAACAATCTCGGTGAAGGTTGCGGGTGAATTCCTCATGAACTCCTATAGAGTGGAGTGGCCATTGCCATTCCCAGGTTGTTGTGGGTTGTTCACGAGGGTCTGAGCTATCTGTTGGATAGTGGTAGAGTTGTCTTCGTGTTCCTCCTAGAGAACTTGGAGGAAATGGGCCATGGTCATGTTCTCCGGTGGATGTGGTGGTGGAGGAATGTCTATATGGGGATGATCTTGGTGAGCTCCAATTTTGGCGGATCCGCCAGTTTCCAGCTGCTGGCTGGCATTTTCGGCATTCGGATTGGCAAAGGTGCTGGTGCGGGTTGCAGTCACCATCATGTTTGGAGCAGCCAAGGTCAAAAGACTAATATAGATGAGATGGAAAAGTAATAATAGATGAGAGGCGCCTAAGGGGGTGGTATAGTGCAAGTGTGATCAAACAAAGGCCGAAAGGACAATCTCATAATATTAAGATAAGATAGGTGATGTAGTCACTTACATGTTGGCTAAGGCAAAAGCATGACTTGCGTCGAAACACAAACAACAAGCACACATGGTTTCATATGAACCATTACACAAACTCGACTTCACATGGGGGATACATAACTCGTCCTACCCTAAGGATGCTCGGACTCAGGTGGTGGAGTGCTCAATCTCGTACTCCTGCTCTTCCGAGTCTTCCTCCTTGTCATCATCCATACAGGTGTCATCTCCAGTTGAGGGGGTAAGACAACGAGGAGTTCCATACCGACGACGCTTCACCAATGGCACGTTGAAGAGCACACGACACTCCTTTGCACTCATTCGATGAAAGTGAGATGTTCCCTGAGCAGGTGCATCTCTTGATGGGAGTACTCCTCCTCTGTAAGCAATAGCTGCCTCGTCATCCACTGGGGGCACCTTCCTTATTGATCCTATCTGGCTTCTTCTTTGCTTGGTGTAGTAGCTGTCAGGTGTGGTGAAGTTCCTTGCGGAGCTTCACGGACTCCTCAATCAAGTTGTAGGCCAGACTATCGGCGGAGAGGCTGAAGTAGGTCTTGAACATGAGTGGTGTTTCATCCTCCTTCGATGGCACTAACGTCCAACTCTCGCCAATATCATCCTTCCTAAAAGGCAGGTGGTGGGTGGCTGGCTCGTCAACCATCTCTAGGAGAATGTCTTGAAAGTGGATAAGTGCCTTTCGTCCCGCCGTCTTGACTATGATCACCAGGGTCTCCATCTGTGGTCCTTCAAAGAACCAACTCCCAGGGGAGTCATTTGCCATCACTACCACATCAACATGGTACTCCTTCGTGGTGGCATCAACCTAGTGCTTGTGGTAGAGGAAAAGGGGAGGAGGTCCGCTAAACTAGAACTTATTCAGGCTGTCCTTAAGGAGTAGGGAAAACCATTGGCTAGGACGTCCTCGGGGTATGGCGGCCATCTACAAGGTTTAACGGAGGGGAGTCAGTAAAGTTTTGAAAAGAGGCTAGAAGAGATAAGAAGTGTAAAAACTTTTGAATATGGATGCTAGGTATAGTTTTTGGAAATAGTTATTATCCTATCTAACGTCCATGCTAACTAAGACTACCTATAGTCAGGATGGCTCTGATACCATCTCTGTTGGGACCTCGACTCATAAGTCGAAGCCTCCAAATGCACGTGTACAGTGATTCTCGGATCAATGCTCACTAAACACACATAAGTGAATAATCAAGAGTCTTGCATCCATTACATACCATCTTACATGAGTATGACCATTATGGTCAAGTCTTACACAAATAGGGTTGTGAAGGTCAAACATCAAATAAACACTTCCAGCGGGAATCGTCAACATAACTTGGACCCATACCATCTGCCTTAACCCTACATGCATTCTGACTGGGAATTGTCCTAATTTGCACATTCATCACTAAGGTACTCTTCTTCAAATCCCTTCGCTCTTCCATGCCTGGCCAATTAAATAACCAGGGACAAGCAACCCATGTTATGGAACAAGGTAATCATCATGGTATAACACTAGTGGGTACTTTTGCGGAAAGCTACTTTTGAGTGCAATATCATGTCCTATCGGTTTGTAAATCATGCACCATGAAGTTACATATATCAACATAATAGAGTTTAAACAACTCAAGTTTTATCATCTTGACAGACCATCTGTCATAGCCCAAGGTTTTATTTCACATATCCAAGTTTTGTAAAACATTGGACATGTCCCAAGAGCGGTTATCCAACTGTCCTCGACTATGGACCTGACTATTCAAATAGTTTGACACTATGCAGAGGTTGCACACTTTACGCACAAGACTATGGGAACTTTCCTATCAATCCCTGGCTCGCGGCATATCAAGTACCCAAGGTAAGCACCCTGAACAATATCTTTCCCTTGACAACACTAAACAAAGAGTCCACTCATTGGTACCCGGCCCTCATGATGTACATCACATCGTACCATCCACGAGGGGACACAACAATGTGTCGTGTCCCCGGTGTGTGTAAAAACAGTCACATTCGTCCAATTAGGCACGATATTGTATCGAGAGTGACTATGCCACTCCCGACACTAGTAATGTGGGCTCTCTGCTAGTATCGACCAAAGTAATCCACAAAGCCCCGCACCATAAGGGGTAGTGTGGTCGTACGTGTAAGGTTGGAGTAACGGTCGCAACTTAAACCAATCCCTTCTGAAAAAACTTACGATTTTCCTCGGTACACCATCAAGTGGTTACCTATCTCAATATCTCCCATGGGGATTAGTGGCACCTGATGGGGTTTTCGAAAATGTATTTGGTAAAACACGTTGTTTCCATCTCGATACATGTCCACATCCCACTTGCGTAGCAACTAGTTGGCATCCTATCCACTTCCCACCCACATAACTCTAAGCGGAAAATAGAGTCGTGACTATGCAATTATTAACAAGAAATGCATTGGAGACAAAGCTAGCCAGGATGTCACCACATCATCATTCTTTTTGATGCAACACATAAAGTGGTATATTGACATGCATAAAAGGGGTTCATCAACATGGTCAAAGGGTTTCTTGCCTGGCTAAGCAAAGTCTTCAAAGTCCTCAAAAGCTTTTGCTCCAACTTCTTCATCAACAATGTGATCTAAAGACACAAAATAATGGAACACAAATAAGGCCAAATCCATAAGAGAAAAATAAAAGCACTCAGAAAAATGTCAACCTATTTTTATTAAATACTATATTAAAAACTAAACATACTATATGTGTTGGTTTTTGTGTTGGAGTGATGGAAACATAGATTTGAATTTTAAATAGTGGATTTAAATGCTTGAAAAATGTATTTAAATGTGAACAGTGAAGAAAAGGTTATCCAAATGGAGTCGAAGTTGTACCATTAAATAGATGGGATTAATACAAGATTTTAGAAACTTGAATCACTGGGTTTGGACAAATATTTTGATCTATGGAATTTTGGGAAATCTACTAAAAATAGAAAAATAGAAATGGCTCTGTACCGGTGGGCCGAAACGGCTGACGAGCCGTCCTAGAGGCGAAACGGGCTAGGGGAAGCCAAGGGCGCACGCCTGCCAGGTTTCAAACCTGATGCGGGGGCCCTTGCTACCAATGAGGGAGGAGGCACAGGAAGCTCACCGTTGGGCCCCTCATGGTCGTCGTCAACCTCCGGCCAGGGAGCACTAGTGGAGAAATAGCTAGCCACAACTTATGTTGGTGGCACACCGTTTCTAAACAACGTCAACAATATATTATTCAGAAAATGCTAGCATTGGACACATTTTAACGATAGTGATACAACCTTAGTGTTGGCATTGCGACTATATCTGAAGACACAGATAATTGCATATTTTCCCTTTTTGGTACATATTGTGTTATCGTGGCCCATTATCCCACGGCAGCACTAGTCCATTCTAACAACCCTCTGGCCTAGTAAAAAAATTAGATCACATTTCACTCTCGACTCTCCCTGGCCCCTCTCTCTTGCCCGATGCTGCCGCCGGCACCTACCAACCCCGCCACACGTCGCTACCGGACCTGTGCGGCCGCCGCCACCTCCCAACCCCGGCGCGGGTCGCCGCCAACCCCCGACCCTGCTATGCGTCATCGCCGGACCAACACGACAGCCGCCACCTCCGGGCCAGCAGGTGAGATCTACCTCTCTGGGAGGAAAAATCGAGAATTTGCTAGTGGATTTTCGTAGGGTGTAATCTCCTAGACTTAAGGTTTTGGTAGGAAAAATGTGCTTGCAATGCACTTGTTCTTGCAGTGAATTTGATCTAATTTTTAAATTATGGCGCACTACATTTTGGTAGGATTTTTTTCCAATCTTTGATGCAGTGCGGTCCACTATTTGATCTAGGAAAATTTTGGTTGGTCAAACATGTACAATGCTTAATTGTGTCCTTCTCCCTCTGTACCTAAATACTTGTAGTTGGCACTAAGTTCTCCCCGACTACAAGTACTTAGGTACATAGGGAGTAGTTGTGTTACGAACAGAAGCAACTAGATCAAATCTGAAAGCAAGGGATCAACCTAATGTTTATTCTGAGGATATGCATTTCTACAAGAACTAGACTAGTTTTCCCCGACTACAAGTATTTAGGATGTGCATTTCTTGCTAACAAATCTGAAAGCAAGGGGCCAACATAATGTATAATTCTTAGTAAATCTGAAAGCAAGGAAACAAAGAGTTCAAATCATGCATGTTAGGATCTAGTATGTAATGATTCGTAGTACCCATATGAGCTTTCAAAATTTTGCATGTGAATACATGCTATTTTTATATTCTTCATTATAATAACATGGTGAACTTTCATTAAAAGTTCTTAGTAATTCTTCATTCTGTAGATGAAACAGGACATGGACAATTCATCAATCCACAATGAATTGGTGGCTCTTAGAGAAGTAAAAGTGGAGCATGAAAAATGGAAGAACACAATGCCGTAGTGAAGAATGAAATGGATAGTCTACTCACAAAGGGTGTTAATGCCCTCAATAAGTCGAGCATATAGAGGAAGTTGAGAGATAACTTGACGGAGGAGAGGGATAAACTAAATCTAGAGAAAAAACAACTTAGGACAGAAAGGATTAACCTACAGATAGACGTTGCTCACTTCAAACAAGATGGAGAGAGCAATCAGAAGAAGATTTGCTAGCCGACGATAAACCTTGATGAAGAGTAGTTTAATTAATTTAGTACCTTTTGTGAAGTTCTAAACTCTGAAGTTTATGAGTATGTTTAGTTGATCAGTACTGAAAGTGCGTTATATCGACTAGAGGGGGGTGAATAGGCGATTTTCACAATTTCATCACTTGAGGAATTTCAACTTTGAGGAATTTGAAGTGTGATGAATAACTAGCAGCGGAATAAGTACTCAAGTGCATGAGGAACATAGCGACAACATAGACATCATGATGAAATGAAACATGCATAGAGTACAAGTAGCGTGATACAGGATAAGCAGGTGAGAAACAAGGTAACTTGAAGAATTTGAGTTGAGGAAATTGTGAAAGTCTTCAGACAAATTCTTCAAACAGTAATTCAATTTCATCAACAGTTATACGAGGAAATGAAAGGGTTGAGGAAATAGAACCAGGTAGCTTGATGAAGACAATGGTTTGACGACCCAGTTCCAACTGCTGTGATAGTTGTACGTCTGGTTTGGAGTGGCGTCGTATTTCAACCAGAGGACACACAGTCCTAGGACACACAGTCTTTACCGTATTCTCCTTGAGCTAAGGTCACACAGTCCTCACCCAACACTCGTGGTAAGTCTTCAGGGTAGACTTCTAAAACCATCACCAACTGGTCACCCGACGATCCACAATTTACTGCTGGATGCTTAGACCAAGGTCACTTCATGATCCGCAATTGACTGTAGGAGCACTAGACCATGATGCCTAACCATCTGGAGGATGCGCAGTCCTCAAAGGTAATAAGCGACGGTTCCACGCAGGAATTTATTTAGTGATGCTCAATCACTTTGGGTTTGGTGGTTTGGTTGTGGGTTTTTCCTCAAGATGATTTTCACTCAAATTCCTCGGAGGATGGGTTGCTCTCAAATGGCAAGTGTCAGTTCTCTCTCGGAGCAGCCAACCAACTAGTGGTTGTGCGGGGTCGCTATTTATAGCCAGGGTGCAACCTGACATGATAAGACATAAATGCCCCCAATGATATGACTGTTATGTGGATAAGAATGATTGGGGATAGCTGGCGCTAAGCACAGCAACGGTCGGAATTTCGAACTATGAAAGTCCTCAGCTTATCATGTTCCTCACTTGTAGGCAATTCGAAGTGACAAAATCCTAACTCCTTAGTCAGATCAATTTCCTCAGAGACCAGAAGAATTTCGTCGTTGTCACTGAAGAACTTGTCTGAACCGTAAGAGATTTCCAAAGGCTTCACTCGAAGGATTGTATAGGTTGAGGATTTTGGAGTTGAGCATCAGTTGGAAATTTTCCTTAGTACTACCTCGGCCCCCTTTAACAGTATGGTGTTTCCTATGACTCAAATAAAGGAAATCAAACTAAGAAAACAAAAGTCTTCACTCTTCATATTCCTCGTTCATATCTTCAAGGTCACACCAACTTATTCATTTTCAAAGTCTTCACAAAGTCTTCACCAAAGTCTTCACTTGAAGACATACATTTTTAGGGGTTGATAATCTCCGAATATATCAAACTCCTCATAGACTTATAGAGCCTGTGTACACTCACAAACACATTAGTACCTTAACCTATAAGTCTTCAATACACCAAAATCACTAAGGGGCACTAGATGCACTAACAATCTCCCCCTTTTTGGTGATTGATGACAAATAGGTTAAGTTTTCAACAGAGATAAACATAGGAAGTGAAAGTACAGATTTTGAGGAATTTCATTGCAAGATATAGAAGAACTCCCCCCGAAGATGTGCATATTTGAGGAATTTTCTTTGGACTGCAAATGCACATGGCAGGTTCAAACATGGAGAACTCCCCCTATATCTTGTAATTCATACACGCATATGAACATATGATAGGAAGAATTTGAAATGCGTGAGGAAAATGGTGTCTGACAAAAATCAGCATGTATGCATTAAGGTACTTGAGGAAATAAACATGCGAGGAAATAGTTCAAAAGTGTCAGACAACCATCGGACTTAAGTTTACAAGTCAACCAACAAAAGTTTCAGAAGCACGAGAGTTGTAACTTAAACAAAAATAGCCCATATAGAGAGACCCGCTTCAAGACTAACTCAAATTTTCTCCCCCTTTGTCATCTAAGACCAAAAGGGATGAAAAAGTGAGGACTAACGCCCCTTTGAAGATTTTCATCGTGTTGGTGAGGAAGGAGCGCCAGTGTTGTCGGGGTCGTTTGTCGATGCAGGGCCTCCCGCAGTGTCGTCAATGTTTTCATCGTCATCACGCTCTCAAGATGAAGAATATGAACTTGTGACCATTAGAGGAACTTGGACTTTCTTGAATTTCTTCTGAGGTCGACGAGCCCAGTCAGGATGTTCCTCAAGATCCAGCTTATTCAGTTCTTCAGAAGACATGAGGTGAGACAGTACGGCCCAAGAGCGGTTGAGGTTTTCGTGCGCATAGTAGTGATTCCTCTTCACGGTGTTCTGCGTCATAGTCATGTTCTGCGCAATGTAACCAAGTTGACGCTGCACCCACTTGTGATTGCGATCAACCTTCTGATGAAGACTTATTAGAAGCTCGCGATCAGTCATCACACGAGGGGCAGACTCTTGAGTTTTTTGAGCTGAGGCCTTTGCATTGTAGTTTTGAGTGGCAGTGTCATCATTGGTGGAGAAAGAAGCGGCTTTGCCAAACTGTCCATCCAACGGACGAGTGCCTTCATCAATGAAAGCTTTGCCTTTTCCTTCAACTGAGGCAATTGTGCTCTTGATGACTTCTATTGGAGGCAGGAAGCCAAAGTGATTCTGAAAATCAGCCTTGAAGGGAACGAAGGACTTTGCCCTGATGAATTTCATGATCCATGGCGCATAGGGCTTCTGTTCAATTGGAGCTAAGGCAACACTGGCCAATGTCCTCATGAAGAACTCATGCAAGTCGATGGGAATTCCATGAATGATGTTGAAGAGCATATTCTTCATGACTCCTTCTACTTCTTCTTCTTCTTCAGAATTGTGGCCTTTCTGAGGACATAGCGTATTTGTGAGGATACGGTAGACAGTCCTGGGCAGATATAGCAGATCCTTCACAAGGAAGGTGTTTTGTTGAGGCTTTCGAGGAGGCAATGTCTTCATCAACACTTGCATCAGCTGATTTGGAAGCGCAGGCTCATCAAACAGTTTACGAGCTTCATCCGAGGGAATTGGAACTGGTACACACTAAAGCAATTCAGAAGCTTGAGCAGTGAAGTGTGTTGATCCTATCATCCAGTCCAATATCCATGAGTTGACGTCTAAAGCATTTCTGCTGATATGCAATGTGGCATAGAACTGAAGTATAAGTTCTTCATTCTAGTCGCAGATGTTGACACGGAATGGAAGAATGCCTGCATCATGAAGAACTTGGAGCACCGGTGTGAATGATGGAAGGGTTTCCATGTCAGCATGAGGAATTTGGTGGTGCTCGAAGACTTTCTTCTTCTCAAAAAGAACTGACGCATAGTAGTTGACTTATGTTGCCGTCCAGAATCTGTTGCGTCCTGCCCTTGCAAAGTCATAGGGATTTGGACCTATGAAGAACATGCGCTCACTGAAGAAATTTCTTTTGAGGAATTTGGGGCGCGCTGAGCCTTTGAATGGCATCCTTGGCTTCGGTTGAAGATTTGGCTTGAAGCGGCCCTTGATCTCCTTTGGCATGGGAGGAACACCTTCAGATACAACGATTTGGAGTGCTCGTTCCTCGGCTGTGGCGGGAGCATCAAGAATATCAGCTGTTGCAGCTGGAATTTCTTCACTGACATGAATATTCAGATTTGCAGATTCTTCTGGTATTTCTTCAGTCGGAGCAGGCGACTGAGGAATCTGCAGCAGAGGAGTGGTCATTGGTGAATTTGGGTGTGCAGATTCCCAATATTCATCATTGATGACCGGAGTAGTGTCACCAATGTCAACTTACTCATCAATTTCTTCAACTCCAGCTTCCTCAGCAGTGAACTGAAGCTGGGGTGTTGATACCTTCGGGGTTGAAGCAGTGTCTTCAACAACTATCTATTAATCAATCTGCTCTGTTGAAGCAGCAGAATGATTTTTGTCTTCATCTGGGATCGATGACATATTCCACTCCAAATGGCACAATTGCTTAGGCAGGTGCTGAGGAAAATGGGGTTGCATCAATTGGTCCAGTTGAAGAACTTGGCATAGTCTTCAACTTCTTCAAAGCTCGTGCTGCTGAATTTGATGCTTTTCTTTTGAGGGTCTTTTCCTCGGCAGTTACAATTTCTTCAGGAAAACGACTGTTGCAGCCGTCCTGGTGGGTTCAGTTTCTTCAGGCGCAGCAGAATGTTCAGCTGGACTTTCAGTTTCTTCAGGCACAACAATGGAGGTTGTCTTGGCATGATCATCAGTGGTCTGAGTTTCCTCAGGAGCACTGGTAGTTGCTTCTGGTGCAGAAGCATTTTCATCAGCAGTTTCATTAGGCTGAGCTATTTCATCAGCAGCTTGAGGAATTTCATTAGACTGATGATGTTCTGGTTGCGATCGGGCTACAATCCCGTTGTTGTGATCCTTTACTACTGCTTGAGCAGCCCTTACGAATCTTACCTTGGTGCCCTTCCATTCAGCATCATATCTCTCTTGATCCTCAGAGAGTGTGCAAATTTCACACTGAACAATGACGAGTTGATTTGGGGACAAATTCATCACATTGTCTCTCAGAAACTTTTCCTTCCGAACTCTGTTCCTCTTATCTCTCAGAGCTTTCTCTCTCTTCCATTATTCTTTAGAGATGAAGTGGGTGAGGACATGATCCACTCCAAGAGGCAGATTTAGTGAAGAAAGTGGGGTGCTTGGGGCTTCATGCCATGTATCGATGAAGTTGAGGATCATCTTGGGATCCAACATGATAGGAACAGAACTGCCCTTTGCTGACTTTGCCTGGTGATTTCTTCCAATTCCTCATCATCAGCTTCATCATCATCATCCTCAGTACCTGAGGGTATGGTCACCACAACCTTGCTTGAGTGAGGACTTGGTCTTTGACCCCGTCCAGTAGTTTTCTTCAGCTTCAATGCAGAAGGGCTAGTTGAAGACTTTCCTATGGTAGAGGGGCTAGCTGAGATCTTTGGAAGTCTTGAGAATTCCCCAGTCCTCTTACATGTTGCCAGATGCACTGGGGTTGAGGACTTTGCAGCTGCTGCAGAAGACTGAGCAGCAACCGTTCTAGCAGCTGAAGACTTTGTAGGCAGAGGCCTTTGACCTTGAGGAATCTGCAGTGAAGGTTTTAAGGTTGAAGAACTTGTCTTCACTGCAGATTTCTTCATCTTGATTTTCTTCGGAGCACTTGCAGAGGCTCTAGCAGAGGCAACAGCAGTTGCAGAATCTTCATTGAATTTCTTCACTGCATCTTTGGCTTTCTTCGCCAGCTTTGCTTGCTGCTTCTACCATATGTGAGGAAAGTTCTCACCAGTCTTGAGGCTAGTGGGACCAGCAATTTGAGTTGGAGCAAGGGGAGGCCTGCTGCAAGGAGGTTTGAATGCGAATTTCATCATGTATTTTGGAGTTACATAACGATATTCCTTCCATTCCCTTGCCCATCTCCTCTCAATTTTCTACAAACGAATTTTTCTCTGCTTGGTCGTTTCTTTGCCATGAGTTTCTTCATTGGGTGTGCAGTATTCCTCATAGACGTCATCTGGAATCTCAAAGGCAGTGTGCACATTTGGCTTCTTTCCACCTTTCTGAGGTTCCTTTCCATCAGCCATTTTCTTCACTTGAGGAATTTGAACTCTTGAGGACTATGAAGTACACAGTTTTTCCTCAAGGAGCGCTGCAAATGAGTTAAGTTGATGAGAACCTAGTGATTCATCAGCGAACATGTTGTACCTGTGAACAGAGTATAGGTGCGAGGAATTTGAAGAGGTCATATGCGTTCTCAGAAATTTTTCTAATTAAATAGGTGAGAGGTATTTGACCATGGGTGTCTTGAGGTATTTCACTAAGTGTTCTTTGTCTCAGGTTCCAGAGTTGTGCAAATTTTCAAGATTCACACAATTGAGGAATCTTGAAGAAAATCATTACTTAGGGAAAACATCAAGTATGTGAAGATGTAAGGTGCTTTTAGAATAGTGTCATGAAGAATAAACACCTTTTGAGGAATATGAGGAGCATTTGAGGATCAAACAGGGGCAGTAAAAATAAATTTTATTTACCCTGGTGAAGAACACGACAAACAAGAGATAAGATTGGGAGGTTCATCCGTTCAGATCTCCCACGCCCTAGCCTGGCAGAGCGAGACACCTATAGCGGCGGCGGGGTGAGGACTTCCACGGCCGATGCGAGTACGGCGACGATGAGGTCAAGGCAGTGAAGCTCTTCCTCACCAACGACGATGACTTTAGCGACGACGCTAGATTGGAGCTCGGGAGAGGGATGAGTTGAGGAGTAACTGAGCATAGTTGAAGGGGAGGGGGTATTTATAGAGGAAGTGAAAACCAATCTGCCCGAAGAATTTGGATAGGATTGCCCCTGACCCTTGCTTTCCACGCGACAAGTGTCACCCACGTTCTGAGTAGAGGAGATTATGGGGGATCATGGGTTATCTAGTCGTGGGAATCGGAACCGTTTGGACGGGAACCGCTAAAAATTTTGATAGTGAAAATTTCAAAGTTTTCGTTCGCAAATTCTTCAGCTCCCAAGGACATAGTGAAGACTTTGAACAAGTTTCAAAGTAGAACGCATATGAAGAATTTGTGAATAGACTTGGTTGAGTTTAGCATAGAGGGGAAAGGGTCCGATCACATTCACTTAGACGAAAATCAACTTGAAGAATTAGCAATAAGTGAATGATGTTGAGGACATTGAAAAGTCAAATATATATATAGTCAATGAGTAACATGAGTTTCACAGTTTGAAGAATTTGAAAAGTTGAGGAATTTGATAATTTGAATTTGCAAAAATGACGAAAGACTCAATTTTGAAGAATTTCAACTTTGGTTGGTGGCGTGACCCACCGTATAAGAATGATGATTTCAGACACCGCGTACAATTGTCGTAGGACTCTGAGAATCAAATTCTTCATTAATTTCTTCACACTTAGAGGGTTATTCTTCATTGATTGAAGAAAAACATTACTTCGTGTGTTGCACATCAAATTCATCAATTTTGCATATGTGTTAGGATGTGTGTCCTTCTTCAAAGAACATTCGAAGATTCTAAGATATTTAGCTCACACCGCAACTTGCAAAATATCTTTTCATCCAAGGGCTTTGTGAAGATATCGGCCAGTTGTTCTTCAGTGGGAATGTGGTCGATGGACATGTCGCCCTTGAGTACATGATCTCAAAGAAAGTGATGACGAATCTGGATGTGCTTGGTCTTGGAGTGCTGAACTGGGTTGTATGCAATATTGATGGCACTCTCGTTGTCATAGTAGAGAGGCACATTCTTCAACTTGATGACGTAGTCCTTGAGGGTTTGCTTCATCCATAGTAACCGAGCGCAACATGAACCGGAAACAATGTACTCAGCTTCAGTAGTAGAGAGTGAAACACAGTTCTGCTTCTTCGAGGACCAACAGACTAAGGATCGTCCGAGGAAATGACATGTGCCTGAGGTTGACTTGCGATCCACACGATCTCCAGCATAGTTAGCATTAGAGTATCCGACGAGGTGAATATTTGAGCCCTTGGGATACCATAATCCAATGTTGGTGTGTGAGCTAAGTATCGAAGAATATGTTTCACAGCCTTATTGTGTGATTCCTTCGGTGTTGCCTGGAATCAGGCACACATGCAAACACTTAGCATAATATCAGGCCTAGATAGATACAATAATGAACCAATCATGGAGCGGTATACCTTCTGATCGAACTCTTTACCATTTTCATCATTGCAGAGGTGGCCTTTTGAAGGCATTGGAGTTTTGATGCCTTTGCAATCTTGCATGTCGAATTTCCTCAGAACATCTTTGAGGTATTTCTCTTGAGAGATGAAGATGCCGTTGTCTTGTTGACGAATTTGAAGACCTAAGAAGAATTTCAACTCTCCCATCATAGACATTTGATATTCTTCACTCATCATATAGGCAAATTCATCACTGTAACGTTTGTCAGTACAGCCACACATAATATCATCCACATATATTTGGCATATGAACAGTTCATTGTCATAGGAATTTCTGAAAAGAGTGGGGTCGAGTGAACCGGGTTTGAAGCCTTTCTTCATGAGGAATTCCTTCAGAGTGTCGTACCATGCCCGAGGGGCCCAGTTGAGGCTATAGAGGGCCTTGTTTAGTCTGAATACTTTGCCAGGATGCTTAGGGTCTTCAAAACCTAGGGGTTGAGTAACATATACTTCTTCCTCAAGCTTACCATTGAGGAATGCATTTTTCACATCCATTTGATATAAGATGATATTATGATGGTTAGCGTAAGCAAGTAGTATGCGAATAGCTTCAAGTCTAGCAACAGGTGCAAATGTTTCATCGAAGTCAATTCCTTCAACCTGTGTGTAGCCTTGAGCTATAAGACGAGCCTTATTCCTCACCACAAGTCCATTTTCATCTTGCTTGTTGCGGTAGATCCACTTGGTACCTATGATATTATGTTTGCGAGGATCTGGTCGCTTGACAAGTTCCCACACGTTGTTGAGCTTGAACTGATGCAATTCATCTTGCATAGATTGAATCCACTCAGGCTCCTTGAATGCTTCATCAACTTTGGTGGGCTCTATGATAGAGACAAAGGCAAAGTGCCCACAAAATTGGTTAAATGTGAAGCTTTTGAGTGAGTGAGGGGACCTGGTGCATTGATGTCATCGATGATTTTGTCAATATGTACTTCATTTGCAACTCTAGATGAGAAGGTTGACGTGGCTAAGGATTTTCATCAACACCATTTTCTTCAGGTGTATCAGCATGAGTGTCTTCATTCGTTGGAATGACTTCCTCAGTGGGTATGATATCTTCAGTTGCCTTCAGCTTGATGGATTCCTCAGGAGACTGTTCATCTAACACAGAAGGCAGGTGCTCTCTTTGCGAGCCATTAGTTTCATCGAACCGCACATCTACAGTTTCAACAACCTTGTGATGATAGGTGTTGAAGACTTTGTAGGTGTGCGAGTCCTTTCCGTAACCAAGCATTAAACCTTCACGTGCTTTCGGTGCAAACTTAGAATTATGGTGAGGATCTCTGATCCAACATTTTGCACCGAAGACTTTAAGATAACTTACATTGGGTTTCTTGCCAGTCATAAGTTCATATGAAGTCTTCTTGAAGAATTTGTGAAGATATACCCTACTGATGATGTGGCATGCAGTATCAATTGCCTCAGGCCAAAAGCGACGAGGAGTCTTGTATTCATCAAGCATGGTGCGAGCCATCTCAACGAGAGTCCTGTTCTTGCGCTCCATGATGCCATTCTGTTGAGGAGTATAAGGGGCAAATAACTCATGAGTAATACCAAGTTCATCAAGATATTCATCAAGATTAGTGTTCTTGAATTCAGTGCCATTATCACTCCTAATATGCTTGATCTTGACGCCAAACTTGATGAAGGCCCTTGAAGCAAATCGTCTGAAGACATCGTGCACTTCATTTTTGTATAGAATAGTATGCACCCAAGTGTAACGAGAGTAATCATCAACAATGACAAAGCCATACAAACTTGAAGCATTTGTTAGTATGGAGTAATAAGTGGGGCCAAAGAGATCCATGTGAAGCAATTCAAAGGGTCGTGTCGTGGTCATGATTGTCCTCGAGGGATGCTTGGATCTGGTCATATTCCTAGATTCACATGCACCGCAAAGATGGTCCTTGAGGAATTTGACACCCTCGATGCCAATGACGTGCTTTTTCTTCATGAGTGTGTGCAAGTTCCTCATACCCGCATGTCCAAGTCGTCGATGACACAACCAGCCTTCTGAAGACTTTGCAAGTAAGCAAGTGGCAGGTTGAGGACCTATAGAGAAATCAACAATATACAAGTCTCCTCTCCTAAAGCCTTCGAAGACTTTGGAATTGTCAGATTCCATGATGACAACACAACGATATTTTCCAAATACGACGACCATATCAAGATCACAAAGCATTGAGACCGACATAAGGTTGAACCCAAGGGATTCAAGAAGCATCACCTTATCCATGGTTCGGTCCTTTGATATAGCAACCTTACCAAGTCCCAATACCTTGCTTTTTTCCTTTGTCTGCGTAGGTGATATGCTTCAGAGGAGATGGAGTGAGTGGCAAATTCATCAGTAGATTCTTGTCACCCGTCATGTGGTTTGTGCATCCACTATCAAGGACCCAGTGAGCAACTTTTGGAGTATCATCCTGTAGATGAATTAGTACAACTTACGAACTCATATGCTTCAAACTGCAGAATATGACATCAATTTCATCAGATAGGATTTCATCACACTAGATAGTAAGTAAGCAGTGTGAGGACGTGAGAAATGAGGAATTCATTTCATCATGGTTAGCTTGCGTCCTTTCAAGCAATTCCTCAGGTCTCCAGCAAGTTCATCAGATGTTCAGTTTCATCTGGAGACCTGACCTTGCATAAGGAATTAGTTCAATTTCTTCACCACCAACATCTGGAGGGGTGGCAAAGAGTTCATCGTTGTACGAGCACCATGTGAGAAAGGAGGCACTGAAGTATGTGTGTTTTGTTTCACAGGATGAGGATTAGAGTACTCAAATGAATAAGCAGAGAAATTCTTCGAGGACTTATGAACATAATGGTTTGAAGAATAATGCACAAATGCATAACTCATAGATTTTTCCTGCAAAACAGAAGTATTAGCATGAGAATGATATTTTTGACCATTTGAGGAATTTGGTCCAAGTGAGGACTTTGATCTGGGGTTCCTATTCTTCATGAGTGGTGTCGTGAGGACATTCACTTGAAGATTTTGAAGGTAGCTCTTGGGAACCCAGATTTTCTTCAGAGGAGAGTCATTCCTACAGTTAGTTCCAACTAATCTAGCAAATACTTCACCTTTCTGATTTTTGAAGAATTTGTAGTTCGAGTCAAGTGACTCATCAGTGAAATATGAAGTTTCACACATAAAGCTAGATAAAGTGGATGGACCTATAGGAGGTCCTTTCGCAGCAACCCATGAGGTTTTGGGGTACTGCTTAGGTGTCCAGTAGGATCCATCAGCATTGAGTTTCCTCACAAAGGCAATACCCTCTTTCCTCGGGTTCCTGTTCATAATCTGCTTTTTGAGGACATCGCAAAGGGTTTGATGCCCTTTGAGACTTTTGTACATGCCTGTCACATACAATTCCTTCAACCCTGCATTGTCATCAGTGATACTTGTGGTATCCTCAGATGAGAAATTTGAGACCACAGGAATAGTTGAAGAATTTGCAGCAATAGAGGCATTTGAACATTCAGGTGAAGAATTAGCAGTTTCACGTTCGATGCATTTCAAACAAGGTGGAACAAATTCTTCCTGAGCGGTACAGATCTGTTGAGCTAGTAAGGAATCGTTTTCCCTTTAGATATCCTCATGTCACACCCTCAGTTTCTCAAGATCTTGCTTTTTGTGAAGAAATTCGTAAGAAAGCTTCTCATGATCAGCTAAGAGGTCGTTATGATGACTCTGTAGGTTATCATACTTTGTCTAAAGACTTTTGAGATCGACAAACATAGTTCGAGTCCGATCCACTTCATGGTTCAACAAATCATCTCTTTTGTCTAGCATTTTCTAAAGCTTTTCAAGTGCACTTTGTTGCTTAGTGGCAATTTTAACAAGTTTAGCATAGCTAGGTTTCACATATTCATCAGATTCACCTTCACTTGATTTAGATGAGGAATGATGTTTGTGTACCTTTGAGCCTTTTGCCATGAAGCAATAGGTGGGAGCATAATCATCATTGCTCACGTCAGAGTCGTTGGAGTAGTCATATTCTTCATCGTTGAAGATGGACTTGCTGACGAAGGAAGTAGCGAGACCAAGGCTAGTGACACCAGATTCTGATTCCTCCTCGAATTCTTCCTCTTCTTCATATTCTTCAGATTCTTCCTCAGAATCCATTTCCTTGTCGATGAATGCTCAAGCCTTTCTGGAACCATTCTTCTTGTGCTTTGAGGACTTTGAAGATCAGGACTTTGTAGATGAGGACTTTGAAGATTTCTTCTTTTTCTTTGAGTCATCAGAACTATCCTCCTTGTATTTCTTCTTCTTCTTTGAATCTTTTTCCCAGAGAGGATAGTCAAAGATAAAGTGACCAGGCTTTTTGCAACGATGACAAGTTCTTTTCTTGTAGTCTTTTGAGGAATCTGATTTCCTCAAGCCGCTTTTTGATGACTTTCCAAATCCACCTCTCCTTGAGAACTTCTGGAATTTTCTCACAAGCATTGCTAGTTCCTGACTTAGTTCTTCAGGATCACCAAGGCTACTGTCAGAATCTTCTTCTTCAGATGAGGAAATCGCTTTTGCCTTCAGAGCACGAGATCTTCCATAGCTTGGCCCGTAGAGGTCTCTCTTCTCAGCTTGTTGGAATTCATGAGTATTGAGTCTCTCAAGAATATCAGCAGGATCAAGTGATTTGTAGTCTCCACGTTCTTGAATCATCAAAGCCAGAGTATCGAATGAGGAGTCAAGAGATCTTAGCAGTTTCTTCACCACTTCATGGTCAGTGATATCGGTGGCACCCAGTGCTTGAAGCTCATTGGAGATATTAGTGAGACGATCAAAAGATTGCTGAACATTTTCATTGTCAAGTTTCTTGAAGCGGTTGAAGAGATTGCGAAGAACATCAACACGAGAGTCACATTGAGTGGAAACACCTTCGTTGACTTTGGACAGCCTATCCCAGATAAGCTTAGCAGTCTCCAAAGCACTCACTCTGCCATGCTGACCTTTGCTCAGATGGCCACGGATGATATTCTTCGCTTGAGAATCGAGTTGCTTGAATCTCTTCACATCACCAGTAGTAACAGTGGGAGTGATAGAGGGCACACCATTTTCCACAACGTACCAGAGATCATTGTCAATAGCTTCAAGGTGCATACGCATCTTGTTCTTCCAGTAGGGGTAGTCTGTCCCATCGAAGGTAGGACACCCCGTGGAAACCTTCATCATACCTGCAGTCGACATAACTAGAACTCCAGGTAGTTAAACCAAAATCACACAGAGCGAGGGAGTACCTGCTCTGATACCAATTGAAAGTGCATTATATCGACTAGAGGGGGGGTGAATAGGCGATTTTACAAATTCATCACTTGAGGAATTTCAACTTTGAGGAATTTGAAATGTGATGAATAACTACCAGCAGAATAAGTACTCAAGTAGCGTCAGCATAGTCATCATGATGAAATGAAACACGCACAGAGTACAAGTAGCGTGATATAGGATACGCAGGTGAGAAACAAGGTAACTTGAATAATTTAAGGTGAGGAAATTGTGAAAGTCTTCAGACAAATTCTTCAAACAGGAAAGTTCAATTTCATCAACAGTTATAGGTGGAAATGAAAGGGTTGAGGAAATAGAAACAGGTAGCTTGATGAAGACAGTGGTTTGATGACCCAGTTCCAACTGCTGTGATAGTCATATGTCTGGTTTGGAGTGGCCTGGTATTTAAACCAGAGGACCCACAGTCCCAGGACACACAGTCCTTACTGTATTCTCCTTGAGCTAAGGTCACACAGTCATCGCCCAACACTCATGCTAAGTCTTCAGGGTAGACTACCAAAACCCTCACAAACTGGTCACCCGACGATCCACAATTTACTGCTGGATGCTCTAGACTAAGGTCACTTCGTGATCCCCAATTGACTATAGGAGCACTAGACCATGACGCCTAACCGTCTGGAGGATGCACAGTCCTCAAAGGTAACAAGTGTCGGTTCCACACAGGAATTTCTTCAGTGATGCTCAATCACTTTGGGTTTGGTGGTTTGGTTGTGGGTTTTTCCTCAAGATGATTTTCACTCAAAGTCCTTGGAGGATGGTTTGCTCTCAAATGGCAAGTGTTAGTTCTCTCTCGGAGCAGCCAACCAACTACTGGTTGTGGGGGGTGGCTATTTATAGCCAGGGTGCAACCTAACATGATAAGACATCAATGCCCCAAATTATATGACCGTTATGTGGATAAGAATGATTGGGGACAGCTGGCGCTAAGTACAGCAACGGTCGGAATTTCGAACTATGAAAGTCCTTAGCTTATCATGTTCCTCACTTCTAGGCAATTCGCACTGGCGAAATCCTAACTCCTCAGTCAGATCAGTTTCCTCAGAGACGAGAAGAACTTCGTCTCTGTCACTGAAGAACTTGTCCGGACAATAAGAGATTTCCAAAGGCTTCACTCGAAGGATTGTATAGGTTGAGGATTTTGGAGTTGAGCATCACTTGGAAATTTTCCTTAGTATTACCTCGGCCCCCTTTAACAGTACGGTGTTTCCTATGACTCAAATAAAGGAAATGAAAGTACGAAAACAGAAGTTTTCACGCTTCATATTCCTCGTTCATATCTTCAAGGTCACATCAACTTCTTCATTTCCAAAATCTTCACAAAGTCTTCACCAAAGTCTTTAGAAAGTCTTCAGCAAAGTCTTCACTTGAAGACATACATTTTTAGGGGTCGATAATCTCCGAACATATCGAACTCCTCATAGACTTATAGAGCTTGTGTACACTCAATAACACATTAGTACCTTAACCTATAAGTCTTCAATACACCAAAATCACTAAGGGGAACGAGATGCACTAACAAGTACTGAGTTTTAAACTCTTATTAAGATTATGAGTATGTTTAATTGATGAGTACCTTTTGTGAAGTTTAAGCTCTTTGTTTATGAAGTAGCATTGTTTTTATTATAGAAAAACAAATTGCTAGCGTTCGACAACAACCCACGACAAAGATAGTATAGATGTATTGCTCGCAATTGCCACGTGGATGCCAACAACATGTAATATACTACTGGCGTGGGACCCAACACGGCCACTATTTTTAACATTGGCACCATATTACTGTCGTCGGGTGTGCACGCCAGTAGTGCCATTTTTGCCACTCCATAGTTAGGATTTTTTGCACTAGTGGAGGTGGAGGCGCTCAGCGGTGGCGGTACGGTCCACGTTGAGTGGCGCTGACGGCAGGAATGGACATAGGGGGCTGTCATCGTTCGGATGGAGGTGGAGATGGTCGCCGGAGTCGTCGGGTTCACCGGCTATGAGGAGGTCGCGGTGGAAGGGCCTCGGGCGTGCTTTCCCCGCACTTTTCGACCATTTTCCCAACAATAATGTGCATTATCCACCGTATGCCATGCTAAATGAGAGAAGAATCTAGTGAAAACTATGGCCTTTGGTTCTACTTTAATCATATATTAAAACATAAAAAAAATACTTGGATGCAATTTATTTACTTTTATTTTTCCTTGCAATTTATCTATATATCATTATCTCATTTAATCCTTGTTGTCAACAATTAAAAGAAGATTGCAACCCTCTTTCCCGCATTGGGTGCCCAAGTATTAGCTCTTTTGTGTGTTGGTGCTGCTAACGGTTGTTTGTGCCATTCTGCTATTGGTTCGATAACCTTTCGTTCTTAACCGAGGAAAATAGGTTTCACTACTTTACTACATTACCCTTCCTCTTTGGGGAAAATCCTAATGGGAAATAGTTTCCGCTACTTTACTACACAACCCTTCCTCTTTAGGGAAAATCCTAACGCATCACAAGTTGCATGTAAAACAAGGTTATTTGTCTTCGTGCTATACAACAATGGAAATCCTAATTATAATGGCGCAGTCTTAATCTATGAAATCTCGTAAAAAGGCAAACTCTTTTCCTCTCCGCCTCAATCATCGTGCTAATCATATGTCTATTTGACTTTCTTTCTGAGTACAAAGACGTCAAAGATATCACGATTGCGGGCTTTGGCAAAGTGTGTTTCAAGGAGTGCACCATTGAGGCACACGACAGTCATGTCATTTGCAATAGCCGCCTAGAAGTCGAGACAACCAATTTCTTTACATCCCAAAAGGTCGAAGACGACAACACCTGTCATGTCACCGTGACAACTAGATGCCAATCTTGAGTTGACGCGCGGGAGGGGGGGATGATAGTGTACCATTACACGGGCACCGGTCTACTGTCAGAGGCTCTTCCTCATTGGGGACCCATCTAGCCTGTGCAACCAACATAAATGTCGACGTGTAGTTCGTGGCTGGCTCCGAATGATGGACCCGGTCATCGATCTATGTCCCAAGTAAATAGATTAGGAGACAATCGTCCCTAACAGCATTGTGAGGAAGATAGTCCACGAGGTGAATCGCCAACTGTTTGAATCACCATGCAGGGTCTCACTTTAGTTTTAACTCAAAGGTGGACCGCCTTTATGTCGTTAGCCTACCAGCACTATGTTTGTATTGCAAGGAGAAGCTTCTTAGCTAGGGGGATGTGCCCGAGATGTCTCGCATACATCTTTACTGCAGAAAATGCCTAGACGTGACGGGAGCAAAATGGGCATTAATGGCGGGATTTGGGCTCAGGCAGGCACACCACTAGTAATAGGCCACCAGTGGCAGGCCCATGCCCGCTACTGTTGAATAGGTAGCAGTGGCGGGCATAACCAACTCCCCGTCACTACAAAGTCTTGTTGCCCTCCATTGCAAAGTGATGCACTAGTGGCAGGCACTCAGTTCTCACCGCCAATGCTAGCGTTGTTATGATTTAAAGGAAAATACATGTAGTGTAATGTGTGATGTACACAACACAATACCTATTATTACAGTGATGTACAAAGTATAAATCTAGCTATACATATTGTTCACATGTACATACACATAACATATATAGATTATTGTTTGCTCATACATCATCATCCATTTACAAATCTACTTAGAGTGGCAAAGGAGCACGCAAACAGATCATCAATGTTGTGATCGAACAAGATACAAAATATGAAGAACTAAAGTGCCAAACACGATAGACACTGATCCTCCTAGTATCCTTCGGCTCAGCCATTCGTTCTCGGTTGGATCTCACCTGCCAAAAAAATTAAGCCATGCATCCACGAATCCATGAATCATAGCATCATTACCGAGAGCTAATTGAGGCTGTCATACTATCCTAAAGGCAAAACCTAGGTAACCAAGGCCATGCCCAACATGTAGATAGCTACCTAATGTGCAAACCATGTTGGTTTACTATGTAACAACAAATTCAATGAGCATGTCCTCTGTTACACCAGAGTGAAACATGTTAAAAGAGAAACAAGGAGCATTATTATACTAAAAATGACTTAAAATGAATAAAACAACTCAAAATGATTTGGTGATGCATATGCTCTTTCTAAGTAAATATATAATTTGATTTCTGAATGAAGGGTGCAAGAAAGGAATTAATTTGTAGAGAATGGAGTTGGATCCGTCCAGCAACATACGAATGCAGAAAAGAAAAGATAATGGAAACCACATCTAAAACGTAATACATGTGTCCTTTGGGTTGTAGCAGTCCCTATGTCCATCAAGCATTACCCTGTATTTTTATTAGATAGGCAGATATAAATGATGTGCATCTGCACCTTTTTAGACCAAGAAAACCAAACCAAATTTAAACCACACTAGCACAAATGCCCGTGTGTTGCTACGGGGAGAAAATTGAGTTATCAGTATGAAGAGAAGGCCCACCATAGCAGCACGGGCACCAGAGTCAATGCTGCATAATTCATTCATGGATTTAATTGACTTAATCGCTCAAACAAAACTTTTAACAGAACTATATTATTAGCTTACATATCAATTGTTATTAATACTAAATCTAGGGTGCAAATGTTTGGTTCATGAACTACGGTGACCAATTTTACACAACCCAATTTGTTTTGCGCATTCCTGCTTTCTCGCATACAACGTTAGCGGGCAACAATGATGGTAGTTGGTTTATGATCCAAATCAATTCGTCCTAACATGAATAAGTCTGTTCGTTTCGGTTTTATGCTTCATCATTTGCAATTTTCCTTAAAAACCAGAAAATCTCCTAAAAAGGTGCTTTTGGTTTTGCCTTTTCGCTTATGATGGTATAAGGCAAACTCCAAAGACGAAATTCCCTAAATAAAAGCTTTTTTATCTTTTGCTTGGCATACCAATTATGTGCTTCCAGCATGACCATCCTTGCAAAATGGCTAAGAAATATATGCACTATTTGGTTTGCAGGTTTCCTAGTTTGACTCCAACATCCATTGTTTCAGATGCTATTCATCAATAATGATACACTAATTGCATGCATAGTCGAAGAGATGGAAGAAAAGCGAATTTATCGGGTTAAATATTGTGACAAGTTAATTAACCAATAACCTAAATCAGCAATAATTGCGTTTTCCAAAGCATAGGAGATTTTTCTCATGGACTTTGAACAATCTTGTCATGAACTTAGAGTTATTTATTATAAACCTGAAATAATTATTTTCTTGAATCTTAAAGATTGCTCTTCTTAATAAAGATTTTATTCTAAAAATCATGGAGGTACCACAACCAGTGTAGTACCTAGTATGGCAGCAATTTTTCATAGGACAACTGCAGGTACCACACCGGCATTGACCGCCTGTGGTGCTCCCTTGAATTGTCGCACACATCCATTCGCCTGCCAATATGTGCTATCACTACCCACGAATATAATGACATTGATTTCCTATTGCCAGTGTTGATATTTTTTCTATAAACTTTGTCAAATTATGAAAAGTTTGACTTATGACAAATCTAATATGTAGAGTAAAAAAGAAATGGAGGAAGTATTATCTTATCCGCGGTAATGCATATGGACCATTTATGCTAACAGACTACCAATATCCTAAAGACACGCTTTGATCCTAGAAATATTGAAAATCGCAGAAGCAATTATGATTGGTACAAACTGACCATATATGCTCATGAAAAAGACAATATGAAGGCATATACATGATGAGAAAATAGACCATACTCATGAGAAAAAGGCAATATCAAGATAGATACATGATGAGATATTTCTTTCCTTCCTCAGGAGGCCAATGGATTTCTATTTTGTTACAAATATATTACCATATGGGAAGATCATCCGAGTGCTCAAGACTTTGTCCAGTTATCGAAGGAGAACCGTGTTCTGGTGTGCTTGACGAGATGGTTTCGAATAGCACATAATTTGTAACTTTGCACAAGTCAAATCAGTCCTGACAACAGCCTATCTAATCAGCATGTATGCGCTGCATGTCATCCTTTTTTTATCATGCGTCATCCTCTCTCATTTAATTAGAACCCATTAGCCCACAAATCTTACTCCCTCCGTTTTTAAATATAAATCTTTTTAGACATTTCAATAAGAAACTACGTACAATACAAAATGAATGAATCTATGTTCTAAAATATGTATATATAAATCTGTATGTAGTTTAATAGTAGATTTATATTATAGTTGATTTGAATTTATCTAGATACGGATGTGTCTGTATCTAGACAAATGTGAGTCAACTAATTTGGAACGGAGGGAGTAGTAGACAACAAATCTAGCATGCATGCATTGTTGCATGTCCCCAAATTTATGGAGTCTTATCCTTGTGTTTGTTTCCTCTGCTTATGAATGGCTTGCTGATATTTGAGGTAACTTACAAATCTATATAAATTGGTAGATTTTGGTATAGAGACTCAAGGTGGGATTATTTGGTGAGCAACCCTGTGAGATAGCACAAGCCCATTGTAGGTTTTTTGGCTGTGGTCTCCTATGCTGGTCCAGAGGTGTTGAGTTCGAATTTCGCAAGTTGCGTATTTCACTTTTTTAGTAGTTGCGTGTTTCTCTTTTTAAGGCTGCGTTATTAGGCCCGAATTACGTCAAAGTGAATCGTTTGCCTCAGCGAAACGTTTTTATGAATATACTGTGGGTTGATTGTACCTATTTATTTTATTAGTAGGTACTCCTTTCGTTTCTAAATATGAATTTTTTTAGACATTCTAATAGAGGACTACATACGAAACAAAATAAATGAATTTACATTCTAAAATATGTTTATATATATCGTATATAGTCCACTAGTGGAATCTTTAAAAAAAATTATATTTAAGAACGGAGGAAGTATATAGATAGCATGGCAGACCTATATAGAGAGCATATAGTAGCAGTAGCTCAATTTATACCAAGGAAACCAAATTGAATTTACCTTAGAACAATTCACCAAGACATCAGCTATATAATTTCTAAAGCCACATGCATACAGTAGCAGTTCACATTAGAAGCACTAGCTCAGCTAAACATACAAAAATGTTAGTAGCAGGACCAGATCACAGAAGACCTTGTTTTATTCTGATTATGCATAACACATAGCATATAAGAATTACAATATAATCTTACAACAAGCCAATTTTCCAGAAGGAAAAACAAAAACAACAACCACATTGAGAACACAATAAAAACCCAGGAAGTACTTATTTACTAATAATCCGTGAAAACAATTAGCTTTGTGATTTTATAGAAAAACGGGATCAACAAAGAAGTAAGCTGCCAGCCAACTCCTAAACCTTGTAGGCAGACAATGCATGTTTGATTTTCTAACCTAATCTAAACTAGTACCACAGGAGTAGCACAATCCTAGATGGTCTCCAACAAGTCCGAATTCTAGTGTTAGAGCATATACAGCCCGACCTCTCAAAATCTCGGACAGGTCGTCCGGTCACTGTCCGTTAAGAAAAAGCGACCCAATCGGGCTGTTCAAACGCATGGGCTGACCGGCATCCTTCATATCCAGCCCAAATGTGGGACGGATATGGGGCACCTGGGAGCGTCAGCCACGTCAGACCCGGCCCACACTGGTCCATCCGATCCCACATATATTCTTTCCCATGCGCACGCCAGATCAATCCCTAGCCACTTCACTCCCCTCCACCCCCTCCGCCACCCGAGCTCACCTCTGGCAATATCCGTCCTTCTTTGGCATGGCAAGCAACGGATCTAAATCCTTCACCTCCAGAGGTGTCGACTCCGAGCTCATCCCATGCGGCCCCAAGGAGGAGATGTCGTCCCCCTTGCGCTCCGCTGCTCCGGGAGGTGGCCGCCGGACGGCAATGCTCGGACTCCTTCCGTCAGGAATTCATTGTGTCCGCACAACCGGTGCATGGATCCGCCATCGCTACCTCACCGGAGGTGATGCAGTCTGTCTGGAGTTCGAACGCGATGGCGGACGCGCAAACCCTCTGTTGACGCGCCAAGCTAGAGGATACACCATGGCGCCCGCGGACGCAAACATGCCACGGTGAGCCCGTCGTGCAAGGCAACAGGTGCGGGAGGCGGCGGAATCCCTCGTGACAGTGGAAGTTGGCGAGGCGGAGTCGCACTCTCTGGCGTCCCTGTATGGTGAACCAGTGCGGACACCACAACCGCGTCATGATGGATGTCGGCTCCTCCCAGGAGGGATCGGTCATCGATCTGACGTCCACCGACACCGTCCGGGTTATGGCCTCCGATGAGGAAGAGTAGGGCATAGGAGATGACCGGGTCTCAACTCTCATGAGCCGGCTAGTGTCCCATGTCCTACTCTACCTCGCCGATGGCCAGACCAACACTCTTGTAGAGTGCATCGGCCGCAAAACATGGACACGACAAAGATGGACGAGCTATTATTTATTATCGTTTTAAGTTGCATGTAATAGTATGAATTTGAGGTTTCTAATTTGAGGTATCTGTTGGTAAAATGCATTATTTGAGGTTTGACCGGTCCCTGTCCACGGACGCGTCCGGACGCATCCACGGACGTTTGAAGGGTCGGATTTGGCCATCATGGATGTAGATGCCCTCAAGGAAACTAACTAATCTAACAATCTTTTTAAACAGATAAATAGAAATACTATAAGTACTTGTCTATTCATAGCAACGAAGAAGATTTAGGTGAAAATGCAGGCTTCTATCAATCGGCACGTGCATGCACCACTGGACTACACCTTAATTTCTCGTTGCCTAGAGCCTTCACGAGCACGTATACAACCTTGATGTCGCCTTTGCCAAGAGATTCACGTTTCTCGTCGGACCACGCCGGCTTCATCAGAGTAGAGCTTGCTGCCAATCGAAGCCTCCATGAACTTGCTGCTAATTAACCTTGCCAATTTGAGACATAGACGAGTATGCACATCACCGCATTGAACAATTTAAGTAACAATTGCAGTTCAACAACATAGTGCAGGGTAACTTTACAGTCAATCGAAATAGTATGCTTCAACCTAAAAGAGAAAAATGATGTATCAATTGCCTTCTACATCCCACAAACTATGAAATCTGCTATGGAAAAATCTGGATATTTTTTTACCTATTAAAACATCTTATCATTACATGTTTCATCAGGTAGCATATCTTCCATACAAAATTTCACATGGTGGAAGGAGTAATACAGCAGAAAATAATTATATTTATTATCGACTAAAGAATTATATTCATATGGTGGAGGCAAGTCGAATCCTTTGTACAAAAGGGGAATGTTGGAATCAAAGTGAATGATGACATTGGTCTTTTTTTCAAACACACAAGGGTCTCCGGCAGGGAGATCCAATGTCCCCTATCCTATTCAACGTAGTTGCGGACATGCTTGCAATACTAATAGGAAGGGCGAAACAGGAAGGCCTGGTGGGAGGACTAGTGCCGCATCTAGTGCATGAGGGCGTGTCCATCCTGCAATATGTTGAGGACACTATTTTGTTTATGGAGCATGACATGGCGAAAGCGAGAAACATGAAACTCATTCTCTGCCTGTTTGAACAATTATCGGGGTTGAAAATTAACTTCCACAAGAGCGAGCTGTTCTGCTTTGGCAGTGCTAAGGAAGTTCAGGAGGACTATAAACAGTTGTTTGGTTGTGAGTTGGGTACTTTGCCATTTAGTTACTTAGGCATACCAATTCACCATCGAAAGCTATCGAACCAAGAGTGGAAGCGTATTGAGGACCGTTTTGAGAAGAAACTAAGCTGCTGGAAAGAAAAGCTTTTATCCTATGGAGGGAGACTTATCTTGATCAACTCGGTGCTTACGAGTATGCCCATGTTTCTTCTTTCTTTCTTTGAAGTACCAGTAGGGGTACGGCAAAGACTGGACTTCTATTGATCTAGGTTCTTTTGGCAGAGTGGTGAGGTTAATAAGAAGTATAGACTTACTAGATGGGACATAATTTGCAGACCTAGAGACCAGGAAGGTTTGGGGATTGAAAACTTAGAGGTTAAGAATAAATGTCTACTGAGTAAGTGGCTATATAGATTATCAATGGAAACTGAAGGGATGTGGGCTCAGATTCTACGCAATAAGTATCTCCAATCGAAGACATTAGCCCAAGTCACCATAAGACCTACAGACTCCCCTTTTTGGAAGGGCTTGATGAAGGTGAAAGCACACTTCTTTCATAGGACTCGGTTTACAATTGGGAATGGAGATGCGACGAGATTTTGGGAGGATACGTGGCTGGGGCAGACGCCCCTAGCTTTACAATATCCTGTCTTATATAATATTGTGCAACGTAAACAAGTGTATGTTGCCACAGTATTTCAATCTATCCCAATACAGTTCCGATGAGCTCTGATTGGACATCGTTGGACTCAGTGGTTGCACTTAGTCAGACGTCTTATGGACATACAATTATTAGATGAGGCTGACACGATTAAGTGGAGCTTACAGATTCAGGTACATTTACGGTCAAATCAATGTACCTTGACCTCATTGACACATCGGATTTACCAAAAACCAAAAACGTTTGGAAGGTGAACGTTCCTTTGAGAATCAAAGTTTTTATGTGGTTTGTCCATAAGAAGGTAATTCTTACTAATGACAATTTAGCTAAGCGTAATTGGCCAGGCAATACAAGTTGTTGTTTTTGTGGTAATCCGGAAAATATCAAACACCTTTTTTTCCAATGTCCGCTAGCAAGATTACTATGGCAAACTGTTCGAGTTACTTTTAATATTGATCCTCCGGATAGCATTGACACACTATTTGGTACATGGCTAAACGGAGTTGATACTAGTATTGCCAGACATATTCGCGTTGGGGTATGCGCATTACTATGGACTATTTCGAATTGCAGGAATGATTTGGTTTTTAACATGTCAACACATATACATTTCTTGAAGGTACTTCACAGGGCGTCGACTATGATCCGTACGTGGTCGTTACTCACTCCTGCGGAAACCACGGAGCCTTTGGTTACTAGGTGTGCCCAATGGGAGATGATAGCGCAGGATATATTCAATTGGTTTGGATGGCGGTCTACTAATAGAATAGATGGTTAGGCATCTAGGTCTATTTTAGCTGGTTGTGGCCTTTTTTGTTTCCCTTTACTATTATCACTTTGCTCCCATGGAGCGTGTTCGGATCTGCACACTATTTGCTTTCATTCGTTTAATAAAAGGGCTGTATGCATCATGCTGATGCAGAGGCCGGAGGTAACACTCCTTTTCTAAAAAAATCGATTAAAGAATACAATACACATCAAATGCTCGACGGCTCAATGCAAACAAATTATCAGGCATTGCATCATATATACCGAAACTAATGATATGCATAGTCTATGATGGTTGATTATGATTGCTTTGACTTGGGAAAAAATTCAGAGTTCTAAGAACGCGTTATAAAGCACAAAATGGTCCATGATTTATCATTGCAGAAAGTGAAGTATCCAGCTAGAGGTTGGATAATATAATAGTTCATCCACATCATATTGAATAATGCACCAACCATGGCATGGCAGCCACTAGAATAGAGGAGCGGAGTGGGTCTCACTATAGGGGTTTTGTAGACGCCATCATGGTTGCGGAGCAGCCATCGACCGTCGTCATGCCATGAAGGAAGCCACCGAAGAGAGTGACCGCCGCATCGGAGTTGGGCCGCCATGCACATACATCCAGCGGCCACCGGATGTAGGAGCATCGTCCACAACACAGAGAGCATAGGAGGAGAGGTAGGCGTTGGAGAGGATGAAGGATTTGCGCCGGAGCCGTGTCTGAGTTGGAGGAGATGCCGCCAGGTAAACCCTAGCCATGGGGAGGGGTCATGGGTGAGCTCTTGAGGCCGCGCCAGCGGATCTGGCTAGAGTAAAGGGAGGAGCGTGATGAGGGGAGCAGAGTAGGATGGTGCGTGCTGGCGAGAAACACCAGACCTTGCTGGAACTGGCGATGTTGGCATTGGCGGTGGAGCCGAGGGTTCACGAGTTGTAGTAGGGATAAGAGAACGAGAGACAGGGGAGAATGCAAGGGTTGGGTTGTACGTGCGGTAGCCTAGGGTTAGAGCATCTCCAGCAATTCGGCCGCCAGGGGTCCGGAAGAGCGTCGCATGGGGGCTAACCGGCGCTATAATCAGTTTGGGGGGGGGGGGCTTGGTGTCCCAGCCGCCGCCCCAAAGTCGCACCCAAGCCGACGATTTCGGCCCAGTATCGGCGTAGATTTGGCCCAAATTCGGTCCAAATTTGGTGCTCTTTTGGCATAAATTCAACAAATTTGGCGCTCTTTCGGCATATATTCAACAAAAACTAAATTTTTATGCCAAAGTTCATGACATAAATTATTACAGATTGAATAGTTCAATGAAACAAGCTCATAATTACAACATAAATTAAAACAAATTGAACTAGGTGTTTCCCTTGAGCCTCCATAGGTGCTCCACCAGATCGTCCTGCAGTTGTTCATGCACCTGTGGGTCTCGAATCTCCTGGGTCATATTGGGGAAGACATCCCATGTTGCTGGTACTTGGTGATCGACAACTGCAAGAGGTCCCTGCCTGAAATATGGTTCAGTGTTAACCACTGGCTCTTCCTACCCGCTCTCAATGATCATGTTGTTCAAGATGAAACAACAATTCATGACCTCCCACATCTGCGATTTCGACTAGGTCAGAGCGGGGTACCAGACAACAACACATCGAGATTGGAACACACCAAATTCTCGCTCGACATCTTTCCTGGAAGCCTCCTGACAGTTAGAAAAGTGTGCCTTCTTTGGCGCCAAAGGTTTTGAGATAGTCTTCACAAATGTGGACCATCTCAGATAGATACCATCTGCTAGATAGTATCCCTTGTTGTAGTGGCGCCCATTGACCTCAAAGTTCACCGGAGGAGCATGACCTTCAAAAAGCTTGGTGAAGACATTTGAACACTACAATACCTTGATGTCATTGTGAGTTCCTGGTATACCAAAGAAAAAGTGCCAAAACCATATTTCATGTGTGGCTACTGCCTCAACTACAACACTGCAGCCTCGTTTGGTGCCTTTGTACATCACCTGCCAAGGAAATGGGCAGTTTTTCCATGCCCAATGCATGCAGCCGATGCTTCCAAGCATTCCAGAAAATCCTCTTGCTGCATTCTGTGCTAGGATCCGAGCAGTTTCTTAAGCATTGGGTGATCGCAAATACTGTGGTCCAAACACTGCCACCACTGCCCTATAGAACTTGTACAAACACACAATGGTAGTGGACTCGGCCATTCGTCCATAGTCTTCCTGTATATCACTGGGAGCTCCGTATGCAAGCATCCTCATAGTTGCGGTGCACTTCTGGAATGAGGAGAATCCAAGTGTGCCGGTGCAATCCTTCATGCAAATGAAATAGCTATCGAACTCCCAGATGGAATTAACAATCCCGAGGAAGAGCTTCCGGCTCATCCGGTAACGACGCTGAAATACTTTCTCGCCATGTAGAGGAGAGTCGGTGAAGCAGTCGGCATAGAGCATGAAATAGCCCTCCATCCGATGCCTCTGCTTGCTGTTGCGTCGGCCCGGCGCCGAGCCACCTCGTTGAGGCTTGGCATTGTTCACGAATAGGTCGGCTAGCATGGCAAGGATCATGAGGTGTTCCTCGTTGGTAGTGTCGGACTCTGCTTCCTCCTCCAATAGAGCCGCGAACGCCTCCTTGTCGTCTGAGTCCATGGCCAAACAGGCAAAATAACGAACACCTTGTGAGCATGCTGGCCGGGCAGCCCCTGGTGTCTTGCCAGCGTGGTGGCTATCGGAGAGCGGGGATGGGCGGGGGGATGGAGGCTGAAACGAAATCTGGCGGGGAAATGGAGAGGCGCGAGGAAACGACCTTTTCTAGCAGCGGTGTAGTGGCCGTGAGGACGCGGGCAGCGTCGAAATAGGTGTGGTTGAGAGGCGCGAGGAGCGAGTCGGGCGAGGAAAAGGGCGAATCTCGCGTGATAGTGGTGTCCCATGCGCCGTTTTTGCTTCCGCCAGAGCCCCCAAGTGCCCGAGCATGCTGGGTTCGGCCTAGGATCGTCGACCCAAAAAAGGGCCCAACCGGCAAAAAACGACGTCCTGACGGCGCGACCGGGGCAATTTTTCGATGCCAACGATTAAAAAATGGCCTGAGGGGCCTGTTGGATCCGCGGTTGGAGATGCTCTTAGGTACAGTTTGTTGGGATTTTGGGGCTGTTTTTCTTGTGAATGGCCCACCACTAGTAATTTTGGTTTAATATTTTGTCAAAACATAGCCCTAACAGGCTCAATTTTTTGCCCGACATTGCTAGTTGAGTTACCAATGACAGGCATTAATTGCCACTTGCCACTGGTAGTTTTGGACATATTTGGCACGGGACAAAAAAAACAATGATGGGTACATATTGTGCCCGCCACTCGTAACTCAAGTATCTGTGATAGACGCTTGTTTGTGCCCGTCACTAGTAATATTTGTCCCATAGTAAATATGGACAACTGTTACCAATGGCAAGTGTAGATTGGCGTCCGTCACTAGTAAATCAATAACAATGGTGGGCGGGTTTTTAATCCGGTCAAAGGTAATTTTTTAGATTAGCCTGTAAATCCTTTTCTAATGGTGCATAAACAACTACCGGTCATAGATGCACATATGAGAATTTTAAATCATATATTGTACCATGTACGTTTGGTATTGTGGCTGATAAGTACTACTAGTTGTACCCAATGAGTTACTAGTACTCTTTGAATGTTGTGTAGTCGTGGATATCCGAGATAAATTTGGAACACGGTCACAAATAAAATGAGAATTTACCATTGTGCTCCAACACTCCACAAGCCAGAATCATGTGGGTCTCTTTGATTTGCAGGATATTCAAAATGCATGAATCGCAAAAATATACTAGGATTGTTCTCTTTGGATCGAAGTGGATTGTATTAGAGCATAGGATTACGAGTGTCTGTTTGATGTCATAGGAAAGATAAACGAATTTTTAAAGTAGGACAGACTGGATGCAGGATTTCCTATTATATGTAGGATAATAGCTATATGTACGTCTCCTGAGTTTGCAATTTGGGTTAGTTGGTTTGTGAAAAAAGAACACGTTTGTCGAAGAAGGAAGAAGACGTCGATGGCTTGCTGGAGAAGCTACCCTGCTATCTATCTTAGGGTGGCATGGTGCCCCATGATCTATATTAAATGCGGTTGGGTGGGGGTGCAGTTCAGCGAAAAAATGGATCATGTCCTAGGTTACAGGAATGCCCCGGGAGCAATAACACGGTAGTGAGAGGCTGTCGAGGGGGGGGGGGTGACAGCATCACTCAGTTAGGCATGTGGTGGCTTGACGGTTGAGAGAGAAGATGAAGAGTGAGTCATTGGAATCATAAGTTCATACCACCCGTTAAATCAATTGATCAAGATCATGCTATATAGCATTGAACACCAAATAATTCTTTAGTTATCATTTACCTACTTGAGGACGAGTAGGAATTAAGCATGAGGATGCTGATACATCTCAAACTTGTCTATAATTCTATTGTTAAATGCTACTACATCCATCCCATAATATAAGAGTGTTTTTGACACTAGTGTAGTGTCAAAACGCTCTTATTTTATGGGACATGTTCGCACACAAACACGTCACGTGTATCCTCGACGCAGGGGTGATGTATTGCAGCTCATGTCAAAGGAGTCTCATCGGAAGCGCGATTCAAAAGATGACTCACAAGAACTTTTGAGGACTTGAAACCCTACACACCCGGGAGGGACCTCGTCAAGGAGTGTCGTGGCAAGGGTATGCCCTAGGTCGATTCAATCGCCCCTAGAGCCTCGGGATTCACAACTCTCCAATACGAAGAACGAGGAAGCAAAAACGAGGGAGAGACAAAAAAGTAGATGAAAAACTAGTAGATGTGTTTTGCGATTGTGTGTTGTTCAATCGGCCATTACCCTGAACATATATATGATGCGGCTGGACTTTCCATACAAGAAAGGACTAAACATTCCGTCAAAAACGTGAAAAAAACCTAACAAACTTGGACAAGAAACTTTTGCAATTTTCGGATCAACTCGGAGCCACCAAGTGGTTTTTCTCGGTCTCACCGAGTGAAAGTGGCCAACTTTCTGTAATATTTTTCATCTCACTCGGAATTTCCAAGTGATTTTTCTGAGAATTAACGAGTCAACTCGGTGTCACCGAGTCAAACAAACTCGGTGGGACCGAAATGACTCTACGGTTTGTGGTGTTGATCTTGGTTTGGCTCCACACATTGCATACAACCTCCGATTGAGACGTTCTTTATATTAAAATCGATCGCATCAACGAAACTAAACTTTTTCATGTCGAAACTGTTTTTAGATAAGTCCATCTTGGAGGCGTAATCGGCTGAACATTACTCTGCATATGAAATCTTAGTACTTTGAGCATAGTTTGGTCCTTAGAGATGAGATCAGATGAGGATGGCCCAAACTTGAAAAATGTTCATGTCAACACTAATAAACTTTTTCATGTGGAGCACTTATTTATTTGAAGCCATCTTAATTATGTTTTATTCCATGGCAAAATATGGTGTCAAAAGGATGGAGGAATCTTTCACATCGGTGGTCTCGTTTAACCGCTATTGCATTCGAATGGTAGAGGATTCTATGGCTGCAGCTCTGGAATCAGCCATCGATGGCTCAGCAATTGAATTCTAGGTCTCACAGGTCACTAAAAAGGTCTTCGCGTTCAATGTTTCATCGAAGCAGGTTGGATTCTCTATTGTTTATCTTAGATCATTTTCATTCTTTGCGTTTAAATGCTATTTCCATCTCTAGGGCAATGGAGGACCTAATTGGATTAGGAAGCTCAAAATTTGGAGAAAAGAACGCGATGCTAAATGGATTTTAATTAGTCCCTCTAAATGTCGTTCGGCATTAGGGAAGCTGGCTTTGCATAAACCCCAGTCAAGTCCTCTTTCAAGAACCCTAATTCTACTAAAAAGAAGTTCTCCTTCACAACAGTTCACAATTATCCAGTATGCCAGCGCTATCGGTACCCTGTTTCGCAGGATGAAATTGACATCATCTCTTTGGATGCTGGTTATGAATTCTCTGCTCATGAGCGTGTTCTCATTAGCCCTCAATTAGCCCCACAGTTGAATTGGACGGTGGCAAGTCCACCCATTATTTTTGGTGCTGTTCAAACCAGTTCGGTGCTTCATCCGGAGGAAGCTCCCTCGTCAGCAAGGGCTAGCATTTTAGTTATGGATAATCCCGCTAATTTGATTGTTCTGATCGTTAGTTGCATGTAGCTGGTTTCGCCTGGTTTTGAAACGTTGGAATTGGATCCCGTGGACCATCTAGTGCCCCTGATGTGGGCCGGGCCATATCCTCCATACAGCCACCTATTGTGACTACCCCGAGCAATTCTAACAAGTGGGATATTCCTTCATCACAGGAGGTGGCGGATTCGTTAGAGACCTTGGTCGATGATATGGTGGCTAAGGTCAGAAAGTGTTCAATATGCTCCCATCAGGGCCACCTTTTAGCCTCTTACAGAATTCGTAGCACCTGCATGTCTTCTCCCAACCAGGTCAGTATAAGAGCGATTGTAATGATTTCGCGTGCGACAATGAATTGGCATGGAGGCCAATTTTACAGCAGCAAAATATGGATTTCTTAGCTAGGCCTGCCGTTGTGGGGAGTCATCCCTCTGTTAATGTGATTGACCGCCCGGTCACCTCAACAGTGCAAGTTGTGCCTGAGACGCCTAATCTACCTTCATCGCTGCGAGAAAACTCTCAAGAAAACCTTGCCTCCTTGCCTCCTCTGCAGCTTCACCCCCTTCAATGGCGAGCTATGAGCCATATCATGCGCATTTCCTACCACTTGTCCATCACAACCTTGATGGTCCTACTAGTAGGCTTCCACAGACCTTCATCAAGCCGCGCACCCGTCCGCTATGGTGGCATGAGGACTACATGGTGGCGGAGGTCATGCCAGCGCCCCCAATGGTGTGCTCGGGCCTATCAGAGAGGAATTTGTTCAATTCCGCCAAAACAGAGGTACACCTAGTCTCTCTGCCCGTCCATGGTTCCATGGTGTTAGAGTCTTCCAAGTTAGGGACCCCATGGTCCGGTACGCTCTGATTTAGCATCCTTCCTTCCCTCTTTCATGGTTTTCGTACTGGTTGGCTTCTGTTTATTGGAATCCCCTTAGACTACCGCACTACAGAGTACATGGCTGATGTAGTTAGCACCTTTGGAAAATTTATTTCTTGGGATAGTGAAGACCCGTATTTGGTCAGAACCCTAGTATAGGCAAGGTTCCCTGATTTACCACTCGTTCCTAGAGATGTGGTCTTTGGAGATTATGCTGAATGGGGTGGTGCCAGAGTGTCATGGACTGCAACTTGTGATGTTCTTGGTGCAGATTTTGCGGATCAAATGCCAAATGATGAGGACCCAATGCCTCTTGATGGAAATCCTCACCCCTTGCCAGGTCATATGATTCTTGACAATCTACCTCTTGTATTGCCACCATATCCACAGCTGGGATGGAATGATGTGCCTGGTCTTGCACCTGAGCCACCTATGCAGCACAATGAGGAACAAGGGTTGGGTCAAGCGATACTCGGGCAGGATGATGAGATTCAGTAGCAACCATCTTCTCAACCCGAACAGGAGCAAGTTTATATTGTAATTGACCAGCAAGAGGGCTCTAAATCTGTAAATCAACATTTCCAACCTGAAGATGTGGATCGGTAGTAGCAGCCAGATGAGAAAGTCATCCGTTTGGCCATTATTCCATATCAACCACCAATAGTGCATCATCATCATGTCTTTGTTGGCATGATCAAGATTGTGGTTGGCCATCCACTTGCACTTAAAATGATATGGAAAAGAACCTTTGACAGTCTTCTTTAAAGCTTGGAAATTCAACAAGTTCCACGATCTCTCTGCTTCTAGCCCATCACGCCATTCATTTATTCAAAGAGGATCTGGACAATTGCTTTTGATGCTCGGCAACAAATTTCTCACTTGGTTCCCTAAGCTGCCTCTTGCTGCAGGAATTCCTTTAGCCCAAGGCCTGTGGTCCATACTCTCTTTCCCAAGATTCCTCATAACACTGCTACACCCATTTGTCTTTTCAGCTGTTGCAACGAATAGGAGTCCTGACGGATGGCTAAAAACACATGTCGTAGAGTCTTTAGTCTGGCGTTGTAGTCGCAGCTCCGTTAAGCGAGATGGCTTGAAGTAGGTGTTTGAACAATTGCCCAATGATCCCAGGATGAAGAGGCTTCGTGCAAGGCCCATGGACATGTTGTCCCAAGTTTCCATGCAGAAGAATACTCAGGAATATGGAGCAGGTGGCAGCGAGATTGCCCCAACGCTCATCACTCAGGAGAAGCTTATGGCTGATCCTGACGTGGAAAGTTCTTCCCATTCTCCATTATATTTGATCTTTCGAAATTTAATGGGTGTGGCGAGCCATTTAAATCTTCCTGTTGTCTTAAGTCACAATCAGATGTCAACTTAAAGTTCGCTGCTGCTTTTGTGTAACTGATGGAATGCTCTGGGTGTATGGTATTAAGTGTCGTACAATATACTTCTCTATCTATGGTTAATTATGAATTCAAAATTCTTCTGTTAATGGAAAATCATCTATTGGAGTGTCAGAGGTTCAAACTGTCATGCATGTGAGTGTGCGGTCAGACAGAAGGTCATTGAGAGTGAGTGTGTAGTAATCTGCCTAAAGGAAACCAAGCTTACGACCTGTAATCGATCCTTTATTAAGGCCATCTGCCCTCTAGGCTTTGACCAGTTTATCGAATCACCATCTAGAGGTGCACCTGGAGGTCTTTTGATATGTTGTCATTCTGATATATTCCAGGGTGTGTTGATGGAAGTTAATTCATTTGGGATAATTATAAAATTCAATTCTGCACACAATAATGAGTAGTCGTTTCTAGTTAATGTCTATGGTCCCTATCAGGTGAAACGTAGATATGTGTTTGTTAAATGGCTTTATGATTTTGACATTCGGCCTGAGCAACTTGATGCTAATGGGATACTTCAATTTTATCCATTCCTTGGATAATAGGAGTTTACCACGTGGATACCTAAATGATAAAATGAAAGCTTTGAGGTTTGCACTTAAGAAATTGGAGAAACGTCTCTCTCATATCTAAACCCTAATCTCTAAGTGCAACATGGTGGTTCTTTGGCTTGATAACCTAGAGGATCAAAGGCCACTGTGCAAACCTGAGTTCAATTTTATGTAAGTGGTCAAGCTGCATCATGAGCAGCTCCTACACGTGTAGTAACTCTATTAGAAAAACATGTACTATTAGGTACATCAAAGTAGGAGACGAGAATTCTAAATTTTGCCAAGCTATGGAAACTAAAAGACATAAGAAAAACTCTATTGCCAGCATGGTTCTCCCGGATGGATCTACCACATCTAATCATGAGGCTATGGCAGATGAATTTCTGAGAGCTTTCAAAGCCAGAATGGGCATTATCAAGGCCATCTCCTTTGATTTTTCCCTGACATGCTTGCTGCCAAAGGTGGAGGGACTAGATGTTTTATGCAATCCTTTTGAACTTAAAGAAGTCGAGTCAGTTATTAAGGCGATGCCTATTAATAGGGCCCCTGATCCAGATGGTTTTAATGGACTTTTTCTTAATAAATGTTGGCCAGTTATTTCCGCTAAATTTCTTGCCCTTGTGCAAGAATTTCATGCAGGGACGAAAAAACTAGAGAATTTGAATGATGATTACATCACCCTGGTACCTAAAAAGCACTCACCTAAGTCCGTGGGGGGATTTTAGGCCCATCTCCTTAACTAGTGTGGGCTTGAAACTACTCACTAAGATGGTTGCAAATAGATTTCAAGATGAAGTCATGAGATGCATCCACAAAAACCAATATAGTTTCATTAAAACTAGGACCATTCAATACCGTTTGGCATGGGCATTTGAGTATACACATCAATGTAAATAGTCCAAGAGGCCCATAATTCTGCTGAAGTTGGACTTTGAAAAAGCTGTTGACTCTATTCAACATAAGACCATAATCACAATAATGAGAGCTAGGGTTACCCTGAAAAATGGATATCCTGGATAAAGGAACTGTTAGCTTCTGGGACCTCCTCCATATTGCTTAATGGTGTCCTAGGAAGGCACTTCAAGGCCAAGTGTGGGGGTCAAACAAGGTGATCCAGTAGCACCACTTCTCTTTGTCTTCAATGCTGATCTTTTACAATCTATAGTCAACCACATGCTATAGGGGAACCCTCAGTTTACCCATTCCAAGCCATGATCCAGATTATCCATTTGTGCAATATGTTGATGATACACTGCTATTTTTGCTAGCCGAGAGAAATCCATTGTGTAACGCCCAAGATGCGACCCTATCCTTATTTTGGCATGAGGGCCTCGGTAGGGATAGGAGCGCATCTCGTCGTTTTGCAAGAATGGATATCATCACAAGTACATGTACAAAAGAGATGAGTATATGGAATTGGCTTACACTCACCACAAGCTACATAAGGATCACATCAATACAACAACATATTCAACCACCATACATAAGAGCAGGGTCCGACTACGGACGAAATCAAACAATAAAATGACACCCATCCTTGCTATCCCAGGCTGCCGCCTGGAACCCATCATAGATTGATGAAGAAGAAGAATAAGAAGAACTCCAAATCAAACAAGCATCACACTCACGTCAAATCATCGCATTACCTGTACCTGCAACTGTTGTTGTAGTAATCTATGAGCCATAGGGACTTAGCAATCTCATTTCCAAGGGTATCAAGACTATTAAAGCTTGATGGGTGATGTATGATTAAGTGGTGAGGCTGCAGTAAGCGACTACGCATTTATTTGAGTGCCTAAATTACGAATACATAAAGTAAAGTGGGTGGTCTACGCATAACGAACGTGAAATAGTAGTGATCGCTAAGTGATCATGAACACCTACTTATGCCAAACATAACCCCACGGTGTTCTCTCCCGGATAAGGGCTCACGAGAAGAGACAATCATGGTTATGCACATGGTTGGTGTATTTTATTTGAGTTTACTTCAAGTTTGCTATGATCGGGTGTTGAATAAAGTTTCCAAGTTTGCCACATAACTATGGGCACGGCTTCTAAAAGATTTATCCCTACAGGGGTGCTCCAACTCATCCATCATAAACTAACAACATGCTGCGGGAATAACCTCGACCACGAATCCCGTGATTTCTTAGGCAATTCCATAGGAAAATATCACCCTCGAGATAGCCCACAGTGTATTCGAAATTTCACGCACAAGACGTTTGAGAAAGGTAAACCAATCCAACAAGGCCGCCCGGTAGGCCAGATCCCGAAAGGAGCCACGCGTATCTCATTCCGAGGGCACTACCAGATGGGAAAGCCTACGAGTAATACCAAACCATGGGTTTCCCCGCGGTGGCCCCGCAGTCTGCCCATTTTGGACCAACACTCGTGAGGAGAACTGGCCCAGGTTGGAGTACCAATGTTGGTGCCAGTGGGTCCCTACGCAATTTGATTAGTTATTAGGCAAATGGAGTACCAATGTTGGACCTTGCCACACACGCTTTATCCTAAAAAAATCAAGAGGGTCCCCATAACAACTCCGAGCATGTTAGGAGCGCTCGATATGGAACATAACACCGATACACGAGTAACTAGGGCGACACAGATGGAACAAAACACCAAGCAAAAGGCCAAGCCTTCCACCTTTTACCAAGTGTATATGTGCATTAAGTTAAATAGCAATAATATTGTGATAACACAAGAATGTGCATGTTGACACATGGAAGCAATTGCACCTACAGCTAGAAACGCTATGAGAAGGGTTGAGCAAGCGGTAACATAGCCAAACAAAGGTTGCTGGGATGTGGAGGCGTTAGAGGCTTATCATGGCAATGTTGGGAGGCTTCTCAAAAAAGTGGTAGGTAGCATGACATAGCGATAGAAAACAAGACAACTATCATGGCAATGATAGTAGTAGTATCCAGGGAAATGTGTCATCTTGCCTGAGATCTTGCTTGGAAGAAGAACGAATCCATGAAGAAGACGATCTGTGAAGTAAACGAATGAATCCTCACACTCCGAATGCTTTTGGAACTCTATTGAGAATAAGCAATTCGGAACAAACAAGCAACAGATGATTCACCACCACATATGCATGAAATGACGCGCAATCAAATATGATGCAAGACATGGTTGACGATGCAATGCAAAGCAATTACACCAAACCAATACTCCACATTAAGTGAAGCTCAATATGCAACGTGTTGATAATGATGAAACTCCACATTCGAATATTTAGTTCACTCTTGTTTAGGTACACGACAATATTAAATTTTGTTAAACATGGCAAGAGTTGAAGCATAAATAAACTATCTATCTAGGCATCTTAAATGAGGTCAGAAACAACTTATAGTATTTTCCAAAATGACCTCATATGCATATTCTGATTTTGGTCCAGATCTGTACTAAGCATATTTTATATTTGTTAAACAATGGAATAAAGTATACCACGCAATTCTACACGTTAATCTTGTCGATTTAGATATATAGAACATTTAAAACGGGGCTACGGTCTAAAAGTTATGACCCGCACAAGATAATATGCCATCAATGTGAAATGCATGAAAATGACAACCACAAGCATTTCAAAACATGTATGCAATAGTATATTATAATACTACATGAAATCATAAACATGTTTTAGTAGAAATCTGCCTAAAATAGCAAGATAGCATTTTGCACGCATGAAAACAACATGCTACAACGGGCTAAAATGCACAACAAAGACATGGGGCAGTAGCTTACATGATGCACATAGTTATATCACAGGAACAAGTTGTTTAGTATCATTGATCACTAGGAAATAAGCTCACAAGATGGTTAATTGGAAACAGTTTCAGACTTGGCGAAAATAGCAGTTTTTGACAATGCAGTTTTTATCACAATGGCATATTGACAACAGTAAAACTCTAAGCTACAGGGCATATTATGGCATGAAACTTAACCGCATGCTAGATGACATTATGAACTACAAATAACTACAGTACACCAACCCCAAAGGGGTTGTAGATCACTAGCAAAACACATGGCAAGACAACAACAAAGTATTACAATTTCCAGACTTTGAAATATTTAGACCCCTGAAAATAGCACATTGGTTAAGCATGTTGGCAACAAGAAAACAACACCTAAACATGGATTATCATGGAGAACAAAACGATTAGGGTCTAGTGCACATGTCAAAGGGCATATCTCGTGTTCAAAATTATTTCATATCATGCATGGATTTAATCACACGAAAAAACCAAAAGGGCATCACAGCAAAAATAACGTGCACACAAACTTACTCAAATAACAAATCCAATTGCGTAGATAAATTCAATGGATTTTCTACCACAAAAACATATATAATATGACTAGGTTACTATACAAGAATATGTCTCAAACAATTATGCAATATATATATATGTTATATAAACAGAGCGTCTTATAGCAAAAGAACGCACGGGCGAGGGATAGCTATGGCTAGGCGCTCACCTAGTGGGCTGAGGCCCATGTCGCTGGAGCTGGGCACGGCTGGGAGGAGGCCTAGAGGCGAGGCGAGCTATGAGGCTGGGTCTTGGGCACGCAGGGCCGGCCTTGCGCGTTGTATGCGGCCAACCTGCGGGTTAATGGGCGTGGCCCAACCGCTGGTCCTCCTTCTCTTGATCGGATCGGGGAAGCAGGGAGGGTGGCGATGCCATGGAGGAGCAAGGGACTCTAGCAGGATGGCGCATGGGGTGGCGAGATCCAGCGAGGGGAAGGCTAGGAAAGGCCGGATCTGGTCGGGGCGGAGCCATTCCCGGTAGTGCGGCTCGAGGTGACGCCGGGGAATGGAGATCAGGCAGTGGGGTCCTCCATGGCCATTGGGGCGAAGCTCCTGCAGGCATGTATGGAGAGAAAGCATGAGGGAGAGAGAGGGAAGAAGAGGGAGGCGGCGAGCTGCGACGCGGGGCTCCGGCATGGTTTGACGGCGGGCAGGGCTTCGGCCAGGGAGCAGGGGGCAAGCGGGCTATAGGGCTGCGGCTCGGGAGGCTACACTCTCTGGTCGCTAAACATTGTCCGGGTAGGCCGCGGGCATTGTCCGGGGTGAGGTTCTGGAGGAGTTTTGAGCCATTGGATGGGGATTCGATGGTCCAGATCTGAGGGGCTAATGGGGCTGCGGGATTTGGAGGAGGTGGAGCTCGAAGGAGGGGTTTTTGAGGGGGGTGGCTGCAATTTTACATGAGGAAAACCCTAGAGAGTGAGATGAGTCTCTCCATCCATGGGGTGATCTTATATAGGGGAGGTGGCTAGGTTGAATGGATATCGTCGTCCGATCATGATCCGACTGCCACAAACGAAGGGGTAAGCTCGTTGGGCTTTGAGTTGTGTAGAGTGGTTGGGCTAAGATGAGAGGGAGGTGGTGCGGCCTGGCAATGGAGTTTTAAAACTTAGAAAACGTCCGATATATAATACGATGATTGCACTGCTATATTTGATCGCACGGGTATCAAAGGACCTCTGATTGCGACGAAATTTGGCAGGCGGTCTACCGACAATAAAACAAGACCGCATGCCAACTTTCCTCCCAATCCGAGAATATTCATACGCACTTTAAAACAATATTTTATTGATGTCACGACGCATGCATGAGTGGTTGGTCTCGAAATGGCGAATGACACGAATGGAGAGAACCGACAACTATGAATGAATGCAAATTTTCGAGAATGAGGGACGATACCGTGCAGATGATGCGATGACGAATGCAAAAATCAATCGAATCACATGATGACTACGGAATAAAAGGCGAATCTTCTGGAGCGTTGGTCCCAGGCTGTTACAACTCTCATCCATTTACAAGAGATCTCGACCCCAGATCTTAGAATGAGAAGGGGAAGAGAAAGAGGAAATGTAGAGGTAAAACTTAGTAGCTTCTTTGACAAACGAGTGAAACCACATGAACTTGAAGGATAGCAAGAGATGAAGAATGACACGAGTAACAAGCAAGAATTCAAAATAAATTTGGGCAGCACTCCGGTAGAAATAGAATAGAAACTTGGTAAGATTGAAAGAACTTCACAAGGGGACACCACACTCCGGTAAAATGGACAAGCAAGGAAAGAAGAAAATCTTGATAACACGAGATGATGTTTCGAAGAGAGCAACATCATGATTCCTCCGGAAAAACGAATAGAAGCTAGATATTTGAAAGGAAAAGAATAGAGAAGAGATAAAAACTCTACCATAATGAATTTGAAAAGCGCCCTAGAAAGAATGATTGGGCGGAGTTGTTGTTAAATCAACAACAAAAGAAAAGGCTTGTTGTGGACTTATGGAAAACATCCCAAATTAATGAGGTGATAAGCAGCCACTGACAAAACAAGGATTGCTTGGGAGAACAAGAGATGAAAAAATTCTTTCATGATGAAGAGAAGGAGAAAACATGGATCATTTATGACACCCTGATCGCACAATCCTTAGGAAATGGTTTAGGTGGAATCCAACCCAAGTTAACTCTGAGAAGACAAGATGGGTTTACTTATCTTATTATTGAAAATTTTTCTTCGAGACTCCTCAAGAATTTAATAAAACCATCTCCAAAGACAATGATAAGGAATTGAACTTAGAAATCCAAGATAAAGAACAGTTGGGAACCTCCAACAAGAATCTTGAAGAACACTTCGAGAAGAATTACATCCTTAACAAACCACCATGAAGAAGCATCAGGATGAACTCCGGAAACAAATGGCGATCAAAGAATGAAGGTTGGGAAGACTAATATGGAAACCTTGCCATGATTTAGAAGAAGCTTCGCTAAGAGATACTCCAGAAAACAAAGGATGAGCACCTTAGATTCGAGAATTGATAACATGCACAACTCCGGACAAGGGATTGAAATCACCTTGATGCAACTAGAATGAGAATTACGTTATGATTATCCTTCATCAAGTTAAATTTATGACAAGCAACGGATTTCGCACACCACTTGTTCTTCTTGCAAAGAATTGAAGAGCAAGAGAGAGAGAGAGATCACGAACTTGAAGAAGTCTTGAATGAGAACACCGGTAAGAATTGAAACGAATAAAGATACTAAGAATGAATAGAAATACATGAGAACGGAGAGATCATGATCTGCATAATAGAAAGCTTGAACAAAGCGTCAGAATAATCGAGATACGAACGAAGGGACAACAATTGAGAAGAATTTGAGAACGAAAGCTGAAAGCTGAGAATGAAGAAATCTTCTCGAATGATGGCCTTCGGAGGATCGAGAAATGAAACCAATTATGAAATGCACTGGATAGATATGGGAGGAATTACTCATGATGCGAAACAATTTGACATGATGACAACAACTTGAAACCATGAATCTTTGGAAGAACGAACAACGATTTAAGAGAAACTCTCCTTCTGTCTTCAATGCATAGAATGATGATGAGAAATAACACCATGAATTACTGAGACGCTCCAGAAGAATGAATTCGGAAAGATTGAGCTAATGATGAAATATAATAATTAGAAGCTTACTTGGCGAAGGAATATGGCTGGTCAAAATCATTCTTATCGCATATTTGAAAGAACTTGAGACCTCCAGAACAGATTCCAAGAGCAAGGTAAGATCCTGGGGAAAAACCTGTGGGTTATGGGCCCACTCAAAAGAAACCATCGTTGAAACAATTGCTTTGGAGGAGACATTACACCGGTAGAAACTGAAAACTTGATGAGGTGAGAACCTCAAAATAATTTGGAAGGATTGAAAGAAAACATGAATCTTGTGAGATATCTTCAGCACTGCGGATAGAACAGAGAGAGACGAACAAAGGAGAGAGGGTTGGATAAGAATTTCCAACATGGAAACCGTTGAACGAATGAGAAAGGATATGATGAACACTGAGAGCTTTAATAGAATCCATCGGAGAAGACTAACAACAAGAACAAAGAATACGAGGATAGATCTTGAAATTGAAACTCCTGAGAATCTTCACAAGGAATCATCGGAAACAATACAAAAGAAAAGATAGCGGAAGAATCACATGAATAGAAAATGCACTTGGATGTGAATTTAATCATTGAATAAAAGGGGAGGGGGAGGGTGGGGAAAACAAAGAAAACTTGGGACGGATGAAATGAACTCCGGAAAGAAATATGAGGATTGATCTTGCAAATATTGAAAGGATTGAATTCACTTGAAGAGAGCACACCGGATGAAAAGAATTGATATGCCAACTTGATTGAGCAAAATAATTAGCATTCCTAGAGAATATGAGAACGCATCTCAAGAAATATGAAATGACCACTCGACACAAAGGATGAGGCCTTCATAAGCCGGAAACAATACATAACCCACTATGCATTTGTTGGAAGGATAATCCTAGGGAGCTACTTGAATTCCGAGCTAAAAACTTCTGAAATCTTTGGTTATGCAATCTGTATTGAGGATACAGGGAGGAAAAATATCTCACACAACTAACAAGACCTACACTCCGACTTTATCCATCTGTCAATGCATAACCAAGAAAACCTCAAAAATCGTGTACGTCAGACCTTCGAAAAACATTTGATATACTAGATGTGGAAATACATCTGATCGCTCTCCCCAATACTCGGTGGCACAAAACTACTCTCACCACAAGGAGTGTAGAAGCGTTTTCGATGTCAGTGACTTCTGGTATTCTGGAACGGCAACGATACAAATATGACGACAACACCTCGGAGCTCAACTCCCCGGGACACTGCCACAACCCCTAAATGTTAGGAGGCACCAAGAACAATGTTCTCGTTACAAGATATCAAAATGATCCCAACAATACCCGTGTGATTCTAAGAAATTTTGAGCGAGAAGAGGAGTAGAATTAAAATTCCTAAGTCACAAGTCCTCACCAGAGTATAGAAAAGGAGTAAAAGAATCCTACTCTCCTATATAACTAGACTCCAAATAGTTTTTCAATCTAGACTCGACTCGGCCAAGATCGATCAATCAAGGGGTCTCCTAGGTCGGTACATGCTCTGATACCAACTTGTAACACCCAAGATGCAACCCTATACTTATTTTGGCACGGGAGCCTCGACAGGGATACGAGTGCATCTCATCGTTTTACAAGAATGGATATCATCACAAGTACATGTACAGAAGAGATGAGTATATCAGATTCGCTTACACTCGCCACAAGCTACTTCAAGATCATATCAATATAATAACATATTCAACCATCATACATAAGAGCAGGGTCCGACTACGGACGAAATCAAATGATAAGATGACATCCATACTTTGTATCCCAGGCTGCCGCCAAGAACCCATCCTAGATTGATGATGATGAAGAAGAAGAACTTCAAATCAAACAAGCATCACGCTCACATCAAATCATTGCATTACCTGTACCTACAACTATTGTTCTAGTAATCTATGAGCCACATGGACTCAACAATGTCATTTCCATGGGTATCAAGACTATTAAAGCTTAATCTGTCACGTATGGTTAAGTGGTGAGGCTGAAGCAAGCGACTAAGAATTTATTTGACTGTCTAACTTATGAATACATAAAGTAAAGTGGATGGTCTACGCATAACACGAACATGAAATAGTAATGATCACTAAGTGATCCTGAACACCTACTTACGTCAAACATAACCCCACCGTATTCTCTCCCGGATAAGGACTCACGATAAGAGACATTCATGGTTATGCACACAATTGGTGTATTTTATTTGAGTTTACTTCAAGTTTTCTATGACCGGGTGTTATAAAGTTTCCATGTTTGCCACATAACCGCGGGCATGGCTTTTAGAAAGATTTCACCCTGCAAGGGTGCTCCAACTCATCCATCATAAACTAACCACACGCAGCGGGAATAATCTCGAGCATTAATCCCATGATTTCTTAGGAAATTCCATAGGAAAATCTCAACCTCCAGATAGCCCGAAGTGTATTCGAAATTCCGCACACAAGACGTTCGAGAAAGGTAAAACCAATCTAGCAAGGCCGCCTGGCAGGCCAGATCCCGATAGGAGCCGTGCGTATCTCGTTCTTAGGGCACTACTAGATGGGAAAGCGTACGAGTAAAACCAAACCTCGGGTTGCCCCGCGGTGGCCCCGCAGTCTGCCCCTTTTGGACCAACACTCATGAGGAGCGCTGGCCCGGGTTGTTGATTAAATTATCCGCAGGTGCCGGCGGGTCCCTATGCAATTTTATTAGTTATTAGGAATATAGAGTACCAATGTTGGGCCTTGCCAGACAAGCTTTATCCTGAAACAAAAATCAAGGGGGGTCCACATAACAACCCCGAGCATGTTAGGAACGCTCAATATGGAACATAACACTGGTACACAAGCTATAATATTGTGATAACAAAAAAATGTCCATATTGTCACATGGAAGCAATTACACCCATAGCTAGAAATGCTATGAGAAGGGCTGAGCAAGCGGTAACATAGCCAAACAAAGGTTGCTTGGATGTGGAGGGGTTAGAGGCTTATCATGGCAATGTTGGGAGGCTTCTCAAACAAGTGGTAGGTAGCATGATATAGCGATTGAAAACGAGACAACTATCATGGCAATGATAGTAGTAGTATCCAGGGAAATGTGTCATCTTGCATGAGATCTTGCTTGGAAGAAGAACGATCCGTGAAGTAGACGAATGAATCCTCACACTCCAAACGCTTTCGGAACTCTATCGAGAAGAAGCAATCCGGAACAAACAATCAACACATGATTCACCACCACATATGCATGAAATGATGCGCAAACAAATATGATGCAAGACATGGTTGATGATGCAATGCAAAACAATTACACCAAACCAACACTACACATTAAGTGAAGCTCAATATGCAATGTGTTGATAATGATGAAACTCCACATTCGAATATTTAGTTCACTCTCGTTTAGGTACACGACAATATTAAATTTTGTTAAACAAGGCAGGAGCTGAATCATAAATAAACTATCTATCTAGGCATCTTAAATGAGGTCGGAAACAAATTATAGTATTTTCTGAAATGACCTCATATGCATATTATGATTTCGGTCCAGATCTATCCTAAGAATATTCTATATTTGTTAAACAACGGAACAAAGAATACCACACAATTATACACGTGATTCTAGTCGATTTACATATATAGAACATTTAAAACGAGGCTACAGTCTAAAAGTTATGACCCGCACAAGATAATATGCCATGAATCCAGAATGCATGAAAATGACAACCACAAGCATATCAAAAAATGTATGCAACAAGATATTATGATACCACATGAAATCCTAAGCAAGTTTCATATATGGCATGTTCAAAGCAGGGCTACGGTTCAACCACAACAACCAACACAAGTTTTAGTTGAAATCTGCCCAAAACAGCAAGATAGCATTTTGTAGGCATGAAAACAACAAGCTATAGAGGCCTAAAATGCACAACAAAGAAATGGGGCAGTAGCTTACATGATGCACAAAGTTATATCACAAGAACACGTTGTTTAGTATCATGGATCACTAGTAAATAAGCTCACAAGATGGCTAATCGGGAAACAGTTTCAGACTTACTGAAAATAGTAGTTTTTGACAATGCAGTTTTTATCACAAAGGCATATTGACAGCAGTAGAACTATAAGCTACATGGCTTATGATGGCAGGAAACTTAACCGCATGCTAGAGGACATTATGAACTACAAATAACTCCACTACACGAACCCCAGAGGGGTTGTATATCACTAGCAAAACACATGGCAAGACAACAACAAAATATTACAGATTCCAGACTTAGAAGTATTTAGACCCCTCAAAACAACACATTGGTTAAGCATGTTGGCAACAAGAGAACAACAACTAAACATGGATTATCATGGAAAACAAAATGACCAGGGTTTAGTACACATGTCATATCTCATGTTCAAAATTATTTAATATCAAGCATGGATTTAATCACACAAAAATAACAAAAGGGCATCACAGCAAAAATAACATGCACACAAACTTACTCAAATGACAAATCTAAATGCACAGATAAATTCAATGGATTTTTCTACCCACAAAACATATATAATATGACTAGATTACTATACAAGAATATGCCTCAAACAATTATGCAAAATATATATATATATATATGTGTTATATAAACAGAGTGTCACAGAGCAAAAGAATGCATGGGCGAGGGATAGCTGCGGCTGGGGGCTCACCTAGTGGGTCGAGGCCCATGTCGCTGGAGCTGGCTGCGGCTGGGAGGAGGCCCAGAGGTGAGGTGAGCTGTGAGGCTGAGTCTTGGGCATGTCGGGCTGACCCTGCGTGTTGGATGCGGCCCACCTGTGGGTCAACGGGCGCGGCCCAACCGCTGGTCCTCCTCCTCCCGATCGAATCGGGGAAGCAGGGGGTGGCGACGCCATGGCGGGGCAGGGGGCTCGAGAGGGATGGCGCAAGGGGCGGCGAGATCCGGCGAGGGGAAGGCCGGATCTGGCCGGGGCGGAGCCATTCCCGGTTGTGGCAGCTCGAGGCGGCACCGGGGAATGGAGATCGGGCGGCAGAGCTCCTATGGGCATGGAGGGAGAGAAAGCATGAGGGAGAGAGAGGGAAGAAGTGGGAGGCGGCGGGGCTGACTCGAGGGCGGCGAGCTGCGACGCAGGGCTTCGACGAGGTCCGACAACGGCAAGGGCTTCGTCTAGGGAGCGGGTGGCGGGGCTGCGGCTTGGGCGGCTGCGCTCTATGGTCGCTGGACATTGTTCGGGTTGGTCGCTGACATTGTCCGTGGTGGGGTTTTGGATGATTTTTGAGCCATTGGATGGGGATTATATGGTCCATATCAGAGGAGCTGATGGGCCTGCGGGATTTGGATGAGGTGGAGCAAGAAGGTGGGGTTCTTGAGGGGGTGGCTGCAATTTTAAATGGGGAAAACCCTAGAGAGTGAGAGGGGTCTCTGCATGCATGGGGTGATCTTATATAGGGGAGGTGGCTAGGGGGAATGGATATCGTCATCCGATCATGATCCGACTACCACAGACGAAGGGGCAAGCTAGTTGGGGTTTGAGCTGTGTAGAGTGGTTGGGCTAAGATGAGAGGGAGGTGGTGCGGCCCGGCAACGGAGATTTAAAACTTAGAAAACGTTTGATATATAATCCGATGACTGCGCTGCTACGGTTGATCGCACGGGTATCAAATGAGCTCTGATTGCAACAAAATTTGGTAGGCGGTCTACCGACAATGAAACAAGACCACACGCCAATGACTGGAATGGAGAGAATGAGCAACTACGAACGAATGCAAATTTTCGAAAACGAGCAACAATTTCATGCAGATGATGTGAATAATGCGATGATGAATGCAACAATCAATCGAATGACACGATGACAACGGAATAAAAGGGGAATCTTCTGGAGCGTCGGTCCCAGGCTGTTGCACGTTGTCTTCTCTCAAAGACACATTATACTCGTCAAGGGCCTTGGGACTTGCAATCAATTTCCATAAATCATCTACGATCCCAATTGACGGTGTCCTGGACTAGGGGGTACTCACCACATCATCTCCCGTCTAGTGGTTCGGGCAGAGGAACCCCATGATGATTCGCTAATGGGCCACTTCGGGCAGCCCGTGACGCATACAAGGGAGATTCCACAAGACTTAGTGCACAATACAAGGACTCCTCTAATCCCTAGGCCTATGGTGCATATATAAACCGAGGTTAGGCTAGTTAATAGATCATTATATTACATCTCATAAGTTCATGGTAGATACATGTACTCTGTACTATCCCCCATATCAATACAATCAAAAGCAGGACGTAGGGTATTATCTCTTCAAGAGAGCCCGAACCTAGGTAGAATCCTGTGTCCATGTTACCATTGCTCCAAGACGCCTACTTTAGGACCCCTACTATGAGATATGTCGGATTTGACACCGACATTGGTGCTTTCATTGAGAGCCTGCTGGGTAGTCGCCACGGTGAGATGGGAATTCTACGTGTCAGAACCGAGCTACATCGTCAACGTCGGCATCTTCGTCGCCGGCTTGCCTGGACACCTCGGCTATGCCGAGGACTGCTCTCCATGTCGGATCATATAGATCGGATGGGTGTCGTCATCAACATCAACTCCAATCTCAACCATGATCATGTAAGGATCCTCCATGGTGGTCGGGGCCTCAACATCAACATTGCCCTCACGTGATCATGCAGTTTTTCTGGATAGCGCATCTGTGTTTGTCGTCACCACCTTCTCAAGTGTCTTTGAGGATTGCTTCGGTGGAATTGTGCGGAATTGAGTCTAGAAAAACCCTGCGAAATTTCATCGTGTTCTGGTGGAGGAATCTCCGGAGATCTACAATATACCAGAGCCCTGTCAAATCTAGATGTCAATCTAGACCACTTTAGGGCGAGGAGTCCAGCGCCCAGCTCATTCATCCTTTAGAAAATCCCATCTTTCCTCGGGTGCGGAATTCCTATGCCGATCACCCTCAAAATTTCAGCTCGATCCGACCGTTCAAACTCCGGGAACGCCCCGATGAGTGTGTCAATTTTTGGATATGTTTCCTGCGCGAAAACGAATCTGACCCGAATTCATCTTTCTTCACGAACGAGATACTGGACATACTTTTTGAAGGAATATATTTTTTAGGTATTGTGTTGTTCTCAAACACGTACCCACAAATTTTAAGTCTTTTTAAGGAAAATTTCACGATCGTACCGATGTCAAACCATCCTGACAACATTGCTCCACGGCTGTCGACCCGCGCTAGGTCGTCGCTTCGTTGAGCCGAGGTCAACCTCTTCAGATTCATGACCTTGGCAAGCCAGCCAAGAGTTCGGAAACCCAACCAAGAGTTTGGCAACCCAACCTAGAGTTCGGGATCATTTCCCGATGGATTGCATGGGGATGGCACACTGGAATCACCGCGCGGTCACTTCATCAAGCTAGCACCGACCGCGTCACAAATTTTGACCTGCATTAGCACCGACGTGCTTCCTTTTCTTCAAGACAATAATCACCACGTTGACCTACTTTAACACATCGGCTGACATGGAGGATCCAACATCTCTCTAACATCCCGGCTAGACCGGGGGCTTTGCCATCTCTTCATCAATCTGTGCCAGGGACTTCGGCGTCACCAGCCGACTGGATTTGCCATGTTAGCTGGACCGGGGACTTCGCCTCGCCACATCGACCGTGCAACGCCGCCACTTCGTCAAGACAAACTCTTGGCTCAGCCACCTGGGCGTCCAGGCCATATTCTTTTAATTATTTGCTTCACTTAAATTAACTAAGTAGAAGATTTTTTTTAAAGTATATTGTTATCTTTCTTTGTTATTACTTTTGGCTTGCACCATTTTATGAGTGCAGGAAATCAAATTCGACTGCCGCCACGTGATCACCCTAGTGTCACCTTGCCGATCTACTTCGTCACCTCGGCTGGACCAGGGGCTTCGCCTCGCCACATCGGTTGAGCTATGACACTACTTTAGCGTGCAAAACTCCTCGTTCGGTCACCTATGGGCGGGCTTGGGGGTTGGGACCTCGTTCATGCCAAAGACTACGCACCAGATCTGTCAAAGTTCAATGGGCATCCTCGTCCCACCACAAGCTCGGATCGCGTCATCGACACCGAGCACATTAACCAGCTAAGTGGCTTCCATGCTCAAAAACACTAAGTTTTAAATTCTGTTCAGTTTGACCAAGCATTATACTTTTTTGACAAAAAGTTGTTCGTGAAAAATTTTCTTTGTCAAAACATCGTTTGTTGCAAACAAATTCAAATACAATGTTTACTTGGGGACTTCCTTTATGAAGCTTTTCCTCTTGCATATGATTATTAATGTATCACACCCTTCCTTGTTCGTGTTTATGCCAATATATCCATCATGTTGACTTAAGTGTTCTGCAAAGCTGGGTTGCCTTGCTCCTGTGCTTACCCCTACGTTCCCGATTGTTCAGCTAGGGAGTAAAGGGAGAACCTCTTCGATTGTTACGATCGGGTCACCTGAACTCGTACCTCAGTTGGGTGAAGCCGAAAGGTAGCGCTCTTACTGTTTTCACCTATGGTTGGCCACGACGGAAGACAAGCGTACATAAATCTATTGCACACCTCTCATGGTAATCATGTGAACCCAAAGAAAGGAACCGTTGGAGGAACTATTTTTGTTGAAGATGCTCCTTACATTAAATAGTAATATAGCATAAGTTCCCTAGGCGCGCTTTGTCTATTATAGCCTAATGGCCTGATTGCATGGTTATTCGAAACACCACCGATATCCTCGGATGGCATAGTAGATAACACTTTTCGGCCCTTGGCTGACGAGGAAGAAGCCAACAGTCGGTTAAGACGTGTTTAAAGTTTGGGCAAACACGTATATGATATAAGTACTTTGGTACATACAATCATTATACATAATTTTTTTACGCAATTCCCTTGGGGGCTCTTACATTTGTATGATCCGTTTTATAATAAATGTTTTCCTCTTAGTCATTGCAAAGTTTTTTTTGTACCACTCCTTTCTTGACTTGAATGCTAGGTCAATAGCCGGGTAGCCTGGTTTCTCTTTAAAGCCACTTGCCTCAGAAACTAGCATGAGAAACATTCCGCCTTCGGGATAGGGAGGTTGAAGCCGAAGGCTGACCGACCTAAAGTCCAAAGATCGGACGTGTCATGTTAAAGCACAACTGAAGCACGATTTAAAGACCAATTTTGTATTGGCACCAAAAACCTTAATTCAATTGAGACATACAGTTTCCACATAAGTTTTTTGTTTTTTTGTGCTTATAATTTATTTAAACCTATTTTATGTTTTCATTTTAGGAAGCGGGATATCCTATGGGCTGAGATGTTTGATACTTCTTGAGCATGCATTGGTTTCCCGTAAAGAGGAACAATTTGATACAACAAAGTAGATAATTATTTCCCTTAGTTTTTGACAACCAAGGTATCAATCCAGTAGGAGACACAAGCGAGCCACCAACTGATATACCCGCACAAAGAATCAAACTCTTGCACCCAACGCTATAAAGGGGTTGTCAATCCCTTCACGGTTACTTGCAAGGATGAGATCTAATAGAGATACATATAATAGGGTGCTTCAACGGAAAGTAAAACTAAAATTGAAAATAATGCAGCAATTATTTTTGGTGTTTTTTGTTTTAGATCTGAAAATATAATATGGAAAATAGACCCGGGGGCCATAGGTTTCACTAGATGGCTTCTCTCATGATGACAAGTATTACGGTGGGTGAACAAATTACTAGCGAGCCATTGATAGAAAAGCGAATAATTATGAAGATATCAAAGTCAATGATTATGCATATAGGTATCACATCCGTGACAAGTAGGCCAAAATGGTTCTGCATCTACTACTATTACTCAACACATTGACAGACTCCTGCCATCATCTAGAGTATTAAATTCAGGAAGAACAGAGTTACACATTAAGTAAGATGACATGATGTAGAGGGATAAAGCCAAGCAATATGGTGAAAACCCCATCTTTTTACCCTTGATGGCAACAATACAATACGTGCCTCGCTACCCCTACTTTGTCACTAGCTGAGGACACCGCCAGATTGAACCCAAAACTAAGCACTTATCCTATTGCAAGAATTACCAATCTAGTTGGCCAAACAAAACCAATAACTCGAAGAGACTTGCAAGTATATGAAATCATGCATATAAGAATTCAGGAAAGACTCAAATAATATTCATGGATAATCCGAACATAAACCCACAATTCATCGAATCTCGACAAACACAATGCAAAAGAGTATTACATCGGATAAATCTCCATGAAGATCATGAATAACATGGTATTGAGAAGCAAAGAGAGAAAAGAAGCCATCTAGATACTAGCTATGGACCCGCAGGTCTGTATTGAACTACTCATGCATCATCGGAGGGGCAATGTAGTTGATGTAGATGCCCTCCATGATCGAATCCCCCTTCGACAGATTACCGTAAAAGGCTCGAAGATTGGATCTCTCGGGAATGGAGGCTTCTGGCGGCGGAAAAGTGTTTTCATGGCTCGTTCTAAGAATGATGGAATATTTGGGAATTTATAGGCCAAAGATTAGGGTTAGGGGAGTTGCCAGGGGCCCACAAGCCTGCCCGGCACGGGGTACCCCTGGTCATGGCAAGCGGGCTTGTGGCCCCATGGCAGCTCCTCTGCCTTGGTTCTCAGGTCTTGTGGCTTCATTTTATTCTAGAAAAAATCATTCTCGAGGTTTTATTCCGCTTGGACTCCATTTAATATTCCTTATCTGCGAAACACAAAAACAAGGAAAAACAAAAACTGGCACTAGGCTCTAGATTAATAGGTTAGTACCAAAAATAATATAAAATAGCATATTAATGCATATAAAACATCCAAAATAGATAATATAATACATGGAATAATAAAAAATTATAGATACATTGGAGACATATCAGCATCCCCAAGCTTAATTCATGCTCGTCCTCGAGTAGGTAAATGATAACAACAGAAATTTTGATGTGGAATGCTACCCACCATATTTATCCATGTAATATTCTTTATTGTGGCATGAATATTCAGATCCGTTAGATTCAAAACAATAGTCTAATATTGACATAAAAACAGTAATACTTTGAGCACACCAACAAGGTAGTCGTGTCCTTTCGAAATAACATGGCCTTAGAAAGTTATCCCTACAAAATCATATGGTTTGGCTATGCTCCATCTTCCCCCACACAAAGTATCTAAATCATGCACAACCCCGATGAATAAGTCAAGCAATTATTTCACACTTTTGGTGTTCTCAAACCTTTTCAACTCTCACGCAATACATGAGCGCGATCTATGGATATAGCATTATAGGTGGAATAGAATGTGGAGGGGTGCAAGGAAAAAAAGGAGAAGATAGTCTCACATCAACTAGGCGTATCAACGGGATATGGATATTCCCATAATAGATATCAATGTGAGTGAGTAGGGATTTCCATGCAAGAAATGCACTTAGAGCTATAGGTGTATGGAATCTCAAAAAGAAAACTAAGTGGTCGTGCTTAATGAATATCCACTAGTTATCTATAAGTCACAGAATAGGAGACTCTCTATCATTAATATCATGGTGCTATTTTGAAGCACAAGTGTGGAAAAAGATAGTAGAAATTGTCCCTTCTCTCTTTCTCTTATTGTTTTTATTTTTATTTTTTATTTTGGTGGGCTTCTTTGGCCTCTTTTTTTTGTTTGGGCTTCGCTGGCCTCTTCTATTTTTTGTAAAGACTGGATACTCATCCCAACTTGTGAGGGAGTCATAGCCTCCATCATACTTTGCTCTCATGGGACAATGCTCTATTAATGAAAAATCATCACACTTTGATTTACTTATAACTCAAAGAAAAAGAAATTACAACTCGATTCCTATGACAAGATATAACTCTATATGCAACATGAAGTGATGATGCAAGTCATAGAAAAACTACATGGTGGAAGTTGCATAGCAATATATCTCGGAATGGATATGGAAATCTCATAATAGGTAGGTGTGGTGCCTGTTTTGAGGAATATAGGGTGGCTATTTTGAGGAAGAGGGTGTATCGGTGAAAGTTGCGCGTTACTAGAGACGCTAGCAAAGACAGAAGGGTGAGAGTGCGTATAATCCATGGACTCACATTAGTCATAAAGAACTCACATACTTATTGCAAAAGTCTATTATTTATCAAACAAAGCATTAGACGCATGATCCTAGGGAACAGGTCGGTAGGATTTAACCATCGCGCGCTTCCGACCCTCACACAAAGGTCGACAATCATTAGACAAGTCATGCTCCGACTTCGTTACATAATAGTTCAGCATACGTACATGCTACAGGAATCACAAACTTTAACACACATATATCTTCAATTCAAAACTACTCACTAGCATGACTCTCATATTACCATCCCTAGTTTCTCAAAACTATATGCAAGGAATTGAACTTCTCATAGTTGTTAAGGAACTTAGTATGAAAGTTTTATTATATCCCTCTTGGATGCCATTATATTAGGACTAAATTCATAACCTAAACAAATTAACATGCTATTTTAAGAAACTCTCAAAATAATATAAGTCGGGAATTAGAGTTCAATAATTTCTATAAAATATAACACCACCATGCTCTAAAAAGATATAAGTGAAGCACTAGAGCAACATTGCCTCGCTCAAAAGATATAAGTGAAGCACATAGAGTATTCTAACAAATTCATGATTTAGCGTGTCTCTCTCAAAAGATGTGTGCAGAAAGGATGATTGTGGCAAACTAACAAGCAAAGACTCATATCATACAAGATGCTCCAAGCAAAACACATATCATGTGGTGAATAAAAATATAGCCTCAAGTAAATTACCAATGGATTGAAGATGAAAGAGGGGAGGCCCTCCCCAAGCTTAGGCTTTCTGGTATCCTTGAATATTACTTGGGGTGCCTTGGGAATCCCCAACCTTAGCCTATTGCCACTCTTTATTCCATAGTCCATCAAATCTTCACCCAAAACTTAAAAACTTCACAACACAAAACTCAACAGAAAACTCATGAGATCCATTAGTACAAGAAAAATAAATCACCACTTTACGTACTGTTGTGAACTCATTATTTATTTGTATTTGTGTAATACCTACTGTATTCCAACTATTCCATGACTCATACCCTTGGATACGACCCATAGATACATCAAAATAAGCAAACAACACAAAGAAAACAGAATCTGTCAAAAAACAGAACAGTCTATAGCAATCTGTAAACTTAGAATACTTTTGGAACACTAAAAATTCTGAAAAATTAGGAAAATCAGGAAAATCTGTATATAAATCCTGTGTAGAAATATCAGATCAATTTGATGCTCTGAAAAATTCAGAAAATCCCTGGACTGAGCGCAAAAGTTTCTGTTTTCCAACAAGATCAAATCAACAACTACCATAGATCACCCCAAAGGTTTTACTTGGCTCAAACACTAATTTAAACACAAAAACACAATTAATACAGAAGTAATAATGTGCCAAACACACCAAAAGAGAATCAAAAAGCAGAAAGCAAAATAAAATTGGGTTGCCTCCCAAGAAGCGCTATTGTTTAACGCCCCTAGCTAGGCAAAACCCAATAGATCTAGGTATTGTCATCTTTGGTATTGGCAATTTTTTTGAGGACCTTCTCGAATCCAGGAGGTTCTTTAGTTTTATCAATGATCATACTCCTAGATAATAAGTCAAGGAATTCTCTTGTAGCAATCGGTTCCCGAACAATGTTGATAAAATTAGGGTGAACACTTATCATCTTAATATCTTCGTCCCCTTTACTAGTGGATTCACCCTTACTCTTGGGAACGTAAACAAACTTGGCAGTCTTAGAAAGAGGAAATTTAGTAGTGGTTTGAACAGAGGCAAAATCAAAACCCAAGTTGGTAATAATCTCCTCTAGTTTTCTTATTCTAAAGGAATCTTGATCCAGTTTTTCATTAACTATGGGTTCCTATTCCCTTAGGTCTTTTAGACTAACTCCTACCTTAGATCCATATTGAGTGATATGATTATGGATATTTTTATCCAAGTTTTCAATGAGATCTATAGTTGCAACTTTATTTTCAATGAGATCTATAGTAGCAACTTTCTTTTCAATGATATCTAACCTTCGCATAACATGTTCCAAAGCTAAAATTCTCCCTCCCTTTGCTTAAAGTTAAGAACTTCATACTCTAGAGTGATAGGAGCAACACTAGCCATGAATTTGAGCGATCTACCACACAAAAAGAAAACGAAAAGATGAACGAAAAAACGGCGAAAGAAAAGGCAAATCTTTTTGGTGTTTTCTGAAAATCGTTTTAGAAGTGGGGGAGAGGAAAAAAAGAGGAAAATGGAAAATAATGTAAATGCAAGAGATGAGTTTGTGATGGGTACTTGGTATCCTTGACTTGCTATGTATCTCCCTGGCAATGGCGCCAGAAATCCTTCTTGCTACTTCTCGAGCATGCGTTGGTTTCCTGTGAAGTGGAACGGTTTGATGCAGCAAAGTAGAAAAGTATTTCCCTCAGTTTTTGAGAACCAAGGTATCAATATAGTATGAGATACAAGCGACCCACCAGTAGATATACCTGCACAAAGAATCAAACTCTTGCACCCAACGCTATAAAAGGGTTGTCAATCCCTTCAGGGTTACTTGCAAGGATGAGATCTATTAGAGATAGATATAATATGGTGCTTGAACGGAAAGTAAAACTAAAAGTAAAAATAATGCAGCAGTATTTTTGGTGTTTCTGGTTTTAGATCTGAAAATATAATATGGAAAATAGACCCGGGGGCCATAGGTTTCACTAGATGCCTTCTCTCATGATGGCAAGTATTATGGTGGGTGAACAAACTACTGTCGAGCAATTGATAGAAAAGCTAATAATTATGAAGATATCCAAGGCAATGATTGTGTTTATAGGCATCACGTCCGTGACAAGTAGACCAAAACGATTCTGCATCTACTACTATTACTCCATACATCGACCGACTCCTGCCTGCATCTAGAGTATTAAGTTCATGAAGGACAAAGTAACACATTAAGTGAGATGACATGATATAGAGGGATAAACTCAAGAAATATGATGAAAACCCAACCTTTTTACCCTTGATGGCAACAATACAATACGTGCCTCGCTACCCCTACTTTGTCACTAGCTGAGGACACCGCAAGATTGAACCCAAAACTAAGGACTTCTCCTATTGCAAGAATTACCAATCTAGTTGGCCAAACCAAACCAATAACTCGAAGAGACTTGCAAAGATATGAAATCATGCATATAAGAATTCAGGAAAAACTCAAATAATATTCATGGATAATCTGAACATAAACCCAGAATTCATCGAATCTCGACAAACACACCGCAAAAGAGTATTACATCGGATAGATCTCCATGAAGATCATGAAGAACATGGTATTGAGAAGCAAAGAGAGAGAAGAAGCCATCTAGGTACTAGCTATGGAATCGTAGGTCTGTGGTGAACTACTCAGCATCATCGGAGGGGCAATGGAGTTGATGTAGATGCCCTCCATGATCGAATGCCCCTCCGGCAGATTACCAGAAAAGTCTCCAAGATTGGATCTCTCGGGAATGGAGGCTTCTGGAGGCGGAAAAGTGTTTTCGTGGCTTGTTTTGATAATGATGTAATATTTGGGAATTTATAGGCCGAATATTAGGGTTAGGGGAGTTTCCAGGGGCCCACAAGCCTGCTCGGCATGGGGTACCCCCTGGCCCCGACAATCGGGCTTGTGGCCCCGTGGCAGCTCCTCTGGCTTGGTTCTCAAGTCTCGTGGCTTCCTTTTATTCCAGAAAAAATCATTCCGAAGGTTTTATTCCATTTAGACTCTGTTTAATATTCCTTATCTGTGAAACTCACAAACAAGGAAAAAATGGAAACGGGCACTAGGCTCTAGATTAATAGGTTAGTCCCAAAAATAATATAAAATAGCATATTAATGCATATAAAGCATCCAAAACAGATAATATAATAGCATGGAACAATCAAAAATTATAGACACGTTGGAGACATATCTGTGTTCGGCGTGATGGTCTTGCTCGAAACTCTTTTCCGAACTATAGTTCGGCATATTTCCTGCCGAACTCCACCTCGGCATTGTCAAAACATACATGACGGTTGAACTAGTTCCTGAGGAGACATGACCCTAGGTTCGACCATATTTTCCAACCCATGTCTCGGGGGCTACCGCATTGACAATTTAATGCAGAAAATTTTAGTGCAATACATTTTCCGAGGAGATTATGATCCTTGGGTTGGTCAGCCCCACCCAAACTGAGTCTTGTGGTCTGTGCACACCGCTTTTGTGTTCTGAAGTATGCTACCGACCTAGCAATTGATCCTCATGCCGATTTTGCGAATCGACCTGAGTCTCAGGGGCTGGTGGGATCAGCGGTTTTATGTCATCCTTCAGGTGCATCTCGGGTTTTAGACCGACACACACCTTGAGGGCTACTGTCTATATTTCTCGGCAGTTAATAAATTGCACCAATTCAAAATATCCACAAAAAATTATCCCACGGTCGGGGTGGTGCACCACCTCGAAAGCAGTCCGGCATAAAGCTCGGGCGCAAGTTGCTGGCTCCATAGAGAGCATTTCTGACATTAAGTTTGGATGAATTCCTTCAATTTTTTAAGGTCCAAGTTAGTTTATGATACTTTGGACGCTGACCATCGTTAGAGCTCAGATGCAGTTTAGCGTTGGACCTCAGAAACTGTTCGGCATAATGCTCGGATTCAAATGGTTCGTTCCATATAAGAGTATTCCGACATTTAAGCTCGGATGGAATCAATCAAATTTTCGGAGGCCAAGGTAATCTATGATACCTCGAATGCCAACCATCGTCGGAGCTCGGCTACAAAAAGATACCTCAGACATAGTCCGGCATTGGAGCTGGATGCAAGAGGATACCTTGAATGTCTAATAGTGTTGGAGCACGACTGTGGAAAGACGCCTCGGATGTAGTTCGGCATTGGAGCTCAGACGCAAGAGGACGCCGCCGCACATGTAGCACTTCAAACCCCAGGTGTGGCGTAAAAAATACAAGGCATTGATAAAGGCTAACTTAAAGGGGCTCCTCGGATGTCCGATTCTAAAGATTGGACATGGGAAGATTTGTTGACCCAGTTTTCAAGATCGACGATCGAAGACGAAGAATTATACGGAAGAACCGAGGAGCGTCCTCAACTTGAAGACCGGTTCAGGGGGCTACTGATGGTGTTCTGGACTAGGGGTACTCACCATGTCATCTCCCGGCCAGTGGGTCGGGCCGAGGACCCCCATGATGATTTGCTAATGGGCCACTTCGGGAAACGCATGACGGATACAAGGGAGGTTCCACAAGGCTTGGTGCACAAGATAAGGACTCCTCTAAACCCTAGGCCTATGGTGCATACATAGACCGAGGTTAGGCTAGTCAACAGATCATTATAATACATCTCATAATCTCGTGGTAGATACATGTACTCTGTACTATCCTCGATATCAATACAATCAAAAGCAGGATGTATGGTATTATCTCTTCAAGAGAGCCCTAACCTAGGTAGAATCCCGTGTCCATGTTACCATCGCTCCAAGATGCCTAGCTTAGCACCACTACTACGAGATATAGTCTGGTCAAGCATCTCAGGGGAGAAAGCTGAAAACTGATTGTCATAGTATGCGAGAGCCGGTCTGTGAATCCGATCGTAAAGTGTTATACTTAAATCCTTGTCAGAGGATATTCTACGTTATGCGAGGGGTTTGCTCTCCATGCAAACCATGTGATGCTTCCCTTGGTCGCGGTTCATCCGAACGATCATAGCACTCCGAGAGATAGTCTTTAGCCCCTCACAGTCCTTTTCACACCCCTACGGCTAAGTGAAAGAAATAAAGCACTATAGTCTGATTGCCTAGTCTGCCACACTCTATCGCCTTCGGGTTCCGATCACTCTGCTAAGGGTCATAGTGCATTGGCAAAGACACCCCATGAAGTATCTACTTGGGGTCTGAAGCCGACCACTCGCATATTTTAGTTTCAAACGGCCACATAGGAGTTATAAAGGAATGCAACAACATTAAACGCACAATAACTTATAACATTAAAACTTCGAAATGTCTTCGGATGCATTACAACTTATTCAAACATATTATCGCCCTAACACTTCAACGCTACCATCTGAGCACCTTCCATTACTCCGGCGAAATACAGCTCGAGGCGCCGATGTTCCTTTAGAGGCGGCGGAGGTGCGGTAGCTATCCTCATCGCATCCAGCCCTGGCCAATGCACCTTGGCCTTTCGAAAGGCCATCCGAGCTCCCTCGATGCAGGAGGAGCGCTTGAGCACGTCGACACAGGGTGACGCAACGATCAGCCTCTGCACCAGGCTAAAGTGGCTAGTAGGTAGTGGCTCATCGGGCCACAGTCGGAGACAGAGGTCCTTCATGGTCGGCTCCGCCGTCCGACGAAGCTCCATCAGCTGCTTCAGCTGCTCGGTGAGAAGAGGAGTGCGCTTGGGTGCTTCAAATTATGCCCAGAATAGATGCACTTCGTCTCCTTCTTCAAGCGACACATAAAGCTGATTGGCATCTGCTACGCTCTTCTAGAGATCAAAGGAGGCACCTGAGGAATGCCACACCTGGGTAAGCAATTTGAACTTGCTATCTCCGATGACACACTGTAGTAAGTATGGCTTACGATCCGTTATATCCTTTGTTTGGCGGATGACGAGGATATGTACCTAGGGTAGGGTCCAAGGCAAGGCCAATATACCCTACCTAAGGACACTACATTGTAAGACTTGAAGATCAAGCATAAGCTTCCGACTGGATTCCATGAGACGTTCAAGTCACTCGAGATTCAATCCACTCGGAGTCTTCTTCCTTCACTCGACAGTCGCCTGGCACTTGGTAGACCTCATTCTCAGTCGACACCAGAAGACCAGGAGCCACCACCAGGAGGCTAACGGGTGGTCGTTAGTCCTTCGTCAATAGTAGCATTTATTATGTATGTTACCCATAACGCCAGTCTTTAAACCCACGATCGAACCCTTAGATGTCGGGCACTTATGAGGGGCAGTGAACTCTATATAAACTGCCCCTCCCCTCTAGCACGAGGGTTCGCAACCATTGTAATCTTAACTTTCCACATGACATAAGCACCCGAGCACTGAGACGTAGGGCTATTACCTCCACTAGAGGGGCCTGAACTCATACATCCGTGTGTACACCCTCGCCGTAGCTAGGACTCTCCCCTCTCCCTTCCTACCCCTACCTTCTATTGTCAGGCTCGTTCCCACGACAGTTGGTGCCCACCTTGGGGCAGGTGACTAAGCGACTTCCGGTGAGGTTGCATTTTTCATCCTTCGACATGTCTTACGGCGGTGTTTTTTCTGCGGGCCACGAGATCCATTTTGGAGTGCTCACCTTCATTGCCGACGACTCGGCATGGCTCCTTGAAGTGCCTCTCGATGTCGAGGCGCTCCCGGTCCGTGGGTCCATGCACTTCCATGCGAGTTCTTGCGACGTGTTGCTGCGTCAGCCCTCGACTCCTTACACGTGACTCCCCTCGCTGTTCGCGGTCGCAAGCGGTCCGGCCGCTCACAACTTCAGCGCTGGGTCAAACACGAAGTGGCGTGTCAAACTTCTTCTCCGTAGATTGCAGCAATTGAGCCCACCTAGTCCCTTCATGGCGTGTTCGAGTCAGATTCCGATCCGTCCGACGTGCCTTTCGAGTGCGAAAGCTGCGATCCCGCAGCGGAGGTCTTGATGGCGGGCTCTCATCAGAGTTCACCGCCTAGGTTTGGGCATGGCAGGCGCGAGGCTGGCAGTCCGTCGAATGAGCAGCCACGCCCCGAGGAGGAGGTTCTTCATACTCCCATCGCCGGCGCGACTGTCGAGGCTCAAGCTTTGGAGCACGCACGCATTCGTCTGGAAGAGCTCCAGGCGGAACTTGATTAGCGCGCTCCCCAGAGCCCGCCACATCCCAGTCGAAGTCAGTGACCACTATTTCCGATTGGATCTCATGACAACGTTGAGGTATATCGAACTCCTGTACTGAATGTCATAGTTGTTGTTAGGATAAGCAGATTCCATTTAGCCGTCACGGTCAAAGGCTGGTAGAGGATTGATGCAGATCAGAGCTCTGTTAGATGCAGCGCAGCACCAAAACTCTGTTGTGTCTCAGTCGTATAACAGGATACACAACAATTCACCCAGGGCGGAGACCGTTCAGTCGGCACACAGCCCTGGATCACCCTTGCGCCATCGGGGCGGAGGTTTCCATGAAGAGGAGGTCAGAGATCAGTTTCACCGTGAAGATCACCATCGAGTGCCCACTCCTTCGCGGAGTGGTCCATATGCGCTGCGGCGCTAGGACAATAGGCGCTCCTTTGGTGATGAGCAGAATGCAGGTTTTGATGCCCGCGACCTCCTCATTTAGAAGCGGATTGATGGGGGCGAAGCCCACAGAGAAGGACACAACAGAGATTTTCCGAGTGGTAGCTCAGCTGTGGTTTCTGGTCCTATGTGTTTCAGCAGAGCCATCCGTTCTGCAGAGATTCCCCCCAACTTCAGATTGGCGGCGGGGATCGAGAATTTTTTTGGAGAAACAAAGCCAGAGACTTGGTTAGATTATTACCGAGTGGCCGTGCAAATTGGTGGAGGAAATGACAATGTCGCAATGAAGCACCTGTCCTTGATGTTGGATGGTTCAGCTCGAGCTTGGCTGAATCGGTTAGCCCCTTCCAGTATACATTGCTGGGAGGATCTTGCCCGAGTGTTTGTCGGGCACCTGCAACCGTCCGGCAGGTCTGGTCGACTTACAACATTGCGTCCGGAAGCTTGATGAAACTTTGAGAGACTATATTCAGCGGTGGTCCACTTTGCACCATAGAGTGGAGAATGTGTTAGATCACCAAGCTGTGTGTGCTTTCAAGGCCGGCATGAGATATAGGGAGTTGTACCTGAAGTTTGGGCGCATGGGTGATATTTCACTCGGCAAGATGATGGAAATCGCCACTCGGTACGCCAATGGCAAGGAAGAAGACTGCCTCCATAGCGGCAAAGGAAAGGCAGTCGCCAATGAGGCTAGTGGAAGTAACAATCAGAAACAGAAGCAAAAAGCTGAAGGTCCGGTTCAAGAAGAAGCAGCAGCTCTGGCGACTCAGTCAAAAAACAAGGGCAAAGCTAAAGCACAGTATGCCCCCAAGAAAGGAAAAAATCAGTCAGGAACTGATATCATGGATCTGCCGTGTGTAATTCACACGAGGAAAGATGCGAAAGGCAATGTGATTCTGCCCAAGCACACCACTTGGCAATGTCGGACCCTTATCCAGCAATTCAAAGGAGACCCACCAAGTGATAAATCCCCTGAGAAGGGTGATGAAGATGAAGATAAATAAACATTCCTAGATGTTATTGCTACACTAGTGATCTTTGCTGATGTTGAGAGCAAGACTCGTCTGAAAGTCATCAAAACAGAAATCAACATGGTTGTACCAGATACCCCCACCTACCTCAAGTGGTCCCAATATGCTATCACATTCGACCAGACAGACCAACCTGCTCATGTGGCCACTCCCGGTCGAACGGCTCTGGTAGTTGATCCGGTGGGGGGGGACACTTGACTTAGAAAGGTCCTAATGGAGGGTGGCAGCGGCGTGAGCATTCTCTATGCGGATACCCTGAAAGGGATGGGCATTCCGATGTCCCGTCTGAGTGAAAGCAACATGCAGTTTCATGGGGTCATCCCAGGAAAGAAGGCCAAGTCACTCGGCCATATAGCATTGGATGTGACATTCGGGAATGAAATTTTTTTCTGAAAAGGAAAGTTGACATTTGAAGTCATGGATTTCTAGAGTGCTTACCATGCCATTTTGGGTCGACCCGCGTATGCACGTTTCATGGCCCGACCATGTTACGTGTACCTCAAGTTGAAGATTCCAGGCCCTAAGGGCATGATTACGGTCACCGGCAATCGACAGCGGGCCGAAGAATGCCTCCAGCAAGGCTCCAAGATCACCGATCACCAGATGTCCATGGTTGAGTTGGAGGGGTACAAGAAAACCGCTGACCCTGCTGAGTTGCTCCACGCTAAGAAGCCGTCTTCCGAGTCGGCATTTCAGTCGGTAGGGGAAGTGAAGAAGGTGCACATCCACCCGACGGATCCTACTACTGCCCCGACGAATATCTCATCAACACTCGACAGTAAATAGGAAGCCAAGCTCATCCAGTTCCTCTGTGAGAACTGGGATATCTTCGCATGGAAGCCTGCTGACATGCCGGGGGTTTCCAGGGAGCTGAGAGTGGATCCGAAAGCCAAACCCGTCAGGAAGCATTTGCGTCGCTCAACGGCGGAGAAGCACAAGGCAATCGGAAAAGAAGTGCCCCGTCTCTTGCAAGCCAAGTTTGTTCAGGAGATTTACCACTCCGAGTGGCTCTCGAATGTTGTGATGGTACCAAAGAAGAATAAGTCGTTGCACATGTGCATTGACTTCAAACATCTCAACAAAGTATGCCCTAAAGATCATTTTCCACTCCCAAACATAGATCAAATTGTTGACTCGACTGCGGGGTGCGAGCGTTTATCATTTTTGGATGCTTACTCTGGGTACCATTAGATCCGTTTGTATGGCCTGGACGAAATAAAGACAGCCTTCATCATCCCATTCAGGTGTTTTTGTTACATCACTACGCCTTTTGGTCTCAAGAATGGTGGCGCTACTTTTATGCGCATGATTCGGAAGTGTTTACTCGACCATATCCCTCGGAATGTCGAGGAGTACATGGACGATATACTGGTCAAGTCCCACAAAGGTTTCGAACTACTGACTGACTTGGCCGAAACATTCGCCAATCTGAGGAGATTTGACATAAAACTGAATCCGGCCAAGTGTACTTTCGGCGTCCCTAGCGGTAAATTACTCGGTTTTCTTGTTTCCGAACGGGGGATCAATGTCAACCCTGAGAAGATCAGGGCCATTACCCGAATGAAGACTCTCGTGCGAGTGCACGACATTCGGAAGCTCACAGGTTGCTTGCCAGCATTTAGTCGATTCATTTCTCGTCTTGGTGGGAAGGCTCTGCCTTTATATCAACTGATGAAGAAGTCCGACGCGATCGAGTGGACTCCCGAAGCCGAAGCAGGATTTGTTCAGCTCAAAGTCCTGCTCTCCACCCAGTCGGTGCTTGCTGCTCCTGCCAGCAAAGAGCCCTTACTCCTGTACATCACGGCCACAAATCAGGTCGTCAGTACAGTGCTAACTGTCGAGCGGGAAGAGGAGGGTAAAGCTTATAAAGTCCAGCGGCCAGTCTATTATGTCTCGGAAGTTTTGTCCCCCTCAAAGCAAAGATATCCACACTATCAGAAGCTGGTTTATGGTATTTACCTATCAGCGAAGAAGGCGGCACATTATTTCCAAGACCACTGAATTTCAGTCGTCAGTGATGCTCCTTTGTTCGAGATTTTCGATAATCGAGACGCATTAGGTTGAGTGGCTAAATGGGCAATCAGGCTTGGACACTTTGACATCAGATTTGAAGCCAAAAAAGCAATCAAGTCCCATGCATTGGCAGATTTCATGGCCGAGTGGATTGAATAGCAACAACCTATCCAAGTTCACCCGGCGCATTGGACAATGTTCTTTGACAGCTCTAAAATGTTGAATGGGTCCGGTGCTGGTGTTGTCTTGATATCTCCCAAGGTGACAAGCTCAGCTATGTCTTGCAAATTCACCTCGATTCCTCGAACAATGAGGCAGAATATGAAGCACTTTTGTATGGGTTGCGCATGGCGATCTCACTTGGCGTCAAGCGCCTGATGGTTTATGGTGACTCAGATCTGGTGGTGAATCAAGTGATGAAAGAGTGGGATTCTCAAAACCCCGCTATGACTAGATATTGCAATGCAGTTCAAAAGTTGGAGAAGAAATTCAAAGGCCTGGAACTTCATCATGTTCCCCGACTGAAAAATCAGGTGGCCGATGAGATATCCAAGATTGGGTCCACTCGACGGCCTGTCCCTAGCGGTGTGTTCTTGGAGCACTTGCACACTCCTTCGGTTCAAGAAGATCCATTCATTGAAGAGACCCCACAAGCTTTGAGTTCCACTGACCCGACAGAAGTCGATGTCCCTGCAGTGATTGACCTAGTCATGGAGATACTGGTTATCACTCCCGATTGGACTGTGCCTTACATTGCCTATATCCTCAGACAAGAGCTCCCTGAAGATGAAACAGAGGCTCGACAGATTGTGCACATGTCCAAGTCTTTTACTATGATGGGAGATCAGCTGTCCAGAGAGAGTGCAACTGGCATTACACAGTGTTGCTTTTCCCTCGAGGAAGGGCGAATGATTTTGGACGAGATCCACTCGGGGACTTGCGGTCATCATGCATCCTCATGGACGATTGTCGTCAAATCATACAGAGCTGGTTTCTTCTGGCCTCGGGCTAATGAGAGGGCTAAGGACATCGTCGATCATTGTGATGGATGCGAGTTCTATGCAAACCTATCACACAAGCCAACCTCTGCTCTAAAAAAAATTCCTCTCGCCTGGCCATTTGCTGTTTGGGGACTCGACATGGTTGTTCCCTTTCGGACCGGAAAAGGTGGTTTCACTCATTTGCTAGTTGCAGTCGACAAGTTTACCAAGTGGATAGAAGCCAAGCCCATCAAGAAATTGAACTCCCGTACGGCGGTTACATTGATGAGAGAGATAATTTTCCGGTACAGCGTTCCTCACAGCATTATCATAGATGACGGCACCAACTTTGACTTGGAAGAGTTCAGAAACTTCTGCACATCTCAGGGCACTCGGGTAGATTATGCATCTGTCGCTCACCCGCAAACCAATGGGCAAGTAGAGCGAGCCAATGGCCTCATCTTGGAAGGTCTTAAGCCTCGTCTCATGCGCGACCTGGATCATGCCGCTGGTGCCTGGGTAAGTGAGCTACTGTCTGTGTTATCGGGCCTGATAAGTACGCAAAATCGGTCGACTGGATGAACTCCTTTCTTCCTGGTCTATGGTGTTGAAGCTGTCTTGCCGAGTGACTTGTTTCACAATTCTCCTCGAGTGGAACTGTATTCTGAGGCTGAAGCTGAACAGGCCAGGCAAGACGGTGTAGATCTCCTGGAGGAAGAATGAGAGATGGCTTTGATCCGGACTACTGCCTATCAGCAGGATCTGTGGCGCTTCCATGCGAAGAATGTCAAGAGTCGATCGTTTCATGAGGGAGACTTGGTGCTTCGAGTGAATCAACACCGACCTCACAAGCTCGCTCCTGCATGGGAAGGTCCTTTCGTCGTCACTGATGTGCTTAACAATGGAGCCTATCATTTGTACAATCTCATGAAGCGAATAGACAAGCCACGAGCCTAGAATGCAGATCTGCTCCATCGTTTTTATACTTGAGACAGAAGAATGTCCTGATGTAATAAGAATGCTTCATCAATGCAATTCACATTTATGCAATATATGTTGTCGATTCCGATCGTACAGTTTCATTCTTGGGAATACTCTGAGTGATGAACAATCCTCACACTCGGGGTTTAGCTGCGAACATGTTTTCGCCTAAGTTAAAAACCTTGTCGGGTGGATAGCAGTCCATTCACTCGATGGCCTATTTGCAAATCCGTCTTTTCTTAGGTTCAAAAATACTCCGGGTGATGAGCAATCCTCACACTCGGGGGGCTTAGCTACGAACATGCTTTCACCTAAGTTAAAAACCCTGTCGGGTGGATAGCACTCCATTCACTCGACGACCTATTTGCGAATCCGTCTTTGCTTAGGTTCAAAAAAAAGAAAATCTGAGTGATGAGAAATCCTCACACTCAGGGGCTTAGTTGTGAACATGTTTGGCCTAAGTTAGAAACCATGTCGGGTGGATAGCAGTCCATTCACTCGACGGCTTAGTTGCGAATCGACATTCTCCTATGTTCGAAAATACTCTGAGTGATGAGCAATCCTCACACTCGGGGGCTTAGCTGCGAATCGACATTCGCCTAAGTTCTAAACTACTCCGAGTGATGAGCAATCCTCACACTCAGGGGCTTAGCTGCGAACATGTTTCTCCTAAGTTAAAAACCTTGTCGTGTGGAGAGTAGTCCCTACACTCGACAGCTTAGGTGCGAATCGACATTCGCCTAAGTTCTAAACTACTCGAGTGATGAGCAATTCTCACACTCGGGGGCTTAGCTGTGAACATATTTCTCCTAAGTTAAAAACCTTGTCAGGTGGATAGTAGTCCATACACTCGACAACTTAGCTGCGAACATATTTCGCCTAAGTCAAAAAGCAAATACAATCGAACACATGATTAAAGCCGAATAAGGATAAAACCCAAAGGTTAAATAGCGGATAAATGTTTCATAAAGAAGCAAATGTGCTCAGGCCTAAGGCCTGATACAATTCCACTCGGTATACCGAGGCGATTAAAAGTATTTACTCCAAAGGTCAAGTTTTTTAAACATCTGACGGACTGGCGGGCTCGACAAAAGTGTCCAAGTTGATGTTGTCTGTGATTCTGGTGGCTGTTTTGAGGAAGGTTTCCATGAAGTCCTCAAAGTGGAGTTTCTTCGTGTTAACCACTCGAAGCTCCTTCAGCTTCTCTTCACTCACGTCCCTGCAATGGACCCTAATGAGTGATAGCGCCACGTCGGCCCCGCAGCGAGTAGCAAAATTTTTCCAGGCCGACACTCGACTTGGACGTCCGTTCAGGCAAGCCATCATGGAGTTGAGGTCAAGCTAAAGGGTGTCCTCAGGCCATAGCTCCTTGTCAATTCTCTCCATTGCAGATTTTAGTCGGACATGATATGCCTGAATGCTCTGGAGCCGGAAATTGAGTCTGAGCATGTTCATGCCCACCGCGTCTGCGATAGGTGACTTAGTCGCAGAATTTTGTTGAAGAGTGGGAATGGGAGGAGAATCGGCGAGCTAAGACCTTCAATGATTTTACAAACTTTTGTCGACAAGAAACACTCACCGTCGAGCATGATGTACATCTTCCTTGAGAATTCGCCCAAGTGCTTCTCCAGGCCGTTGCTCCTTTTGTTCGGCTGCTTGACCCTTTTGATGAGGGCCATGTGATCCTGCTTCAGCTTTGCATTCTCCTCCTCCAGCTTCTTGGCGGCTGCCAGCTTCCGATCTGCAGCTTCAGTTTTATCCCTGGCCACCCATTGGGCGTTGGCGAGTGTTTTGTCCTTCTCCTCCAGTGCCTTCTTCATGGAATCTAAAGAAACAACATTGTTGAGTCACACTTGGAGTCGACGATTTTCATTGTGCACGTCTGTTCGAGTGAGAGCACTGGATTCAAAACATGAAAAGTGAAGATGGGAGTGCAGAAACTCGAAAGTAGTTACCTCCCAGAGACTTCAGCTCAACACACGCTCGCTCCAGAGCATTGTTGGAGGCTTCCAGATCCACACGTAGTCGGTTCCTTTCATTCTCAAGATCCTTGTACTGCATCCCAAGTTTGCAAGCCCTCTGAAAACAACAAAAGAAAGAAATTCAATCGGCAAGTAATACCAATGACGGTCGACTGGGCTATGAATACCATCGAATAACTATCTTTCTACCCTGGAATAGCGTCATATAATGGTTGAACTATGATGTCCATGAAGCCCATGTCCAGGGGAAGAAGAATTCAAGCAAAAAGTTCACCCGACATGTCGAGTGGCCCTAGCGGTCTGCGTGCCATAAACAAATTCAAAATAGTCTCTATTAAGACCTCCACTGGTGCAAGCACTCAACAGCGGTCTCGGGGGCTACACCAAGTGGGTGGACTCAGAGTGCCCCCACTAAGACGGTTAACACTCGACATGTCGAGTAACTCATCAGAAAAAATGCACTCGAGATGTCGAGTGCCTCCAGTACTCCGCGTACGATGGAAATCCTGATTTCAAGTTTTCAAGACTACTACTTATCGTCTGCGATTAACTGTAGCCTCGAGGACTACACCCAGTGGATGCACTTAGCATGCCCTCACTAGTTATTTAAACGTTCGACAAGGTCAGCCATGTCAGAACATTCACAAGTCACTCGACCCATCGAGTGATGCACCTCCATGCTCTATGAAGTTCAATCTATCCTTATGTAGCGTCATATCATGGTTTATCAATAATATCCATGAAACCTACAAGGTAGCTTCAGAGTGGTGTGATCCAAGGCAAAATGTATCCCATATACAATAAACTCTAAGACCCCTGCCGGTGCAAGCACTCGACAGGGGTCTCGGGGACTACACCTAGTGGGTGCACTTAGCGTGCCCCCACTGGATCTACCAACTCTAGATCAGTCAAGTGGCAGAAACATCCATCATTGGAATGTCCATCACCCGATCCGTCGAGCGACGCCCCTCCCCACTCCATGAAGTGCAGTCTATGATTATGTAGAATCATATCATGGTTTATCAATGATGTCCATGAAACCTACAGCATAACTGCGGAGTTGTGCGATCAAGAGAAAACGTATCAAACATACAACAGACTCTAAGACCCCTGCCGAGGCAAGCACTCGATAGCACTCTCGGGGACTACACCCAGTGGGTGCACTCAGAGTTCCCCCACATATCCAAAACTTACTCGATTAAGACCTGATCTATCCGAGTGCGGAAATTTCAAAACACTCTACAGAGTGGAAAGTAAGCACCCAGTGGGTGTACGGTCAAGAAAAGACAGAAATCCAATCAGAAATGTACTTACAATCGAACTTACTCGGACATTGGTACGGAGGGCTGTGCTGGCATCGTAAGCCAGCTTGCTGGCCTCATACGCTTCCTTGGTTCGCAGGATCTTCTGCTCTACCTGGATCATAGCCTCCTTCGCAGCTCCGATTTGATCTTCCGGTATGCGATGCAGAGGGAAAGCCGTCATAGGCAGGATCGGTGTAGTAGTTGGAGCGGCTGAAGCAGTCTTAACGGGTCCGGTTGGAGGTGACGTCACGATGGTCAAGACAGCTGGAGGTGGACTCGACAAAGGTACTATATGATCAACTTTGATTCGTGTCGAGTCACCCACCCCCCTGGGGAGACTCTGCAGTCGACCGCTGAACCGTCTGCACGGATGAAGCTCGTCGAGTGCGGACGCGCGGGACGTCTGAGTGTTCCTCATCATCTTCAAGTTGAATGACCTCTGCAACGTCAATCAATAGTGTTAGCTTTTGCAGGTGATGAATCCCATCCGAGTGAATCGAAGACTTGATTACCTCTGTGAGAAGTTGCTGCATCAGCAGTGTCAATGTCCATTGCTTCTCCTCCGTCTCGAGGAGGTGATGTTATAGAAGTAGTAGCCCTGATGGATCGAACAACACTCGGTTAGAAACAACGCAAGGTCACAGTCGATAGAAAGAATTTGAAAATAAATACTTACGTGGAGACGACAAGTACATCCATCCTCATGCGAGGCAGAGCCTTGCGAGGTTTGGTCGTGATTTGTTTGGGGTGCTACGACGACCTCTCACTCGACTCAACAGTTGAAGGGCGGCTCCGCTTTAGGTTCTTATCACTAGGGCCTGGAGCCCTGTCCTCAACAGCTGCCGGATCCTGGCGGGACTTGGAGCGACCTTCGCGCCGCACAGGTGACTTGACTTGTTCCTCTTCGCCGGAGTCCTCGTATTCATCCTCAGAGTCAGAGGGACCGTCACCGTCCATGCTGCCACCCTCGCTCACTACGCCATCTTCAGGTTGGTTCCCATTGGGACCTGGCGAGTGCAAGTTTGTCCATTCCTGCATAATGCCAACAAGCAAGTCAGTCTAAAAACCAATGTATATCACTCGACAATACAAGTACTTCATTCGACAAAGTGCAACTTACAAGATTCTTCGGCGGGTTTTCGTCTGAGTAAGGTAGGATCCTCTTGGCTCCCACAGGGTTGTCGCATGCCCCGGTGATGCTGCGAAGCCACTGCTCGACAGTCTTTTGTGGAGCCTCCTCTGGATGCGTCCTGGTCGAGTCCTCTAGGCCCGCATAATGCCACATGGTGTGATCTCTGGCTTGGAGAGGCTGAATCCGTTGACTGAGAAAAGTCTCTAACAGATCCAGGCCAGTCACTCCACCCCAAACCAGTTTCACCGTGGTGTCCACCAAGGTCACCACCTGATCCTGTTGATCTTCAGTCACCTTTAGGGACTTGGGGGCAGCTGGGTTGTCAGAAGTGTAGGGGGAAGGCCAGTTGAGATGTTGGGTGAAGCTACATCCTTGAAATAGAACCTAGTCGACTGCCAACCTCTAACAGGTTCAGGGAAAGTCATGGCAGGGAAAGAACGTTGTGCTCTCTTCTAAAGACCCAAACCCCCATACAGCTGCAGCACATGAGTTTTTCCATCCAACGGGTCTGCTTTCTTCACCGTCTGAGATCTAATCATAAAAATGTGCTTAAAGAGTCCCCAGTGGTGTCATGCCCAAGATGCGCGCCTATCCATTTTTAAGGCACGAGGGCCTCGCAAGGGATAGATGTGCATCTTGCCGTTAGCAAGAATAGTATCTTCACAACATACAGTGGTGAAAGAGATGAGTATACAAGATTGGCTTACACTCGCCACATGCTAACTTATAGTGTCACTCAAATTCATATCATCAAGTTGAACACAGGGTCCGACTACGGAAAAAATCAAACGATAAAATAGTTGCAAATGATACTATCAAGCTATCCCAAAGATCACGACCAGGTCCTCTAATCATCTGGATACGTCACATACATCCTGCCTCTTTCCTCATCATATTCCCACTGGAGCTGGGTAACAACGTCCTGCACGAACTCATCTGAACCTGTACCTAGAGTGTTGTAGTAAACTATGAGCCACAGGGGACTCAGCTATCATGTGCCTGGGTACCGAGAATATTCAAGCTTAAAGGTTGGGATGTGGTAAGTATTTAGTTCGCAGCAGCACTAAGCATTTATGGTGGCTACCTTACGCAACATGAAAATTAATATGAGTAGTCTACGATGAACGATCGAATCAAGTATGATCTCTATGAGATCCTGAACACTTACTTACGTTAATCATAACCCCACCGTGGTTTTACTCGGATCATGTTCACGAGCAGAGACGATCATGGTTACTCACACAGTTGGTGTATTTTATTTGGAGTTTACTTCAAGTTAACTATAACCGGGTGTTAAACAAAATCCAAGTGGCCACATAACTGCGGGCACGGCTTTCCAAAAGATTTAACCTTACAGGGGTGCTCCAAATAATCCATCACAAATTAGCCACACTCCGCGGGAATACCTCGACCACGGATCTCGCGATCATCATAGGTAATTCCAAAGGAATTCCAACACCTCGAGTAAACCCGAAGACATTAGAGTCCACCCGCAATACATTCGATAAAGGTAAAACAAATCCAGAAAGACCACCCGACGTGTCGACGAACCCGATAAGATCCGCGTATCTCGTTCTCAGGACACGACAGATAAGCATAGCGTATAGTGGCCTGATAGAGATCTCCCGAGTTTCCCCGGGTTGGCCCCGCACATGGCTCTAGTTTGGACCAACACTCATGAGGAGCACTGGCCCGGGGGTTGATTAATTATCCACGGGTTTGCAAGATCCTATGCAAATTTTATTGAGTTGTTTAGGAAATATAGTACCAATGTTGGGTCTTGCCAGACAAGTTTAAATCTCAACCGAATAAACAAGGGGGTCCCTATAACAACCCTGAGCATGTTAGGAGCGCAAATTATGGAAACATAACACCGGTAACAAGGAACTAATGGCGGTATCAGCGGAACAATTCACTTAGCAAAAGGCCAAGCCTTCCACGAACACTAGGATATATATGTGCATTAAATTAAATAGCAGAATATATTGTGATATGTAATCCATGTTATCACATGGAACAACCTGCACCTACAACTAAAATGCTATAAGAGGGGCTAAGCAGCGGTATCTTAGCCAACCAAAGGTTTGCTAGGATGTGGAGGTTAGAGGCTGTCAGGGCAAATTGGGGCTGATATCAACTGGTAGGTAGCACAATTATCACGAGAAGAGCGAGAAACTAGCAAGCAAAAATAGTATCGAGATCCAGGTACGATCATCTTGCCTGTTCGTTCTTCAGCGGAACAAGTAGCGGGATCCTTGTAGTGGTACTCTCCTGGGTCCTCATACTCAGTATCAACACTCGCATCTACCCAAGAGAAACAGCAACAATAAACATCCAACCAAGGTGCAATGCACAACCAAGATGATGCATGATTCATTTATGAAGAATTAAACATGGCAATCCAAAACTAGTCATGTTTCAAATGCAAAGTTTGTTTATTAATGAACCTGGATAGAACCTGATGTTAAGTTATTTAAACATGCAAGATCATCGAAAATATTGATGCATCATGCAAAATCGATAGAAATGCATATAAAGAACGCAAGTAATGGAGTTACGGTTCTCATGATACGCTCACGACAAGGTACGAAGGCACAAACTCAATACCACCAAGCCATGGGCTATTTCTTGGCATTTCAAGGTAGCCACTATATAGGTGATGAAAAACCAATCACAATAGCCTCAAGAATAAATCAATTCCATGGATCATAGCTCCCACAAGTCACAAAACAATAAAACTCACAATCTGCAACAAAACAGCAACATAGCAACTTCTACAGCTCACCACTGGAGCTACAGGAACCCTACAGCCACAAACAAGATATGGACAGAAACGACTCAACACACTAATCAACTTATCCAACTACACAATCAGAAAAGGAGGCTCACATCAATAAGCATGAAGCAATCAAGTTGACATGATGAAACAGTTTTCTGGAATCTGAGATTATAAAGTAGCAAGTTGACAGCAGTAGTTAAATATGCTATAGAGCTCCTATTGGCATGAAAACTAACAGGATGGTAGATGTCAATATCTACTACAAATAACTAACACTGAACATGAGGAAATATCCAACATGTAACTAGATGTCACCCACTCTTCAAGGCATAAAATAACACCAGATTCTCAGACTTAGAATTATTTAGCATGGTTGAAACAACAACATTTTAGTGGCTACTTTAGAGCATGGTCCCCACTTATTTTCATGTTTATCATGACAAAGATAAATACCATGGCATTCTACACATCAAAGACTACCATATTCATGTTGGCACTTACATCATACCATGCATGGATTAAATATAACAAAAATGACAAAATGACACTTTCGGATAAAATGACATTTTGTCAAACTTGCTCAAAAGACCAAACCAATTGCACCAATGGATCCCTGAGATTTTTCTACCCTGGATTCATGTAGCATGCTCATATACTTGCATGGAGCATCATGGTAAAACACTAGATATCAAAAGGCCATCAATTCCTATAAGTGAAAACTTGCTAGAAAAGACCATGTCACAAATGTTCATATCCAAATATGGAAATATACCAGAAGGAGTAATATGCATATGGAACACAACAAAATAAAAACAAAAACAAAATAAAACAAGGAAAAAGAACTAATAGGAGGGGACCCACCTGTCATATTCACCAGGGTCCCCTTGTGTATGACATGTGGGCCCTTGGCCCACCTGCCAGCCACACACACACACACAGTAGCAGCCACCATAGCCACACCTGGATCTAGTGTAGCCACACCAGATCCCACCCACACACACACAGCCACACACAGCACACACACACACACACACACACATCTCACGGGATCCGGCCAACACACCGGATCCGCACACACAGCACACACACACCAATCAGAAAAAAAGAAAAAAAGGAAACACGGGGGGAGAGCTGGAGATCGAACCCCTCGACCTCGCGATCGTACCCCCGTGTGCATACCACTGCACTACGCTATGGCGTCTGACTAAGGAGGGGCACACCTACACTAGTACCAAGCTCGCGCGCACACCCTAACAAAACTGAACCTAACGCGGCGGTGGCGACATCAGCGGCTCGACAACGGTGCGGGGAGGACTCTGGCTACGGAGAACCCCGGCAGGCATGCGGGATCTACAGGGGATCCAAACCCTTGGCTACGTAATGACTCGCGGGCTGCAGCACCTAATGATGACCGACGGCAACTCAGATAGCGGCAGCGGTAACAGGCGACGACGGCGATAGACATCGGCGACGAGAGGCTACCAGGCATGAGCCGCTCGCAGAACCGAGCTGCTCACAAAACCGGCGGTTGTTTTTAAGGGGATATATCAGATCTGTATATTTAAGTAGAATGCTTAGTAAAGTGAGTGGATCAATCTCTATGATTGATGGTACGCGAAATAAATTTGATCGAAATGACATAACAACTTAAGAATTTCTAAAGAAGAGAACATTGTAACTTCTAGAGAGCCCATGCCATCGACGATAGGGAAGAATAACACCTATTAAGAGACTAGCAAAAAATACAAACATTAAAACATGTACGTCATCATGGCATCCTGCATCGAGCATCATAGCCCATGTGTGACATGCTATATGTATGTTGACCTCTTATTGGTCTAGGTCGAGGAAAGAAAGTATCAAAGGAGTCATGTAAATTAATGGACAGTAGCAATGTACGGCTTGAACGATACACCGTGACCTGTGAAATCTCATGCATCTATTGTGGAACGTAAAGTGGTTGCATACATCTCATCTATGTAGTTAACTATGGTTAGGTAATGGGCACAGAAGCTGAACCCGGGATGTGATACAATGGTGGAACCTTTCAGTCAAACCCCAATTCATTGATGAGGTGACATCAATAGAAGGTTGTTCATAAGGGGATGTATTAGATCTGTATATTTTAAGGAGAATGCTTACTGAAGTGGGTGAATCAATGTCAATAATTGACGGTGCACCAAATAACTAAATGACATAACAACTTAAGAATTTCCAAAGAAGAGAACATCATAACTTCCAGAGACCTTTGTCATCGAAGATAGCAAAGAATAACACTTATTAAGACCTATGGGAAAAAATTACAAACATTGAAGCATGTACTTCGTCATGGCATCCTGCATCAAGCATCATAGCCCATGTCTGACATCCCATATGTATGTTGACCTCTTATTGGACTGGGTGGAGGAAAGAAAGGATCAAAGGAGTCATGTGAATTAATGGACAGTAGCAATATACGGCTTGAAGGATACACCGTCACCTATGAAATCTCATGCATACATTGTTGAGCATAAAACGGTTGCATACATCTCGTCTATATATGTAACTATGGTTAGATAATGGGCATAGAAGCTGAACCCGGGATGTGATACAATGGTGTAAGTTTCGAGCCAAATCACAATTCATCCATGACGGCGACATCGGCAGCTCTTATGATCGGTCGAAGTACCTCATTGGTCCACTTGTCTGGGATCGTTGTACATGTATAGTGAAGAAACTAGAGAGAATTTGTTGAAAATAATGTATTAATTAAGTGGGAGGATACACATGGTCAAGTTACTTTTCTCCCTCGGTTTTCATCGTGTATGTCACTTTCTGAATGCTTTCATCTTCACTTACTTATCCAAATGCACCATATTGACATATTAATTCAGTTGAAATTAAGATACATGAAAAAGGAGTATATGATTCCATTACTGTGGAAGATTTGTTGTGTAGAGGGTTCCATTTGTTAGCACATAGTCCCTCTCTCTGGAAATAATTGTTGGATAAGTGGATTTATCTAGACATATTTTAGTTGTAGATACATCCATTTTTATCCATTTCCATGACAAATAGTTCCGAACAAACGGAGTAGCTTATAAGAGGCATAGAAATAGTTCATACCATATTAATATGCTGTCGTAAATTATTCTTAATATGAAGAAAACAAGAAAACGTGAAAAAGGAACAATGTCAGGGTTGCAGGTTCTTTACATAAATTTGTGCCAATAGTCATATTCGTTTTGTTTGAGATGGAGGAAATAGAGCATATGAGAATCATCCGATTGGGTGAAACAAAAAAAAGGACAGGCACGTGGCTGTGCCATGTTGCATGTGTGCATGTTCTAGGTTATGCTAATCCAAATCAATTAAGCTAGCCAGCAGTGTCTAGTTTGCCACGTCTATATTTTTGCTTAGAGAAGAATCAATTCACCTGTTTGCTTAGGTACAACATGTGCGTCACTCAATACTTCTGTTTCTCTGTAACGTTGACCGACTTAGGAAAAAACTAAGTCAATGCCTACCCGTGACTTCCGTACATGGCTGGAAAGCAATCGTCGAGTCACCCGAGCAGCATGTTATTTTTTCTTTTCTATAAATGGAGAGTCATGTTCCCTTACGAACAGTTTAACATGAGACTGCATTATTATTTCTTGATAGAACAGTTTAACGTAGAGATAGATTATTTTTATTTGTTATTGCAAAGTGAGTGTTTTTTCTACGTAAGAATTGCATGGGTTCATCTACACCGTTATAACTTGGTCCCACAAGATTAACGGTCTGTAAATTCTAATTAACGTGGCAATTTTTAGGAAGTGCCTAATTAGTATAAGTATAGATAGATAATTGTCAACAGTAATAATTCATGATCAAATATATTTGGATGACCATATATGCTTGGATCTTTTCCCACCACATGATGCTTGCCAAGAGAAAAAGGCAAAATATAGGAAGTGGTGAAGATCACCATGACTCTTGTATAAAGGTAAGTACTAGAAATTAAAAGATATGCCTTTCACAGAGGGAAGCAGAGGTTGGCGTGCGCTTTTGGTTTTTGGATGTGCAAACTCTTAATGCAAAGGAACGTCACGTTATATTGCCCTTTGTGATAGCAACCTTTATTATGCAGTCCATTGCTTTTATTTCTTTACCATCGCAAATTCGTACAACGCTTATTTTCCCTTACAATAAAAGATCTTACATATTTAGGAGCAATTCTTATTGCTTTTTGCACGGATAACAACTTACTTGAAGAATCTTATTCAATCCATAGGTAGGTATAGTGGACTCGCATGTCAAAACTAGTTTAAGGGTGTTTGGATGCACAAGTTGTATTTCTACTTAGTGCAAAAGTTTTGGCTAGTATGAGGTGGAAGCAGGCACCACATGTTGGAGGATCCAAAACAATATAACTAATATACTAATATACCCAACCATAACTCATGATGTTGTCTTCCTTGTCCAATTTCATCTAATTTGCTCAAGTTTGAAAATAATTAATGGGTATTCACAATCATAGAAGATGTCCATGTTAGTATATTTATATGTGAAATCTCTCTTCCTTGAATATTCTTTCATGAATTGTTCAAGTGACCAATGCGGTGTTTGCTAACATTCACTAAGTTTCTCTATGTATATTTATTTTGTGTGAAGTCATTACTTCCCATGGGATAAGTATATGAAGCATATATAGTTTTAGATTTACGATATTCAATTAATTCAACCATTTACTCATATGATATAAGTGAAGCACGAGACTAAATGACGAAACTACTCCAAAACATATAAGTGAAGATAAATGAGTAGTCAAACAATTAAGTAGCTATGTGAGGACTTTCTCTCTATCTCTCAATAAAGATTTTCAGATCTGAATATTTTATTTAAACAACAAACAAAACAAAAATAGCACTCCAAGAATATCACACATCATGTGAATGAACAAATATTTAGACTCAACATAGGCTAACCGATAATTGTTGATGAAGAGAGATGGGATGCGTAGCATCCCCAAGATTAGATGCTTGATACTTCTTGAAATATTTACTTGGGGTTCCTTGGGCATCCCCAAGCCTGATCATTTGCAACTCGTTCAATCCTCTCACATCATGGTTTCGCCTATTATCAAAAACTTCATCCACATAAAGCTCGAAAAGAACTCATGAGATACGTTAGTACACATAAGAATAAATCAACACTTCATGTAATGCCAAGACAAGTTTCACAATAATTTTAAAATATTAGGTACTGTATACTATCATTTCTAAAATTTATATTTACAAATATATGCTATGGAAACTATAGGATATGTAGATAACAAAACTATGACAACAATCTATCCAAACAGAACAGTCTATAGCAATTTATTATAACAGTGTACCTCTTTAACTCACAAAATTCTGAAATTTTTGGAAATGCTAAGTAATTTATATGGAAACATTGTGAAAAATTTAAGAAATTTTCCATGTTCCAGTAAAATATGAAAATTCAAACACTACCGCAGAAGTTTCTGTTTTTACCCAGCACACAACAACAGGCAATGCAAGCATCGTAAGGCAATTGTTGGAACTTTTTATTGAAAAACAAGATTATAAATAACATATTGCAGATAAAAATAAATAAATCTCCAAGAAAAACTCATATTATGTGACAAATAAAAATATAGCCCCAAGTGAGATATATCGATAGTGTTGAAGACGAAAGAGGGGATGCCTTCCGGGGCATCCCCAAGCTTAGGCTCTTGAGTATTCCTTGGATATTACCTTGGGGGTGCCTTGGGCATCCCAAATCTTAGGTTCTTGTCACTCCTTATTCTCCTCATATTGGTGTCTCACTCAATACTTGAAAACTTCAATCACATAAAACTTAGCGGAACTTTGTGAGAAGGGTTAGTGTAGTAAATATAGATCATTCACTTAGGTACTGTCAAGATAAGATTCATAATTGTTCCCACATGATACCTACTGTATTACATCATTACCATAATTTATACCGCTAAATATGGAAACATTAAAAAAAGCAAACTATGCATGCAAAATAGAATGTGTCAAAAAACGAACCATGTGTAGAGATCTGAATGATCATCATACTTCGCCGACTCTAAAAATTCGGAACAATTAGGAAATATCAAAGAATTTAATATAGATGTTGTGTAAAAATTTAAGGATTTTTGGACTCTCCAGTAAAATCAGATAATTCATATACTGGACGCAAAACTTTCTGTTTTTGCACAGCATCAAACAAGAAAGTATACATGCTATCCCAAAGGCTTTACTTGGCACTTTATTGAAATAAATGTAACAGCCCAGGATCGACGCTCCAGAAGATTCCCTTCTTATTTCCATTCTCGTTATGTGACTCGTCTGGTTGTCGCATTCATCATTGCATCATTCGCATCATCTGCATAGCATTGTCACTCATTTTTGAAAATTTGCATACGTTTGTAGCTGCCAGTTCTCTCCGTTCGTGTCGTTGACAGTTTTGAGACCCACCGCACACACACGCGCTCGCGGCATCGATAAAATATTGTTTTTAGAAGTGAGTATAAAATATTCTTGCATTGGGTCGAAAGTTGGCATTCAGTCTTGTTATACTGGAGGTAGGACGCCTTCCAAATTTCGTTGCAATCAGACGTCGTTTGATACCCCAACAGTTGAATATATAGCGGCACTAGCGGGTCAAATTATCACACATTTTCAGGTTGACAAACCTCGTGTCACGGACCACCATTCCCTCTCATCCCCAAAAAAACCTCTACATGGCCCAACACAACCCTGCTAGCCCCCCTCCGCTTCCGAACCGTCGGATCGAGATCCGAAGGTCCAGAAATGGTGCAAAACCCCCTAACCTAGCCCCATTTGCTATAAATAGACCCTTAGGCATCCAAAACAGGCAACCCTAACCCCCAGCCTTGAAACCCACGCCACCGCAACATCCTTCCATCTCCAGCCGCCGTGGCCCGCCAACCCCATCCGGGCCCCGCCCAGGCCCGAACCTGCGACAGCGACCCGCCGCCGCGAGCCCCGCTTCCCTCGTCCCTGATCTGGATCCCGAGCCGCCCGCAGCTTCTCCCGTGATAGACCTCGCTGGCTGCCCCACCGGAGACCCCGCCGCCCATCCACCGCCCACCGCCACCACGCTCTACTCAGCGTCCGCCATCGCGACACAGCTTTGTGCCATTGCCGCCCGCACAAGAGCCGCCGCCGGCCGTGGCCTCTGACCCCGCCGGTCGTCGCAAGCGCCGACAGCCACCGAATCTGCTCCTCCGGTGGCCGGATCCGCAGCCCTTGCATCTTGCCCGTCCAGGACCGCTGTGTGGAGGTCCTTTCCAGAGATACATCAGAAGTCTCCGCTGGCGTCCTCCACCCGCTCGGGGTCGAGCATGCCCGCTCGCTCCGCCCGTGGGTGGGACGCGATGCCCGCGTGGGCCACCCTCCCAGCAGGCATTACTCGCCCATGGACGTATTTTTTCCGTTCGGTGAATTTATTAATTATCTGGAGAGTAACTAATTTTGCATAATTATTTGTGGCACATTTTTCTACAGTACCATGTGCATGTTATATATGATTTTGGGGTAGAAAAATCCATAGTATTTATCTATGCATTTAGATTTGTAATTTGAGTAAGTTTGTGTGCATGTTATTTTGCTGTGCTGATCTTTTGTTATTTCCGTGTGATTTAACCCATGCATGATATGCAATAATTTTGAACATGAGATACGCCCTTTGACATGTGCCCTAGCCCCTGGTCATTTGTATTCAATGATAATCCTTGTTTAGGTGTTGTTTTCTTGTTGCCAACATGTTTAACTAATGTGCAATTTTGAAGGGTCTAAATAATTCTAAGTATGGAATCTGTAATATTTTGTAGTTGTCTTGCCATGTGTTTTGCTAGTGATCTAGAACCCTTTTGTGGTTGGTGTAATGGAGTTATTTGTAGCTTATAATGTCCTCTAGAATGATGTTAAGTTTCATGCCATAATATGAGTTGTAGCATATAGTTTGACTGCTGTCAATATGCCTTCGTGGTAAAAAACTGCACCGTCAAAAACTGCTATTTTCACTAAGTCTGAAACTGTTTCCAATTAGCCATGTTGTGAGCTTCCTACCATGTGATCCATGTTTATTTTGAGTATGATATGTAAAGATGAGATGAAGTGTGTGTAATATGATACTGACCCATCCTTAGTTTATGAATTTTTAGAATCTTGTAGCTTGTTGGAGGCTCCCAAGCAACACCTAATCAATCTAGGAGGCACCACCCTCCAAAAGGTAATAGGCTCGGTAATGTCGATGAACTCCTTGCTCTTGTGCTTCAGGATGATAGACTCTTCAACACTCAATCACTCTTTCATTGATTTAGCTTTGGTCGAAGAGATTGATTGGGTGGAAAGAAACTTGGGGAGGCTAGAGATCAAGATTCATATGGTTGGAATGGAATGTCATGATCTCAATACATGATTAGGTCGCTCTCTTTCGGAAAATCAGTTGGGATGAGTGGGGATCTGTTCTGAGTGCTTCTCTTTCGAGTAGGTGGTGCTGAAGGGGTATATATAGGCATCTCCAAAAATCCAACCGTTACACCTTAAGTGACCAACTCGATGACACTGATGTGTGAATCTTGGTGGTACCAAAGTGACCAAAAGGTGACAACTTTTGAATCTCGATGAGACCGATATATAATTCTCGATGGTACCAACTAGGTGACCAACGATCAGATTGCACAACCCGGTGACGCCGATCCAACAAACTTGGTGGTACCAATTTTGTGAATCGAGATAACAGAAAGTTGGCAACCCAAACTCGGTGGCACCAAAGTGGAATCGGTTGCATCGATGTGTTAGGGTTTGGCATGGGTCTATCTGAGTTTTGGAATCGGTGGCACCGAGTGGGAATTGTTGGTTGCATCGATTTTGGATATTTGGCTTTGGACAGACTTTTGTGAATGATCTTGTGGGTGTTTTTGGTGACTATCTGTTATGCACGTGGAGCATCTTGTTCACCAACAATACGTTACCCCCTTTTAATAGTATTGGCTTTCCTATGGACTCAAGGTGCTTTCTCACAAAGTAAAATGTAGAGTCCTCTTGCTTTAAGCTTTGCCAATCCATTTGCTTGCATCTTGGGGTTTCTCCACAATCCTTTTGCCATCCCTATCATTGAACTTTTCCTGAAATATGTTTAGTGGAAACATTAGTTCAATGACATATATGTTGTTATTAATTACCAAAACCACCAAGGGAGCAAATGTGCTTTCAATCTCCCGCTTTGTGGTAATTGATGACAACATATAGATCAAAGCTTCGACATATTCTATAATCAATGGATGTAATCATCGCTTTGAGAATTATGTGATAAGAAAGAGCTTCCCCTAAATTTGTGCATTATTTTAAATTTGCGTTTGAATCCAAATTCACAATAGGTTAGGTGCATGGGGCACTCTTTCATGTCACATACAACTTGGTGGTGTACGATAAGAGTAATAGTGAACGTCATAGCACAACACAATCAAGTAAAGGTGATTGACCATCTCATAAGCATCAAAATGATAGGAAATAGTAGCAACATACATCAAGTATGATCAAACACACAAGGTTTAACACATCCAAACCAAAAGATCAAACGTTGTTGTTTTTCTAATTGTTAAAAGAAACAATAAAAACAACACTCTCTCACTCAAAGCCTAAAGATCTATATACAACTTCCCCCCTTTGGCAACAAGTTACCAAAAAGATCAAAGAGATATAGTTAATCATTCTTCTGGGACTGATCTCCTTCGGTGGTCGATGAAGGAGTCGAGAGAATAGCATTGGCGAAGATGTCGGCATATGTCATGGATGGAGTTGGTGTAGCAACAGGAGGTACTAGAGAAGCTAACTGAGCAGAAGAGGCTATAGCAAGTGCTGATGCTGAAGGCCTCAACTCTGGAGCTAGCATAGTGGATGATCTGGCCTGGGTAGTGAACTGAGTGCCTGGCCCGAGAAGAGAGTCATCCTCATCGTCTGAAGTGTCAGGACTGGGCACGCTATCAACTTCCTTCATGAGCTCGTTCACGGTCTTGGTCAGCCGATCCACCTTGTCAATGAGGATCTTGATCCTATTCTCCATGATCCTCACAAGACTATGCTGATTCTCCAATATGTCCTTGATGTCCTTCTGCATGCCCTAAATGGTAGTGATCAAAAGATTCATATGCTCGTGCTTGGATCTAGGGACTTGAGCACCAGTGGCTCTAGCTGCCTCTACCTCTACCTGTGATGCAGCTGATGTGGGATGATTTGGGTCCATGACCATAGCATTGTCCTCAAGATCCGGCTGTTGGGGCAAGTGTGGTCTATCAAGAGCAAAAATGTGTTTCTCTAGCTAGGAGTTAATGAGCATCTGAATGTACGGTGCATTGAAACACGTGCGTTTTTGGTTAGCAGCAAACCTCTTCACTGTCTCCATAATAAGATCCATCACTCTGAATCTCGTATGCTGGTCTATAAGAAGCAATAAGTTTATGGAGTAGCCTCGGATCATCTTCACATCTCCTGACTTAGGCATCAAAGTGTGCCTCAAAATAGTCTTGATAGTGCGAAGACCTGTCTGGAGGTAATAGATTGATCCTAGCTTATGAGACTTCAGATTTGTAGTAGGGATCGCGTTGTACATGTCCTTCATGGCATTGTGGATTGTCTTGGGCTGAAGTACATAGAGATATCTCCATCTTCCACCTCCGGGACTCCTAAGATGGCAGCCCATTCATCAAAAGTGGACTCATACCTTGCTCCTTCAGTCATCCACACAATCCTACCATCTGCATAGAAGTGAGGTGGAGTAGAATTGCATGATCATCTCATCATTCCATGTAGTGAATTATTTGCTAACAAACTTGTCTAGGCAATGTAGTGAAAGTTGTCTTGCACACTCGGGAAGTAGTCTTCATTCTCCTTGATATACTTCCAATCCACATAACTCATATCACTGACAGCTGGACTCTTATCAAGCAAGATTGTCTCATAGAAATCTTGTTGCTCCTTGGTATAAAACCTATAGTCCACAGCTGTTTTCCTCCTCCGAGAGTAAGGATCGATAGCTCTCCACTCTCTCAGACCTAAATCCTTCTTCTTTTTCATGTCCTCAACAACCAAGCAACTGGCATTGTGCTTTGGAAGGTGTGGTCCAAGTTTCATCACAACAGACATAGCATCCTCATCTAGAGCTCTGGTCGTATATCCCTTGTTCTTCTTAGAAGCTGGGATGTCTCTGGTAGTCCTCTTGGGCTTGGGAGCTGAAGGCTTCTTGGGATCATCTGGCTTGCTCTTGGATGGAGCTTGCTTTGGTATAAAATAGCCATGAGCTTCTTATTCTTCTGAGGAGGGGCCTTGGCAAGTGGCTCTTCCTCCTCATCCTAAGCAGCAGTAGCAACCTCTTTTGGGTGCTCATACATGGAGGTAGCCATGCCAACAACATGGATAATCCTCTTCTTGGCATTCTTCTCACCAACCTCCTTGGGCATAGACTTCCTAGGAGGCTCAATAGTCATGGTGCCTCTAGAGATCTCAGGTTCTCAGAGATTCAAAGGGGCATACTCTTTCCTGACTATCTTCTTAGAGGACTTCTAGATAGACTTGTTCTTCTTGGACTTGGGAGGCACTTCATCAGGTATCAAGTCCTCATATTTCTCATTAGAATTGAGCTTTCTCCATGTCCTTGTATCAGCTCTGGGCAGATCAAGTGAGCTGGGAATACCAACATCTGAATACGATGAGCCATTTTCCGAACTAATGCCAGAGCTCATGTCAACACTCTACTCTCTGAGATCACTATGACTGTCTTCAGCATCTGACATATTTGATCCCGTGAATAGAGTGTAGAAGAGTGGAAAGGGATGAGTGATCACAAAATGCAAACAATTTTTCAAAGGTTAGAACAAAGAAACCCTTAGATATAGTCCTGAGCAAAAAGGTATTTTGGTGTCATCGGGTCAAAAGTTTTGGTACTACCGAGACACATAGTGCTCTAAACAGAAACTTGGCAGACATTTTGGTCACACCGAAAGTTGCCACTCAGTTTCACCGAGATTGTCCTCAGTAGCATAAAAACACAATCAGTAAAACCAATTTTTCTGAGTCGATGTCACCGAGATTCGGTCTTGCGAACAACTAAACCTCAGAATCCTTCGTTCGCTAATCTAATGAGCTTTCCAGAGGATAGGGAGGTTTGCAATTGGTGTATTATCGATAAAAGTAACTACAATACACAATAATCGGACGGGGAGCACAAGGAGGGCCGGATCCATACCCTAGCTTGCTGAAGGATTGGCTAAGGCAATGACGGCGGCAAAGATTCCGTCAGCGGCGGCGATTCGAAACGACGGAGACACACGGGGAGGCAAGGGCGACGACCAGGGGGTCCAAAGCGGCAGCTTGGGGTTGGAGGAAACGGGCTCTTGATATTGAATTTCAAAAGTCGTGTCCACCATGATATATACCCTTCGCTGTTAGTGACAGCAGTTTGAAAGTTTTGGTGCCACCGAGTTTCTCAATTGTCAGCTGTCAGGGAAACTTGGTGTAACCGAGAATAAGGAATCAGTGTTACCGAGATTGAAAAACCAGATCAACCCTAGGCATTCGATGAGACTGAGGTTGTGGGTTGGTTCCACCGAGATGCACTTGGGAGGTTTTGGAGTGCGGCCCTTTTCGACACGGAACTCTGAGTGTTCCTCATGCTAAGGGATTGAGAAGTACTTTTTCAAGTTTTGTGATGAAGTATGAATAAAACTTGATATGAGTAAGCATAGATAGCTAGAGGAGGGTCCTAGGCATTCTTGTCCATCCAATTGGCAAAAGAAAAATTAAAATCCAAATAGCAACAATTGGATGTCCTCGAATGGGTAAATAAATGCAGACCAACATGCTCACACAATAAGATGTTAAATGAAATCATGGCAAACATTCACATACATACTAGCATCTATCAAGTACTTTTGGCGATGAAGTAGTCATCTATATATGAGTATATTGACTTAGGAGCCAAGTTAGAATACTAGATCATAGGTCATACGCATCGTTTAAGCATGAGTGGGGTTACCACTTTTACATGAAGAATTTAATGTTGTCAAATACTATGAGATGATTTGAATCAAGTCTTAGAGTAAATCTCCCCTGGATGTGACATCCCCCCATAGGAGGGATAAACTAACCTTGGCATTTGTCAATGAACACTTCATGTAGGTAAAGTAGTGGTGGTTGCTCAATGTTGATGAAAATCATCATGTGTTCGGAGTATCCTTGTTGTTTCCTCACTCTTCTCACCTACATGGGTTAGTCCCAACAAACAAGAGACAAATACAAGGATATCTATGGACATGGAGTGCAAAGCATATACAATGATGTCCATGGATTTGTTGATTACCTTGTCCCTTGCTTAACTTTGAGGGAATGTGTGACTCCTTGAACTATTGCATGATGTTGATGTTGATTGCAACTAGTTCTTGCCAACAATGAATGTGAGTGAATTTCATTGGCGGAGTCACCCCTCAAGAACTTGTCTAGTTCTTCTTCTTGGGGACCCACATCAAGTTGATGGGGATCCATGGTGTTGAAGTGGCACTTGTAGAAGTTGAGCTTGTAGTAGCCTTGGGAATCCACTTCACCAAAGCTCGGGATTCATCTTCATATGAGTCAATGTCCTCTTGAAGCTTGTTCTTGCCCTTTGAGCTTGAGGTCTTGTGGTGAAAGGTCATCTTGAGATTTTGTTCCCTTGGGGAGAGTATTGTCATACTTCTCATTTTGAGGAACAAACTAGGGCTTGTGGTATTGACCTTCTTCCCATTCAACTCCATTAGCATTGAAGTAGCCAATGCCATGGTTCTCCTAGTATACTTTGTGCTTGCGTACAATTTCCTCAAATTGTTTGCACCCGCCAAGACTCTTGTAGATACCTTGCTCTATAATCCGTTTCAAAAGTTTATTTTCTTGCTCAAGTGTATCTTGGCTAAGAGAAGTGTTAGTGGGATTAATAGAACTACTAGAAGCAATATCATTGGATTTATCATTTTTATTGCTTCTATTTGAAGAACTTTTCTTGCCTTTGTTACTTAGCCTTAACTTGTGGAATGAATGTAGACAATAGAAGTCATTTGGCTAGATAAGAGGAAGTCTTCTTCTAAGATTGTCATTTATAGCTTTAAGGAACTCATGCTCTTGCTCTAAATTGAGCTTCTCGAAGCGGAGCTTCTCATGTGTCCTTTCAAGCTCTCTATGATCCTGTAGAGTAGGCTCATGAGCTAATTTAAGAGTGCTTAGTTCTTGAGTTAGTCGTTCTATTTCCATTTTATCATCAACACACAACTTATCTTGACTAGAGTGATTACTAGCAAGTTCATCTTGACTAACATTACTAGATTTGTAAAATAGCAAGTCATCTTCTATTAACAAGTCATCCTCATCACCATTTAAATCAACATATTCCGGGTGTGATACCTTGGGGCCATTAGCCAAGAAGCAACATCTACCCCCTTCATTTGGTGAATCAAATATGTCGTAGGAGTCGGTTGTGGCTAGTGCAAGTCTGGCAACACGTTCATATTGACTATTGTCGGAACTGGAGTCATAGCTTCTCTCGGAGTGCCTGTCGGATTTGGAGCCGGAAACCCACTCACCAACATGAGCTTGATGAATTCTTCTTGAATAGCTCTTGGTGTATTGGTCCTTCTTCTCCGAGTCCCTACTTCTCCTTGAGGGTCTTAGTTTATAACAATCATCCCATCTCCTTCTCTTTCTTCGAGGTGGCTTGTCTCTTGAGCTATGTTTTCTTGGTGACTCTTCTTTCCTTTTGTAAGGAGCCGTGCACTCATTGGATTAGTGTCCGGGCTTCCCATGATTGTAGTAGTTTCAGTCACGACTTGACGAACGCTTCTCTTCATATCTTGAGTTGGACCTTCGATCTTTTCCTCTATTCTTGTAGAGCTTGTTGAATTTCTTGACCATGAGGCTTATCTCTTCATTTGTGACAAGATTGTCGCTTGAAGTTGCGGGAGCATCACTTGTGGCTTTGTAAGCACCTCTAGACTTTTTGTGAAGCTCTTCTTGTCCTTGAGTGTCATCTCATGAGCAACGATCCTTCCAATAACTTGTGTAGGCTTGACATCTTTGTAGTTGGGCATCATTTGGATCAATGTGCATATGGTGTCATATCTATCATCCAAAGCTTGAAGTATCTTCTTGATGATGAATTTGTCAGCCATTTCTTCGCTTTCTAAGCCGGCAATCTCATTGGTGATGAGAGTTAGCCTAGAGTACATCTCAACGACTCCTCCACCATCCTTCATTATGAACTTGTCAAGGTTACTTTGAAGAACATCCAACATGGACTCTCTCATGGATTCGGTACCTTAATGCATATCAACCAAAGTATCCCAAATCTCTTTGCATTCTCAAGACGGCTGATTTTGTTCAATTCTTCGGGCCATAGGAAGTTGAAGAGAATGTCGCATGCTTGAGAATTGTATTGCAACATATTCAATTCATCCGCGATCGCTTCACGATCCAGTTCCCTTCCATCTGCAAAGAATTCACCTTGCAATACAACACAAACAACAGCCCAAATGGTGGGGTTATGATCAAGGATATGCATTTTCATTTTGTGCTTCCAACTAGCAAATTTAGTGACATCAAAGTATGGACCTCTACGGTGATAATTTCCCTCACTAGACGCCATACCCTCCTAGGATGTGAAACCAATACCATGGAGACCAAAGCTCTGATACCACTTGTAGGATCGAAAGTAGGTCTAGAGGGGGGGTTGATTAGACTACTTGACCAAATAAAAATCTACTTTTTCCCACTTTTAAGTGTTGGCAGATTTTAGCATTCATAGCAAGTCAAGCATGCCCTACACATTCATGTCTAAGAGTATAGCAGCGGAAAGTAAATACAAGCTTGAGTAGTGAAGGAAGGGTAGGAAACTCAAACACAATTTGGAGACACGAATATTTTTCCCATGGATCCGATAGGTGGTCCTGTCATACGTCCACGTTTCAGGAGTCTTCAACCCACAGTGGGTAGCGGTTGCGAGTGTCCACGGAGGGCTATACCCACGGAGGGTTCCATGAAGAAGCAAACTTAAATATACCATGATGGCCTACGTCCACGGAGGACTAGCCTAACTGGGTAGATCTTCACAAAGTAGGCAATCTCCTTGCCCATACAAACTTCTTGGTTCACTCCACAACAGTAATTAGGAGGCTTCCAAGCGACACCTAACCAATCTAGGAAGCACCACCCTCCAAAAGGTAATAAGCTCGATAATGTTGATGACCTCCTTGCTCTTGTGCTTCAAGATAATAGACTCCTCAACCCTCAATCACTCTCTCATAGATTTGGCTTTGGTGGAAGAGATTGATCGGGTGTAAAGCAACTAGGGGAGGCTAGAGAACGAGATTCATATGGTTGGAATGGAATGGCATGATCTCAACACATGAGTAGGTGGCACTCTCTCAGAAAATCAGTTGGGATGAGTGGGTATCTGTTCTGAGTGCTTCGGTTTCGAGTATATATTGGTGAAGGGGTATATATGGGCATCTCCAAAAATCGAACCATTACACCTTAAGTGACCAACTCGGTTACACCGATCTATGAATCTCGGTGGTACCGAATTGACCAAAAGGTGACAACTTTTGAATCTCGGTGAGACCGATATATAATAATCGGTGGTACCGATTAGGTGACCCACAGTTAGATTGCACAACTCAGTGACGCCGATCCACCAAACTCGATGGTACCAATTTTGTGAATCGAGGTAGCATAAAGTTGGCAACGCAAACTCAGTGGCACCAAAGTGGAATCGGTTGCACCGATGTGCTAGGTTTGGCATATGTCTGTCTGAGTTTGTGAATCGGAGCACAGAGTGGGAATTGTTGGTTGCACCAATTTTGTATATTTGGCTTTTGACAGACTTTGTTGGAAGAGCTTGTGGGTGTTTTTGGTGACTATCTCTTGCGCACGTGGATATCTTGTTCACCAACGGTAACATATCCCCTTTTAATAGTATTGACTTTCCTATGGACTCAAGGTGATTTCTCACAAAGTAAAATGTAGAATCCTCTTGCTTGATGCTTTGCCAATCCATTTCCTTGCATCTTGGGGTTTCTCCACAATCCTTTTGCCATCCCTATCATTGAACTTTTCCTGAAATATGCTTAGTGCAAACATTAGTTCAATGACATATATGTTGTTATTAATTACAAAAACCACCAGGGGAGGAAATGTGCTTTCAGTTTGATACGTCTCTAATGTATCTACTTTTCCTAACACTTTTTCTCTTGTTTGGACTCTAATTTGCATGATTTGAATGGAACTAACCTGGACTGATGCTGTTTTCAGCAGAACTACCATGGTGTTGTTTTTTGTGCAGAAATAAAAGTTCTCAGAATGGAACGAAACTTTTGGAGAATTATTTTGGAATATATGAGGAGTATTGGAGCGATAATCCACAAGAGAGGGGGGCCAGGGTGGCCCCCCTCCACCAGGGCATGCTAGACCCCCCTCGCGTGGTCTGGTGGAGCGTGCCCACCTCGTGGGCCCTCCGACCCTAATTCCAGCACGATAAAATCTTAAATTTCCACAAAAATGAGAGTGAAAGTTTCATTGCGTTTCATGATACGGAGCTGCTACCACATCCTCTCCTTCAACGGGAGTCCAAATCTGGCGTCGTTTGGGGCTCCGGACAGGGGAATCTTCGGTCTTCGTCATCACCAACTGACGTTGTCCTACACTAGGGGGTAGTCACCACGTCGTCTCTCAACAGATGGGTCCGGCCGAGGAGCCCTAGGGCGATTCATTAATGGGCCAGTTCGGACAGCCCATGATGCATACGAGGAAGATTCCACAATACTTGGTGATCAAGACAAGGACTCCTCTCCATCGACGTTGCCGACTAGGACTCTTGTTATCCTAGGTGTCTAGTGTGTTATATAAGCCGAGGCCAGGCTATTCATTAGGAACGATCAGATCATCATAGATCATATCATCATACGGGCATAGCTCTTAGGGTTTAGACCACTACAGACGATCTCGACGTAGATCAACTCTGTACTTGAAAGTGCATTATATCGACTAGAGGGGGGTGAATAGGCAATTTTTACAAATTCATCACTTGAGGAATTTCAACTTTGAGGAATTGGAAATGTGATGAATAACTAGCAGCGGAGAAAGTACTCAAGTACATGAGGAACATAATGGCAACATAGCCATCATGACGAAATAAAACATGCACATATTACAAGTAGCGTGACACAGGATAAGCAGGTGAGAAACAAGATAACTTGAAGAATTTGAGGTGAGGAAATTGTGAAAGTCTTCAGTCAAATTCTTCAAACAGTAACGTTCAATTTCATCAACAGTTATATGAGGAAATGAAAGGGTTGAGGAAATAGAACTAGGTAGCTTGATGAAGACAATGATTTGATGACCCAGTTCCAAATGTTGTGATAGTCGTACGTCTGGTTTGGAGCGGCCTGGTATTTAAACCAGAGGACACACAGTCGCAGGACACACAGTCCTTACCATATTGTCCTTGAGCTAAGGTCACACAGTTCTTGCCCAACACTCGTGGTAAGTCTTCAGGGTAGACTTCCAAAACCCTCACAAACTAGTCACCCGACGATCCACAATTTACTGCTGGATGCTCTAGACCAAGGTCACTTCGTGATCCCCAATTGACTGCAGGAGCACTAGACCATGAAGCCTAACCATCTGGAGGATGCACAGTCCTCAAAGATAAGAAGCATCAATTCCACACAGGAATTTCTTAAGTGATGCTCAATCACTTTGGGTTTGGTGGCTTGGTTGTGGGTTTTTCCTCACTGATTATTTTCTCCAAAAGTCCTTGAAAGATGGGTTGCCCTCAAATGACAAGTGTCAGTTCTCTCTCGGAGCAGCCAACCAACTAGTGGTTGTGGGGGGTGGCTATTTATAGCCAGGGTGCAACCTGACATGATAAGACATAAATGCCCCCAATGATATGACCATTATGTGTATAAGAATGATTGGGGATAGCTGGCGCTAAGCACATCAACGGTCAGAATTTTGAACTATGAAAGTCCTTAGGCTTATCATGTTCGTCACTTGTAGACAATTCGCACTGGCGAAATCCTAACTCCATAGTTAGGTCAATTTCCTTAGAGACTAGAAGAACTTTTTCACTGTCACTGAAGAACTTGTCTGAACCGTAAGAGATTTCCAAAGGCTTCACTCGAAGGATTGTATAGGTTGAGGATTTTGGAGTTGAGCATCAGTTGGAAATTTTCCTTAGTATGACCTCGGCCCCCTTTAACAATATGATGTTTCATATGACTCAAAGAAAGGAAATGAAACTACAAAAACAAAAGTCTTCACGCTTCATATTCCTCGTTCATATCTTCAAGGTCACACCAATTTCTTCATTTTCAAAGTCTTCACCAAAGTCTTCATCAAAGTCTTCACTTGAAGACATATATTTTTAGGGGTCGATAATCTCCGGATATATCAAACTGCTCATCGACTTATAGAGCCCGTGTACACTCACAAACACATTAGTGCCTTAACATATAAGTCTTCAATACACCAAAATCACTAAGGGGCACTAGATGCACTAACAATCTCCCCCTTTTTGGTGATTGATGACAAATAGGTTAAGTTTTCAACGGGGATAAACATATGAAGTGAAAGTAGACAGTTTGAGGGATTTGATTGCAAGATATAGAAGAACTTCTCCTGAAAATGTGCATATTTGAGGAATTTTCTATGGACTGCAAATGCACATAGCAGGTTAAAACATGGAGAACTCCCCCTATATCTTGTAATTCATACACGCATTTGAACATATGATATGAAGAATTTGAAATGCGTGAGGAAAATGGGGTCTGATGAAATTCAGCATGTATGCACTAAGGTACTTGAGGAAATAAACATGCGAGGAAATAGTTCAAAAGTGTCAGACCACCATTGGACTTAAGTTTACAACTCAACCAACAAAAGTTTCAGAAGAGCGAGAGTTGTAACTTAAAGTGAGGACTAACGCCCCTTTGAAGAATTTCATCGTGTTGGTGAGGAAGGAGCGCCAGCATTGTTGGGGTCATTTGTCAATGTAGGGCCTACCGCAGTGTCGTCAATGTCTTCATCGTCATCGCGCTCTCGAGATGAAGAAAATGAACTTGTAACCATCAGAGGAACTTGAACTTTCTTGAATTTCTTCTGAGTTCGACGAGCCCAGTCAGGATGTTCCTCAAGATCCAGCTCATCCAGTTCTTCAAAAGACATGAGGTGAGATAGTACGGCCCAAGAGCGGTTGAGGTTTTCATGCGCATAGTAGTGATTCCTCTTCACGGTGTTCTATGTCACAGTCATGTTCTGCACAATGTATCCAAGTTGACGCTTCACCCACTTGTGATTGCGATCGACCTTCTGATGAAGACTTATTAGAAGCTCACGATCTGTCATCACACGAGAGGCGGACTCTTGAGGTTTGTGAGCTGAGGCCTTTCCATCGGAGTCTTGAGTGGTAGTGTCATCGTTGGTGGAGAAGGAAGCAGCTTTGCAAAACTGTCCATCAAATGGACGAGTGCCTTCTTCAATGACAGCCTTGCCTTTTCCTTCAACTGAGGCAATTGTGCTCTTGATGACTTCAATTGGAGGCACGAAGCCAAAGTGGTTCTTGAAATCAGCCTTGAAGGGAACTGAGGACTTTGCCCTGATGAATTTCATTATCCACGGTGCATAGGGCTTCTGTTCAAATGGAGCTAAAGTAGCACTGGCCAAAGTCCTCATGAAGAAGTCGTGCAAGTCAATGGGAATCCCATGAATGATGTTGAAGAGCATATTCTTCATGACTCCTTCCACTTCTTCTTCTTCAGAATTGTGGCCCTTCCGAGGACATAGCCTATTTGTGAGTATACGGTAGACAGTCCTAGGCACATATAGCAGATCCTTCACAAAGGCAGGTTTTTCGTTGAGGCTTTCCATGAGGCAATGTCTTCATCAACACTTGCATCAGCTGATTTGGAAGTGCAAGCTCATCAAACAATTTGCGAGCTTCATCCGAGGGAATTGGAACTGGTACACACTGAAGCAATTCAGAAGCTTGAGTAGTGAAGTGTGTTGATCCTGTCATCTAGTCCAATATCCAGGAGTTGACGTCTGAAGTATTTCTGCTAATATGCAATGTGGCATAGAACTAAAGAATGAGTTCTTCAGTCTAGTCGCAGATGTCGACGCAAAATGGGAGAATGCCTGCATCATGAAGAACTTGGAGCACTGGTGTGAATGCTGGAAGGGTTTCCATGTCAGCATGAGGAATTTGGTGGTCCTCGAAGACTTTCTTCTTCTCAAAAAGAACTGATGCATAGTAGTTGAGTTGTGTTGCTGTCCAGAATATGTTGCGACCAGCCCTTGCAAAGTCATAGGGATTTGGACCAGTGAAGGACATTCGTTCATTGAAGAAATTGCTCTTGAGGTATTTGGGGCGTACTAAGCCTTTGAATGGCATTCTTGGCTTCGGTTGAAGATTTGGCTTGAGGCGCCCCTTAATCTCCTTTGGCATGGGAGTAGCACCTTCAGACAGAACGATTTGGAGAGCAGGTTCCTCAGTTGCGGCGGGAGCATCAAGATCATCAACTGTTGTGGCTGGAATTTCTTCAGTGACTTGGGTGTTCAGATTGGCCGATTCTTCATGTATTTCTTCAGTCGGAGCAGGCGACTAAGAAATCTGTGTCAGGGGAGTAGTCATTGGTGAATTTGGGTGTGCTGATTCCCAATATTCATCATTGATGACAGGCATTGTATTTCCAATGTCTATGTCCTCATGAATTTCTTCAAATCCAGCCTCTTCAGAAGTGAACTGAGGCTGGGGCGATGATACCTTTGGAGTTGAAGCAATGTCTTCAACTTCAATTTCTTCATCAATCTGACCTGTTGAAGCAGCAGACTGATCTTCATCTTCATCTAGGATGACATATTCCACCCCAAATGGTACAATTTTGTAGGCAGGTGCTGAGGAAATTGGTGTAGCATCAATAGGTCCAGTTGAAGAACTTGGCATAGTCTTCAACTTCTTCAAGGCTGAGGTTTCTGAATCTGGTGCTTTTCTCTTAAGAGTCTTTTCGTCAGCAGTGTTAGTTTCTTCAGGAATGACTGATGCAGCCGCCCTGGTGTGTTCAGTTTCTTCAGGCGCAACAAAAGCTTCAGCTGGCCTTTCAGTTTCTTCAGGCACAACAGTGGTGGTTATCCTGCCATGATCATTAGTGGTCTGAGTTTCCTCAGCAGCACTGGCAGTTGCTTCTGCTGCAGAAGCATTTCCATCAGCACTTTCATCAGGCTGAGCAATTTCATCAGTAGCTTGAGGAATTTCATCAGCCTGAGGATTTTGTGGTTGCGATCGAGCAGCAACCCTAGTGTTGTGATCCTTCACTGCAGCTTGAGTAGCCCTGACGAATCTCACCTTGGTGCCCTTCCATTCAGTATCATATCTCTCTTGATCCTCAGAGAGTGTGAATTTCAGACTCAATAGTGACGAGTTGATTTGGGGTCAAATTCATCACATTGTCTCTCAGAAACATTTCCTTCCGAACCCTGTTCCTCTTAGCTCTCAAAGCTTGCTCTCTTTTCCATTTTTCTTCAGAGATGAAGTGGGTGAGGACATGATCCACTCCAAGAGGCAGATTTAGTGAAGAAAGTGGGGTGTTTGTGTCTTCATACCATATATCGATGATGTTGAGGATCATCTTGGGATCCAGCATGAGAGGAACAGAGATGCCCTTTGCTATAGCAGCCTTTTGCTGACTGTGCTTGATGATTTCTTCGAATTCCACATCATCAGCTTCATCATCATTATCCTCAGATCCTGAGGGTAAGGTTACCATAGCCTTGCTTGAGTGAGGACTTGGTCTTTGACCTCACCCAACAGTTTTCTTCAGCTTCAACGCAGAAGGGCTAGTTGAAGAATTTTTAGGCCGAGGTCTTTCACCTTGAGGGATCTGCTGTGAAGATTTTGAGGTTGAAGAACTTGTCTTCAATGCAGATTTCTTCCTCATGATTTTCTTGGAGCACTTGCAGAGGCTCCGGCAAAGGCAGCAGCAGCAGAAGCTTCATTGAATTTCTTCACTGCCTCTTTGGCTTTCTTCGCCATCTTGGCTTGCTGCTTCTCCCACATGTGAGGAAAGTCCTCACCAGTCTTGGTGCTAGTGGGATCAGCAATTTGATTTGGAGCAAGGAGGTTTTACTGCAAATTTCATCATGTATTTTGGAGTTACACATTCCCTTTCCCATCTCCTCTCAATTTTCTGCAGACGAATTTTTCTCTGCTTGGTCGTTTCTTTGCCATGAGTTTCTTCATCGGGTGTGCAGTATTCCTCATACACGTCATCTAGGATCTCAAAGGCAGTGTGCACATCTGGCTTCTTTCCACCTTTTTGAGGTTTCTTTCCATCAGCCATTTTCTTCAATTGAGGAATTTGAACTCTTGAGGACTCTGAAGAAGTACACAGTTTTTCCTCAAGGAGCGTTGCGAATGACTTAAGTTGATCAGAACCTAGTGATTCATCAGCAGACATGTTGTACGTGTGAACGGAGTATAGGTGCGAGGAATTTGAAGAGGTCATATGCGTTCTTAGAATTTTTTAAATAAAACACGTAAGAGGAATTTGACCATGGGTGTCTTGAGGAATTTTACTAAGTGTTCTTCGTCTCATGTTCCAGAGTTGTGCAAATTTTGAGGATTCACACAATTGAGGAATCTTGAAGAAAATCATTACTTAGGGAAAAACATCAAGTATGTGAAGATGTAAGGTTCTTTTAGAATAAGGTTCATGAAGAATAAACACGTTTTGAGGAATATGAAGAGCATTTGAGGATCAAACATGCGCAATAAGAATAAATTTTATTTACCCTGGTGAAGAACACGACGAACAAGAGATGAGATTGGGAAGTTCGTCCATTCAGATCTCCCACGCCCTAGCTTGGCACAGGGAGACAGCTACAGCAGTAGTGGGATGAGGACTTCCACGGTCGATGCGAGTACAACGATGATGAGGTCGAGGCAGTGAAGCTCTTCCTCACCGGTGACGATGACTTTAGCGGCAGCGCTAGGTTGGAGCTTGGGAGAGGGATGAGATGAGGAGTAACCGAGCATAGTTGAAGGGGAGGGGGTATTTATAGAGGGAGTGAAAACCAATCTGCCTAAAGATTTTGGACAAGATTGCCCCCGACCATTGCTCTCCACACGACAGGTGTCACCCAAGTTCTGAGTAGAGGAGATTATGGGGGATCGTGGGTTATCCAGTCGTGGGAATCGGAACCGTTTGAGCGGGAACCACTGAAAATTTTGATAGTGAAAAAATCAAAGTTTTCATTTGCAAATTCTTCAGCTGTCAAGGACACAGTGAAGACTTTGAACAAGTTTCAAAGTAGAACGCATATGTAGAATTTGTGAAAAGACTGGGTTGAGTTTAGCATAGAGGGGAAAGGGTCCGATCACATTCACTTAGACAAAAATCAACTTGAAGAATTAGCAATAAGTGAATGCTGTTAAGGACATTGAAAACTCATATATATATATATAGTCAATGAAGAACATGAGTTTCAAAGTTTGAAGAATTTGAAAAGTTGACGAATTTGAAAAGTTGAGGAATTTGCAAATTTGAGGAATTTGATAATTTGAAGAATTTGCAAAAGTGACGAAAAACTCAATTTTGAAGAATTTCAACTTTGGTTGGTGGTGTGACCCACCGTATAAGAATGATGATTTCAGACACCGCGTACAATTGTCATAGGGTTCTAGGAATCAAATTGTTCATTAATTTCTTCACACTTAGAGGGTTATTCTTCATTGATTGAAGAGAAACATTACTTCGTGTGTTGCACATCTAAGTCATCAATTTTGCATAAGTGTTAGGATGTGTGTACTTTTTCGAAGAACATTCGAAGATTCTAGGATATTTAGATCACACCGCAACTTGCAAAATATCTTCTCATCCAAGGGCTTGGTGAAGATATCAACTAGTTGTTCTTCAGTGGGGATGTGGTCGATGGAGATGTCTCCCTTGAGTACATGATCTCAAAGAAAGTGATGACGAATCTGGATGTGCTTGGTTTTGGAGTGCTGAACTGGGTTGTATGCAATGTTCAACTTGATGCCATAGTCCTTAAGTGTTTGCTTCATCCATAGTAACTGAGCACAACATCAGCGAGCAACAATGTACTCAGCTTTAGCAGTAGAGAGTGAGATGCAGTTCTGCTTCTTCGAGGACCAACAGACTAAGTATCGTCCGAGGAAATGACATGTCCCTGAGGTTGACTTGTGATCCACACGATCTCTAGCATAGTCAGCATCAGAGTATCCGATGAGGTGTAGATTTGAGCACTTGGGATACCATAGTCCAAGTGTTGGTGTGTGAGCTAAGTATCAAAGAATATGTTTCATAGCCTTATGGTGTGATTCCTTCGGTGTTGCTTGGAATCGGGTACACATGCAAACACTCAGCATAATATCAGGCCTAGATGCACATAGATACAATAATGAACCAATCATGGAGCGTTATACCTTCTGATCAAAATCTTTACCGTTTTCATCAGTGCAGAGGTGGCCTTTTGAAGGCATTGGAGTTTTGACGCCTTTGCAATCTTGCATGTCGAATTTACTCAGAACATCTTTGAGGTATTTATCTTGTGAGATTAAGATGTGATTGTCTTGCTGATGAATTTGAAGACCTAAGAAAAATTTCAAATCTCCCACCATAGACATTTGATATTCTTCACTCATCATATAGGCAAATTCATCACTATAACGTTTGTCAGTACAGCCATAGATAATATCATCCACATATATTTGGCATATGAACAGTTCATTGGCATAGGATATTGTGAAAAGAGTGGGGTCGAGTGAACTGGGTTTGAAGCCTTTCTTCATGAGGAATTCTACTGCAAAAGTTAGTTAAATGTGAAGCTTTTGAGCGAGTGAGGACCTGGTGCATTGATGTCATCGACGATTTTGTCAATCTGAACTTCATTTGCATCTCTAGGATGAGCAGGTTGACATGGCTGAGGACTTCCTTCAGCACCATTTTCTTCAGGTGTATCAACATTAAAGTCTTCGTTCATTGGAATGACTTCCTCAGTGCGTATGATATCTTCAGTTGCCTTCAGCTTGATGGATTCCTTAGGAGACTGTTCATCTAACACAGAAGGCAGGTGCTCTCTCTGCGAGCCATTAGTTTCATCGAACCGCACATCTATAGTTTCAACAACCTTGTGACAGTAGGTGTTGAAGACTCTGTAGGTGTGCGAGTCCTTACCGTAACCAAGCATAAAACCTTCATGTGCTTTCAGTGCAAACTTAGAATTGTGGTGAGGATCTCTGGTCCAGCATTTTGCACCGAAGACTTTGGGATAACTTACATTGGGTTTCTTGCCAGTCATAAGTTCATACGAAGTCTTCTTGAACAATTTGTGAAGATATACCCTGTTGATGATGTGGCATGCAGTATCAATAGCCTCAGGCCAGTGGCGACGAGGAGTCTTGTATTCATCAAGGATGGTGTGGGCCATCTCAACTAGAGTCCTATTCTTGTGCTCCATGATGCCATTCTGTTGAGGAGTATAAGGGGCAGATAACTCATGAGTAATACCAAGTTCATCAAGATATTCATCAAGATTAGTGTTCTTGATTCAGTCCCATTATCACTCCTAATATCCTTGATCTTGACGCCGAAGTTTGGTGGAGGCCCTTGAAGCAAATCGTCTGAAGACATCCTGCACTTCATTTTTGTACAGAATAATATGCACCCAAGTGTAGCAAGAGTAATCATCAACAATGACAAAGCCATACAAACTTGAAGCATTTGTTAGTATGGAGTAATAAGTGGGGCCAAAGAGATCCATGTGAAGCAATTCAAAGGGTCGAGTAGTGGTCATGTTTGTCTTCGAGGGATGCTTGGATCTGGTCATCTTCCTAGATTCAAATGCACCACAGAGTGCATTTGAATCTAGGAATTTGAGGTGGTCCTTGAGGAATTTGACACCCTCGATGCCAATGACGTGCTTTTTCTTCACGAGCGTGTGCAAGTTCCTCATACCCGCATGTCCAAGTCATCGATCCCACAACCAGCCTTCTGAAGACTTTGCAAGTAAGCATGTGGCAGGTTGAGGACCTATAGAGAAATCAACAATATACAAGTCTCCTCTCCTAAAGCCTCCGAAGACTTTGGAATTGTCAGATTCCATGATGACAACACAAAAATATTTTCCAAATACGAAGATCATATCAAGAACAAAAAGCATTGAGACAGACATAAGGTTGATCCCAAGGGATTCAACAAGCATCACCTTATCCATGGTTCGGTCCTTTGAGATAGCAACCTTACCAAGTCCCAATACCTTGCTTTTTCCTTTGTCTGCGTAGGTGATATGCTTCAGAGGAGATGGAGTGAGTGGCAAATTCAATAGTAGATTCTTGTCACAAGTCATGTGGTTTGTGCATCCACTATCAAGGACCCACTCAGTAGCTTTTGGAGTATCATCCTGCAGATGAATTAGTACAACTTACGAACTCATATGCTTCAGAGTGAAGAATATGGCATCAATTCCATCAGATAGGATTTCATCACACAAGATATTAAGCAAGTAGTGTGAGGACGTGAGAAATGAGGAATTCATTTCTTTGTGGTTAGCTTGCGTCCTTTCAAGCATTTCCTTAGGTCTCCAGCAAGTTCATCAGATGTTCAGTTTCATCTATAGACCTGACCCTGTATAAGAAATTAGTTCAATTTCTTCACCACCCAAGTATGGAGGGGTGGCAAAGAGTTCATCATTCTGCAAGCACCATGTGAGAAAGGAGGCATTGAGGCAAGTGCACTTCATTCACAGGGCGAGGATTAGAGTAGTCAAATGAATAAGAAGAGAAATTCTTCAAGGACTTATGGACATAATGGTTTGAAGAATAATGCACATATTTCATAACTCTTAGATTTTTCTTGCGAAACAGAAGCATTAGCGTGAGAATGATATTTTTGACCATTTGAGGAATTTGGTCCAAGTGAGGACTTTGGTTCATATGAGGAATTTGATCTAGGGTTCCTATTTTTCATGGGTGATGTCGTGAGGACATTCACTTGAAGATTTTGTAGGTAGCTCCTGGGAACCCAGATTTTCTTCATAGGAGAACCGTTCCTGCAGTTAGTTCCAACAAATCTAGCAAATACTTCACCTTTCTGATTTTTGAAGAATTTTTAGTTCGAGTCAAGTGACTCATCAGAGGAATATGATGTTTCACACGTAAAGCCAGATAAAGTGGATGGATCTACAGGAGATCCTTTCGCAGCAACCCATGAGGTTTTGGGGTACTGCTTAGGTGTCTAGTAGGATCCATCAGTGTTGAGTTTCCTCACAAAGACAATACCACCTTTCCTAGGGTTCCTATTCAGAATCTACTTTTTGAGGACATCGCAAAGGGTTTGATTCCCTTTGAGACTTTTGTACATGTCTGTCACAAACAATTCCTTCAACCCTGCATTGTCACAAGTGATGCTTGTGGTATCCTTAGATGAGGAATTTGAAACCACTGGAATAGTTGAAGAATTTGCAGCAATAGAAACATTTGAACATTCAGGTGAAGAATTAGCAGTTTCACGTTTGATTCATTTCAAACAAGGTGGAACGAATTCTTCCCGAGCGATACTGATCTGTTGAGCCAGTAAGGAATCGTTTTCCCTTTCGATATCCTCATGTGACACCCTCAGTTTCTCAAGATCTTGCTTTCTTTGAAGAAATTCATAAGAAAGCTTCTCACGAGTGGCTAAGAGGTCGTTATGATGAATCTGAAGGTTATCATACTTTGTGTGAAGACTTTTGAGATCGTCAGGCAAAGTTTGTCCGATCCACTTCATAGTTCAACAGATCATTTGTCTAGCATTTTCTAATGCTTTTCAAGTGCACTTTGTTTCTTAGTGGCAATTTTAACAAGTTTAGCATAGCTAGGTTTCACATATTCATCAGATTCACATTCACTTGATTCAGATGAGGAATGATGTTTCTGTACCTTTGATCCTTTTGCCATGAACCAATAGGTGGAAGCATAATCATCATTGCTGACGTCAGAGTCGTTGGAGTAGTCATATTCTTCATCATTGAAGATGGACTTGTTGACGAAAGCAGTAGCGAGAGCAAGGCTAGTGACACCAGATTCTGATTCCTCCTGAGATTCTTCCTCTTCTTCATATTCTTCAGATTCTTCCTCATAATCCATTTCCTTGCCGATGAATGCTCGAGCCTTTCTGGAACCATTCTTCTTGTGCTTTGAGGACTTTGAACATGAGGACTTTGAAGGTTTCTTCTTTTTCTTCGAGTCATCAGAACTATCCTCCTTGTATTTCTTCTTCTTCTTTGAATCTTTTTCCCAGAGAGGACAGTCAGAGATAAAGTGACCGGGCTTCTTGCAACGATGACAAGTTCTTTTCTTGTAGTCTTCTGAGGAATCTGATTTCCTCAAGCCACTTTTTGATGACTTTCCAAATCCACCTCTGCTTGAGAACTTCTGGAATTTCCTCATGAGCATTGCTAGTTCCTGACTTAGTTCTTTAGGATCACCAGGGCTGCTGTCAGAATCTTCTTCTTCGGATGAGGAAATTGCTTTCGCCTTTAGAGCACAAGATCTTCCATAGCTTGGCCCATAGAGGTCTCTCTTCTCAGCTTATTGGAATTCATGAGTATTGAGTCTCTCCAGAATATCAGCAGGATCAAGTGACTTGTAGTCTCCACGTTCTTGAATCATCAATGCCAGAGTATCGAATGAGGAGTCAAGAGATCTTAGCAGTTTCTTCACCACTTCATGGTCAGTGATATCAGTGGCACCCAGTGCTTGAAGCTCATTGGAGATATCAGTGAGACGATCAAAAATTTGCTAAACATTTTCATTGTTAAGTCTGTTGAAGCGATTGAACAAATTGCAAAGAACATCAACACGAGAGTCACGTTGAGTGGATACACCTTCGTTGACTGTGGACAGCCTATCCCAGATAAGCTTAGCAGTCTCCAAAGCACTTACTTTGACATACTGACCTTTGCTCAGATGGCCACAGATGATATTGTTCTCTTGACAATCGAGTTGCTTGAATCTCTTCACATTAGCAGTAGTAACAGTGGGAGTGACAGAGGGCACACCATTTTCCACAACATACCAGAGATCATTGTCAATAGCTTCAAGGTGCATACGCATCTTGTTCTTCTAGTAGGGGTAGTCCGTCCCATCGAAGGTAGGACACCCCGCGGAAACCTTGATCACACCTGAAGTTGACATAACTAGAACTCCAGGTGGTTAAATCAAAATCACACAAAGCAAGGGAGTACCTACTCTGATACCAATTGAAAGTGCGTCATATCGACTAGAGGGGGGTGAATATGCGATTTTACAAATTCATCACTTGAGGAATTTCAACTTTGAGGAATCTGAAATGTGATGAATAACTAGCAGCAGAATAAGTACTCAAGTGCATGAGGAACATAGCGACAACATAGCCATCATGATGAAATAAAACATGCACAGATTACAAGTAGCATTATATAGGATAAGCAGGGGAGGAACAAGGTAACTTGAAGAATTTGAGGTGAGGAAAGTGTGAAAGTCTTCAGTCAAATTCTTCAAACAGTAACATTCAATTTCATCAACAGTTATACGAGGAAATTAAAGGGTTGAGGAAACAGAACCAGGTAGCTTGATGAAGACAATGATTTGATGACCCAGTTCCAACTACTGTGACAGTTGTACGTCTGGTTTGGAGCGGCCTGGTATTTAAACAAGAGGACACACAGTCCCATGACACACAATCCTTACCGTATTCTCCTTGAGCTAAGGTCGCACAGTCCTCGCCCAACACCCGTGGTAAGTCTTCAGGGTAGACTTCCAAAGCCATCACAAACTGGTCACCTGGCGATCCACAATTTACTGCTGGATGCTCTAGACCAAGGTCACTTTGTGATCCCCAATAGGCTGCAGGAGCACTAGACCATGACACCTAACCGTGTGGAGGATGCACAATCCTCAAAGGTAACAAGCGTCGGTTCCACACAGGAATTTCTTCAGTGATGCTCAATCACTTTGGGTTTGGTGGTTTGGTTGTGGGTTTTTCCTCACTGATGATTTTCTCTCAAAGTCCTCGGAGGATGGGTTGCTCTCAAATGACAAGTGTCAGTTCTCTCTCGGAGCAGCCAACGAACTAATGGTTGTTGGGGGTGGCTATTTATAGCCAGGGTGCAACCTGACATGATAAGACATAAATGCCCTCAATGACATGACTGTTATGTGGATAAGAATGATTGGGGATAGCTGGCGCTAAGCACAACAACGGTCAGAATATTGAACTATGAAAGTCCTTAGGCTTATCATGTTCCTCACTTGTAGGCAATTCACACTGGCAAAATCCTAACTCCTAAGTTAGGTCAATTTCCTCAGACCAGAAGAACTTCGTCTCTGTCACTAAAGAACTTGTCTGAACCGTAAGAGATTTCCAAAGGCTTCACTCAAAGGATTGTAGGTTGAGGATTTTGGAGTTGAGCATCAGTTGGAAATTTTCCTTATTATTACCTCGGCCCCCTTTAACAGTATGGTGTTTCCTATGACTCAAATAAAGGAAATGAAACGACGAAAACAAATGTCTTCATGCTTCATAATCCTCGTTCATATCTTCAAGGTCACACAAACTTATTTATTTTCAAAGTCTTCACAAAGTCTTCACCAAAGTCTTCACAAAGTCTTCAGCAAAGCCTTCACTTGAAGACATACATTTTTAGGGGTCGATTATCTCTAGATATATCAAACTCCTCATCGACTTATAGAGCCTATGTACACTCACAAAGACATTAGTGCCTTAACCTATAAGTCTTCAATACACCAAAATCACTAAGGGGCACTAGATGCACTAACAGTACTCGATACACCATCAACAATACAAACAAAGCATGACGTAGGGTCTTACCTCCATCAAGAGGGCCCGAACCTGGCTAAATACCTTCTCCCTTGTTTCCTGTTACTCATCGATCCAAGACCCAAAGATCGAGACCCCCTACCCGAGATCATCCGATTTTGACACCGACATTGGTGCTTTCATCGAGAGTTCCGATGTGGGACCGCTAGAAGGATCGATGGCTCGTATTTATATTGCAATTTTTCTAGATGGTGAATTTGTGTTTGTCGTCCCCATTTCCTCAAGCGTTGCTTTGATGATTGTTTTGATGGAATTGTGCGGAATTGTATCTACAACAACCCTGCAAAATTTCGTCCCGTTCGGATGGAGGAATCTACAATAATCTCGGATATACCGGAGCCATGTCAAATCTAGACAGGAATCTGGATGAATATAGGCCGAGGTGTCCTATAGCTAGCTCGGACATTAGTTGGAAACTCCCACCTTTCAACGGATGCGGAATTCCTATACTGATCACCCCTCAAAATTTTAGCTTGATCCAACCATCCAAACTCTAGGAAACGTCCGATGAGTACAACAAATTTTGCATCTATTTGATGTGTGAAAATGAATCCGACCCGAGTTAATCTTTTTCATGAATGGGTTGTCAGACGCCCTTTTTGAAGGACATTTTCTCATCATCTCGATTAGCCGACCAAGAGTTCAGCATCGCGAGTGCCGAATAATCATCATGAGAAGCTCGTCATCCGCAGGTTGTACGGGTCGGGCTCTTCGTTGCTTCACCAATCCAGCATTGACCGCATCACGGATTCTGACCTACGTCGGCAATTCCATGCCATCACTTTTTCAAGTTGACGCCTACCACACTGACCTTCTTTGACACATTGGCTGGCATGGGGCTCCAGCGTCATCTTATCGACCAACTCGGTCACCTCGGCTAGACTGGGGGCTTCATCATCTCGTCATGAACCTCCTCTGGCAACTTCGGCGTCACCAGCCGACTAGCTTCGACACCTCTCCTGGCATGAGACTTTGGCGTCACCAGCCGACCTACTTTGACACCTCGGCTGGCTGGAGACTTCGGCATCACCAACCGACCTGCTTCGACACCTCGGCTGGCATGAGACTTCGGCTTCACCAGCCGACCTGCTCCGTCACCTCGTCTAGACTGGGGGCTTTGGCATCTCTTCATCAACCTGCGCTAGGGACTTCGGCGTCACCAGCCGACTAGATTCGTCGTGCTAGCTGGACCAGGGACTTTGCCTTGCCACATCGACCACGCAACGTCGCCACTTCGTCAAGCTGAACTCTTCGCTCAGCCACCTCGGCGCCTAGGCCATATTCTTTTAATTATTTGCTTCACATAAATTATCTAATTAGAAGATTTAAAAAAAATTATTTGTTATTACTCTTGGCTTGCACTATATTGTGTGCACAGATAATCGACTTCAGTTGTGTCATGCGGTCACCTTGGCGTGCCTACCTTGTCGTCTCGCCTCCATCAACCAAATTGTGTCGTCAACAAGGTCGATAGACGTGGGGGCTTCGCCGTCATGCTGCCGAACTACTCCGTATGGTCGACCGGACTAGGGGTTTGTCCTCGGCTCTTCGGAAGTGTTATGTTGTTACTTCATCAAGCCGAGCTCTTCTTCGGCTACCTCGTGACCGGCTTGGGGGCTGGGACCTTGACCAACTACAAGCACAACACATGTCACAAGCACATTAACCAGCTGAAAGGATCGAGATGGACCTAGAGGGGGGTGAATACGTATAATTACAAATTTTAATTGTTACTTAGCAATTTTTAGGCAATAATGCGGAATATGAAAGTGAGCCTAACAGTTGCAAGTATGATACTAAGAGTTGAGCAAGTTAAATAAGTACCACAAGTATATAAGTAAGCAAGCACAATAAGATATTTGTAAAGACTAAGAGACAAATAACCACAAGTAGGGAGTTAGGGTTAGGAATAATCACAACTTCGAGTGATGAGGATGTATGCCGATGTTCACTTCCTTGGACGGAAGCTACAACAACGTTTAGAGAGGTGGATGTTACCACGAAGGCACACCAATGCCAAAAAGCCTCACCCTATTCTCTCCTTGAGATATCACCACGAAGGCGATTCCCAACCACTAGTGCTAGACCTTGGGGTGGTCTCCAAACCTCGCAAACTTTCCGGCGGTAATCACAATGAAAGAGTCCTCACCAGAGAACTCCTACCGCCTAGGAGTCTCCAACCTCCAAGAGTAACAAGATGCACCACGAAAAACAAGGGGGAATCAACTTTTGCTTTGGTCAATGTGTAGATCAATCACTCCTCCTTCACTCCTCAAAAGATCAAGAGCCTTGCTTTGCTAAGGACGAAGAACTCTAAGAAATCGTGGTCTAAAAATGGTCGAGAGATAAATGGAGCCGTTAGCCTCTTCATGGGGTAGAAGAAGACTATTTGTAGGTGTGGATGGAATCCAGCCGTTGGGGCCAGATTCCTACGAGGACCGAAAGTTCCGGAGAAGTTTTGGGCTACACAGAGAGTTTGCATCTTCTCTGGAATACCCTAGAAGCTGCCAGAACAGGGAGGGAAATTCCGATGTTCGGAAGTTCCGGCCAGCACGGAAGTTCTGGGAAACGGAAGTTTCGGCAAGGATCCAGGCTACACAAAGATATTGCACACACATCAGTTTCTCTAGGTGGCACGGAAGCTTCCCGGGCCTTCTCGTCCCCAGAAGTGCCGGCCGTCCAGAAAGTTCCGGCCTCGGCAAAGACATTGCGTCGTGTAAAAATGGACCAATGATGAAGTTGATTATGCTAGATCATATGTGTGTGTGAAGATGATTGCCACATGTTTTTCATGATGCACCCCCTCTAAATAGTGTGGCCACCATAGGGACTCAAGAAAGAAGAGATAACAATATGGCAATCTGCTTTTTCCTTTTTCCACATAGAGGGAGAATAACCATCCAAGCTTCACTTCAATTTTGACGGTGCTGTTTATACTAGAGCATGTGGTTAGAAACACAAATGAAATTGTCATAGATGTCAAAAACTATTAAGGGCAATAATGCACTTTCAATCTCCCCCTTTTTGACATAGATGACAATAATGCTTGAGAGGGTAACCACACAATGCATGTAGAATATAAAACAGTTTTAATGAAAGGAAACAACTCCCCCACAACCCATGCCTTATTTTAGATTTGTATTTGAATAGCAAAGACACGTTTGAAAGAAGCTCCCCCTCACACTGTGCTACCCGTGCAAGGATAATAAAGAGACATAGAATGATTTACTAACCTTGATTTTCATATGGATATGTCAATTATGATAGATGTTGCTCTTAGAAAAATGAGAAATATGACACCATGTAACACATTGTAACCCATAAAGTGCTCACACGAGGATAGATAGTTAACAAACACACAACGATAAAGTACGAAACCAAGCTAAGGTTCAAATAGGAGCAAATAAGAGCAAATGTTCAATGAGGGTTCAAATAAAACGATAGAAAGATGATAAAACAAAGAGACAATGCCCCTATGAAGCAATACAACCTCTCCCCCTTTGTCATCAAGATGCAAAAAGGAGAAAATTGGGAATTCACTACTCCAGCCCCTAAGCAAGTGAGTCATCGGACGACTCTCCAGAAGACACTGGGCCGTGAGGGCGATGAGAAGAGGCTTCATCTCCAGCTTCGACATCAAATCGAGGAAACTTGGACTAGTATTGATCAAACGAAGTCACATGAGACTGAGAACCATGAGCAATGGTCATACCAGATGTATGCAGGCCATCCTTAAGGGCCTTCTTGCCCTCCTTCCTAGACTTGTGCTCCTCCCACTGCTTTTTGTGCATATCTTGCTGCAGACAGAACATGTTCTTATGAAGACGCCAAAGTTTGTTGCTCTTCCGAGACCTGGAATCACTAGGTTCCCCATGACGAACAACATGATTGCGAGAGTGGAGTTAAAAGTGATGTGAACCCCCAGCATGAAGATCCTCTTCCTAATCACAATCACCCTCATGAATGGGAGCCTTGCCTTTCTTAACCAACAAGTTGACACTGGTGTGAATAGTCAAACGCCGGGCCAGCAGATGCATCAGGAGCAATCTCAGCAATCAAAGTAGTGATATAGGGAGCATAGATCGGAACCTTGCGGTTCATCACAACACTGTACATTTCATGTCATATGAAATCCATCACATCAATCAGACCCGTATCAGAGGTGTGATAGGTGTATTGGAAGTCGATGAGATGACCACAAATCTTGTTTTTGTCAACCACCTTGACTGCTAGTACTTCGCAAAAAATCCAGTGCATGATATCATAGAAGGGCAGAAGGTCACCAACAGAGCCAACATGTCCACCAGAAGGGTACAAGTCATCCAAGTGATGAACCTGAAAGACTCCTTTTTCATGGATCTTGTAAACACAATCAACAGTAGTGTCAGTGTACGTATAGCCCAAAAGACGAGCCAGCATAGAGAACAGAGCCGAGAACTTCTCATCACCAGACATCCAGGTAAGAGTCCGGTGAATATCAGTCCCAAAATGCACCGTGGCATAAAACTGAGCCATAAGAGGTGGGGACACGTCATGCTGAAAATCATGAGAGGAAGAAGGTTGAGCTTGACACACATATTCTAATCCCCAACAAAGTATGCAGTGTTGGTGGGAGTCTGGTCAAAGTGAGTGATGTTGATACTCTTCACACACTTGTTAACAAACTAGGTGAAAATCTCCTCATAAGTGCATTGCTGAAAGAGAGTACAAAATTTGGAGTCAGTCACATGTTCACGTTCTTCACGATATGGATGGACTCTGCACTAAGCAACCCACTCTGGTGCAAGCAGATCTTTCATAGTGATGGGCACGGGTGGAGGAGGATGAACATGAACTGTCTTGCCCTTCTTGGAAACCCTTGCATTTCTTTGACTAATTGGGAGTAGGAGGAGGGGAGCCATAGTCTTCAGATTCAGGATCAGAATCAAGATGGCAGTCAAACATATTCTTAGGCCCTAACACAATAGCTTTGGTCTTCTTGACCCTCTCTTTGGATTTCCGTTCATACACGTTAGACGGTCGAGCATGCGAACCTAAACCACATGATGAAGGAGACGAGAGAAATAGAAGGAGGATACAGTAAGTTCACTAGCTTCAGAAGGAAAGAAATAATAAAAGAATCTTATTGTGCGTGTGTATGCCAGGACACTGCTTAGGGCAAAGGTTCCGCACCAGGGCCGGAAGGTCCAGAGGACAGAAATTCCGGGCAGCCGGAAGTTCCGACCAGCGGAAATACCAGCCCCCGCCCGGACGTAGAAACCCTAGCAAGGCCGGAAGTTCCGGCCTGCATGGATGTTCCAAGCACCAGCATAGTCACAGGCTTCCATCCAGATGCAAGGAGAGAACATGCATAAATCGTGCAATGGATTTGAACGGGAGATGGACTGCAGATCTATGGTGGGTGTAGTACATGAGATTTGTAGTGTGCGATGTTATCCTAATACCATAAGCAACTACAATCCCTAGGAGTGAATCCACAGAGAAAATAGGGAGAGTGCTTAGGTTACCTTGCTCCATGGAGATGGGGAGGAGCACACGAGTTGCCCTCCGAACATGATGGAAGGGAGGAAGGCCGGAGGTTCCGGGGGCCGGTAGCTCGCCCGGAAGTCATCGATGGGAGATGGGGCAAAGCAAGAAGAGGAGATGAGGGGATGAGTTAGGGAACAAATGGGGGAAAGGCCCTTTGGCAACCCCTATCCCACTGTTAAGTGCCTCAAACCAGCGATGCCGAGAAGTTTCGGTCAGGCCCGGAAGTTCCGGTGGCCGGAAGTTCCGGGCTCTATCCCGGAAGTTCCGGGTTATCCATAGAGAACACGATCTCTCTAAAATTCCTTGAGGGAGGGAGTCCGAAACTTGCAAGGACCACCACTAGCCCAATCAACATTTATGTGTATGGAAGAAGCTTTGTGAACTAAGAGAAAAATCATAGGGTTTTAAGATGACATAGGCTTAGGTAGAACCTGAACTATGGTCATATAGAACTACTACACACACTTGGCAAAAGAAAACGAATCAAGGAAAGACAGCCATAAATATGTGTTTATAGATTAGAAAAAATCGATATATATATAGATCAAATCAAAACCATGAGCAATGAAGATAGTCCAACCTCTTGGAGAGAGGGCGATGGAAGGATCCACCATGTTTGAGTATATATGATTTGGCACTACGAAGATATTAACCTTGAGTCCAACATCACAACTCCATCATTTAAAGTACTAAGTCACAAAAGTGAGACCTAGTAACTTTGAGAGTGTTTGGTTTGTTTATGCATCATATAGGGTGAGAGAAATCATGAATTGAATGTCTCCCCCTAAAAACATGCCTACACCTAGACAAGACATGAAGTAAGTGTATGTAGGTGTACAAGAATTCACATAATGTTATCAAGCTCCAAGATACCAAGTTCACACCTACGTTGACAAAACCATGCTTCATCCAATGGTTTCGTGAAAAAGTCTGTAAATTGCATATTTGTACCAACATGATCAATATGAATGTCACCCTTTTGCACATGATCTCTCAAGAAGTGATACCTAATATCAATATGTTTTGTGCGAGGATGATCAATAGGGTTCTCAACAATCTTTATGGCACTTTCATTATCACATAGAAGAGGCACATGTCTATAGGTGATACCATAATCCTTCAAAGTTTGCCTCATCCATAGCAATTGTGTTGCACAACTTGCGGTTTCAATATATTCGGCTTCAGTGGTTGAGAGGGAGACACAATTTTGCTTTTTCGAGGACCAACTTACCAAGGAGCATCCTAGAAATTGACATGCCCCAGAAGTTGACTTCCTTCCCACTTTGTCTCCGGCCCAATCCGCATCCGTGTACCCAATGAGATCAAACATGGCATCCTTGGGGTACCATAGACCCAACTTTGGGGTGTGAACAAGGTATCTAAGAATATGCTTAACCGCCTTATGATGACTTTCCCTAGGGGAAGCTTGAAATCTTGCACATATGCCTACACTTAACATGACGTCTGGTCTGGATGCACAAAGATAAAGAAGTGAACCAATATAGAGCGGTAAATAGATGGGTCAAAAGGAATATCGTTGGTGTCTTCAGTGAGAACAAGTTTTGTAGGCTTGGGTGTCTTACAAGGGTTAGCATTTGTCATGTCAAAATTCTCTATAATTTCCTTGAGATATTTTGTTTGAGACAAGAAAATTCCTTCTCGAAATTGTTGTATTTGAAATCCAAGAAAGAACTTCAAGTCCGCATTGAGTGACATCTCAAAGGTCTTCATCATGGAAGCCGCAAACTTCTTGCACAAATGAATGTTAGCAGAACCAAAAATGATGTCATCTACATAGATTTGGCATAAGATAATATCACCTTTTTCCCTCTTAGTAAAAAGAGTGGGATCGATCACCCCTCTCACAAAGCGATCATCGAGTAGAAACTTCTTAAGATGATCATACAAAGCACGAGGTGCTTGTTTGAGGCCATACAAAGCCTTGTGAAGTTTATACACATAGTCTTTGTGACTGGGATCAACAAACCCAGGTGGTTGTCATACATATACTTCTTCTTGTAGAGAACCGGTAAGGAAAGCACTCTTAACATCCATCTGGTGTAATTTAAAACCATTGAAAGGAGCATACGCAAATAACAAACAAATAGATTAAAGACGGGCAATGGGAGAAAAGGTCTCATCAAAGTCCAAACCTTCAACTTGTGAGTACCCTTGTGCCACTAAACCTTGCCTTGTTGCGGATGATTACGCCATTCTCATCTTTCTTGTTCTTGACAATACATTTTGATGCAATGACATTGTGTTCCTTAGTTGGTCTCTTGACTAATGACCATACCTTGTTGCGTTCAAAACTGTTCAACTCTTCTTGCATAACAACTAGCCAATCATTGTCCATCAATGCATCTTTTACCTTGAGAGGCTCAACACTAGAGACAAATGAAAAGTGAGCACAAAAGTTTGTCAATTGTTTACGAATGACTCTACCTTCTGGTATGCCGCTTAGAATTTGATCAACATCAACACGACCTGCCACTTGTGGAATGATGGAGGTTAGGGTTTCACGAGGTTCAACTTCATTTCCATCATCCACATCCTCAACATATAGATAATTAATGTGTGGTGGAATATCTTCTTCTTCATGTTGCATTTGTCGAGGTTCATCATCAATGATTGCACTTTCTTGTTCTTGCTCTTGGTGATGATCTTGTTCTTGAATGTGATCATGGTGAGGGACTTGTTCTCCTTCTTGATCTGGAACAATGGGCATAGTTTGAGCAATAGGATCTTGTGGAGGTATGGGTGTTGGAGTGGCTTGAGAATGAGGGAAACTTACATCTTCTTTATCATCATCATGAGGTTCTTGTTCCATTGGAAGAAGAGCACCAACACCCAGGGACAAAATATCTTGAGAGGGATCTTCTACACCTACATCACTTAGATCAACTTGCTCCCCATGGGCTACTAAATTCATCAAACACCATGTCACAAGTTTCTACAACACATCCATTGGATTTGTTGTAGACTCCATAGGCATGAGAGTTTGATTCATAACCAACAAATATCCCCTCAGTTGTTTTGGATTGAAATTTTCCTAACCATTCTCTCTTGTTGAGGATGAAACACTTGCACCCAAATACACGAAAGTACTTGATATTTGGCTTGTTGCCAGTTAGGAGCTCATATGGACTCTTCTCCAATATCATGTGGAGGAAGAGCCGGTTTGATGCATGGCATGCGGTGTTGACAGCCTTGGCCCAGAAATGTGGTGACTTGTATTCATCTAACATGGACCTTGCCATTTCCACAAGTTTATGGTTCTTTCTCTTGGCTACACCATTTTGTTGAGGAGTGTAGGGTGCAGAATATTGATGCTCAATCCCTTCATCACTAAGAAATTCTTCCAAGGTATAGTTCTTGAACTCAGAGCCATTATCACTTCTTATTTTTAAGATTTCTTTGTCAAACTTGCATTGGGATTGCTTGGCAAAATCAATGAAGGTGATCTTTGTCGCGTCCTTGGACTTGAGGAAAAACGCCCATGTATATCTTGAGTAATAATCAACAATGACAAGTCCATACTTTTCCCACCAAGACTATCCCATGATGGAGGCCCAAAAAGATGCACATGAAGGAGCTCTACAGGCCTTGAAGTAGATACAATATTCTTGGGTGGGTGATTTGATTGATGTTGCTTCCCGGCTATGTATGCACTACACACACGATCTTTCTCATAGGAGACATTGGTTAGTCCAAGGATGTGATTAACCTTTAAGAGATTTTGAAGATTTCTCATGTTGACATGGGCTAGGTGGTGATGCCGTAGCCACCCCTTATCGGCCTTGTCCATTAGACAAGTTGCATGGAATGTGCTCTCTTTCAAGAAATCAACCGTGTAAAGGTTGCCATCCAACTCTCCAACAAATGCCACTTCGAGAGTATCTCTATTAAAGACTTTCACATTCGTTAGTCCAAATAGTGTATCATAACCAACGGAAGCCAATTGGCGAACGGAAGGAAGATGGTATTTAAGGGATTGGACAAGCATGACATTTGCAAGAGACATGTTGTTGGGGGGATAATCCCAGCCCAACTTTATGAAATGGCCGAAGGGTGAGCCGCCTCACCCTACGGCCAAGATTGAGCCCGGCCGGCTGCGTGGCGCCTGCTGGGCACTGCCGGCTACACATGGCCGGCTCCACCAGGGCTGCCGACAGGGTGCATGGATTCCTGGCCCCCTAGCTAGACGCGCCATGGATCCCATGGCCTAGGCATGCGCGGCTATAGTGTCCCTCATCCCGTCGGGGGTCAGCGCCCGTATGGCTACAGTGGATGCAATTGTGCCGCTGACTTTGGCTAACCGAGACCGGGCTCCCAATAGTGCCAACACGCCTCAAACCACTCCATGACCTACCCCGACGTGGCTATAGTGTAGCTGGCCGTACCGCTGACCGCGGTCGGCTGCCGCAAGACGACGCCCCGAAGGATGACACGTGCCAAGAAGTGACTGTTGCGGGGACCTACTATGCGAGCCCCTCCGTCTCTTGACGTGACCTCCCAGCCGGCGGGCCCTACCGAAGACGAAACCCTATAGCCAAGGGCCCCATGGCCGGCTACAAAGGCTGCCAACTTGAGTGGCCCCACGGCTTTCCACTCATATTATATTCCGGGAGGTTGGTCCCCCGGAGCCCCCAATGCATAGGGGCTAGTGAATAAGATAGACTAGAACCCACACACTCCACCACGTAGCCAAGGAAGGGGAGCCTGCTGCTCCCTCTTCCACCTCTAGACAACAGCTCCAGGAGCAACATTCTAACCTTTCCTCATCGATCAAACTAGATGCAGCAGGACAAGGGGTATTACCTCCTACGGAGGGCCCTGAACCTGGGTAAATCGCGTGTCACCACCGCTTGTGCCTAATCTTGCTAACGGAGCCCATCGGCGTCCTTCGGCCCCAACCACCTTCGATAAGCCTACCCATGGCATTTGTCCTGACAAAACGACAACAGTTGGCGCCCACTGTGGGGCCGTACACGGTGCCAGCCGGATTCATGCTCTGAGCGGGACCCCTCACCATTCCCCGTCGCTGCTGCATGTCCAGGCAAAACCGCAGGCTCGTGGGGCTTGCTCCGGCAGGCCCTGTGGGAAGCATTGTCGACCTCACGCTCCACATTGACGCGCTCACCGAGCGCTTTGGTAGGCCGAGCCTTTCCGAAGCACCAGTCGCCGACGAGTACCCTAGTCAGGTGCTCAACTGTGCCGACCCGCCCACGGTTGTGGACGCACTCACTGCGACCTAGTCTAGCAGATTCCACATTCACATGGAGGGATGTCCATTGTCTCCTCCACCTCCTATGGACACGCACGGGCCGAGGCCGATGCCTTCGCGGCCCGCGTCGGCACCTCCGATCCGCTCGGCACGGCCCTTCGGGGCCTGAGCACCCCCATCGCTCGAACGGCGGACCCTGACGTTGCCACAACCGAGATGGAGGCGGCTCGCCACCTCCGGTTCGAGGACACCAGCGCCCTCATGGCCACGCAACACCGCATGGAGGATGCTCAGCAAGAGTACGCCTCCGCTTACAGTCTCACCCCGGCTGGCACCGGGCCTAGCCGGTGTGGGGTTGTGCACGACCGCGGTTGCGTGGTTGCTGAAATCTTGGGGGAAAACATGCCCGTCTACGACACATCTGCGGCCAACTTGCGAGCCGCCAAGGTAGCCTACAAAGATTTGGCTACCTTAGAGGGCGAAGAATGTGCTGCCCGCGAGCGTCACATCAAAGACCTCATCGCTGCCGCCGACGCACATCAGCACCAACTCGCGGTGAGAGGTGCCGCCTCTGAAGGTCCCTGGCCCGAGCACGAGGGCACTGGGACTACTAGCCGTCAGCTGGCTCAGCACTCGTGTTCCCCTTGCACCTCTGGCTGCCAGGTCGAGGCAAGCAACCCTCGGCGCTCTCAGTTGCCGGGGAACGAGCAGTCGGCTGTGAACAGCCAGCGCACCAACAACCCGGCTCGCAGCGACCGCCACCATGAGGCACTGGCTGCCGGCAGTCAGCGCAGCCGTGGTCACATACTGCCGCCGCGGCACGAGCTGCCGCGGTCGATCCCACCTGTCATCCGCCCCGAACTCTCGCCCGGCTCGGACCGCGTGCCGCCCACAGCGAGAATGATGCCACCCCGGATCCGCAATGGCCATTCCCGACTAGCTTCACGCTCCCCGGGAGACTCCCGAAGTACAGCAGGGCCGCCAAACCCGAAGACTGGCTGATCTACTACACCATCGCAGTCGGCATCTCCAAGGGGAACAAGCGTGTAACCGTCTACTATGCTCCCCTCATGCTGATCGGCTCGGCCCACACCTGGCTCAACAGCCTGGCAGCCGACAGCATCAACACCTGGACCGACTTCAAGGAAGCCTTGGTCCACAACTTCACCGGCACCTACAAGAGACCCGCCGCCCCGTGAACTACCCATGTGCGTTCAGGGGCCGGACGAGTCCCTCCACGATTACCTCACCCGATGGTCCGAGCTCCGCAACTCCTGTGAGGTGGTGCACGAGGTGCAAGCCATACAGTACTTCATCATAGGCTGTCGCGACGGCACTCCCCTCAAGCACAAGCTCCTGTGCTCTGAGCCGGCTACGCTAGCTGAGCTCATGACCAAGGCGGACAAGTATGCCACGGCGGACTCCGCCATTCGGGACAAGACAACCCCACCCGCCAAGGTAACACCGACGCCGGCGGCGTACAGAACGGCTGCCGACAACTAGCAGCCGTAGAACAACAAACGCAAGAATGATCAGCCCGACTCTCGCTATGGGAGCCGGCAGGTTGCCACCATTGAGGAGAAGGAGACGGCTGCATAGCCTTCCAGCCAGTGCGAAAACACTAGCAAGGCTGCCTGGCAGCTCAAGCTGACATTCGAGTAGATGTTCGAGCTCCCCTGCAAGAACCACTCTGGGGCCAAGACCTTCACGCACACGCTCCGGCAGTGCAGCTTCTCACAGTGATTGGCCCGGGGGGACGTCCTTCCAGCTCCCCCGACGGTGCCTGCCCGCGCGCCGGCTCTGGCGCCGGCTCTGGCTCCGGCCCAAAACGATGGTCGCATGCACGACCAGTTCCCCAACTAGGACAGTTGTTACGTTGTCTTCACCAGTGAAGAGACGAGCAAACTGCTCAGTGCCGTCTCCATCGTGAGGTAAATTCCACCATGCTAGCAACTCCCCATTTCATGCACTGGCCGGACAAGCCGGTCACCTAGAGCCGGGCAGATCACCCGCATGTGATGTCGAGCCCCGGCAAATATGCCCTGGTCCTCGAACCCACCATCGCCATCGAGAAATGCACTTGCCGCTTCACGTGAGTGCTAATTGATGGTGGCAGCAACATCAACATCCTCTACCTCGACACGATGCGCAAGCTGGGGCTGAAAATAGAAGACATGCAGGCAAGCCAGAAGGTTTTCCACGACATCGTGCTGGGAAAGTCCTGCTCCCCTGTCGGCAAGCTCAAGCTTGACGTCCTCTTCGGTGGCCCCGGTCATTTCTGCCACGAGCCGATGTTGTTCGAGGTAGTGGAGCTCGAGAGTCCCTACCACGCGCTGCTGGGCCGGCTCTGGTCAAGTTCGTGGCGGTCCCCCACTACGCCTATATCAAGCTCAAGATGCCGAGCCCCAAGGGAATCATCACCATCCCATGTGACTATGATCGCTCGAGTGCACTCGACACAGCAGCTAGCTGGCCGAGGCCCTGGAGATAGCCGAGGAAAAGCGGGAGGTCGATTGGCTGATCGCCCTTGTTGCGAGCCAGCCAGCCGTGCCAGATCCTCCCTTGCAGTCGGTCAGCGAGGCCTCCTTTCAGCTGTCCAAGGACACCAAAGAGATCCCGCTCGACCCAGCCAACCCCATGCAGTGCGTCACCATCGGCTCCCGCCTCGACAGTAAATAGGAAGGCGGGCTCATGGACTTCCTCTGTGAGAATCGGGACATCTTTGCATGGTCTCCCAAAGACATGCCGGGTGTTCTGAGGAAGTTCGCCGAGCACAAGCTACATGTCCGGCCGGATGCTAAACCGGTCAAGAAACCCCTACACCATTTCTCTAAGGAGAAGCGGCGCACTATGGGAGAAGAGATTGCCCGGCTGGTCGCGGCCGGCTTCATCATGGAAGTTTTCCACCCGGACTAGCTCGCCAACCCAGTCCTGGTGCTGCAGAAGAACAAGACCTGGCGCATGTGCATCGACTACACAAGCCTGAACAAGGCGTGCCCCGAGGACCTATTCGCCCTGCCACGGATCGATCAAGTCATCGACTCCACGGCCGGCTGCGATTTGCTGTCTTTCTTGGACGCTTACTATGGCTACCACCAGATCAAGCTGGACCCGAAGAATGCAGGCCCTACTGCTACATCACTATGTCCTTTGGCCTGAAGAATGCAGGCGCTACCTTCTAGCAGTGCATGCAGAAGTTCCTCCTGCCTCAAATAGGTAGGAACATCCATGTATACGACAACGGCATCGTCGTCAAGATCAAGAAGCACTTCAGCCTCCTCGACGATCTCCGGGAGACCTTTGCGAACTTGTGCAAATACAAGCTCAAGCTCAACCCGGAGAAGTGTGTCTTCGGCATGCCAGCCGGCCAGCTCTTGGGATTCTTCGTGTCCGCTCACGGCATCCAAGCCAACCTGGAGAAGATTAGCGTGATCGAGCACATGCCCAAGCCGACCCGGCTCTACGATGTCCAGAGGTTCATCGTCTGCCTCGCCTCCCTCAACTGGTTCATCAGCCAACTGGGGGAGAAGGCTTTGCCCCTCTATGGGCTCCTTTGCAAGACGGCTCTGGTAGAGCCGAGCCACATGAAGAATCCGGGCATGTTCGACTGGACCGATGAGGCGGACGAGGCCTTCCGCGGCCTCAACTGGGCCCTCCCCCACGCGCCCATCCTGGCCGAGCCGGCTAAAAAGGAGCCCTTGCTCGCCTACATCGCGGCGACCACACGAGTCATCAGCATCGTCCTGGTGGTCAAGTGCTCGGAGGAGAGCAAGTCCCTGCCAGTCCAGCGCCCCATCTACTACCTCAGCGAGGTCCTCTCCGCCTCCAAGCAGAATTACCCCCACTACCAGAAAATGTGCTATGGCATCTACTTTGCCGCAAATAAAGTCAAGAAGTACTTCCAGGAGCATACCATCATCGTGGCAAGCACGGCCCCACTCGGTGAGATCATGAGCAGCGAGGACTCCACCGGCCGGATCGCCAAAAGGGGTCATCGCCGTTGCTGACCACGAGATTCGGTACGAGCCATGTACCACCATCAATTCGTAGGCGATGGCCGACTTCCTCATCGACTGGGCAGAGATCGAGTTCTTTACGCCACCTCCAGACTCGACGCATTGGCTCATGTAGTTCGACGACTCAAAGATGAGGACCGCCCTGGGTGCCTGCATAGTCCTCTCCTCTCCGAAAGGTGACCAACTCAAGTATGCCCTCCAGTTTCACTTTGCCGCCTCCAAAAATGTGGCCGAGTATGAGGCGCTCGTCCATGGCCTCAGGCTCCCCAAGGAAATCGGCATCAGGCGTATCCTGTTCTTTGGGGACTCCGACCTCGTAGTGCAGCAGGTCTCTGCCGAATGGGACGCTAGGGACACCAACATGGCCGGCTATCGCTTCCTCGTCCAGCAACTCACCGGTTCCTTCGACGTCTATGAGTTCCACCACATTCCGTGGGCGGACAATGAGGTGGTCGATACGTTGGCAAAGATTGGCTCCACCCAGCAGGCCATCCTAGACGGCATTTCTCTCGAGCAGCTGCTCAAACCGTCAATCAAGCCCTCCCCGGAATCGGAGTCCATCTTCATGCCGGCTCATGCTGCCGGCCTGCCAGCGGCTCCGGACGCTCCTCCGAAATGTTCACCATCGGATGCGGCCGGCTCCGACGCCATGACGGTCATGATGACGATTGACGCCCCTCCCACCATCTCCATCTCGGAGGCTGGCGAGCCGGTCCCGGGGGCTGGCGAGTCGTTCCCGAGGGCTGATCACTCGGGCACAGGTGGTCCGGATTCGGCCCCCGTCTCGGCTCCCTCATGGGCCCATCCCATCCTGGCACTACTACAAAATAGGCTGTTAGTGGTGCACCCGTTTTTAATATTAATGGCGCACTATGGGTGCGCCACTATTAACACGCCACTAGTAACAAATAGTAATGGCGCACCTCGGTGCGCCATTAGTATCCTAGATAATAGTGGCGCACCGCAGAGTGCGCCACTACTATGTCCAACAGTGCGCCATTAATATGCCTCCTAGGGGGCCATATTTTCCGCCACCTATGCCCCCAGGTGCGCCATTACTATGCCCCATAATGCGCCACTGGTATTTGGCCCTGGTGCGCCACTAATGCTCAATATGGTGCGCCACTACTATGAATATTAGAAATTATTATTTTTTGCTTTTATGGTATTTGCACAGGTAACAAAATACGTTACAACAGTGAATATAAACATCACACAATAGAATTCCTCATATTAGTCTGCAAATTCGAAATAGCGAACAAAGTTCAAACATTAGCCAAGTTTAGGTCTCGAGGCTTTAGCAATGTTTATCGTATTAGCCGAGTTTATCATCACATTACAAAGTCGATATCGATCATCTAAACTACCATCACATAGAAGAGAGTTGTGGTCATGATGAGCATCATCGCGATGAAACTGGTCTTCATCCGGTTCCTCCTCCGCTCCCTCCTCTCTCCCGCTAGATAGCGCGCGTATCTAGCTTCCACCTCCGCCCCAGTGGATTACCCTTTGTAACTGTTACTGCTGAAACGGTGAACCTGTCTCTGACACTCCTCCAAGTCGTTGTAGACTCCGGGAACCTTACCCTTGTACACGACATACGACAGCATCTCTATGCACTAGAGAAACAAAACAATAGTAGCAATTCACAGATAATATATAAGCAATATATAAGTATGCAACAAAAGGATCGGAAGAGAAAAGGAACATATTAATAGCATGATTCATGGTCCTACTAATAAATAGCATCGATTACATATAAGTTGAACGACTGTCCAAACTAAAGAGTACAAGTTCATTAAAGTTTAATTACAACATGAGCTAAACTCTTCTTCTAGAACTACATAGCATCAGTACTTTCGACTCGGCTCAGGGACCGGAGCATGGATGAAGCCGCCGTCTTTCGTCATGGTCATGTATGTGCGGTCGTTGTCAGCCTGCATTTGTAGCGTTGTTTCTATTTCACTGTTGGACGGTTGATATTTGAGGTAGAACTGCCCCGAGGTACGAAGGACATCTTGATAGATGTTTTCCGCAGTATCCGACTGGATGCGAAAGAATTCTTGTCTGATGTCCGCGTCCTGGATATCCGACAAGCGTGAGGCGCAATCTTTGAGATTACTTGGTAGCATAAGGTGATGAAGGTCCCGTACGATCGCCCGCATGTGATGGAGGGCGTAGTAGGCATCCTTTTGACTGCCACGCGGCTGCTAGATGCAGGGGAACGTCGTTACGTGGGTGAACACGTGCTTGCCGTACCTATAAATTGGCCTCCTGAAGGTGCCTCCAGATTTGGCGTAGCAGGGGAGAGCATCACCAAGAACTTTCTTGATATTTGTGTAGTCTTTCTTTGACTGACGGTCCGAGTCGAAATACGTGGCCATGTAATATTACAGGCTTAAGAGGATGAGTGTGCAATGTGTGTCACTGCACAAAACACAGAATGTTAGAAAAAAAAGAACGATCGAAATCTAAGAAATCATATGTTACGGGGCGGTGAGGGGATGACTTACTCGGGAAAGTAAGGCACGAGGAAGTTATCCTTATCTGGGTTCGCCAGAATGACGCCTTCGAGGTATGAACTCGTGACTCGCCGGTCCCCAGCGCTACCCAAGATCTTGGCATGCATGTAGAAGGGGTCGACTATGACGATGTATGGGGTCTTGTCTCTAATGATCCGCATCTCCATACTGGGTGAAAATAGCCAAACGAAGGTGTAGTGCAGCGGATAAAGGTTAAACATAGCGAAGATGTTATCAAACCGCAGGACGATCATACGCCCGACGGTGCTCTCGACAAAGCCCTTGCCCTCTGGCACCTTGGCCACGAAAACCGGGTATGCCACATCATTCTCGGTGAGACGCCGCTTCTCCATAGTAAGAACACCGTCATGCAGACTCCGCATAGCACCGGTTTCAGCATTGAGCAGATTAGTCGGTAGCGTCGGCCTACCCGCCACATGCACCCTCCTCAAGATATCCTTAGGTATTGGTGGCCCGTCATGAGCACGGATCGTACTCGATGTCGGCTGGCTCGCACCCTTGTTATTTTTACTTTCCGTGCCTTCTGCTTCTTCTGTTGTAATGGGATCGAGTTCTGCTCAGAGACCACCTTCTTGAGTCTGTTGGGGCTGATAATATTTTGCACCTCGGCTGTTTGAGTCTTGGTGAAGGCGGCAGCTGGAGGCGTCTCCTGAGAACTGAACAGACGACGCCTGTTGCAATTGGGTTTCTCCGCGGTACCAGCCAGATCTCGATCGTCTTTTGCAGGGTTGAGTTCTTGAGAAGGAGGCCCCATGAATTCATCACCGTACCCATCTTCGTTGATGTACTTATCGATGTTGGAAAATGTACCGTCGTCGTTGTCCGGATCCTGTGCCATATGCATGTCCGGATCAGCTCACGGCGGTAGCATTGCGGCGGTCTTTCCATGGCTTGGCGCTGGCACGACTGGCGGTGTTGTTTGTGGGGTGGTGTCCCCCGCCCCCAAACGAATCTGGCACTTCGGCCATAGCATGGATCAGTTTAAGCAGGCGCTGAGGGTCATCACATTATCTTCGTCGGCCCTAGGGTGTCGATACGGATGTAACAAGTCATCGCAGCCCCGCAGCACCCGAACCAGTTGAACCCTATACACGGTGGGTGGCATCGGATTACCGTGGAACACGCGGTTGCCCGGTTCAATGATTTTGGCCTTGGCGACATCGATCAATTCCCCGTCCATGAAGTGCAGGAGAGTGCATGGAACGTTGGCGGCGCCCTGCGAAAACATGTAGGGCGTCAGGGATGCACAGTCAAAGGCAAGGAGATGAAGTAGTCATCGGCCGAGGCTTAGTTACCGCGATGGCGTCGAGCTCGGCTAATGTCGAGGCACCGCCAACGGCGAGCATGCAAGTGACGGGGGGCCGCTTGTTGCCGAGGTGCCGGCCGGCATATTCTTCCCACACCCGGGTGCATTAAGGTCCAATACCAGCGCCGATGCCGGAGACACCAATGCCGCCTCCGCCGGAGACACCAATGCCACCTCCGCCGGAGACACCAATGCCGCCTCCGCAAGTGACACCATTGCCGGCGCATTGTGCGAGTTGCTGCCTGTGAAGCTGGGAATCGGGGGCGGCCCCTGTTCGTCGCCTGCAATCCACCCTCGTAGCCCCTCAAGCAAGGAAGGCATAATGGCGGTGATTGTCGCTCCCAGTTGGTCTCGCACTTGCTCTTGGACTATCTCCGGAATCTGTGCCACTTGTGCCTTGAGTTCTTTAACCTCGCGCTCCTGGCTTTCTGAGATGGTCTTTCTCTCCTTTCGCCCAGCTTTATAGTATTCCGACCATTTCGTGGACAAGCCTTCGCCGGCCACACGACCAGCTGACGACGGCTTACTGAACTTATCCTTTTGTTTCAGAACGTTCAACGCCCTATTCAAAGAGGTGTCCCAAGGGGCAGCAGGCGGGGAGCTCTGAGACCCCGCGCTACTGCTTTCAGTTTCCCGCGGAAGGAACGTGAACCATTTAGAAATTTGTCTTCATTAATTAGAATGCAACCATATGGAGGTAATTATGCGGGGGTGTATTCCTTACCATAACACTCTCAAGATCCTTCACCTTCGGATCCATGGTAAGCTCCCCTGTTACCGGGTCCACCTTGTACCGGGCCCTGACATAGTTCCTGGTCTGCTTTTCATGGTATTTATCGAAGAGGGGCGGTAGGCCTTGCGTGGAACGCTCCGCGTCCTCCTTGTCCCATTTAGATTACGCCACTCTATAACCGCCGGGACTGAGTTTGTGGACCCCTAAGTTCCAGTCCTGCATATCTTTCCCCCACTGACTTGATTCCACAGATGCGTTGCTCTCGCACTTGATCTTGAACTCCAGGTAGTCCTCTTTGCTGATTGAAGGATTTGTCACCTTGATCTTCTCATAACTATCACCACTCAGAATTCTTCTCTTCACCGCGGCTCTCCAAGTAGCCAGGGCCGTGCTCAATTTCGTGAGGGCAGCACTGTTCACTTTATTCCTTGAGAGGCGTGTGTTTGCGAACTCACCGGGGAACTTGTCTCGTTCGTGCAGCTTCTTGAAGAGGAGGGTGTGCAAATTCCCTCAGTCAGGATGCCTTAGGTTCTCGGTGTTGATCGAGACGGTGATCTGGAGAATGCACCTGAGTTGTCCCGCATACCCACGGACTAATTCTTTGGGTGCAGTCGGATGTCCACTGGAGGACACTTCAGTAAATTCCTCCTTGACGGTGCCGAGCACGTTCGGGCGCTGGTCCTGCCGTTGCCTCTTCGGTTGGCTACCATCTGTGCGTTCGCTGCCATCATCAGTGGTGGCATCCCCGGTGGCACCGTCAGTGATGTCATCCCTGACGCCACTAGGGGTTGTGTAGTCGGGATCGGTGTCTTCCGCGGCGTCCTCATAGCGGTGAGGTTCTTCCTCCATCTCCTGGGACAGCTCCCAGAATGGCTTGCCCGAACCATCGGCCTCATTGTTGTTGGCCATGTTCGCTCTAAATAGGAAAAAAACTACTAGAGTTATTGGATGAGATCAGGGTAGTATCTATTCTTCTCAGATTTAGAGGAAGTCTTCTAGGTCAAGAAAATAGGGCATGACCTTTGCTAATTTTCTTGACCTAGCAGTGCCCCATTCTCAACCGAAACGGAAATTAATCAACATTTCAGAAGAAAGGGGTAACTATTTGTCCCTGCACAAAAAAAAGGCCTACATATAGGCACAACCAACATATAGGCCCAAACTGCAGCATTCCAGAAATTTTCTTCAAATAGTGGCCCTGGAGGTTTGGTAGCTTCCCAAAAGGTGGTAGCTTCAAATTTTCTCCATATGTGCAGGAGAGTTGAATTTTACTCCAAAGAAGCACCACCTCCCTTTCAAAATTACCAATGAGCCATAACCCCACAAGAGGATCGCTATATGATTAATTTCTGGTTTACTCTTGGAAGAAAAATTTGCGGCTCAAAAAGTGAAACATAACTCTTGGAAGATAAAAATTCAGAGATGCAATCTACTTACTCCCAGATTGTAGCAACTGCAGGACTGCATCTCTCTCTCTCTCTGTCAGTGATCAAAGAAACTAACTATAATTACCAACCAAGCAGAGCAGCCTCCAAGCTACTGCTGATGATTTCTGCAATGAACTTGAGGAAGCTCAGCTCAAGTGTTTTTAAACCTATCAGTATTTCATCTTTTTACTGTGCCATCTAGGATTAAGTTCATTCAACATGGCCAATTTATTTATATATAATGTGGCAAAATCTTTTCTAGTTGTAGTACCAACACATATAGTACATTTTAGTAGCTGTTGAATAGTCTTTTCTTAATTGAAGATACCCAAAATAGAAGCACGGAAGCAGAAGAAAACTAATTGTAAATGAAACATTGCTACACTAAGGCATTAGATTTGTAAATAAACAGTATGAAAGAAAATAAGAACCAATCATGACAAATCAGCGAAGCATTGGATAGATCAAAACAAGGAGCAATCTTTGATTTCCCCTTTCTTGCTTCCTTATGTGTGACCCTGGCCCGAGCAAAAATAACATACATGGGAATGTAGTATTAATTAACTTTGTGTTCAAAGCTTACTGTAAAATCAGGGTACACATATTTAATACAGGGACTAAGTGATTTAGCAAACATCTGAATCTGTATTGAAAAAAACTGAATCCTAGCAAGACGGTCGCCAATCCGTATAGAAGTATGGAAGCAACCAAATAATCCAGGAATCATGGCTACTGGTGCTATCAATGTTGTTAGAGGAACAAAATCTTCCGATGAAGAACTGTTCCAAATATACACTCACTCAGAAAGGTAAGTGTCAAGTCCTGTTGAAATCTGAATTTGAAATTCTTCTATTTTGCTTGTAATGATTGATTATGTGGTCTATGAGCCGGTATAAATCTAAGTCACGCACAACATAAATGAAATTTCATTCACTTGTCTCTTTCTACCCTTTGAACTGCTCAAACTTGGGCCTGTCGGGTTTAGGACCTGGCTTTTATAAGCGAACAAACGATAACACAAAGGTAGCTACTAGTTGGTACTTGGGACAAGGAAATAAAGCGCTTAAACGACAAAGATAACACAAAGAATATACATACTCATGTGAACTCCAAATGAAAATTTATAGTAGAATGCAAGCAATATACATACTCATGCAAGAAAAATTATTAACTATTAAATGACAACGTTGTAGCAGTACCGTTTAAGTGCTAGTGTTGGGTAGATGGACCAAATGCTCTCTTCATTCCACATAATTTTTTTATTTTTGGTACTAATAAAAAAATAATAGGAATGCATAGATGTAGTTTCTAATAAGAGTTCTCTTTATTTTGTTACTGCGGTAGTACAAAATTAACTTCCGTTGGAGCAATGGCTGGAGGGCTGATTCAGCTTTGGAACGAGTGGGCCACCCAAATCCTCATACTGCTCATCTTTCCACTACAATTTTTTTCCTCTTTCTCTTCGCTAGGACCCGTCGGCGTGGCCCCTCCACCATGCTGAAGATCCTCCTTTGGTGGCATACCTCATGGTCGAATCAACCGCTTTCCATCAATGGCTCATTGCGGGAGCATGGGCTGGTGGTGTTTTGGGGGGGAGAGCACACTGGAAGGGGGGAGGAAGCAGGTAGAGAGGCGCTTACCGCAGGCGGGAGGGAGCAGGTAGGTAGGCGGCAAGGCGGGCTCCAATGGGCAACGGCGAGGGATCCGGCAACAGAGATGCAATCGATGGTGGCGAGGGCAGGGGTGGGAGGCGACGGAGGAGCGAGGGTGGGAGGGCCGGTTGTGAAACAGTGATAGGAAGGGGATGGAGGGAGGGAAAAGGCTGTAGTGGGGGAGGGTTAGCAATGGCGCACCTTTCAGGGGTGCGCCATAAAAACAGTGATAGCAATGGCGCACCTCCTCCTGGTGCGCCATTACTAACATTTTTTTTGGTATATCAATGGCGCACCTTTTAGGGGTGCGCCATAGAAACAGTGATAGCAATGGCGGACCTTCTCCTGGTGCGCCATTACTAACTTTTTTTTATTTTTTTGGATTTTAGTTTGCATGTAATATTTTAGAATTATATGACATGGTATGATACAAAGTGTGTATGTTGGTGGTTGTTGTGTAGTTGGTTCACTATGATACAAAGTTATCTATAGCGTAGGAACCACATGTAGAATCCTTATGGTCAGGTGCTACTTAGTTAAAAAGAGTACGGTTTTTTCAGACATGCAAAAGCATTGTGACTCGATCTTTGCTATATTTTCGCAATCTTCTTGCCCTTCTTTCTCGCGGTTGAATAATTTAGCCCCGAAACCCCTTGAGTTCTTCTCTTGAATGGACGTCCTTTAGGTAGGGTGGTCCTGCTTCTTCTTGTGGTGTATGGTACTTCATTGTCGTCATCATCTTCCATCTTCGGGTTGCCGTACTTGTCGAAGTCTTGCTCATTGGCGACTCCATCCATTCTGATGATGTTACTTTTGCCTCTCCTCATGACAACACGACTGGGCTTTGACGGGTCGGTAATGAAGAAGCATTGGTCCACTTGGCAAGCCAGTACCCATGGCTCATTTTTCACGATGACGTTTGCGCCCGCGGTCTTGGATTTGGCTTCTGGTATAACCATGGTGGTGAAATACCTGTCTTCTTTTAGGACACTCTTGGCCCATCTGACATCGGGACCTTCTCTCCAGCGTAGCTCAGCTCCTAGATCTCCTCGATCCTTCCATAGTATCTGTCCTTGTCGTTACCGGTGTAGGATTCCATCGTTACCCCGGAGTTCTGATAATCTCTCTTCATGTCCTTTTCCTCGGTGTAGAATGTGTAGCCGTTGATATCGTACGCCTCATAGGTCATCAGGTTATGCTCGGCGCCCGGTGACAAGGCGAATATGAGTTTTTGTTCCGCGAAAGAATCCTCATGTAAAGGGTACGACAGAAGAATGTCCTTGAACCAACGCGTGAAACATGAGTTTTTCTCTTTGATTATATCTCCGTCCGTCCTCTGTTGGCCTCGGTTATTGTACATCTTCTCAATAAAGGTTTTGTGCTCTACCACCCAAGGATCGACCACGTCTATGTGTTGTAGCACGACTAGGTTTGCTCTTTCAAAGTCGGCGAGTCGACCCTTGAAGTTGACATGCATTTCGCGGCGACCCTCGCGGTGACCCCATCCAGCGAGCCTGCCGAGGTGCCTATTAACAGACAGACCAACAGGGATTTCGATGCCTAGATAATTCGTGCCGAAGGAGATGCACTCTTCGGTTAGAAAGCCCTTGGCTATGCTTCCATCTGGACGTGCCCTGTTGCGAACGTATCCTTTGATGACACCATTCGTCCTTTCGAACGGCATCATGCTGTGCAGGAACGTCGGCCCGAGTTGGATGATATCCTTGACGATATGGACCAGCAGATGCACCATAACGTCAAAGAATGCGAGCAGGAAGTAATCCTCAAGCTCGCATAGTATCACCATGATCTCTTCCTGTAGCCTTCTGAGTTGCTTCACGCCAACCGACTTCCGAGAAATGACGTCGAAAAAGTTGCATAGGCCAAATAGCATTTCATGGATGTGCGCGTCCATGATCCCATGGATTGCAACTGGAAGTATCTGCATCATCAGCACGTGACACTCGTGATACTTCATCCCGCTGAACTTCTGCTTCGCTGAGTCTAGGTATCTGCTTATCTTCCTTGCCAAACCGTAAGGAAGTTTTACTCCTACGAGGCAGGTGAAAAACTGCTTGATCTCCTTCCGACTTAGAGTGAAGCACGCGGGAGGGCATTCATATTCGATCTTCTTGGCCTTTTTGCCTTTCTTGCGACGACTTTCCGTGTCCTTCGCATCATCATCATCATCATCATCATTAGGGAGTTTTGCGTGAAGATTCTCCCTGATGCCCATTGATTGCAAGTCTGCCCTTGCTTTCAGCCCATCTGTGGTCCTCTCTAGCATGTTGAGCAGGGTACCAAGCAGACTCTCGCACACGTTCTTCGTGATATGCATGACATCAAGGCTGTGAGGCACACGGAGGATCTTCCACTATAGCAAGTCCCAGAAAACAGACCTCGTTTTCCATACCTTTAGTAGTGGCTCTGGCGCCTTTCGCTTTTTTCCCAGTAGTGGGCACTCTTTCCAATTTTTCAACAACTCGTCTATTTCCTCGCAGCTCCTCGTATGTGGGGGTCTTCAGGGTTCGGTTTCACCGTCGAACAGATCCTTGCGTTTTCTCCATGCGTCATCGTCGCGAAGCCACCTTCGATGTCCCATGAACACGGTTTTCGAAGACCCGGGATCTCTATCTAGCTGGCGATACGTTGTGTCATCCGTGCACCTGACGCATGCACTAAATACGTGGACCACCTGCCCCACGACATATCTGTAACTGAGAAAGTCGTGCACCCTCGTGAGTAGTGCGGCTCCCATAGGGAATTATTGTTTCACTGCGGCGTCCCACGTATTGGCTGGTGTTTTCCACAGTGTGTCTAGCTCCTCTTTCAGCAGCCCCAGATACAGATTGTTGTCGTTCCCTGGTTGTTTCGGCCCTTCAATTAGCATACTCATGTGAATGTACTTCCTCTTCATGCACATCTAGGGGGAAGGTTGTACATCCACACAAACACATGCCAGGTGCTATGTGTGCTTCTCTGGCTGCCAAATGGATTGACTCCATCTGTGCTCGCACCCAGCATGATTTTCCTTGGATCGTCCCCAAATTCTGGGTGTTCAAAGTTCAACGCTTGCCATTGGCTCGCATCCTTAGGGCGACTCAGCATCTTGTCTTTTTTATTTATCTCCGGATCACTTCCGTCATCTTCTCGCTTCTTCTCCTCCATATCCGCGTGCCAACGCAGGAGCTTTGCTCGCTTAGGGTCCGCGAAATACCGTTGCAGACGAGGAGTGATCGGAAAGTACCACACCACTTTTCGAGGAGCTTTCTTCCTCTTCTTGTATCGAGTGACACCGCACACCGGACATATGGTAGACTCCGCGTGCTCATCCCGATAAATGATGCAATCGTTCATGCACACATGGTATTTCACGCGCGGTAAATCCAGAGGACACACGATTTTCTTCGCCTCCTCCAAACTGGTCGGGCACTTGTTCCCCTTGGGAAGACGTTCGTGCCAGAATGACATGTTCTCGTCGAAGCATGCGTCGGTCATTTTGTGTTTTACCTTCATCTCCAAAGCCATGAGCGTTACTTTTAGGCGGGTATCCTCGGGCCTGCATCCTTCATACAATGGAGTAACTGCGTCTATCTCCAGTTGATCCAGCTTGGCTTTCTCTCGGGCGGCAGCTCTTGCGTTAGCCTTCTCCTTGAGAAGCAGCTCTTGAATATGAGGGTCCTGCACCCAGCCCATCGATGGTCAATCGTCGTCTGCTTCGGCATCTTCATCTTCATGATCATGCCCTTCATCTTGATCTTCCTTATCATCATGTCCGACATCTTCTACATGATGACTGTGTCCTGCATCTACTTCGTGATCATGTCCTGGAGATTCTTCGTCTTCTCGCTCGCCCTCGCTGCTATTGTCTTGCTTCCCTTCCTTATTTCTTGCCCGGCCCCCATGGACAGCTTCATAATCATCTTCATCACCTTGCCATTGATAGCCATCCATGAAACCACGCATGAGCAGGTGGTCCCGCACCTGTCTGGAATCCGGGTCCATAAGACTCTTCAGCTTGCATCTTCGACATGGACATCTAATCGCCTTCTCGTTCTTTTGAAGCATCTCGGCCTTCGCGGAGCTAAAAAACCTATTCACGATGGCTTCGGTCATTGTGCGGACCATGGTCGCCTGTGGGGTAGAGCAAAACGATATTTTAGAACCAAATTTTTTTTGGCATGACTTTGCCTAAAAATAGGACCAAAAAGAATGCATAGTGCCAAATTCTCGCCGAAATGGAAATGAATCAATATTCCGATAAAATATTGGCAACATTTAGGGGAGGGTCATCACCACAAACAGTGGCGCACCACAAACATACGTAGATCTAGGCCATAAAAAGTGTGTACGTTGGAGGGAGAAAAAAGTAGATCTAGAACATAAAGAAAGCTTTCCCCTTACTTACCTATCAAAAAAAGGAATTTAACTACTTAATTTGGGTGAATCTATGGTGCAAATGAGGTGAGGAGGAGAAGGCAGCCGAGACCAAGCTTGGTAGCTAGAGGTGGAGAGAATGAAGTGGGGAAAGTGACTGTGGTAGGTGGCTGTAAAAAATTAAATATCTAGCTGCTCTGAGGTTACCAATGGCGCACCTCCTAAGAATGCGCCATTGGTAACCAGGGTTACTAATGGCGCACCTGGTGCATGGTGCGCCATTAATAGTTGAAACTAGTAATGGCGCACTTCCACCTGGTGCGCCACTGCTAAGTCTGGGGAGGGGTGTGGGGCCAGGACACAACTAGTAATGGCGCACCACACACCAGGTGCGCCATTAGTAATATGGCCATTAATGGTGCACCAGTATCTGGTGCGCCACTGCTATATAGTAGTGGCGCACCACATACATAGTGTGCCACTAATGTCTATATTAGCTATAGCCCTTTTCTAGTAGTCTGGCATTCCTTCTGCATGGCGAGCTCCCACCGGACGAGGCCACAACAAGACAAATCCAGCACCGGGCCCCATCCTCAACATCATCAATCTCGAGCTCGCCCAACGCAGCACCGCCAGCATCTTCCAACGGTGCATCGAGCTAGAGAAGGGAGAGGAGATCCTCCTCGACATCCACCAGGGCGAGTGCGGGCACCATGCCACCTCCAGGACCCTGATGGCCAAGTCCTTCCACCACGGATTCTACTGGCCGACCGCTTAGGAGGCGGCCAAGAAGTTAGTCGACAAGTGCGAGGGCTGCCAGCGATTCAGCATGCAAAGCCACCTACCGGCTATGGCGCTCCAGACAATCCCGCTCTCCTGGCCCTTTGCCGTCTGGGGGCTGGACATGGTGGGTCTCTTCAAGACCGCATGAGGCGGCATGACGCATTTGTTGGTGGCCATCGACAAATTCACCAAGTGGATCAAGGCTAGGCCGATCAACAAACTGGACGGCCCCACGGCCATCCGGTTCATCGAGGATATCACAGTACGCTATGATGTTCCCCATATCATCTTCACTAACAACGGAACAAACTTCACCAAGGGCGCGCTAGCGCGTTTCTGCTCCAAGCAAGGCATCCGGCTCGACCTGGCTTCCGTCGCTATACATAGTCAAACAACCAGGTGGAGAGGGCAAACAGCCTAATCCTGTCCAGCATTAAGCCCTGGCTCGTAATGCCACTGGTCAGGTCAGTCGGCTGTTGGATCGATGAGCTACCAGCTATACTTTGGAGCCTCACGACCATGCCCAACCGGTCAACCGGCTACACCCCTTTCTTTCTCATGTACGGGTGCGAGGCGATCATCCCCACTAACATCAAGTTTGACTCACCTCAGGTCGCCTTGTACATGGAGAAGGATGCAAGGGAGGAAAGAGAAGACGACATCGACCTGCTCGAAAAAGCACATGAACTGGCCTTGTGCCGGATGACCATCTACCAGTAGAAGCTCTTGCACTATCACAGCAAGCGGATCCGGGTGCTCTCCTTCCGTGAAGTTCAAGCTATCCTCCCCATGGGAGGGACCATTCATCGTCAGCAAGGCACAACACAATAACGCGTACTACCTGATAGACGCCCAAAAGCCACAAAAACGCAAGAGAGACGCCTACGACGTGGAGACGGAGGACCCCTGGAACGTGGCGCTCCTCTGCCCGTTTTACCGCTAGAAACCAGTGTATGTATGTATCCTTTCCTTTTGGGTTTATGAATGCAATGAGTACCCCAAGCTGGATTTTGGGACACACCTGTTCTCGCTTCATACCAAAATTTTCAATTTAATTCACCGGCTCCCGGATCCGGCTCCCGGTCCCGGGGATTAGCCGGCTAGTCCTAAGGTCCTCCTCCAAGGTAGATCAAGTAGTGTGAGCTGAGTAAGTCTTCCCACCCCTCCCATCCATAGACCGGCTCCCGGCTATCTGGCTCACGGGGTCCAGGGCGGCAAAGCTTGGCACACACGAAAAATCGATCGCCAGGGGGTCGCCAGCTAGGTTTAACCGGAGCATTTTCTTGCCTCTGTCACTTACTTCACCGAAAAACCCTCGAGCTTCCTAAGCTTAGAGCCGGCTCCCTCGAGGCAGACACCCCATCCCAGCTATAGACCGGCTCCCGACTATTGGGCTGGCGGGGTCGAAACCAAGTGGGAAAAGAAACTAAGATGATGGAACCAAAAGGGCACGCTGACACACAGAAAAATGGACTTTGCAACAAACAGAAAAACTTCGTAAAACATAGAAGGCCCACGGCTGCGAGTTCATTACATTTACACCCATAGTGGGTGGAATTGAAGTTCTAACAAAAGTGTCGGGATAAAAGAAAAAACAGAGGACTCTAAGGGGTGGACGTGTTGCCTTCTCCGCCACCACCCGCGGTAGCTCCCGCTTCCTGGTCCCGAGCCGGCTCGGTGTCGGTGTAGTCATCGGTACTGGAGCCGGCATCCTCGTCGTCCGTCTCAGCGCCACTTCCCTCAGGTCGTCCAGTGCAAGTGCGTACTAGTCCTTTGGAATCACCATGCCGTACGCCTGGTGCTCAGGGACGTATTCGTCCTAGACGGCAAAGGATGCAAGGTCGTTGGCTCACTCGGACAGCTCATCGGCCACCGCCTCCAGATCCATGTCGGTGTCAGCACCCTGGGCCGTGAGCAGGCTCAGGTCTAGCTCAGGGTACCATTACCTTGCAATATAAGGGCCATGCCCGCACTAGCGCACGTGGCGGAGGTCCTCTAGGCATTCACTCGAGCCACCGTGACAGCTGGCTCATCGAAGCTGGATCCACCATGCTCGGCCAGAGGACGCGGACCAATGCCTCGCTGGACGCCTAAAGTCGCTTCAAGGCGCGAACCACCACCTCCAGCCTCACCCTGGCGGCGATCCCCACCTCGTTCAGGGTCCAGGGGCATGCGGCCCAACGGCAACCCCCTGTTCCTGCTGGCCCTCACGATGGGCTGCCACGGCCGCCTCAGCGGCCTACTGCGTGCGAGGGAAGAGCCCTAAGAAGAAAAGAAGGATGAACAAAAAGGCCGACCGAAACTAGAAACGAGTAGCGGAAAGGACGGGACGACAAGATCTTACCATGCAGCATGCGGTCTATCCAATGCCCCTGCTCCCGCAGCTCCGACTCCCTAGGGGACCACTCCTGGAGCCGGCACTCGTGCTCGCTCCGAGCCATTTGCGCCTCGCCAGCCGCATGCACCAACGGCGTCCTTGGCCTCCAGCTCCTAGCGGTGGACGCGCTCCCACTCCTCGACCTTCTAGTGAAGGGCAGACTCGCGGCCCGATAGCTCCTGGTGAATGGCTGCCTCGCGGTCCATCAGTTCCTAGCGGTGGGCTGCGTCGCGCTCGATCGCCGCCACCTACGCCCGAGACACCTCCTCGCGGAACCGCTCGCACTCCATGGTCACGGAGCTTTGCTGATCGCCGAGGTCCATGACCTAGCTAGCATTGGAGGTTAACCGCCTCAGTGTTGGTGTCTGCCCGGGACGGAAAAAACCCCAATCAGAAGACAAAAGAAAGAGAAGGTGATTCAGCCCGCCTTCGCGGCATCCGACTCAAATCCCAAGGGCGGTACCTCAGAAATCACGAAGACCTTACCTCGCAAGTCCTGGGACAGGGTGGCCAGCCGACCATCGTTCTCCCAGTACAAGATCATCAAGGAGTTGTACGCAGTCACCCGACGGTCGTGCGTCGCCTGCGGATAACAAAAATAGCATGCAACATTAGACCTGACCCACCTACCCCACAACCGGCTCGAGTCTCGAGGGTACACCAAGTGGGTGTGCTAGTGCACCCTCACTGGAAAAAGCGCCAAGAAGAAGACAAAGAAAGGAAGAAAGGTTACCTCAACGATCTGTTCCAGCTGCACCACCCGGTCATTACCTGCCCGGGCGTGTTGCGCCGTCTGGGGCGGCAGGCGGCGAACGCCTCGACTGCGGCAGACATTGCCTCCACGAGAGCGCTCGTCGGATCACAGGCAACCGGTCGGCTAGCCGTGGCCCAGCTTTGCTTCGACCGGCCTCCGTCCACCGGCCCGCCCTTGCCTGAGGTCACCAGGGGGCCATGTCCTCCCGGCACCATCGTGCCAGTGGCCCCGGACGAGGAGCCCGTGCCGCTCAACCCCTTGGGTGCCTCGTCCTCCCGCCTTGATCCTTCGCTATCGGCCTCTCCCGCCCGACTCAGCTTGGGAGCCGGTGCTCCCATAGCCGGATCATCCCAAGCCGGCACCTCTGGCGCCGGTGCCTCCGGAGGCGGCACCTCTGGAGCGAGCATGTCCAGAGGGGGTGCCCCTGCCGCCGTCGCTTCCACATACAGGGGACCAGCCGCCCCCGACGGCATGTCCTTTCCTCCTTCGGGGCCCGCGCCACAGTACACCCTTGGCGGCACGTCACCCGCCCCTGAGGGGTCCACCTTCCTCCTCCTCCGTAGCATCCGCGGCCGTTTCCGCCTGTCGCGTGGGGTCATGACGGTCCTTGGACCGCGTATCCCGGCCCTCGGGGAAGGGCTCCCACGACTGGCCGGCCGCCTCCCTGTGTTTTGACTCATGACTAAGTTAACATGACTCAAAATTAGGGCCAATTAAAATTTTTTGAGTGCATTTGAATGCTTGACTTATGTGTTATTTGCTTGCTTGTTTGATTGCTTGCTAGTGCTCTATAATTGATAAAACATCATCCTACCCACAAGAACTCTTTTCCTTGATCCCAACCCTTGTCCAATGACCATGCCATGTGAATAGGACTTAATACTATTTTTAGAAAAAATTATTTTGGTCGAAAAGCATTTATTTAAATTAGGCTTTCAAACCCCCCTGATTTGAGATTTGCACTACAAGTCCCCAAATTGGGTGGATCTTTTTCCCAAAATGCTTTATTTGGAACCTACTATATATATAATTTCCCAAAAACACCAAATATTATTTTCAAAGATTATTTTACTATTTTATTCAAAGGCTTTTTCTTAAGGCTAGAAATGGTCTTTTAAAGGGAAAAAAATTAAATGCTTTAGAAATATTTGAGAAAATTTAGGAAAACTCAGTGGACATATATAGTCCATATATAAGAGTGTCAACACATGGGCGTGTTCAAAATATTGGACAAAACCATTCAATACTATTTGTACCTATTCCCAGCATTTGAAATATTTCTATAAGAAGTATTCTCAATTAAATCCAGGAAAATTCTAGAAGGTCACATATGATATATGTGCTCATCTTGCCAAGTTTCATCTCAATAACAATTGTGTTAGTTCACCAAAATATCCTAAAACCATTCCTATCCACAGCCAAAATTGAGCAACTCTTCATTGTGAAGTATCTCCTATTGATCCCAAACATTGTGGACATGTTCTAACCCCAAATAATGATGTTACACCTTGTGGTGCAACAATGGGAGCAGATACACTTGTCCAAATCCCCTCAAACCCATTTTTGTTGATTCCAAGAATTTGTTAATATTACATTGCGAAGTTTCCCCATTGGGCCACAAACTTTTTGTGCATGTTATAGTCCCTAAAATATGCCACCACATCAAGTGGTGCATTAGGGAGGATAGTTTTTCTTAGCTAGATCTAAGCAACTCCATTTCTGATCATTTCTAGGGCTTGAAACTTTTACATTGGACACTTTCTCTCAATGTGGTCAAGACTTCTGATGTTTTGACCCCTTCCATTGCCCAAAACTCCATCAAACACCTTCTGGTAGAAAACCAAAGCTGATGTTTTGACCCCTTCCATTGCCCTCCTTGGGCCTAAAATTTTACCATAGCTCCTAGGTGATGTTTACCTCCAGTAAGCTTGGCATGGCCACAGCCCAATTATTGGCATGGTAAAACCCCCGTTTACCACCCCTGGATTGCAAGGCTTCACCTCTCTCACCATTTCCTCTATAATCTATTGAACCCCTAGAGCATCGAAGGCCACATAGACCTTGTTTATTCCCCCTAGATACCCTCGACGCTACAGGACACTCCAAAGGGACGTGGAAAACGCCATGGCATGCAGAGCTCGTGCTATGGGGCATGTTACAATGCATCCACGCACTGTAGCTTGCCCAATCAGAGGCACCCAACAACCTTGGGCGCCGGGGTCGTGTCCCCCGAGGTCTCCACGACGTCCTCAGCATGCCGGACGGTCGGCCTCCTCCTCCATTGCCCTCCTTTGTGCCCGACAGAGCTTGCCCGAGCCCCTCCGAGAGCTCGGTCCATGGTGGACCTCGGCTCAGCCATATAAGGCCTCCCCCGTACCCCTCTCGAGCTCTATCGCTTTTCCTCTCTCCCGTAGACCTCCTGGACCAACCCATTCCCCCTCTCATTCCTTCCATCGACCTCCATGGCCGAAACCTGCCAGTCGGCCTCGGCTTAAATTAGAGTCGTTAAAGGCCCTCCTTCCTCTCAAACCCAGACCATGGCGTTGCCCATGCCACCACGAAACTCCCTGCAGTCCCTCCCTTCCTCCGGGTGGCCGTTGCGCCCTGCTCATCATCGCCATTGACCACAACGGCCTCGGTCAGTGCCCTCCACGACATGGCTCTCCTCAGCGTACGTTGCGCGGCTCCACCAAACCGCCGGCCTTCCCTGAGCTACCCGGTGAGCCGAGCCTCACCGGAAGCAGCATGGGCCGCCTGCATGGGCGACGTTGGCGCCCCCCTGTCCGCTCCCAATCGGCTGAGGCGGGAGGAGGACGACGGATCTGCCAGTGGGCCCTGCCTCTTCCCGGACCCACCTCTCACCCGAAGTAGCACTCGGGTGGACCCACGGTCAGGTTAAGTGGAGGCATATTTCCCAGATTCCGCCTTAGCCTAAAAAAGGCATATACCCAAGAGTGCGCGTTCGACATGGCAGCTTGCCTGCCAGGCCAAGCCACTCGGCAGACCCATCTGTTGTCCTGCCACCTACATGCAAGATAGCCATTTAGGTAGAAACATTTTGCTCCTTTTATTTTTCTAGAGGGACAAAATAAATCCTAGAAGGTTCATCATAGCTCCAAATTTAGTGAGTCAAAATTCTAGGTTTTCCTAAAATCACGCTCTATCAGATGATGTGCTTTGCACATTTTTCCATAAAACAATTTTCTGCTCCACCAATATTTTTGTGATAACTTGTACTACGGAACCACTTTACAAAATCCTAAGGAATTGTGTTGAACTCAAAATGGAGTGATACAATTTCTTAGGTGTATCCAAATTCATGTATTAGGATGTGAACATTTTGTCTTACACTTATTCTAATATGACAAATATTGGACAATTTGTTCAAGTAAGATCCAATTTAAAGATTCCTAGGAAAATCATCCCAACTCCAAATCCAGTGGAACCACTTCCTAAATGTTTCTAAAATCATGCCCTATTTTTTGAGTGCCTCCACTCATTTTCATGAAAATATTTTCTGTTGACATCTTAAAGGATCATCATTTCCATCATTCCCACCATTCAAAACTCCCCCATGACCCACATCCACCAAAACCTCCTTGGTAATTTTCCTCATGACCATAGGAGTCCAAGAAAAAAAATCTCCTATTTAGAGAGCACCTTATTTTCTGCTTGTTGTGTTGCTTATTGTGGTTGTTTATCGATGGTAGTTGATGAAATAGACGGAGTGCTCGGAGTGGAGGAGAAGTGTGTGAAGACCTCAAAGACATGGATAAGCCAGGCTAGTAGCCCTTTGACCATGACTATGAAAACTTTTATTGCATGGCATATAGCACTTTATTTCGTTCTATTGATCATGATGATGTGGTATTCCCCTTCGGTCGGATGCCTCCGATACATTCTTATTGATACTTGCATCGTGCATGATCCTAACTCCTTTTGAAGGTTATGCGGGTGGGAGTAGTTAGGATGCTAGTAGTTGCTATGCGACTGGGATGGGAATATGCATGGTGATGGAAATAAACAGATGATTTCAAAGACTTTTTTGAAAACACCATCGGGTGCCACTAATGCGCGGGGGAGATGATGAGTTCAAAGACCACTTGAGAAAGAAGTGGTGTACCAGAACAAGTTGGTTGTGAGTTTTCGAAAACAGAGAGTTTTAAGGTCCGCTGACCGTCCCAACCTTACATGTGCGACCACTCTACCCCTATATGGGAAGGGGCTTTGTTGATTACTATGGTTGGTGCTAGCAGGGAGCCTGCATTACCAATGGGAAGAGTGAAGTGGTCACTCTCGAGACAGGGTCGTCCCGGAGTCTTTACAGGCACCAGACACACCGTTGCGTGCCCTCATCGATGAAACATGTGATGTATATCATGAGGGATGGAACCAATGTGTGGCCTCTTTGTTTAGTATCACCATGGGAAAGGCATTGTTCAGGTGCTTACCTCGAGTATGTAATATACCGCGAGTCATGGATGACATGGAAGTTCCTCGAATCTTGTGGATAAAGCGCGCAACCTCTACAGAGTGTAAAACTATTCGAATAGCCGTGTCCACAGTCATGGACAGTTGGAGGACCTACTTAAAATGCGTCTGATGTTTTTCACAAACTTGGCGTGTGTGTGTGCAGGACACAGAGGTGATACTTGAGTTAAGTCAGATGACCTGACGTGATGACTGAACACGAGGTGTTCAATCCCTGTTTATGATGATATCTATATCTTGTTCATATGGATATCTGCCAACTATTGATGCATGCTGACGTACTTACTTGATCATGTCATTGCATTCAAAATTATCTTTCTACAAAAGACCTACTTAGTGCTATATCATGCATTGTTATTGCCTTGTTCCATCATGGGTTGCTTGCGAGTACATTCATAGTACTCATTGGCTTGCCACTGGTTATTTTATTGGCTAGGCATGAAAGATTAGGTTATGATGAAGATTACCACGGTGACGTACGTGCGAGCTAGGACGCTTCCCAGTCAGAATGCCTGTAGGGTTAAGGCAGATGGCATGGGTTCACGCTATCATTGAAGATTTCCGCTGCAATCATATGAAGTCTTGGCCATAAAGGCCATATTTGAGTACAAACGGTATGTAATGGATGTAAGACTCTTGTTATTCAGTTTCTGTGTGTTCAGTGAGCATTGATCTCTGGGATCATTGTGCACGTAGATTTGGTGATAACGACTTATGAGTCGGGGTCCCCACAGAGCTGGTATCAGTGCCATCCTGACTGTAGGAAGCCCTTAGTTAGCATGGATGTTAGTTAGGACAAAACTATTTTTCTAGACCCTTCAAAATCACTTACCAAAACCTCTATATTTCTCGCCTCTCCTAAAATTCCAAGGGTAGCAAAGTTTTTTGCCTGAGCACTTCCACCACTTTTCTCTTAGCTCTCCTCGTGTGCTTTTCCAAAACTTTGCAAATTGTCGCTACTACCCTTGTGCCCCTGACCACGGGATTCCTTGTAATCCTCGTGGGTAACCTGGAAGGAAGCCACCCTGCCAGACGATTGCCGACATATCTTGGACCCAAGTTGGCGACACTAGACAAGGAGCTACCAACAGAAGATACCTTCTCGAAGGATGAGGATATCAAGACTCAGAAGATGGTGGCACCCTCGGCACTGCCCAAGTTTGATGCCGCCTTAGCCTTCGATGACTAGGGCACAAGACATGCAATGCCATGATATGCATCACTAATGGAGCAACCATGTATATTTTGTTGTTGTGTCGGCAACCACCGGTGGATGAGAACCTTGCCATTTATTCTGCCTCACTATAGTGAGAAGGTAAACGGTCCTCATCATCGTCCGCTCTTGGTGACGATGATATCGTCAACGAGACCGATAGGATACAACTCTACCATGCCTTTTCAATGTCATTGCATAAAGGATTTCCTCCCTGGAACCCTCGATGTCTAAAGGGACAAGAAGGCATTGTCACGATCACGAGGACACCAGAAGACCCTGTCAACAACAACCGTGAAGAATCACCTTCGTCGGCAACTCAACAGACCCGAAGTCGTCAAGGACTCTTCAGGCGCAACCAGGATCATTTTGATGAACAACAACCAAAGACATAGCCACACACGAAGAAGACCGAGAAGACTAAGTGGACTCCTCTCCAAGACACGAAGCAAGCACGGCTAATGAGTCCAAGAATCCCTAGAGTACGATAGGTCGTGTGTCCCCCATGCGAAGTCGAGTCCGTATGATGGTTCAGATGGAACCATGATGTGTGGTTCTTGTTTTGCCCATTTGTGCTTTGTGTAGGTCATGCTTTTGCCCTAGGCAACAAGCGCGCGACTATATCACCTACCTTACCATGATGTTTGTGTTTGGCCTTTTCGGCACTTTCTTGATTGCACTTGCACTATACCACCCCGTTAGGCACTCTCATCTATGCTACTTTCCCTCTTCCCCCACTCATCAGCTGAAGACCGACATGACAAGATGCACCAAGTATCCACCTCGACGGACAGCTAGCGTTGAAGACTATGACCGAAACTTACTCAACCAAACGCAACCCCATAGGGTTAGGCTCTTCCCTCAAGATTGGAAACCACCTCCCCAAACCAACCTAGACCTCACAAGCTCCCCCATCACAAACCTCTGATCACGTGTTTAATACATGGATTTGCCAGAGCACTTATTGAGCTTCAATAACCCCTGCTTAGCACTGGCTTCATTACGGAGCTAGTGATCATAGTGAGCAAACATCCTTTATTCTTACGCTAGCACTAGAACCTTTATGCCATATGAAGGATCATTCTAAGGGTATACGATTTGTGGATATTTATTTGATTTACCCATAATAGATGTCCTAAGGAAGCAGTTGAGACCCTTTGGTGGATTACGAGGCTTAATGTTGGTAGACGAACTTGGTGGATCAAGATTGGTAGATTAACATAACTTACTTGTACCTTGAGAAAATTGGATTAGTCGGACAAATATGACCACATCCTGAAATACTTGGTGGATCAATGACTTGACTTTGGAAAGTAATGTAGATAGTGGATTGATGGTGATATGATGTTGACTGGAGTAACTAGTAGGAAGCTCTTACAAGTTGTAAAACTTGGATTTAAATAGGTGATCCTATTAGGTGCTCGGGATCAATCAAACCACGTGGTTCGGAGTAATTGGGATTTAATCGGATGAACTTGATCTTGATACCATGTTTTTTGGTGGAAGACAAACCAGGAATATTGGATAGTTGTTAGAAGCGATTCAAGGATCCATGTGCACCTAACATCAGAGTTCAATGCATCATGATGGGGGTTGATGGTTATGCTCTAATGAGATAGTTCTTCCTGGAATTTGGGGATTTAGGAAATCTAGAGATATATGGGACGACACTGGTATTGGATTTGTAGCAATAATAGGTCATGTAATAGTTGATGGTATTCGTGGATCGGTTAATTGGATTCGTAGGAAGGAAACGAGATCTTGGAGTGGTTTATTACGTGTTTCCTTGGCATAGTAATGCAATACCTTAGACCTTGGTTAGGTCAGTAGGACACTTGGATTAGTAGTGTCATGATCAAGCTTAGCGGTTTGTAAATTATCCTGAGGATTTTATATAGGGATAAATGTGAGTTAGCTATAGTATACATATGAGATTTTCAGTATAGTCCTTCTCTCAAAAGCTTAGATATATGTGTAGCATGTGTAATATTGGAGTTGACTTTTATGAGATGATACCTTAGAGGATATAGAGTGATTTTGTTTGGAGTAATAGGCAGTACTATTGGCATCTAATAGTTGTGCTCAGGATAAGATGTTAGACATTCACTCACATCTTAAGCTCCTTGAAACCCCAAAGCTTTACCGGACCATGGCGCGGACGGATTATGACCATAGGTCTTCGATCTAAGTCATTTGACTATGGCCGATACTCCACCCCGACCTCCACCAGACATGTTCATATGGAAGATGGCCACAAGGACCTGTATTAGGTTACACCACAAACCCATGGTCAAGTTGCCACCCGAAACAAACGACTTCCTCTCTCACACATCCCATGAGAAATGTGTTTATGTGGTATTTGGAGGAATATGTTGTTATCCTCACGCATGACATACTTATTTACCCAATGAGAGGAAGGAACAGCTTAGTCATGCTCGGACAAGCCCTAGGAACACCCATTACCATGCCTCTCAAGTATAAGGTGTCACCATTGAAGGAGTTGGACTCCGCGAAGCACCCTCCCTGTGATTGCGACCACTGTGATTGCGAAGCCACGACAACGATGAACAAGAAGCAAAAAGAAGTCAACCACCACTCCTCTGCCGGCTACATCAACTAGACTACATCTCGAATCACTGACGTTCAAGCCCGATGAAGCCCTTGGACATCAAGAGGATTAAAGAGACCCTTTCTTTAAGTACTGGCCTATCAGTTCCTGGCTCGGATGGAAATGAGAAGTTGATGGCACCCTCACTCCTCCACCCTGACGGTGTACGTTGAGCATGACGTCCTTGCTCCCTTTAGGTGCCTGACACGGAGTGGAACGACTGTCATGACCTCATTGCTATCCCCTTTTTTGGTTCAATCAAGGGCGTGAACCTAACTCGGTCACGGTGCACCACCTACCAAGGGTAGTTCAACCCACTTGCCAAGCATCAGACCTTGGGGATTAGATGGCTGATCTATACTCTAAATAGTCAGATTACCTAGAACCCCACTAAAACCTTCCGAGATGGTGGAACCCATCTTGACACCAAGCCTCTAAGCTCGGTCTTAGGGGTGAAACTCAGGCAGACCTTGCCACAGAGAGACGAGTAGACCAAACACTCAAAGACCCTCCAGAAACGTGTGTCCATGACGATGAAGACAAATGACCAAGGAAGAATGAAGAAATCTACCGGGGCAACCTACTCAAGCAGAAGCTCTCGACTCAAAGCCTACAATGACATGCTTCAACGCTCTCAAGGATGAAGACCACCTATGACTGAAGATCCCCTGCTTTAAGAAAGATAGGGACTTCCCCATCAGCGGGAAGCTACAACCTTGACCCCTCCTATTCTAAACCTAAGACATCTTGATGTCACTAACCAACATGAGCAACCTAAGGAATAGCACTCATACACACTATTTTGCCACGTATTCCTACTTTGGGATACACACGCAAGCCAAGCCCACCAGGACCTCGTTCACTGAACCCTTAACCATTAGGCAAGCCTAACATATTGCAAGAATCCCGTTCACCCTTAGACAAAGTCAACACTACACTCGAAGACATATCATAAGGCACTTCAAGATCCAGAAGGACAACCACGCTCGAGCAGAAACAACATGCAAAGTGAAGACTACCTCACCTCTGAATTTCTGCATCTCATCTACGCCTAGCCTAAGAATCTCATGGACGAGATTCTTGTAATGGGGGTAGGTCTATCACACCCTATGTTCTGACTCATGACTAAGTTAACATGACGCAAAAATTAGGGCGAGCTAAACTTTTTGAATGCATTTGAATGCTTGACTTGTGTGTTATTTGCTTGCTTGTTTGATTGCTTGCTAGTGCCCTATAATTCATAAAACATCCTCCTACCCTCAAGAACTCTTTTCCTTGATCCCAACCCTTGTCCAATGATCATGCCATGTGAATACGACTTCAACCTATTTTTACAAAATTTTATTTTGGCCAAAAAGAATTTATTTACATTAGGTTTTCAAAACCCCCTGATTTGAGATTTGCTTTACAAGATCCCAAATTGGGCGGATCCTTTTTCCCAAAATGCTTTATTTGGAACCTATTATATATATAACTTCCCAAAAACACTAAATATTATTTTTATAGATTATTTTAGTATTTTATTTAAAGGATTTTCCTTAAGGCTAGAAACGGTCTTTTAAAGGGAAAAACTATTTAAATGATGTAAAAATATTTGAGAAAATTTAGGAAAACTCAGTGGACATATATTGTCCATATATAAGAGTGTCAACACATGTTCATGTTCAAAATATTGGACAAAACCCTTCAAAACCATTTCTTCCTATTCCCAGCATTTGAAATCTTTCTATACGAAATATTCTCAATTAAATCCAGGAAAATTCTAAAAGGTTACATATGATATATGTGTTCATCTTGCCAAGTTTAATCTCAATAACAATTGTTTTGGTTCACCAAAATATCCTGAAACCATTCCTGTCCAGAGCCAAATTTGAGCAACTGTTCATTGTGAAGTATCTCCTATTGAGCCCAAACTTTGTGGACATGTTCTAATACCAAAATAATGATGTTAGACCATGTGGTGCATCAAGGGGAGCACATACACTTGTCCAAATCCCCTCAAACCCATTTCTATTGATTCCAAGAATTTGGTAATATTACATTGCCAAGTTTCCCCATTGGGCCCCGAACTTTTTGTGCATGTTATAGTCCCTAAACTATGCCACCAAATCAACTGGTGCATCAGGGAGGATAGTTTTTCTTAGCTAGATCTAAGCAACTCCATTTCATCCCATTTCTAGGTTATGAAACTTTTACATTGGACATTTTCTCTAAATGTGGTCAAAACGTGTGATCAAGCTTATTTATACCTATTTCTCAATCTTGTTAACTCTCATGTCAATCACAGCAACTTAGCTGGGCCAAAACTCCATCAAACATCTTCTGGTAGAAAACAAAAGTGATGTTTTGACCCCTTCCCTTGCCCTCTATGGGCCTAAAATTTTACCACAACTCCCACGTGATGTATTTTACCTCCAGTAAGTTTGGCATGGCCACGACCCAATTATTGGCATGGTAAAACCACCATTTACCACCCCTGGACAGCAAGGTTTCACCTCTCTCACCATTTCCTCTTTAATCTATTGAACCCCCAGAGCATCCAAGGCCACATAGACCTTGTTTATTCCCCCCTAGATACCCTAGATGCTAGAGGACATGCCAATGGGCCACGGACAATGCCATGGCATGCAGAGCTCATGCTCTGGAGCACGCTACAGTGCATCCATGCACTGTAGCTTGCCCAATCAGAGGTACCCGACAACATTGCATTCAAAATTAACTTTCTGCAAAAGACCTACCTAGTGCTATATCATGCATTGTTATTGCCTTGTTCCATCATGGGTTGCTTGCGAGTACATTCATAGTACTCATTGGCTTGCCACTGGTTATTTCGTTGGCCAGGCATGAATGACTAATTTATGACGAAGATTACCATGGTGACTTACATGCGAGCTAGGACGCTTCCCAGTCAGAATGCCTGTAGGGTTAAGGCAGATGGCATGGGTTCAGGCTATCGCTGAAGATTTCTGCTGCAATCATATGAAGACTTGGCCACATAGGGCATATTTGTGGACAAACGGTATGTAATGGATGTAAGATTCTTGGTATTCGGTTTCTATGTGTTCAATGAGCATTGACCTTTGGGATCACTATGCACATACATTCGGTGATCATGACTTATGAGTCGAGGTCCCCACACGCGCCAAGCCTCGTTCTCCCTCTCCTCGTTGGTGCCCGGCGGCACCGTGCCCGCGACATCGCTCGCCGAGGTCCTCCCCAGGGCATGTGCTTCCCTGGGCAGACGGAATAAGAGGGGAGGGGAGAAGGAACAATCAGGAGAACGGGATTAGGGTAGGCTAGCTTACCCGATAACGATGGGGACCGCCCTCCACGCGGGGCCCGTCGGGACAACCCACCTCCTCTTGCCGCCGCCTCCATGGCTGCTGCCCAGCTGCTTGACGACAACCCGTTTTAGTGTTGGTCCGGGGCCGGCCACCTGTTTCGCCTTGTCGCCAGCCGCCATGTCATTCCGGCTGGGCTCGTCGCTAACCCGGCGAAGACGCGTCCTCGGCAGCTCCAGGGCCTCGTCCTCCGAGGCCTCGATCTCCTCCAGAGCCTCTGCATCACGTGACTCTTCCGACATAGTGTCATTGTCAGTCCAATCCCACAAATTTGGAAGGGGAGGGGACTCACCCGTCGACTCGGTCGCCTCCATCTCCATCTCCACCCCCAGCCTCGGATGCGCCGGCTCGATCCGAGTCGGCCGGCTCCACATCATCGACGTCATCCACCTCCTCCGGGTCCAAATCCACCAAGTCGGTTGTCGGCTCCCCATACTCCTGCAATGAGGGAAAGACGTGCAAGCTGGGAGTCACTTTTCGCTATCAAATCGAGGCGGCACCTTCAGTAGGGAAAAGGAAGACAAGCCGGTTGCTTCACTTACCAGTGGCGCCGGATGGCTCCGGCTGTATGGGGGTTTCCCCCACTGCGAACTCCCCTCCTTCAGCTTCGCCGTGGAGATGGCGTTCACCCTCCGAGCCACGTGAACTAGCTTCAGCACCTTAGTGGAGAGCCGGGAGGGGTCATGCCGGCCCCCATCTCACAGATGAGATGTGGCCGGCTCTTTAGCAGCTGCGCCCGGTGCGCCACCATCATCGTTAGCAGATCGGGCACCGTCAGGCCTTCCGCCCCTATCATGAGTTGCACCCGCTCGCAGAGCCGGTCTGCTATCTCTCAGGTCCGAGGTGGAGCCGTCCGCCAGTTTAGCATTGCCACTAGCGGCACGTTGACGAAGTCGGGGAGGTTGATTTAGTCCTCCTCCGGCTTCACGTTCTTCACATAGAAGAACCCCCGCTGCCAGTTCTTCATCGACTCCTGCAACGGAAGCTTCGGGAAACCGGCTCCCTGGCGGATGTGGATTAAAGCGCACCTTGAGGAAGAAGAGGCGGAGCCAGAGGTCAAGCCTCGGCTCCACCCCCAGGTACCCCTTTTAGAGGGTGACGTAGGCCACCAATTGCAGGACGGCATTGGGGGTGAGGTGGTGCGGCCGCAGGCCGAACCATGTCAGGAACCGCCGGAAGAACGTGCACGCCGGTAGTCCGAGCCCGTGAAGGAAATGCTCGGCAAAGACAACCACCTCGTCGTCTCATGGAGTCGGGGAATTCTCTGGCCCAGTAATGCGTGCCCAGAATGAACTCCTCATCAACGACACTGCCATCCCATGCCCCCCTTGTTCGCCATGACACCCCGACGGGCTTGCGGACGTAGCGGTGGGTACGGGAGTTCGGCTGTGGTCCAGTCTCCGGCGGTGATAGCGGGAGCACGGCGATGGGAATGAGTCTCCCTCTCTTTCTCTCGTTCTCTCCGGGCGGGAGGAGGAGGGCGACGAGTGCGAAGCGATGGAGGCAAGGGGAATTAATGCGCCATTCTGTTCCCCTCCCTCCTCCATTTAAACCCCGCGCGGATGGTCGTGGGGACGGATTCATAGCGCTCGACCCCCACGATTCCCGTCACGTGCGGGGTGATAGTTACCACCCTCGGGCATGGCAACCGACGACCCAAAATCGAAAGATCCGCATGCGCGTGCTGAGGCCGTGGCCAGGGCGGGTCCCCGACTTCTCGGTCCAGTCTTGTCCGTCGTGCGGCCTGCCAGGATTGCAGCCCGTTGTGTCCACCACGTAGCACGGGTGTACCGCCTGGCGAGGCTCCCCAGATGACGGTCGAGGCTTCGAACCGGCTGCAGAGCCGGCGGCTGGACGAGCATCGACGTCCGCCCCTCCGAAGCCGGCCGCGACACTAGGACAATACTCAAGCCGGCGAGGTCCGTCGTGGCTCGGCGGCAGGCCTCCCCCGCTTCGGGGACTACTATTGGGGGATAACCCCGGGGTACCCAAAAGCAACCTACTGCCCCAACTTTCTGAAATGGCCGAAGGGTGAGGCGCCTCCCTTACGGTCAAGATTGAGCCCGACCGGCTGTGCGGCGGTAGCTAGGCACTGCCAGCTACACATGGCCGGCTCCACCAGGGCTGCCGGCTGGGTGCAGGGATTCCTGTCCACCTAGCCGGCCGCGCCTGGATTCCATGGCCCAGGCGTGCGCCGCTACAGTGGTTGTCATCCCGTCGGGGGTTAGCGCCCGTATGTCCACAATGGAGGTAATAGTGCCGCTGACTTTGGTTGACTGTGACCGGGCTCCCAACGGTGCTGGCACGCCTCCAACCACTCCATAACCTGCCCCTGTGTGGCTATAGTGTAGCCGGCCGAACTGCTGATCGCGGCCGGCTGCCGCAAGACGATGCCCCGAAGGACGACCCGTGCCAAGAAGTGACTGTTGCTAGGACCGACTATGCGGGCCCCTCCGTCTCTCAACGTGACCTCCCAGCCAACGGGCCCTACCAGCAACGAGACCCTACAGCCGGGGCCCCATGGCCGTCTACAAAGGCTGCCAGCTGCCCCCCCATGGCTTTCCACAAATATTGTAATCCGTTGGCCTATAAACCCCCCTTGAGCCGGCCATGCATAGGTGTAGGTGAATCGGACAGACTACAACCCACACACTCCACCACGTAGCCAAGGAAGGGGAGCCGGCTACTCCCTCTTGCGCCTCTATACAGACTACAACCCACACACTCCACCACGTAGCCAAGGAAGGGGAGCCGGCTACTCCCTCTTGCGCCTCTAGACAACATCTCTCCCATGGAGGGTCCTGAACATAGGTACATCGTGTGTCACCAGCGCTTGTGCCTAATGTCGCTCCCGAAGCCAGTCGGCGTCCTTCAGCCACAACCACCTTCGATAAGCCGACCCATGGCATCTGTCGTGAGAAAACGACGACACATGTCATTTGTGATATCCACCTTGCCCAACCCGAGTACCTATCCTTTTGATCCTCAGCCAAACACAATGCTCATAAATGGTTGAATAGATCCCATGAAGTCAAAAAGAAATATGCTATCTCTGGTCATATGGTTGGTGCATCCACTATCGATCACGCATTTGACTCCACCAGAGAAAGCAACCTACAAACTATTTTATGACTTGGTTAGAGGTACCCATTTTGCAATGGGACCTCTCCTGTTAGTCACAAGGGTCTTAGGGACGCAAATAGCAGAAAATCGGAAAGCATTACGAGGACCAACAAGTTTTGCATAAACTTTTCCATCCTTTGTTTTACAAAGTACATAGGATGGAGTCATGAACTCTTTTGGCTTTTTGAAAGTGGGCATCACCCTAGTGACCTTCCCACTCACAACCTTACCTTTATCCTTGTGCTCTTCACATACAAATGTCTCTTTGATAGGGGTGGTGCACTTGTGAGAAGGTGGCTTCTTCTTGCTTGTGCTTGGGTCAAACCCGAGCCCTTCCTTAGCAAACACCTCATTGTGTTGGGTCAACACCTCATTAAGGTTCTTTTGTCCTTGAACACATGTCATGAGTCCTTTCTCGATTTGTGCCTTTAGAAAGCTGTTTTCCTCAAGAATAGATGCTACGTCACCACTAGAGTTAGTAGTACAAGCATCAACAGTAATCATAGGTGAACAGTAAAACTTGGCTAGAGTTTCAAGATAAGTAAGTTGGAGCATCTCAAAGATCTTTGTGAGAAGAGTGAGTTCCTCTTCCTTAGTCTTGAGGGACACGGATAGAAGCTCACAATCCGTAGAGAGAGAAACATTAGATTCCACAAGCTTACTTTTATCATTCATCGATTCCTTGCAAGAGTTCTTGGCCTTTTTCAAGGAGGCAAGTGTTTTTAGCATGATCATCAATGTTTGCACCAATTTTTAAGAATAGCTCATCATTTCGTGCTTCCTCATATTGTCCTTTCCGCTCAAGGATTTCATACTTTTCCTTTTCCTCGTTAACGAGGGTTTCGAGTTCTTTAATGGTAATGGTGTGCTTACTCACCATCTCCATAAGCATACAAACGATAGTGAGCTTCTTTCCTTTAAGGGGGCACATGCACTTATTTAGTTTAGCAAGCATAGGATCATCTATATCATCATCATCATTATCCTCCACATCAAGATCCTCATCACAACAAGTAGACCGAGTGAAAAGAGGAGGATTTGAGCGTGGGGTTACCTTGACCTTGTTACGAGAGTTTTGGTCCTCTCCATGTCCTATCATGGACTTTGACATTAAGCACTTGTGAGTGTTCCCCTTGTTGTCTTTCATATAGTTGTAGGTGACAACATTACCCCTCTTGTTGAGTAGCCTCAAAGTGATTTGAGAATCTTGAGCTACTCCGGCAACACCACCAACATCATCTCGATCGGATTCTTCATGAGCAACCATTGCTTTCCCATCTCTTTTCTTGAGCTTGGAGTTCATAGGATTTGGCAACTTCTTCTTAGTAAAGGTCTTGGGAAACCTTGGTTTATCTTCTCTCTTCTCATAAGGGCATTCATTGGAGAAATGGTTGGTTTCTTCACAGTTGTAGCATTTTTTCAGTTTCTTCTTCTGGAATCTTCCCTTGAATTTTCCCGTGCTAAACCTGTTGACAAACAAGGAAATGTCTTCATAAGAAGGTCTCTCATCGGGGTCAATATCATCACCATCTTCATCATCATCATATCCTTCTTCTTCTTCACTTTGGTCTTCCTCACATACATGATTGGCATTCAACGCAAGATTGATCTTTGATGCTGAGGTACCATGCATGGCAAGATGTTTTGTAGCATTTTCCTTTGACTCTTCACATAGTTGGAAGTGGATATGATGTCATCCGGAGTCATTTCATTGAATACATGATGTTGTCTTATGTCCCACACCATTTGGTGATGATATGGAGCAAGAGCATGAAGTAGGTTGTCCACGAGAAACCGCTTAGTCAAGTTGAAACCATCTTGTGTCTTGTGACAATCACATGACTCAATGTTGGCAGAGAGAGTCATGAGACGATCAAGGATCTGCTTAGGGGATTCACCTTTCTCCATACGAAACTTTTCCAATTGACCCTTGGCAATTTCATAGCGAGCAAGACGGAGAGTGGAGGTACTGGTCTTGGTCCTTACAATGCTGTCCCAAAATTCCTTGCCACTTGTCATATGTATGTAGGGTCTCCTTTGCTTATCATTCCTTCCTTTTCTTATGCACATGATTGCGGTGTATTTGTGATGCTTGTCATATGTCTCTCTTGGAGTGAGATTCTTTGGGTTGACAAGGTTGTATCCATGCTCCAAGATTTCCAACATTTCATCATTGGCGTACTTGAGATGGTCCTGCAACCAACTCTCCACAAAGCAAAATCGAAACTATCATCAAGAAAAGGAGGTTTTCCTCCAGGATTATACTTAGGTTTCTCAACTTGAGGTCTTGCATAAATCCATGGAACACTAGAGTTATCATTGGTAGGAGGTTGTTGGCCAAGTGAAGTAGTAGACACATTTGGCCTCGAGGCTGCACCACCCGAAACTGGTGCAAGCATCGTGCTTAATGTGGCTAATCTCATTTGGACTAAGGCCTCAAGAGAAGCATCATGCTCCTCCTTTTTCTCAGAAAGAGCTCGTTCCAGATCCTCGGAAGTAAAATACTTGACTTCCATGGAAGATGCGCCCTCATCCTTTGGATCTGCAACAAGGGGAGTCCCATTCGGGTTCTTCTCGCTCTAGGGTGGTTAAGCCACACGAATAGAGCACAAGGCTATGATATCAATTGAAAGGATCGAGTTGGACCTACAGGGGGGGTGAATAGGTACAATTACAAATTTTAATTGTTACTTACAAATTTTTAGGCAATAATGTGGAATATGAAAGTGAGCCTAACGATTGCAAGTATGATGCTAAGAGTTAAGCAAGGTATACAAGTACCACAGGTATATGAGTATGAAAGCACAATAAGATATAAGTAAAGACTAAGAGACAAATAACCACAACTTGGGAGTTAGGGTTAGGAATAACCGCAACTCCGAGAGACGAGGATGTATGCCGATGTTCACTTCCTTGGAGGGAAGCTACGTCACTGTTTATAGAGGTGGATGTTACCACGAAGGCACACCAAATCCATGAAGGCTCACCCTATTATCTCCTTGAGATATCACCATGAAGGCGATTCCCAACCACTACTGGTAGACCTTGGGGTGGTCTCCAAACCCTCACAAACTTTCTGAGGGTAATCACAATGAACGATTCCTTGCTGGAGAAATCTTACCACCTAGGAGTCTCCAACCTCCAAGAGTAACAAGATGCACCACGGAAAACAAGGGGGAATCAACTTTTGCTTTTGTAAATGTGTAGATGAAGCACTCCTCCTTCACTCCTCAAAAGATCAAGTGATTTAGTTGGCTAAGGAGGAAGAACTCCAAGAAATTGAGGTCTGAAAATGGTGGAGAGAGAAATGTTGTCATTAGCCTCTTCGTGGGGAAGAAGAAGACTATTTATAGGTGGGGATGGAATCCAACCATTGGGGCCAGATTCTTGCGAGGACCGGAAGTTCCGTCCAAGCTCGGAGGTTCCAGACAACGGAAGTTCCGGCCAAGTTCCGGGCTACACGGAGAGTTTTGCATCTTCTATGGAATACCCCAGAAGATGCCACAACAAGGATGGAAGTTCCGACACCCGAAAGTTCCTGCCAGCATGGAAGTTCCAGCCAGGGTCCGTCAAGGTTCCGGGCAACTCATAGAGATTGCACACAGAGCTGTTTCTCTGGGTGGCCCGGAAGCTTCCCGGACCTTCTGTTCTCGGAATTTCCGGCCGTCCCAGAAGTTCCGGCCTCGGTAGAGATATTGCGTCGTGTAAAAATGGACCAATGATGAAGTTGATTTTGCCAGATCATATGTGTGTGTGAAGTTGATTCCCAGATGTTTTTCATGATGCACCCCCTCTTAATAGTGCGGCTGCCCTACGGACTCAAGAAAGAAAAGATAACAATATGGCAATCCACTTTTTCCTTTTTCCATGTAGAGGGAGAATAACCATCCATGCTTCACTTAAATTTTCACGGTGCAGTATATACTAGAGCATGTGGTTAGAAACACAAATGAAATTGTCATAGATGTCAAAAACTGTTAAGGGGAATAATGCACTTTCACCAGCTAAGTCGCTTTCATGCTCAACTTTTTTCACTTTTGAACTTTTGTTCGATTCGACCAAGCATTATATTTGTGTTAAATAAAAAAGTTTATTTACTAAAAACACTTTCTTATCCCATGATAATTGGGGGCTTTGTCATCAAGCTGCCGAACTACTCTCCTCGGCTGGACCTGGGGGCCTCGCCGCAGCAACCGTGTTGCATTGCCACTTATCGATCTGAGATCTTCACTCGATTTCCTTGGGCTTGGGGGCAGGGACATCGGCCAAACCGAGGACTACGGCTTCGTACCGCCACAAGCCTGAACCACACCAAGCACATTAACTAGCTAAGTCGTTTTCGTGCTCACCTCTCTTTGAAATTTTACTTTTGCTCGTTGCAACCAATAATTATATTTTTTGTTAAACAAAAAAAATTTGTTTGTTAAAAAATGTATTTACCCGATTTAACCGGTGTCTCTTAAATTTGTTTGTTCTATAATAATTGTGTTTTCTTCTTAGTTCTTGCAAAGTCCTTTTCTACTACTCCTTTTTCCGTCACTAGTGTGTGGTCAATAGCCGGATAGCCTAGTTTCTTTCTAAAGATGCTCGAGTTTAGTTCGCTAAACAAGCCTGAGAGAAACACTCTGCCTTCGGGATATGGAGATTGAAGCCAAACGTTGACCCACTTGGAGTCCGGAGATCGGATGTATCATGTTAAAGCACGACCGAGGCACAAATTAAATGTTAGACCAATTTCGGATTGGCACAATTTTCTTTTGTCTAAACATAAAGTTTTTTGGATAAGTTTTTTGTTATTTCCGAGCATAACTCTTGTAGTACAATTCCAGATGCATTTGACGCATCAGAAATATTAAAGGGGGTCTGCGGTTAACACCAAACCGACCAAACACCGATGTACTCCATCCAGTCCTCGGCAAACTGTCCTCATTATTTCGCATTTATATGCATTGATTTCGAGTTGTGTCTTTGGTCAATAGCTGGATTGCTCGACTCCTGTGCTTACCTTTTACATTTCTGCTTTGTTCGACTAAGGGTTAAAGGGAGAACAAGTGATTGTCACTTCTGGTTTAACTGGTTAAGTGCCTCAGTTGGAGAAAATTGAAAGCTGACTGTCACAACAAGTGGAAATTGGTCAGTGAACCGCATGCGATGTTCAACAAAATATAGCCGATCGAGGTTATGCAAGTAAAATAAAAGGCCTTTCTTTCTTGAAAAGGCCAACTTGTGGGTGGTTCGACTTAGAATAATCCTTGGAGTCGACATGTACCGGGGGCTATTAAGTTGCCCCAAACATATGGTCCTATGATTAAGTGAAAGTTATGAAGCCCGGATATTTGATTGGCTTGTTTCCGCTAACACAATCGCCTCCAGGCACCGACATGTTGGCTAAGGGTTGTCTTGTTATTGCGGAAACACCCTGCGTAGCATCTACAAAGGGGAGGAAGCCGATGATGGGCCACTCTCAAATGATAAACGGTCACAAAGGAGTCCAAGTAGCATATAGCATAAAAGTGTTTGTATTCAATATGCGAGTGCTGCCTTTCGTAATCATTGTTATAAACTAATAAATAAGCATCAATTTGATTTAATATTTTGGCCAAGCTGGATTGCCTGGCTCCTATGCTTATCCCCTACGTTCCCGATTGTTCGGTTAGGGGGTAAAGGGAGCACCTTTGTGATTGTTACTTATGAGTCATCCGGGTTAGTACCTCAGACTAGGTGAAGCCAAAAGCTACCCATCTTAAGTATCTAATTGGTCCACAACAATGGAAGTGAAAATTTTAGTTCATTAAAGACAACAAAGTTTGGGAACATTCGCCAAACTAAATCCTCAATATTTTTCCTCCCGCATTGATCGGAGTACGGGTTTCATGATCATGGTCAACATGATATCCTGGGAAAAGGAACTTATAAATGAACTATTTCTAACGAAAGATGTTTCTTACATAGTAATATAGCATATCTCTCGGCGTACCTTTGTTTATAAAACCGTATGGCCGGATTGCCTTGTTTGTCGTAAATATTTGCCTTTATAAAGGCTTTATAAAGTAGAACAAACATTCCTTAGCCACTGGCCGAGTTGGTCGAAGCCCATGGTCCGTCAACAAAGTCTTGTACAATGTGCATGTGAGCATTAATGATGTAAAGTACTTGGATACATAGAATAATTACACATAAATTGTGTCAAACATAACAAAGTTTGTGTCAAACAAATATCGATCCTTAATTCGACCACCCGTGCCCAAATTAAGCCTTGGGGGCTATAGCATTGCCTATTAAATGTAACAAATTCAAAGTGCAATACGGTTTCCGAGGATATAAGATCCTTAGGTTGCTCGGCCGCACCCAACCCGAGTCTCTGAAACTACCGCATACCGTGTTTACATGCCTAACGAATGTCGTCGAGCAAGAACTTGATCCTCATGCCGATTTTGCAAATCGACCAAAGTCTTAGGGGCTACTGGGATTAGTGTTCTTATTTAATTATTATTTTTTACTTCAGGGGCATCTCTGCTTTTAGACCGACACACACCTTGAGGTCTACTGATTATATATCTCGGCAAAGAATAAATTGCACCAATCGAAAATATTCACAAAAAATAAGCCCGCAGTTGGGGTGGCGCAACACCTCAGAAGCAGTCCGGCATAAAGCTCGCGCGCAAGTGGCTGGGTCCATAGAGGGCACTTGCGGCATTAAGGTCGACTGGATTTTTTCAATGGTTTAAAGACCAAGGTAGTTTATAAGACCTCAGACGTTGATTATCGTTGGAGCTCGGATGCGGTCTGGCATTCGGAAGTATTCCAGCATAAAGCTCAAGATCGAAGACAATTCGGAAGTAGTCCGGCATAAAGCTCGAATGCGAACGACTGGCTCCATAAAAGAGTATCCCGTTATTTAAGCTAGGATGAACTACGTCAAATTTTTAGAGACTAAGGTAACCTATGACACCTTGGATGCTGACCAGTGTTGGAGATCGGGATCGAAAATGCACCTCCGATTCAGTTCAGCATTGCAGCTCGAACACAAGAGGATACCGCCACACGGGAAACACTTCGGACCAGAGTTGTGGCATAAAAATAATGAGGAATTAATACATGTCGGTAACTTAAAGGGGATCCTCAGATGCCTGACTTGTGAACTCTTGGGATTCACATCGGCGATCCTCGAGATCGGTGATGGGAAGATTTATCGAACCAATTCTAAAGACTGATGGAAGAAGATGAAGAACTGTTCGGAAGAACCGAGGAGCGTCCCTAACTTGAAGACCGGTTTAGCGGGCTACTGGCGGTGTCCTGGACTAAGGGGTACTCACCATGTCATCCCTCGATAGGTGGATCAGGACGACGACCCCCAGGGCGGTTCATTAATGGGCCAGTTCGGACATCCCATGATGCATATGAGAAAGATTCCACATGACTTGGTGATCAAGACAAGGACTCCTCTCCACTGACGTAGCCGACTAGGACTCTTGTTATCCTAGGCCTCTTGTGTGTTATATAAGCCAAGGCCAGGATGGTCATTAGGGACATTCAGATAATCATAGATCATATCATCATACTATCATAGCTCTTAGGGTGTAGACCACTACATACGATCTCGATGTAGATCAACTCTGTACTCGATACACCATCATCAATGCAAACAAAGTAGGACATAGGGTTTTATCTCCATCAAGAGAGCCCGAACATGGCTAAATATCGTCTCCCTTGTCTACTGTTACCCATAGATCCAAGACCCATAGATCGGCAGCCCCTACCCGAGATCCGCCAGTTTTGACACTAATACCAACCCTTCTCCATCACCAATTCCATGATGCTCCCCACCGAGATGGAGTAATTCTGTTGTAGGCTTGCTGGTTGGTGAGGAGTTGGATGAGATTCATCATGTAATCGAGTTAGTTTTGTTAGGGATTGATCCCTAGTATCCACTATGTTCTAAGAGTGATTATGCTATGACTTTGCCATGCTTAATGCACTTCACTAGGGCCCAAGTGCCATGATTTCAGATCTGAACCATTTATGTTATCATCATTATATCTATGTTCTTGATCCCATCTTTCTTAGTCGTATGCAACTATTATGTGTTATGATCCGTCAACCAAGGGGTGATAGAAATCGGGATACTTCACGATGATGACCATAGTTTGAGGAGTTCATGTATTCAGTAAGTGTCAATTCTTTGTTCCAGTTCTCTATTAGAAGGAGTCCTTAATATGCCTTAATTTCCTTATGGACCCGACTGCCATGGGAGGCTAGGACAAAATATGGCATGCAAGTTCTTTTCCATAAGCATGTATGACTATATATGAAAATACATGCCTACATTACATTGACGAACTATAGCTAGTTCTGTGTTGCCCTAGGTTATGACTATTATATGATGAATATCATCCAACGAATACATCGATCTAGTACCTACGAGCTTTACACATATATTTCTTGCTAAGTTACTACTACTGTTGTTACTATTGCACTTGCTAGAAAACTATCACTGCTACTATTACCTCTACTGTTGCCGATGCTACTGCAACCAAACTATCATATTACTGTGTTACTGATCACTTTGTTGCAGATATTTATCTCCAGCAACAACCTCTAATACTCTCAAATATTCTTTGTCTCCCCTTGTGTCGAATTTAGAAATTTCGGTTGAATACTCTACCCTCGAAAACCGTTGTGATCTCCTATACTTGTGGGTTATCAAGACCTTTTTCTGGCGCCGTTGCCGAGGAGCCAGAAAAAGGTCTTCATAACCTAGGATCACATTTTATTTTAGCATAGCTATATTTTTTGAGTCACTTTGGATTTATATCAATCTATCACTATGAAGAATCTGAAGGATACTAAAACCAAGATTTTTCCCCTCTACAACGAGGGGAGGTAAGGAAGTGCCATCACACTCTGCACTGGATTAACCTTATGTTATGAGTAAGTTTGCAACACCGCCACATCCTATTAATATTGATATTGATCATGCTACTTCTTCTATGAATTACGCTTATGATGATACTAGTAACATGCTTGATGATACTGTACCATTAGGTGAACATCTTGATGAACAAATTGCTAGAGATAGAGAGAATGAAATCACAGAAACTGATGAAACTGATGAGATCTTTGAAACTAGTGATTATGAAGCACCTAATAGGCCTAGCTCTCGTAGTTTTGAAATGCCTAAGATACCTGAAGGTTATGCTTTGGATGGAGAAATAGCTAGAGATATTCTTGTATGTATGGATAGAAATGATCTTAAGAAACTACAATGCAAGTATAAAGAAAAGACTGTGAATGCTAAAATAAAATGTGATCCTAAGTTTTCTACTTCACCTACATTTGTTACCGATAAGGATTATGAATTCTCTGTCCACCCAGAGTTAATTACTTTGGTCGAATCTGATCCTTTTCATGGCTATGAAACTGAAACTGTGGTAGCACATCTTACTAAGCTGAATGATATAGCCACCCTATTTTCTCATGATGAGAAGATTCGCTACTATTGTATTATCAAATTATTTCCATTCTCATTAAAGGGTGTGTCATGCCCAAGATGTGCGCCTATCCATTTTAAGGCACGAGGGCCTCGCAGGGGATAGATGCGCATCTTGCCGTTAGCAAGAATAGTATCATCACAACATACAGTACTTAAAGAGATGAGTATACAAGATTGGCTTACACTCGCCACATGCTACCTTACAATGTCACTCAAATTCATATCATCAAGTTGAACACAGGGTCCGACTATGGACGAAATCAAATGATAAAACAGTTGCAAATGATACTATCAAGCTATCCCAAAGATCACGACCAGGTCCTCTACTCATCCGGATACGTCACGTACATACTGCCTCTTTCCTCATCATATTCCCACTGGAGCTGGGTAAGATCATCCTGCACGAACTCATCTGAACCTGCACCTGGAGTGTTGTAGTAAACTGTGAGCCACAGAGGACCCAACTATCATGTGCCCAGGTACCGAGACTATTCAAGCTTAAAGGTTGGGATGTGGCAGTGTTTAGTTTGCAGCAGCACTAAGCATTTATGGTGGCTAACTTACGCAACATGAAAATAAATATGACTGGCCTACGATGAACGATCGAATCTAGTTTGATCTCTAAGAGATCCTGAACTCTTACTTATGTCAATCATAACCCCACCGTGTTCTCTCTCGGATCGTGTTCATGAGCCGAGACGATCACGATTACTCACACAGTTGGTGCATTTTAATTAGAGTTTACTTCAAGTTAACTATAACCAGGTGTTAAACAAATATCCAAGTTGCCACATAACCGCGGGCATAGCTTTCCGAAAGATTTAACCCTGCAGGGGTGCTCCAACTAATCCATCACAAAATTATCCACACTCCGTGGGAATATCCTCGACTATGTATCTCGCGGTCATCATAGGTAATTCCATAGGAATTCCAACACCTCGAGAAAACCCGAAGAAAGTCAGACTCCACACGCAAGACATTCGGTAAAGGTAAAACAAATCCAGCAACACCTCCCGACGTGTCGACGAACCTGATAAGAGCCGCGTATCTCATTCTCAGGACATGACGAATGAGCTATGGTTACCAAGCCAACCACCGAGTTGCCCCGGGCGACGTTAATAAGCTGCTCTCGGTTGGACCAACACTCATGCGGAGCACTGGCCCGGGGGTTGATTAAGTTATCCACGGGTTTGCAAGACCCTATGCAAATTTTATTAAGTTATTAAGAAATTGTAGTACCAAGGTTGGTTCTTGCCAGACAAGATTTAATCTCAACCAAATAAACAAGGGGGTTCCCATAACAACCCCGAGCATGTTAGGAATGCAAATTATGGAAAACATAACACCGGTAACAAGGAACTAATGTGGTAACAGCCAAACAAATCACTTAGCAAAAGGCCAAGCCTTCCACCAATACCAAGATATATTTATGCATTAAATTAAATAACAGATAATATGGTGATATCCAAATCCATGTTATCACATGGAACAACCTGCACCTGCAACTAAAATGCTATAAGAGGGGTTGAGCAACGGTATCTTAGCCAATCATTGGTTTGCTAGGATGTGGAGGTTAGAGGCTGTCATGGCAACATGGGGGATGATATCAAGTGGTAGGTAGCGCAATTGTAACGATAAGAGTGAGAAACTAGCAAGCAAAAATAGTATCGGGATCCGGGTACGATCATCTTGCGTGTTGGTTCTTCAGCGGAACAAGTAGGGGGATCCTCGTAGTGGTACTCTCCCGGGTCCTCGTACTCAGTATCAACACTCACGTCTACCCTAGAGAAACAGCAACACTAAACATCCAACCAAGGTGCAATGCACAACCAAGATGATGCATGATTCATTTATGAAGAATTAAACATGGCAATCCAAAACTAGTCATGTTTCACATGCAAAGTTTGTTTATTAACGAATTTGGACGAACCTCATGTTAAGTTATTTAAACATGCATTATCATGGCAAATATGGATGCATCATGCAAAATTGGAAGAAATGCATATAAAGAACACAAGAAACGGAGTTACAGTTCTCACGATAAGCTCACGACAAGGTACGGAGGCAAAATCACAAGACCACCAAGCCATAGGCTAATTCTTCGCATTCCAAGGTAGACACTGGATAGGTGATGAAAAAACAATCACAATAGCCTCAAGAATCAATCAATTCCATGGAGCATATCTCCCACAAGTCACAAAACAATAAAACCCACAATCTGCCACAAAACAGCAACATAGCAACTTCTACAGCTCACCACTTGAGCTACACGAACCCTACAGCCACAAACAAGATATGGACAGAATCTACTCAACACACACATCAACTTATCCAACTACAGAATCATCAAAGGAGGCTCACATCAATAAGCATGAAGCAATCAAGTTGACATGATGAAACTGTTTTCTGGGACTTGGTGAAAATTCCAGTTTTTTGGAATCTGAGATTATAAAGTAGCAAGTTGACAGAAGTATTTAAATATGCTAGAGAGCTCCTATTGGCGTGAAAATTAGCAGGATGGTAGAAGGCAATATCTACTACAAATAACTAACATTGAGCTTGAGCAAATATCCAACACATCACAAGATACCATCCACTCTATATGGCATAAAAATAACAGCAGATCCATAGACTTATTTCTAGCATGCGGAAACAGAAACATCAAGTAGGCAACTTAGCAGCTTGTTTCCCACATATATGGGTGATTATCATGTTAAACAAAAATACTAGGGCATTATAGATATGAAACACTAGCACTTACATGTTGACACATATCCCAAAGCAAGCATGGATTAAATCATGCAAAAATAAAAAAGGACATCCCAACTAAAATGACAGATTTATGAACTTGCTCAAAAGTGAAATATGAGAGTTCCAATGAGTTCATTGGCTCTTTATACCCCAAAACCATGGGTCACACTCATATGTTCATGTAAAACATCAAGGCACAAACAGGATATCAAAACTACCACCTATTCTTCAAAGTCAAGACTTACTCTACTAGGGATGCACATTAATGGACATAATAATATTGTCAACTTAGCTAAGAATGGCAATGAGCTAGCAAACCCTACATGACATGCTTATCTACCACAAGGGCAAAACAAGTGGGATACCACTAGTTAACCTCACACACACTCACATGCACCATATGCATATGCACTCTCTATACTACTCACACACATGTGTATGTATGCATAGCATACACACACACTCACGAATCTCATGCACATACACCCCATATGTGCAACCTGCCACACACACACTCAAAAACACACAAACACCACATGCATCACTGCACTTGCATAGAGCAAACCACACACACACAAACACATGCATATATACACTTATGTATATACACATACACACTCCCATACATATGTGCAAACACACATACACTAATTACACATGCACATAACCCTCTCACACACACTCACATGTGTGTGTTTGCACTAACACACACTCACACCACATATGTAGCAAAGAGAAAACAAAAAAACAAAAGGAAAAGAAAAAAAATCAAAAGGGGGAAGGGGTCGGGCTCGAACCTGAGACCTCCTGGTCACCACACACTACACCAACCACTCTGCTATGCTGCGTATCGACAACAGAGGAGGGGCACTACGTCTCTAGTACTACACACGTACTCCGGAACCTAACGAAACTGACAAACAACACAACGCGGCGACAGGAAATGGCATCGACAAACTCCAATGATCCTATGACGAATCTGGCTACGCAAACTGCTCCTACGCACAACGGTTCATCCACAGCTCCATTCCCCTGCTCACCTTGCGGAGAGGAGGAAGGAGGCGAGCGGCAGGTGCTCGTCTTGCTACCGGCGGCGACAGACGCGATGGCGACCACCTAACGAGCTACGCGTGGAGGAAACGGATACGGGGACCGACAGTTCACCTTGGGGGAAAGGAGACGATGAGCCGGTCACGATGGATTCAACGGAGGGGAAGAAGATGGCCGGAGACGATGCAGGGGAAGAAGAAGGCGGCACAGGGCTTCCCACGACGATGAGGCCGTCGCTGCAGGGCTCCTCCGGGGCCCCTAGCTGCGGGAATGGAACGCGGGGACAATCCCTGAGCTCCACGCCATCACCACCAAGGATGCCACCCACCGGAGACGCGGCGATGATGGCGATGACGACCGGCGGACGCGACTGAACTATCTGAACCTCTCAGAAGCTTACCTGGCAGGGGGAAAGAAGAGAGGAGGCAGAGAGATGGAGGGGAAGAAGAGAGCTGCGGCGGCGGCTGGGAGAAGCGGAACCCTAGGCGAGGGGGCACGCACGCCGAGGGGAGGCTAAATAGGCTGGAGCTGATGGCAACGACGACGGAAAGGCGACGACGGACGCGGCCTCTCCTCTCTGAACCTGACGGAGAAGGGGTAGGAGTAGGTAGCCGTTTCCCGAGCGGGCTGGGCCACGAGGAAAGGCCCACGCTGCTCTCTCTCTCTCACTTAAACAAATCAGAAGAGGGTTTTCTTGTTTTAAAATAAACAATCTACTTAGAAAAAACCCACAGAAATAATTAAGAGGATTTTTGGGCAAACAAAAATATTGTTGTGAACCAAATAATATGTACTATTTAATAAAAATGTTAATTTGATTTTTAGGCCAAGTAAATTTAATACTTTAAAGAAAATAATAGCTCTTGTTATTTAAAAGCCACAAAAGCAAAAAGGCTCAGATTAACAAAAGAACCACACTCACATACTCAAAACATATTAGGCTAGCACTTGAACATTTTTAAATAATTTATATAGCAACTTAAATCTGATTATAAAAACAACATGGAAAAAAAAGGCATTAGGTTGGGTTTTGAATGAAAGAATAGAGGGAAGGAAGGGGGTTGCACACAAGACTCCAACCACACTCAAGCACCAACACAAAACAAGACCCACTCACAACCACCACATCATACAACAACACATGAATACAAGTAAGGTATGAAGAATGCTATGATGGATGAAATGATGCATAAATGCAAACAACACATGGATGGCAAGTTGCAAAACATATCATAAGCTCCTGACACAAGGTTCATACATGGGGTTACATGCCACAAAAGGAAGGGACAACACTTGGGTTGTCACAGGGTGATGCTAAGATATGGTATAATACTCTTACTCCTGGGTGTGTGCGTAGTCCCCATGATATGATTTACTAGTTCCCTGGAAAATATTTTCCTACTCATAAGAAGCAAGCTGCCTTATTGGAAATATTTAACTTTGTGAAAATTGAAGAAGAGCGTCTCCCAGAAGCTTGGGGGAGGCTTCTCCAATTTCTGAATGCTTTGCCTGATCATCCACTTAAGAAAAATGAAATACTTGATATTTTCTACAATGGACTAACTGATGCTTCTAGGGATTTCCTAGATAGTTGTGTTGGTTGTGTTTTTTCAGGGAACAAATTGTTGAACAAGCTGAGGAACTATTGAATAATATATTGAAGGATTGTGATGATTGGTGTCTCCCTTGACCACCACCAATTGAATCCACTCCTAAGAAGAGGGGTATCTTATTTGTCAGTGCCGAAGATATGCAAGAGGCAAAGAAATGTATGAAGGAAAAATGTATTAAGGCTGAGGATGTTAAGAATTTACCACCTATTGAAGAAATACATGGAATGAACACACCACCACCTCCACAGGTGGTAGAGGTATATTCGTTATTAAAGTTTGATGAAGGTGATATGGCTTATAAACATCCTAGTCAATGCTTATTGAGTTTGATAACTACATTATGAAACAAGATCACTTAAATGCAAATGTTCTGAAACAATTGAAATATAATTATGATATGATTGCATGCTTGAGTGACTTTCTATTTAGTAATGATGTTAGAGGTGTAGGAAAACACACCTCTATGGTTCAAACTCAATTAGAACAAGTTGCTAAATCTAAAAGATAATTGCTTGATGAAATGAATAATAATATGACTGATCATGTTATTAGAGTAGTGACTAGAGGAGATAGAATGACCCAAGAACCTCTTTATCTTGAAGGTCATCCTAAAAGAACCGAACAAGATTCTCATGGAGTTAATGCTGATACACCTATTCCTTCTAAGAAGAAACAGAAAAAGAAAAATGATAGGACTTTGCATGCCTCAAGTGAACCTGAGATAGAAAAACTTCCTGATGATAATAATGATGTTTCTATTTCTGATGCTGAAACTCAATCTGGTAATGAACATTCACCTAGTGATATGATAATGATAGTGATGTTCATGAGGATACTCAACCTAGTAATTATAAAGAACCACGTAATGATATAGAAATAGAACCTACTATTGATCTTGATAACCCACAACCTAAAAATAAACGATATGATAAAATAGACTTTGTGGCTAGAAAACATGTTAAAGAAAGAGAGCCACGGGTTCAGAAACCCATGCCTATTCCGCGTAAACCATCTAAGAAAAAGGATGATGAAGACTTTGAATGCTTTGCTGAAATTATTAGCTCAGTCTTTTTGTGTACCCGTTTAACTGATATCTTAAAGATGCCTACTTATGCTAAGTACATGAAAGACATCATCACTAATAAACGAAAGATACTTGAAGTTGAAATCTCCACCATGCTTGCTAATTATTATTTTAAGGATGGAGTACCTAAGAAACTTGGAGACCCTGGAATACCAACTATACCTTGCGCCATTAAAAGAAATTATGTCAAAACAGCTTTGTGTGATTTGGGAGCTGGTGTTAGTGTCATGCCTTTTTTATATAAAAGACTTGATTTGAATAAACTCACACCTACTGAAATAAAATTGCAAATGGCCGACAAATCAACGGCCATACCTATTGGTATTTTGTTAGGATGTGCCCATTGTTGTTGCAAATGTTACTATCTTAACAGACTTTGTTATTCTTGAGGTGTCTGAGGATGACAACATGTCGATTATCCTTGGTAGACCATTTTTGAATACTACAGGGGATGTTATTGATTGCAATAAAAGCAAGGTCACTTTTCATATAAATGGTGATGAACATAATGTGCACTTTCCAAAGAAACAATTCCAAGTGAATGGTGTGAATGTTATTGAAAATTCTCTGACACTCATTATTGGAAGCTTTCAATTACCTCCACCTATTGTCAAGAAGAAATATAATATTATTATGGTTGGGGATATGCCTATACCCATTGAGGTAACCTAGTATTTTACGAAAATTCTCTGGTTTCATGCTAATTGAATGTGGTTGTTCATAAGATTTGATCAACCTTATTAATGAATCATTTGCGAGAGGTATGAAGTAGATGAATTTAGTAGACACAACTCTTTGTATCCACTTTTCTTCTGTTTGTCTTAGTTAAATAAAATAAAATTTCATATTTATCTTGTTTTCCGAATTTTCTGTGCCATAAAAAATGACCCAAGAATTTAGTAGACACAACTCTTTGTATAACACGATTTTTTTCTAAATGTTTATGAATTTTTGGAACAAATAACACCAGAGGGGGGCGCACCTAGTGCCCACCCACCACCATGGCGCGCGAGACACCCCTGGCACCCCCCGGTAGAGGGTGGGCCCCAGGTGGGTCCCCTCACTTATTGCTTTAGCCCATGTCATATCTTACATCCAAAAAAAATTCACCATTGCTCTCTCCCTCATGTTCTTCCTCAAGAACCCATGGATTTCTATCTCTTTACTTGAAGCTCGATTTCCGAAAATGTTTTAGGGGATTGCTTCTTCGTATGTAACTCCCCCATTAGTCCAATTAGTTTTTGATTTAGTGGTTTATTTTTAGAATAACTAGCTACTCTTGGTGCTGCAATAGATGAGTTTGCATGCAGAATTCTTAGAGTTCTAAGTAGTTTGAATGCTTGATATGGCCTTTATGCATCCCTTGGAGTAGTTTGTATCAATCTTATTTAGTTTTCTTAACAATTTTTTGTGGACTAAATGTAACGCCCCGGACACACCCATTGGTGGTCGTTACTCCTGGCGGGATCTAGACTGGCCTCACACATCAATACTAGCCTTTTCTGCGCACTTTGTCCTCACTCATGCGCACCTAGGACCAACTTCCCGGTCGGTCCCCATCCTAGAACTACTCCAAGCCAAGAACGCTTAACCTGGGAGTTCTGTTCGAATGGGCTCCCGGAAAAGAAGGAATTCCTTATTGATATGAGTAGTCTATCATCACTAATAAGCCAGGCTATCACACTGAAATTTTCGGAAATTTATTTGTGGAAGATAACATGAATTTTTTAGGAAGTAGTCCTAAACGAACAATGTTAGGGGAGTTATTGGGGAATCGTCTGATAGCGACCTCACCATTATGAGGAAGGAGGAAGTGCGGCTGTGCGAATGGCCACATACTCCCTTTATGGAGGAAGCCGGTTTCCATCAAGAATTTGCTCAATTCATTGAAAATGCTGGGCTGGCCAACTTCCTCGCAGATAAGTGTGACCAGTACCACATCCTCACAAATCCGTTTGTGCAAAGTTTTCATTACCTGAGTAGGAATAACCCTCCTAAGGTGTAGCTTAATCTATATGCTGAAAAATACAAGATACGTTTCATTGACTTTTGTGACATATGTCTGATTCCAACTGATGGGAAATTAAGAGAGCCTAGACCAGCAGAGTTTGAGGACTATCTCCTCACTCTAACAGTGGGTGATGAAAGAGATGTGTCCAAAGCCACTGTCACCGGTTTGAAGTTTACTTCTGTGCACTACTTTGCTATATTCATCGCTATGGGTTTAACTGCTAAGAAAAAGGTCAGTGCACTCAGTGCCCTTGACCTCGGCATTTTATGAGGTGTACTATATAATGATCACACTTTTATCTTAGGAGCTATTGTTGCACGACGGCTACACCTTAACAAGAGAAAGGGCATGATACATGGTAACATTTACGCTACTCGCTTAGTGAGTCGTTTTCAAGTTCAGATACACCCACATGATTATCTTTTGCCCAAGGTTTTATCTAGATCACAGGTCATTGTGGGACCACCACTCTATTGATGAAGTTGATCTCTTTCAAAATATTCGCTACAGTTTAGTATTTAGTGTTGTAACCCGTGATGTTATCCAGTTGCCTACACCTGCCTTGTTTGATTTTGTTGCCAGGAACTCATACAGAATTATGCCAGATGACATTACCGCCTTTCAGAACAACCTAGAAGCAGCTGAGGAGGAACCCTAGGAGTGGGATGCTCAGGTGCCACCACCACCTAGTATCGACTCAGACTATTTATCCAGGCTTTGGATGGTGATTACCAAGCTAAGCCAAAAGCCTAAGCTTGGGAGAGTACGTATTTGCACCGACATTACATTCATGTTCACATTTTATTTCAGTTGTCTCTGTGCACACTATTTCATTGTATTATCGAGGCTAGATTTATTCTTCTCGCTTTCTTCTTGTGTGTTTGAAAAACTTTGAGAAAATCCAAAAATACTTCTAGCTTCTTTTATTGATATGATTAGTATTGAAAATAAAACCCCAAAAAAATTCTAGGTTAGTTGTAGTATTAAAATAAAACCCAATTTTTTTTCTCATTTATTCTTTTGGTTGTTGGGAGTTCTCCCGTGTAAATAGTTTTCAAGTTTTTTTTCCTTCTCTTCTTTGCTTTCTTCAAGAAAAACTAAAAACTCCAAAAATATTGCAGTCTGTTTTTCTAAAATTATCTTTCTTTTATGGAGTCGTAACAAGGAGAAGACCACGATGAAAATGTTGAGTGGATCTCATACTCATTATTATTGATCTAACACAGAGCCCATATTACTTTGTATACTCCTCTTGAAAAAAATGTTGCAGAGTCTATCTTAGTCCACGACACTCTTGCACTATTATTAATTCCATATCATTCATTGTATAAGTGAAAGTCAATAATGAAGATATTTGATGAATTGGCTGTGGCAGAGAGAAGTGGGTATGAATTCAAGTTGTTCTTGTTTTTCTAAATATGTTTTACCTAGTATCCATGATTCAGTATATTATGATCAAACATGTTTGCAATGATGATTAGAGATTATAGTTGCTCATGCCATGCTCAAGTAGCTAGGAGTGGATAATGATTTATCTTAGATGTCAACATGCACTAAAATGGTTGTGATGTAGTATGATGATATGGTATCCTCCTCTGAATGTTTCATGTGGCTTGACTTGGGACATGTTCACACATGTGGTTGAATCAAAACCAACATAGCCTTCATAATATTTATATTCATGGTGTCCAGATCCTACTCATGATAGCAGTCAATGTTTATTATTCATAATGCATGTTTATGACCGTATTTGCTCTCTAACTGGCCGCTTCTCAATCTATTTGCTAGCCTTCACCTGTACTAAGCGGGAATACTGCTTGTGCATCAAAATCCTTAAACCAAAGTTATTCTAGATGGGTCCACCATATCTACCTATATGCGGTATTACCCTACTGTTCCAAGTAAATTTACATGTGCTACCTCTAAAAATTTCAAATGAATATCTATTTTGTGTGCGTGAACCTCTCATGGAGTGATAGGGGGTGTTCAGTATCTTCCATGTTAAGCGGGTTACTCTCATGAAGAGTTTTTATTCACTCATCCTTGCACAAGAAGGGCGGTAATAGGGATTCCCAGTCCCAAAATGAAAACAAATACAAATAATTAAACAAAATGCTGATAGGAATGTTGTTGGTTTGGATAGTACTCATCGATTCGGCTCGCCATGGAGTGTGTTTGTTAGTGGAGGGGAAGTAAACCTTTACTTCTACTGCTTCTGAACGGCCTCTAATTTGTTTAACATGGAAGATATTGATAGCTCTTGGTCCTAACTTTCACAGGAAGGGTGTACCTCTGAAAATTATACTTATCTCTTATTTAATCCTTGAGCTCTGTCACCTTTGCATATCCCTGCTTCCCTCTGCGAAGGGACTATCTATTTACTTTAATCTTGAGTCATCACTAAGAGCCAGATCTGAGAGCACTATTGCCATCCTCATGCATTATCTATAGTGAATGTTGGATGCATCATGACAGGATCTTTTCCACCCTAAATTACAATGTTTAGTCGCTGCTTAAAGTTTGGAGGTGCTCTGCATTTATGTTTTGTCGTCTCAGAAAGGGCTAGCAAGATACCACTATTGTCATATTATGTCATGATTGTTTTGAGAGATGTTTGCACTTGAGATATTTTATTATTGCTCTCTAGTTCCTTGTGTCATTGATATGAGATAATATATTCTTTAAGAGTTATTGTTGGCATGGTTAGTCATAATCCTTGCTGAAAACATGGGTGCTAATTAAGCATATGTATGTAAACAAGAACAATAGAGTCGTAAAAGCTTTTCTTTCTCACTTTGAGTTTGTCAACTAAATTGCTTGAGGACAAGCAAGGGGTTAATCTTGGGGGAGTTGATACGTCTTCAACACATCTACTTTTTCTAACACTTTTGCTATTGTTTTGGACTCTAATTTGCATGATTTGAATGGAACCAACCCGGACTGACGCTATTCTCAGCAGAACTACCATGGTATTGTTTTTTGTGCAGAAATAAAAGTTCTCAAAACGGAACGAAACTTTTTGGAGAATTATTTTGGAATATATGAGGAATATTGAAGCCATAAGCCACTAGAGAGGGGGCCCAGGGTGGCGACCCTCCACCAAGGCATGCCAGACCTCGACCTGGTGGACCGTGCCCACCTCGTGGGCCCTTCGACCCTAATTCCTGCACTATAAAATCCAAAATTTCTAGAAAAAAATGAGAGAGAAAGTTTCATCGTGTTTCATGATACGGAGCCACCGCCATCTCCTGTCCTTCATCGGGAGGCCAGATCTAGAGCCCGTTTGGAGTTCTAGAGAGGTGAATCTTTAGTCTTCGTCATCACCAACTCCTCTCCATCACCAATTCCATGATGCTCCCCACAGGGAGTGAGCAATTCCTTCATAGGCTTGCTGATTGGTGAGGAGTTGGATGAGATTCATCATGTAATCAAGTTAGTTTTGTTAAGGCTTGATCCCTAGTATCCACTATGTGCTGGGATTGATGTTGCTATTACATTGCCATTCTTAATGCTTGTCACTAGGGCCCGAGTGCCATGATATCAGATCTTAACCATTTATGTTATCATCAGTATATCTATGTTCTTTATCCGATCTTTCTTAGTCATACGCACTTATTAAATGTTATGATCCATCAACCCGGAGGTGACAAAAATTGGGATACTTCATGGTGATGACCGTGGTTTGAGGAGTTCATGTATTCACTAAGTGTTAATGCTTTTGTCAGGTTCTGTATTCCAAGGAGGCCTTAATATCACTTAGTTTCCTTATGGACCCCGCTGATACGTCTCCAACATATCTGTAATTTTTAATGATGTCATGCTATTATATTATCTGTTTTGGATGTTTTATGTGCATTAATATGTTATTTTATATTATCTTTGGGACTAACCTATTAATCTACAACCGAGTGCCAATTTATGTTTTTCCTTGTTTTTGAGTTTTGCAGATATGGCATATTAAACGGAGTCCAAATGGAATAAAATCTTTGGAGTGATTTTTTCTGGAACGAAAGAGATCCACGAGACTTGGAGTGCACGCCAGGGGATCTACCACTAGAAAACAAGCTTGGTAGGCACGACCACACCCCTGGGCGTGCCTGGCAGGCTTGCCATCTACTGGCAGGTCTCCTAACCCTCTTCTTCTTCCTATAAATACCCAAATATTCCACCAACACGAGAGGGAGCCACATAAATACTTTTCCGCCGCCAAAAGCCTCCGTTCCCGAGAGATCCCATCTTGGAGCCTTTTCCGGTAATCTACCGGAGGGGTGTTTCGATCACGGAGAGCATCTACATATACTCCATTGCCCCTCCGATGATGTGTGAGTAGTCCACCACAGACCTACAGATCCATAGCTGGTATCTAGATGGCTTATTCTCTCTCTTTGATCTTCAATACCATGTTCTTTATGATCTTTATGGAGATCTATCCGATGTAATATTCTTTCGTGGTGTGTTTGTCAAGATCCAATTAATTGTGGGTTTATGTTCAGATTATCCATGAATCTTATTTTAATCTTCTCTGAATTGTTATATGCATTATTTCATATCCTTCCAAGTCTCTTTGAGTTATTGGTTTGCTTTGGACATCTAGATTGGTAATTCTTGCAATGGGAGAAGTGATTCTTGCAATGGGAGAAGTGCTTGGTTTTGGGTTCAATCTTGTGGTGTACTCACCCAGTGACATAGTACGGGTACCGAGGCACATATTGCATTGTTGCCGTCAAGGGTAACAAGATGGGGTATTCATCATATTGCCTGAGTTTATCCCTCTACATCATGTCATCTTACTTAATGCATTACGCTGTTCTTCATGAACTTAATACTCTAGATGTAGGCAGGAGTCGGTCGATGTGTGGAGTAATAGTAGTAGATGCAGAATCATTTCGGTCTACTTGACACGGATGTGATGCCTATATGCATGATCATTGCCTTGGATATCTACATGATTATTCGCTTTTCTATCAATTGCTTGACAGTAATTTGTTTACCCATGATGATATATTCCTACAAAAGAGAAGCCTCTAGTGAAATCTATGGCCCATAGGTCTACTTTCCATAATATATTTTCAGATCTATAAACCAAAAATACCAAAAATACTTTACTGGAATTTACTTATATTTTACTTTCCATTGTCGTTTACATCTATCTCTATCGGAGCTAATCCTTGCAAATAATCGTGATGGGATTGACAACCCCTTTATAGTGTTGGGTGCAAGAGTTTGATTGTTTGTATAGGTGCATCCATTGGTGACTTTCCTGTTCCTCCTAGTGGATTGATACCTTGGTTCTCATCAACTAAGGGAAATACTTCTCTACTATGCTGCATCACCCTTTCCTCTTCAAGGGAAAACCGACGCATGCTCAAGAGGTAACACCCACTACCACGGGAGGGTAGGACAAATATGCCATGCATGTTCTTTTCCATAAGCACGTATGACGATATACGGAATACATGCCTACATTACATTGACAAACTAGAGCTAGTTTTGTGTCATCCTAGGTTATGACTGTTATGTGATGAATATCATCAAACGAATACATCAATCCAGTGCCTACGAGCTTTACATGTATTGTTCTTACTAAGTTACTACTACTGTTGTTACTATTGCACTTGCTACAAAACTTTCTCTCCTACTTTTACCTCTATTGTTGTTGCTGCTATTGCTATCAAACTATCATATTACTGTGCTACTAATCACTTTGCTGTAGATATTTATCTCCAGGTATGGTTGAATTGACAACTCAACTGTGAATACACTCCAATTTTGTCGGTGTTCTGTGAACGGGGGTACCCATACCCGCCAGCCTGCAGCTCAGGGTGTGGCCAACTTCGACAACGAAGCACGGCCCAGCATGGCCACACTCAAGACAAGGCCCTCGCGAGAGCCCCGTCCTCATGAGGGGGACGGTGCCAAGACCCTCTAGGGGAGGAGACCTTCCCAGGTCGCCTCCCAAGGGGCGGAGATCGCTATGCAATGCTCAGCCTCGGGAGGCTTTGTGTGACGCAAGCCTGGCCAAGCGGGCATCAGCGTGTGCAGAGGGGACAGAGTCCTCTTTGAAGTGAAGGAGGAAACACGTACGCAAGTTCTTAAAGCACCCTCAAAGGTTTCCATTCAAACGCAACTAGTCCAAGGCCACGAGTCCGATAGGACGAACATCATCACCGAGCCCACCTGTACATCACCACCGGCTACATTGCAAGCGAAGACCACCTTTCGTCAGGAAAAGGGTGTACTCCTTGTCCCCCTTTGAAATTGGTCGATGTGGGATTCCTTCCCACCATTGCGATAATGGAAGAGGACCCGAGCCACTATAAGTAGAGGCTAGGATGCTCCATAGAGGAGAGAGATCGAACACCACTCGAGAGCCCTCGTGAGGTTAACCACCACTATACTAGTTCATCCACAAACCTCCTCATGAGGCAATCCACCAAAGGCAAGAGTAGGATTTTATGCTTCGCAGCGGTCTGAACCTGGGTAAATCCCCATGTGCTAGTCTCCTTCTAGTGATTGAGTGAGTTCATCAGGCTAGGTTGTCGAGCTGTGAGCTTGTGGCCGGAGCTGGTGGGGATCTCCGCACACGCCCCTGAGTTCGAACCTCCATGGGTTTTGCGGCCCCCAAAATCCGACATTTGGCACGCCAACGCCTAGCAAACTTCCTTCAGCCCCGGCGGATCCGCCTTCACCAACATCGCCGCTGCTACCCATGACATACACCCTGGCAGCTCGGTACAGAGCGTTCGTTACTAGGCCACCAGCGTCGCCTCCACCGCCATCACCGCTCATACTGGCCTGGTGCGCGGCGGCGTGTGGCGCCCATGGGACCGACATCACCCTGTATCCACGAGGGAGACCTCAATGCACATGACGTGCTGTTGATGGTGAGTGAGCTGCTATGCCATTGCCCGAGGCACGGGGGCTTCAACGCCTCGGCCGAACACATGGCCGAGTTGGTCACCGTCGCGAGGAGGGTATGGGTGACTCACCACTCTTCTCGACCCTCGACGCAGGGCGTCGGGCACTAGCTTTCCGTACAGCTCATATCATCGGTAGACGGCATGCCCGCCACATGCCAGGGCGAGCCTGGGCAAGGCCTACCACACGTCGTGCTCCTTCTCCTCCGGATCCCCGTGACCGGCTTTGGGGCGCCGTCCAGCCCCGCCGGTGGAGCCTTCCAAGAAGGCGACGGGATGCTCCAAGCATGCCTCAATGCACGCACTCACACCATGGTGAATCATCGAGAACCTAGGTCATCCGGGAGCGAGCGCACCAAATGATGTGGGGACAAGGCGATACAGGCTCCCGAGCAGACAGGTAACCATAACAGAGGCGTGGTGGATGACCATGGAGGCAACCCATGTCAAGGCATGTGCAACCAACCTTGCAGCGATGGTAGAGGTAAGAAGGTATGGATGGAGGCTCTTCGCAGAAGCATCTGTGGGCCGCGCATCCAGAGCGGCATCATCCTACTGCCCAGGGAGGCTACCCATGGGGCACGCATTGACGGTTCAGGAGGAAGCCAAGATCTTTTCACAGAGGATTATGTTTCGAGCTTCATCGTTCCTGTAGATGACACCATGGCCGACACACACCTGTGGGTGCGGCATCCTCCCGGAGTAGGAAGATTTCCAGGGCATCCCGTGATGTGCGGGAGCACGGCACAGCCGCCGCCCTCGTGAGGAAGGTGCATGCAACCGAGCCCTCTAGGCACAGGGGAAGCCGCCTAGAGGGATCGGCGAGATACGAGCAGCAAGGGCCACACACGGCAATAGGGGCGCCGGTGCGGCCCTCAAGAGGCAGGTCCTTGCGAGGTCCTCAGGTTGTGGTTTGGCCGGCACCCCGACGCCTCACGAGGCGACTTCACCGACACAACACCCCTATGGCCGCGCTAGGTGAAAATTGTGCTCATGTTTGGGCCAGGGGAGCGCAATCTCGTGGCTACGTAGGGAACAATGCACTCAGGTATGGGCTGTAGGGGCGCGCAACCACACATAAATGTGTTGGATAGCTCTTGACTGAGTTCAGAGCACCTAGGCTGTGTAGCAATCTTCTCCCATGACACTCTCACGTAATATTGAGTGGGCTGTATACGCCCCCCCCCCCACGGAGGACGCAGAGGGGCTCCTACCCACGCCCAAGAGAAAACCCCATGCTCCGCACCGGCAGACAACACTGTCCTCCAATGACTATGCCCACGCAACGTGGATGCCCTATGCTCTGTGCTGGGGGAAGATGGAGATGAAGACTAGCCTAGGTGCCGGACGCAGCTGTTGCTTGTTCCATTTTGAATTTGAATTGACACTTTTTGAAATGAAACTCGAAAGTTTCCTAACTCTATTCGAAAAAGGGGTGGGAATTTTTGTCTCTTTGTTATTCTTTTTCACGTCTTGAAATTTCATTTTATGAATCGACACATGTTGGTCTCTAACTCATGCGTCCCACGAGCGGGGTGGCACGAGCACGGTGTGAGCACCTTGCCCAGGCCATGGCACCTTGGACCACGTGAGGCGCATTTAGGCCAGCTGGCAAGGGCCCGTTACCTTGGAAACATCCATCTTTTACAAGTCGACCCTCGCACGGGGGCTTCAGCCACGGCCCGACACAACATGATGAAGCCTTGTGATGCTTAGGCACCTCTTGGTCAGGAACTGCTAGAAAAGGAATGGGAGCCGCTCGAGCGTCAAGGGGGACTCCTGAGCAACGCACCTCAGGAGCCTCACTCGTCATGTAGCTCCTTGCCCCTTGGTCTTAACCTAGTGATCCGGACGCCCCAATGGCGGTCGAGGAATGCACGGGATTGGGCCCTGCAGACATAGAGCACCGCTTGAGCGTCAAGGGATCCTCCTGAGAAACGCACCTCAGAAGCCTCACTGATCGCATAGATCCTTGTCCCTTGGCCTCGTCCTGGTGATCCGGATGCCCCAACGGTGGTTGAGGTATGTGCGGGATTGGGCCCTGCCGACGTAGAGTGCCAAAAGGCTCCCAAACCCGCCCACAAGGAAGAAGTCCTTCCGAGCGGGATCCTCGAGTTCCCTAGACGCCCCAGCTACACCTCACGACGCACGAGTTCGCCATTACCCACCAAGCTAAGTTCCCCAACTGTAAAGAGCAATAACTTTTTGATCAGATAATATTATAAATGTTGGGTAAGATACAAGAACACTAACATGAGAATACAGACACTACGGTTTACTATGTGCCCCCATTAGGCCTCTTGTGGCTCCAGGAGGGTGCACCTCGTAAGTCCGCGATAGGCCCTCATTGCTGGCATAGCACGACACCTCCGTGGACCTATCAAAGGGTGCCGGGCGCGGAGAAGGAGAGGATCGGGACGAGCGAAGGTGCGAGGGAATGCATGGTGCCACACTGGCAATAACACAAAACTCTGCGCAAGAGACGAGGGAACGTCACGCAAAACAGGCGACCGACAATTCAAAAGAAGAGGGAGGAAGACGAAGGTAAAACACAAAAGTTTAACATTCTTAGGGGAAAAGTGCTTCTTGATGTAACAGGGACCAGGGGAAGAAAATACAAGAAGCCTAGGTGGAGGAGCCGTTGTCACCATCCAGACCCTCGCCAGCCTTGGCGCCAGAGTCGTCGCCCTCGTTGGAGGAAGGATCTTGGACGAACCGTTCCACCAAAGACTCCATGTTAGGGCGCACCTCATCCTCGAGGGGCCTCTGGAGCTCCTTAGGCACCGGCTCCAAGACGTGGGGGAGATCAAGTTCCTGCGGCACAGGTTGGAGAAGACACACGTCAGCGGATGTCCAGGAGGTCGGGCACGCTTGACACGTTATCCTAATCCACCCGAGAGACGCCGGTCTCCAGCACCTCCACCATGTTGCCAAAGAAGTTGAGGTAGCCTCCGTCGCTGTGCGTGCATGGCAGAGTGGGGCTTCCCCCGACAAACCGGCCCACTGCACAAACCGCACGGCGGGCAAGCTCCAGGTACTGATTAGCGCACTACGCCTCTAGCATCTTCGCATGCACCGCCTCATCCTGGACGGCCTGTACGGCGTTATCTGCCCCCTTGATCTGGGCCTGAAGGGATGCCAGCTGCGGCTTAGCATCCTCCTCGCCCCTGAGCATGGCTTGGAGGGAGGCTTCCGCGCTCACCAGCTGGGCCCTCAACACGCCCGCTTCCTCCTGGAGCTCGCCGACCTTGCACCTTTTTGGCGCAGGCCCCCTGGGAGGAGGAAACAGTCAGGTCCAGTGTATTGGGAATCATCGCAACAAAGGGGGTGGGTGACAGAGCACTCACTCGTTGATGATGGACCAGCTGGCAAGCTTGAGCTGGCCTCGAGGGCACAACGCCACCACCTCTAGAGGCCAGCAGTGGATCCGAAGACCCCATGCACTTCCCCGCACTAGCAGCACTGCCTCCAGATGCCATGGAGGGTAAGGTAAGAGAGGAGGATGAAAAAGATATCTTTGGGAGGATCCGAAACGAGAAGGCATTTTAGGATGGCAAGATCCCCTGGGCAGGAAGATTTATAGGCGTAACCGCTGCCCATGCGGCGTCGTGGGGAGTGGAGGCGCATTTCGCTCCTCGGGTACCGCATAACAGACTCGGTCGACATGCGGCCTTGCTCCACGTCACTTCATCTGCCCTCGTAGGGTCATATCTACGTTGCCCGAGGGGTGAAGACACAAGGAGACAGCTACATTCAAGTAAGGGGAATGATGGTCGGCGTGGGGTACAGGCTTCGTGTCAGCCAGATTTGGGGCGGTTCCTGACGTCTTCACAGAGGGGAGGCGTCCGTGCCTCATTATCCACCACACAATAGGACGGACCCGCAGTTGATTGGGGACCACTACGCTCAGGTCGGTTTCTTTGGCTTCATCCCGAAGCCAACTCAAGCTTGCCTTGGGACCGGGGGTTGCCGTCGGTGTTCTGGGAAAGATGGTATCCAGACATGCGAGCCTCCGGCACAGGGCGTGGCCCACTTTGATAGCCAAGCACGGCCCAACACGACCACACTAAAGACAAGGCCCTCGCGAGAGCCCCACGCTCATGAGGATGATGGCTCCAAGACCCTCAAGGGGAGGAGACCTTCCCAGGTCGCCTCCCGAGGGGCGGAGATCCCTATGCAATGCTCAGCCTCAGGACGCCGGGACTGATGTAAGCCTGGCCAGGTGGACATCAGTGCGTGTAGAGGGGACAATTTCCTCTTTTGAGAAAAGGAGGCAAAGAAGTACGCAGGTTCCGAGAGCACATCCAAAGGTTTCCATTCGGACACAACAAGGCCAAGGCCTCGACACCGGTAGGACGAACGCCATCACCGAGCCCACCTCTGCATCACCACCGTCTACGTTGCACGCAAAGACCACCTTTCCTCGGGATAAGGGTGTACTCCTTGTCCCCCTTTGAAATTGTCCTTTGTGGGATCGCTTCCCGCCATTGCAATAAGGGAAGAGGACCCGGGCCACTATAAATAGAGGCTAGGCTGCTCCGTTGAGGGGAGAGATCGAACACCACTTGAGCGCCCTCGTGAGGTTAACCACCACTGTACTAGTTCACCCACAAACCTCCTCGTGAGGCAATCCACCAAAGGCAGGAGTAGGGTTTTACGCTTCGTAGCGGCCCGAACCTAGGTAAATCCCCGTGTGCTAGTCTCCTTCCCATGATTGAGTGAGTTAGTCGGGCTAGATTGTCGAGCTATGAGCTTGAGGCCAGCGCTGGTGGGGATCTTCGCACAGGCCCCTGAGTTCGAACATCCTTGGGTTTTGTGGAGCCCGAAATCTGACAAATATTCTTTGGCTCCCCTTGTTTCGATTCTATAAATTTGGGTTGAATACTCTACACTCCAAAACTGGTGTGATCCCCTATACTTGTGGGTTATCATAGTTTTTAACTTTGGCGAAATCAGGTTTGCAGCTAAGCAACGACTTTGGATGATGTCCTCACTTGGAGTTGTTTTTTAACTTAGGCAAAATCAGGTTTCACAGCTAAGCAAATCCTAAGTGAATTCACACACCCATTCTGGATGGTGAAAGCAAACGAAAAAGGTCTTCGACAAAGAGCAGGAAAAGTAAAGACTTTTATTCATCGAATTCACTTAGAAGTGCATTACAAGAATGGTAGCGTGTTTTAACACTAGGTGTAGAACTTGCGAAGCAGATCCGCATTCCACGCTTGGGGTTCTTCCGAGTTGTTGCCGAAGTTGTACAACCCATATGCTCCATATTTCAGGATATTGGTGAGCACAAAAGGCCTCTGCCACAGAGGCGCTAGTTTGTGCAGCATCTGCTAATCCGATCAGAGAACGAGGTCCCCTTCTTGAAAAGCACGCCTTCTGACTTGTCTGCCATAAAGGCATCTCAAGTCCGGTTGATAAAGGGTCGACCTGATCAGGGCTTGCTCTCTTTCTTCTTCCAGGAGGTCGAGGTCGTCTTGACATGCAACCTCGGCTTCGCCTTCGTTGTAGAGCTGCACGTGTTGAGCGTTGTGGCGAACGTCACTCGACAAAATAGCTTCGGATCCGTATACCATAAAGAAAGGGGTGCGCTTGGTGGAACGATTTGGGGTGGTCTGAATGCCCCATAGGACAGAAGGTAGTTCCTCAACCCACGTACCGGCGGCAATCTCCAGGTCTCTCATCAATCAGGTCTTCAATCCCTGAAGAATCATCCTGTTTTCTCGTTCTGCTTATCCGTTCGGCTACGAGTGAGCTCAAGAAGTGTAATTGACCTGAGTGCCTTGAGAGTTACAAAACTCATGGAATTCATCTGAATCGAAATTCTTCCCGTTATTTGTGATCATGTCATGAGGGACTCCGAATCTGAATACGATTTGTCAAATGAAATTGACAACAGTAGTTGAATTCAAGCTTTTGATGGGCATCGCTTCGACCCACTTGATGATCTTAACCACAACGTCCAGCAGATGGGTACATCCACTCGATCCTGTGGGCAGAGGACTGACCATGTCAAGACCCCAAATGACAAATGGCCCGGTGAGGGGAATAGTCTTCAGAGTAGATGCTGGCTTGTGTGTCTGGTTCTTGTAGAACTGACATCCAACACAGAGATCAACCATGTCTTTCGCTACTGCGTTGGCTTGGGGACAGTAAAAACATGCACGAAATGCTTTTGCGACCAACGTACGAATGGATCTCATGTAGGATCTTTAGCCCTTCCTCAGGAGATATGCATCTCTGAGCTACGCCTATAGTGCTTTTTCTGTATAACTAATCTCCAATCACTTCAAAGGATTTGGATCGTCAAACAATCCTTCATGATTCCTCTTCATCTTCAGGGAGGTCTTGCCATAGCAAGTACATTAAATAAGGTTGGGTCCACTCGAGAGTGATCACCAACATCTCTCGGACGAGTTGCACTATGGCCGGGATGTTAACTTCAGTCAGATCGGATCGACCGACTGCTTGCGGGGGCTTGTCAGTAAAAGGCTCCTCTGTGACCGAACTGGAATGTAAGTGTTCAAGGAATACGTCCTTCGACACCACTCTTCGAGTGGAGCCAATCTTTGCCAGGTCTTCAGTTGCCTGATTCTCCGCTCAGGTGATATGATGTACTTCTAATCCTTCGAAGTTCTTTTCCAACTTCTAGACTGCATTGCAGTACCACGTCATGGCAGGACTCCATATGTCCCATTCCTTCATTCTCATCAGTTGACTACAAGGTCTCAGTCGGGGAATATCATCAAGCGCCGGATGCCGAGTGTGATTGCCATTTTGATCCCGTAGAGGAGGGATTCATTCTAGACCTCGTTACTAGATGAGTCAAAATAGATTTGTAGGACGTAGCTCATTCGGTCTCCCCTGAGGGAAACGAGAACTACTCTAGCTCCAGACCCTAGTAGCATCTTATTTCCATAAAAGAACATGGTCCATTATTCAGGGATACTCAGTGATGGTCGTTCGTGTTCTATCCACTCGGCTAGAAAATCAACAAGAACTTATAACTTGATTGCGTTCTTGGCCTCAAATCTGATCTCCAACGGGAGGAGCTCGGTCGCCCACCTCGCCACTCGGCCGGTGGCATCTTTGTTATTCCGTATATTTGAAAGAGGACTGTCGCTAATAACTGTGACTGCGTGCTGTTGGAAGTAATGAGCTACCTTCTTCATAGTGAGGTAAATGCCATAAACTAACTTCTGGTAGTGAGGATATCTTTGTTTTGAGGGAGACAAAACTTCAAAAATATAATACATGGGCCTTTGTGCCTTGAAAGTTTTTTCTGATTCCTGACGCTCCAAAGCGAGGACAATGCTGACAAATTGACTAGTAGCGGCGATGTACAAGAGCAAACGCTCTCGGCAGCCCAAAGCAGCTCACACCTGCTTGGTGGAAAGCAAAGCCCTAAGCTAATCGAATGCAATATGCACTTCGGGTATCCACTTGAATGTGCCAGACTTCTACATCGGTCGGTAAAGAGGCAAGGCCTTATGATCGAGACGAGAGATGAATCTACTCAGGGCTGCAAGACACCGCGTGAGCTTCTAAACATGATGCAAGCAGACATGTTTGTTCATTCAGATGATTGCTCCGATTTTGTTAGCGTTTATATCGATCCCTCGTTCAGAAACAAGGAAGCCGAGTAACTTACCCGAAGGGACCTCGAATGTGTGTTTTAGAGGGTTGAGTTTTATTTGGTAGCGATGGAGGTTTGCGAAGGTTTCGGCGAGGTCAGCCAGGAGGTCGGAAAACTTCCTAGACTTAACCACAATATCATCCACGTAAGCATCGACATTCCGACTGATTTGTTCCTGCAAGCATTTATGAATCATGAGCATAAAAGTTGCTCCAACATTCTTGAGACCGAATAGCATAGTGATGTGGCAGAAACACCCAAATGGGGTGATGAAAGTTGTTTTTATTTCATCTGGTCCATACATTCGGATTTGATGGTACCCATAGTACGCATCTAAGAACGATAGGTGTTCGCATCCGGTGGTAGAATCTACTATCTGATCTATCCCGGGAAGGGGAAAGTCTTCTTTCGGGCAGGCCCGATTAAGGTGTTGGAAGTTGATACACATCTGGAGGGACATGTCCTTCTTGGGAACCAACTCTGGGTTGGCCAGCCACTCGGAATGGAGAACTTCACAAATGAATTCGACAGTTGGAGCCGAGTGATCTCTTCGCCAATCGCCTTGCGCTTCTTGACGGAGGATCGATGCAAGTGCTCTTTGACCGGCTTGATCTTGGGATACACTCAGAGTCAATGCTCAGCCAGTCCCTTGGGTACCCCCGGTATGTCAAAAAAATTCCATGCAAAGATATCATAGTTCTCACAGAGGAACCGGATGAGCTCGGCTTCCGGTTCATCATCGAGTGGCGTTGAGATGTTGGTCGAAGCCGCACTCGGATCATTGGGGTGAATGTGAACCTGCTTAGTTTCGCCAGCCGACTAAAGGCTGATTCCGTTGTTGGGCGCTTAGACTTGAGTAAGTCTATAGTGTACAACGCTTTCTTGTATCCATCAAGTTCGGCTACGAGAACTTGTTCATTGGCTATTCTTGAGCCCTACTGGAGGCACTCCTCGGTAATTTTGCAATCATCGGTCACCGTGAGCACACCATTTGGGCCTAGCATCTTAATGTTGGAAATATGCCCTAGAGGCAATAATAAATTAGTTATTATCATATTTCCTTGTTCATGATAATCATTTATTATCCATGCTATAATTGTATTGATCGGAGACATAGATGCATGTGTGGATACATAGACAAAACATGTCCCTTGTATGCCTCTAATAGACTAGCTCGTTGATCAAAGATAGTTAAGGTTTTCTAGCCATTGACATGAGATGTCATTTGATAATGGGATCACATCATTAGGAGAATCATGGGACGGACAAGACCCAAACTACAAACGTAGCATATTATCGTGTCAGTTTATTGCTACTGTTTTCTGCATGTCAAGTATCTGTTCCTATAACCATGAGATCATGTAATTCACTGACACCAGAGGAGTGCCTTGTGTGTATCAAACGTTGCAATGTAACTGGGTGACTATAAAGGTACTCTAGAGGTATCTTCGAGGATGTCTGTTGGGTTGGCATGGATCAAGACTGGGATTTGTTACTCTGTGTGACGGAGAAGTATCTCAGGGCCCACTCGGTAATACAACATCACAATAAGCCTTGCAAGCAATGTGACTAAGTGTTAGTCACGGGATATTGTATTACGGAATGAGTAAAGAGACTTGCCGGTAACAAGGTTGAACTAGGTATGGAGATACCGACGATCGAATCTCGGGCAAGTAACATACCGAAGAACAAAGGGAACATCATATGTGATTAACTAAATACTTGACATAGAGGTTCGACCGATAAAGATCTTCTTAGAATATGTAGGAACCAATATGGGCATCCAGGTCCCTCTATTTTTTATTGACCGTAGAGGTGTCTCGATCATGTCTACATAGTTCTCGAACCCACAGGGTCTGCACACTTAAGGTTCGGTGACGTTTTGGTAGTATAGAGTTATGTATGGTGGTGATCGAAGGTTGGTTGGAGTCCCGGATGAGATCCCGGATGTCATAAGGAGCTCCGGAATGGTCTGGAGGTAAAGATTGATATATAGGAAGTCCCATTGTGGTCGCTGGAAAAGTTTCGGGCTAATCGGTAATGTACCGAGAGTGCCGGTAGTGTATCGGGAGACCACCGGGAGGGGTATTTCGACCCAAGAGGCTTCATGGGCTATGGGAGACTAAATACCAGTCTTTTGTGGGCTGGTGGAAGTCCCACACAAGGCCCATGCGTCTGGGAGAAAAAGCCCAAAGGGAAAAAGGTGGAAAAAGGCCAAAAAAAGGAGGAATCCTAGTCCTACTAGCATTCGAGGAGGAGTTCTCCTCTCCTCCCCACTTTGGCCGACCCAAGGGCTGGCTTTTTGGAATCCAAGCCTCCTCCTCCTCTCCCCCTATATATACTAGAGGATTTTAGGGTTTTGGTACAGAATTTTCAGCCACGTGCTACCCGTTCCTCTAGTGCATAGTTTCTCCTCTAGATCGGTTTTCTGCAGTGCTCATGCGAAGCCCTGCCGGAATAGCTCCACCACCATCGCCGCAGTGCCGTCACGCTGCCGGAGAAATATTCTACTCTGCTCCCTCTTTCTGGATCAAGAAGGCAGAGATAGTCATCAAGCTATACATGTGCTGAACGTGGAGGTGTCGTCCGTTCGGCGCTAGATCGGAAGGACCGTGATCAGGATTCCGAGACGGATCGTGACGAGATCGCGGGACGGATCATGATGAGATCATGGTACGGATCGTGATGAGTTCGCGGGATGGATTGTAATGAGATCGCGGGACGGATCGTGATGAGATCGCAGGACGCTCGGCGATTTGGATCGCGAAGACGTTCGACTACACCAACCGCGTTTCTTAACGCTTCCCGCTTAGCGATCTACAAGGGTATGTAGATCCACTCTCCCTCTCGTAGATGCTCATCACCATGGATAGATCTTGCGTGTGCGTAGGAATTTTTTTGTTTCTCATGCAATGTTCCCCAACAGTGGTATCAGATCTAGGTATATGTGTAGATGAGATCTCGACCGCAACTTGTTGCATAGATGGCTTGCGGGTGCCAGTTTCTCTCAGTTTAGTTGGATCGGATTTGACAAAGGCGGTCCTTGAGAAGGTTGAAAAGCAACTAGTGTGTCACCGTTATGGTTTTTGCGCAGATGAAAATTGTTCTTGCTAGATACCCGTGGCAGCCACGTAAAACATGCAACAACAATTAGAGGACGTCTAACTTGTTTTTGCAGGGTATGTTGTGATATGATATGGACAATTACATGATGTGATATATCTGATGTATGGGATGATCATGTGATGTATAGATTATCACGACTTTCATGTCGATGAGTACAACAACTGGCAGGGGCCATAGGGTTGTATTTAATTATTGTATGACCTGCGTGTCAATCATTAAGTGCTATGTAATGCTTTACTTTATCGCTAAACGGTAGCAATAGTAGTAGAAGCATGTTGGGCGCGACAACCCCGATGGCGACACGTTGATGGAGATCAAGATGATGGAGATCATGGTGTCATGCCGGTGACGATGGAGATCATGTCGGTGCTTTCATGATGGAGATCAAAAGCACAAGTTCATGGCCATATCATGTCACTTATGATTTGCATGTGATGTGAATCCTTTTATGCACCTTGTTTTGCTGAGGACGACGGCAGCATTATAAGGTGATCCCTCACTTAATTTCAAATAAATTGTGTTCTCCCTGAGTGTGCACCGTTGTGAAAGTTCTTAGTGTCGAGACACCATGTGATGATCGGGTGTGATAGACTCTACGTTCACATACAACGGGTGCAAGCCAGTGTTGCACATGCAGAACACTTGGGTTAAACTTGACGAGCCTAGCATGTACAGAGATGGCCTCGGAACACAAGAGACCGAAAGGTCGAACTTGAGTCATATAGTAGATATGATCAACATGATGACGTTCACCATTGAAACCACCTCAACTCACGTGATGATCGGACTTGAGTTGATGAATTAGGATCATGTATCACTCGAATGACAGGAGGGATGTCAATTTGAGTAGGAGTTCTTAAGTAATATGATTAATTGAACTCATTATCATGAACATAGTCAATAGTGTGTGTGCAAATTATGTTGTAGATTACTTGCTCGCGCTGTAGCTCCCTTGAATTTTTATATGTTCCTAGATAAATAGAGTTGAAAGATGTTGGTAGCAATATTGCGGACTGGGTCCATGATCTGAGGATCGTCCTCATTGCTGCATAGAAGGCTTATGTCCTTAATGCACCGCTCGGTGCACCAACCCCTCTAGCGTCGTTTGTAGATGTTGTGAACATCTGACAGGCACGTTCTGATGACTACTTGATAGTTTAGTGCGTCATGCATTACGGCTTAGAATTGAGGCTCCGAATCGTTTTGAACGTCACAGAACATATGAGATGTTCTAAGAGCTGAAATTAGGATCTTAGGCTTGTGCCCATGTTGCGAGATATGAGACCTCCAACAAGATTCTTTGCCTACAAGATGAAGGAGAATAGCTCAATCGTTGAGCATGTGCTCAGATTGTCTGGGTGCTACAATCGCTTGAATCGAGTGGGAGCTGATATTCCAGATAAGATAGTGATTGATATAGTTCTCCAAGTCACTGTCAGTAAGCTACTAGAACTTGGTGATGAACTATAAAACGCCAGGGATAGAAATAATGATCCCTGAGCTTTTCGCGATGTTTGACACCGCGAAGTTAGAAATCAAGAAGGAGCATCAAGTGTTGATGGTTAGTAAAACCACTAGTTTCAAGAAGAGCAAGGAGGGAAACTTCATGGATGGCAAGTCAGTTGGTGCTCCAGTGAAGCAACCGAAAGTTGAACTCAAACCCGAGACTAAGTGCTTCGATTATGAGGAGAGTGGTCGCTGAAGCGGAACAACCCTAGATACTTGGTAGATAAGAAGGCTGGCAATGTTAACAGAAGTATATTTGATATACGTGTTATTGATTTGTACCTTGCTAGTACTCCTAGTACCACCTGGGTATTGGATACCGGTTCGGTTGCTAAATGTTAGTAACTCGAAATAAAAGCTACGGAATAAACGGAGAACTAGCTAAGGATGAGGTGACGATGTGTGTTGGAAGTGTTTCCAAGGTTGATGATCGACATCGCACGCTCTCTCTACCTTCGGGATAAGTAACAAACCTAAATAAGTGTTATTTGGTGTTTTGCATTGAGCGTGAACGTGATTAGATCGTGTTTATTGCAACACAGTTATTCATTTAAGTTAGAGAATAATGGTTATTCTGTTTACATGAATAATACCTTCAATGGTCATGCACCCAGTGAGAATTGTTTGTTTAATCTTGATCGTAGTAATACACATGTTCATAACATTGATGCCAAAAGATGTAAAGTTTATAATGATAGTACCACATACTTGTGGCACTGCCGCTAAAAGTCATATTGGTACAAAACGCATGAAGAAACTCCATGCTGATGGATCATTGGACTCTTTCGATTTCAAATCGGTTGAGACATGCGAACCATGCCTCTTGGTCAAAGATGACTAAGGACCCCGTTTTCTGGTTTGACGGAGCGGGCAAGTGATTTATTGGAAATGATACGTGTTGATGTATGCAATCCAATGAGTCTTGTAGCATGCGGTGGATATCGTTATTTTCTTACCTTCACTGATGATTTGGGTAGATATAGTGTATGCTTACTTAATGAAACACAAGTCTGAATCGTTTGAAAAGTTCAAGCAAATTCAGCGTGAAGTTTACGATCATCGTGACAAGAAGATAAAAATATCTGTGATATGATCGTGGAGGTGAATATCTGAGTTATGAGTTTGGCATACAACTTTAGACAATGTGAAAGTTGTTTCACAACACACGCCACTTGGAACACCATAGTGTGATGGTATCTCCAAATGTCATAGTCGTGCTCTATTGGATATGGTGCATGTTATGATGTCTCTTATTGTTTTGCTACTATAATTTTGGGGTTATGCATTACAGACAACTACATTCACTTTAAATAGGGCACCATCTAAATCCATTGAGATGACACCGTGTGAATTATGGTTTGATAGAAACCTAAGCTATCATTTTTTGCTGTTTGGGGCTGCGACGCTTGTGTGGAAAATGTTTTCACCTAATGAGCTCGAACCCAAAGTGGACAAATGCATCTTCATAGAATACCCTAAGAATGGTTGGGTGAACCTTCTATCTCAGATCCAAGCATAAAGTGTTTGTTGCTAAAATGGGTCCTTTCCCGAGAAAAAGTTTCTCTTGAAAGAATTGAGTGGGAGGAAGATAGAACTTGATGAGGTTGTTGTAACTTTGTTTCAACCAAAGAGTAGCACAGCATAGAAAGATGTTTCTGTGGAACCTACGTCAGTTGAAGAGGAAGTAACTGATGATGATCATGAAGCTTCAAATCAAGTTACTATCAAACCTCGTAGGTCGACAAGGATGTGTACTGCTCCTGAGCGATACGACAACCCTGTCTTGGAGGTCATGTTGTTGGACAACAATGAACCTACGAGCTGTGGAGAAGTGATGATGGGCCCGGTTTCTGTCAGATGGTTTGAGGCCATGAAATCTGAGAAAGGATCCATATATGAAAGCCAAGTATAGACTTTGGTAGACTTGCTCGTTGGACAGCAGGTCGTTGAGTACAAATGGATCATTAGAATGAAGACAAACGCTGATGGTGAATGTCACCATTTATAAAGCTCGACTTGTCACAAAGAAGTTTCTGGCAAGTTCAAGGAGTTGACTGCGAGGAGACTTTCTCTCGTAGCGATGCTAAAGTCTGTTAGAATTATGTTAGCAGTTGCCGCATTTTTCAATTATGAAATCTGGCAGATGGATGCCAAAACATCGTTTCCTTTCTTGAGGAAAGGTTGTATGTGATACAACCAGAAGGTTTTGTCAGTCCTTAGGATGCTAAAAGGTGTGCAAGCTTCAATGATCCTTCTCTGAACTGAAGCAAGCATCTCAGAGTTGGAATATACACTTTGATGAGGTGATTAAAGTTTTTGAGTCTATACAAAGTTTACGAGAAACTTGTATTTACAATAAAGTGAGTGGGAGCACTTTAGAGTTTTTGATAAGCATATGTGGTTGACATATTCTTGATCGGAAATGATATAGAATTGCTGGAAAGCATAAAGGGTTGTTTGAAAAGAGTTTTTTCAAAGGAAGACCTGGATAAAGCTACCTAATTGTTGAGCATCAAGATCTATAGAAATAGATCAAGATACTTGATGAGACTTTCAATGAGTACATACCTTGAAAAGATTTTGAAAGAGTTCAAAATGGATCAGTCAGAGAAAGAGTTCTCACCTGATTTGTAAGGTACAAAGTTGAGTAAGACTCAATGCCCAGTGACTGCAGAAGATAGAGAAAAGATGAGTGTCATCCCCTATGCTTCAGCCATAGGCTCTATCATGTATGCAATGTTGTGCACAAGACCCGATGTCAGCCTTGCCATAAGTATGGAAGGAATCTTTCAAAGTGAACCTGGAATGGAGCACTGGATAGCGGTCAAGATTGTCCTTAGTAACTAAAAGACTAAGGAGATGTTTCTCGATTATGGAGGTGATAAAGAGTTCATCATAAAGAGTCACGTCGATGCAAGATTTAACACCAATCCGGATGACTCGTCGTAGCAATCTGGATCCGTATAGTGGAGTAGCCATTTGGGATAGTACCAAGTGGAGTGTGGTAGCAGTGTTTATGGTTCGACATAGAAATTTGCCAAGCACACACGGATCTGAATGTGGCAGACCCGTTGACTATAAGACCTCTCTCACATGCAAAGCATGACTGAGCCCCATAACTCATTGGGTGTTAGATTCATAACAATGCAAATCACATGGTGATGTGAACTAGATTATTGACTCTAGTGCAAGTAGGAGACTGTTGGAAATATGCCCTAGAGGCAATAATAAATTTGTAATTATCATATTTCCTTGTTCATGATAATCGTTTATTATCCATGCTATAATTGTATTGATCGGAGACTTAGATGCATGTGTGGATACATAGACAAAACCATGTCCCTAGTATGCCTCTAATAGACTAGCTCGTTGATCAAAGATGGTTAAGGTTTCCTAGCCATTGACATGAGATGTCATTTGATAATGGGATCACATCATTAGGAGAATGATGGGATGGACAAGACCCAAACTACAAACGTAGCATATGATCGTGTCAGTTTAATGCTACTATTTTCTGCATGTCAAGTATCTGTTCCTATGACCATGAGATCATGCAACTCACTGACACCGGAGGAGTGCCTTGTGTGTATCAAACGTCGCAACGTAACTGGGTGACTATAAAGGTACTCTACAGGTATCCCCAAGGGTGTCTGTTGGGTTGGCATGGATCAAGACTGGGATTTGTTACTTCGTGTGACGGAGAGGTATCTCAGGGCCCACTCGGTAATACAACATAACAACAAGACTTGCAAGCAATGTGACTAAGTGTTAGTCATGGGATCTTGTATTACGGAACAAGTAAATAGACTTGCCGGTAACGAGGTTGAACTAGCTATGGAGATACCGACGATCGAATCTCGGGCAAGTAACATACCGAAGAACAAAGGGAACATCATACGGGATTAACTGAATCCTTGACATAGAGGTTCGCCCGATAAAGATCTTCGTAGAATATGTAGGAACCAAGATGGGCATCCAGGTCCCTCTATTGGTTATTGACTGTAGAGGTGTCTCGGTCATGTCTACATAGTTTTCGAACCCGAAGGGTCTGCACACTTAAGGTTCAGTGACGATTCGGTAGTATAGAGTTATGTATGGTGGTGACCTAAGGTTGTTTGGAGTCCCGGATGAGATCCCGGACGTCACGAGGAGCTCCGGAATGGTCCGAAGGTAAATATTGATATATAGGAAGTCCCATTTTGGTCGCCGGAAAAAGTTCGGGCTAATCGGTAATGTACCGGGAGTGCCGGTTGTGTACCGGGAAACCACCGGGAGGGGTATTTCGACCCAAGAGGCTTCATGTCGGGACCCTGATCCTAAGTCATATGATTCCATACTGTAACAAGTCACATCACTTTGCATACTCACGCATGGTACTCCACGGCTGCAGCCTTACCTTGGCCGGGACCGTTTGCGTCTTTTGGCTCACGTATGTGAACATGTCGCCGGCAATCACAAAGACAAAGAACCCGGTCCGACATAACTAGTCATAGAACCCAAGTGGCACATCCGTACGGAAACAGGCATACATAGCCCAACAATGCAGGTGTCGGCCTCAAGCGTGTGTAGACGAGTCATAGCAAGCTACAAGGACTCCATTACACTGCGAGACATTTCCCCGAAGGGACAGACACAGCAACAAAGAAGGATACATGCCGGTCAATCAATGTGTCCAGAGTAGTAGCAAGCTACCATGGCTCGGTGGAAGCACAAAGAGGCGGTTTCCCGTAAAGAGTACTACTAAAGGCACACGACTAGGTGTCGGATCCCATACATACCGTTGCACGTCACACGTACGCACGACATGCCTGATATGCATAGATACAACTATGGCATCACAACATAACCATACAAGAACATGACTTTTATTTAAGAGGCTCAGACGAGCCTTGCATAATATGTGCTTACAGATAGGGGTCACATGACCCGACACTCAAGTCATGCAAACAAAGTCATACAAGCCAGCGGAAACTTAAGCTGTGTGAGTACAGACGGCGAAAATAGAAAAGAGGCACACGGCCTGACTATCTACAGCCCACCACACGGGCAAGATCGTAGCTGGGACACCAGCTATTCGGCATCGTCAACGTCTAGATAGAACCCACCTGATGGGTCCTGGCTCTCTTCTGCAACATTAATTAAGCAAGGATGAGTACAAACGTACTCAGCAAGTCTTTAAAACAGTCCTAGTCTATTTATGCTCATGTATCAACAAGGGGGAGTGGTGGAGTTAAGCAGCAATGCCAGCTTTGACTCATGGCTAACCTACACTACTCAGTTTTAAACTCTTTGTTACAATTTTGGTTATCGCACACGAGTCCACTATCTCCATCACAATACACTACCATGGATTCACCTTCCTCTCCCGGAAGAGTGCCATCCACGGTACTCACACTTGTCTTGATATTTTAGAAGTATCCATTTGATTATCTATGAAGAGCATAAGTTCTCCAAGTAGTCCATATCCGAGAACGCGGCTATTCGAATAGTTTCACACCCTGCAGGGGTGTACTTCTTCACACACGCTCTCGCCACTTATCGCTGTGTGCCATAAACCATGCACCTTGGCAACCTTCAAGTGGATGCCCAGCAAGGGAGTCGGCCATGACCGTCAATCACATAAGACCTCTAGTCCAGGCTATTGCCTATTTGAGACTGAACCCGCACGGAGATCCGGCCGAAGTTTCTGCTACGGTCCCAAACGATGTGCGTAGGGTTCCCAAGCCCACCATTCGGGTGACCCTTGGTACACCGTACCACTGCCTACCGCGTCGTAACCCACCCCTAGGGTCAGCACTACGCACGGCCTCCAGCATGCTATAAACACAAGAAACTACTTGCAATACTTGGACCAAGGACTAAACGACTAATGAGTCGAGCGGGGTCATATTTCACGGCCTAGCATGCGGTAGTATCTAGTCTTGGATCACAAACACGGAACCCAGTTCCTAAGAACGGTCCCAATGAGACAACCCACTATGTACTCCTACATAGCCTCTCATTGCTACCTTTACCAAATCGTATTCAGTATGAGCTCATCACATCGGACAACACTGTTTCACTCAGTTCATCACCCAGATGAATCAGACCTGACTCAACTCTAAGCATAGCAAGCATAGCAAGCAAAGTAAGCTAAGAACATCATGGCACAAGCATCTACCAAGTATGCTAGGTTGGAAGGTTTAGCTATTTACTGTGACAAAATCAGGTCATGCATAGGAATAGGATCATCTATCGTGTATGACTGACATGTGACCGTTTGTCCTAATGCGATAAACAAGAGCAGGAGCGAGAAAGTGGGATGTTATTAGAATGATCAATGGGGTTGCTTTCCTTGCTGAGTTGCAGAGGAGTTCTCTCCTTCGTCGGGATACGGGGTGGTATCTTCCGGATTAGGGCCAACCGCAATGCAGATAAGAAACAATCAATACACGCAAGTGCAACAATATGATGCATGATCATGGCATGATGGCAGGTATGGATGAGTTAATGCAACTAGTGTTCATGTTGATTTGAAAAGAATTTGAATAAAGATTCAAAATCGTTCTTCATTTCAAATTCCGTATATCAACCTGTTAGCATTTGTCAATGTTCATCTAGATAGGTTGCTCTATCATGCATGAGGATAGCATCATTGGATTCATTGGATTTTTCTAATAACTTTTCATATGTAATTTATTTTCATCTGACTTACAGATTAATTTATAGGAATTTTTGAAGTTTTAAATATATTCTAGAATTATTTTTAAACTAGAAATTGTTTTTATTGCATCAGCATGACATCATGATGACATCAGCTGGTCAGCTAACCGGGCCAGAGTCAAACCTGACATGTGGGGTCCACATGTTAGTGACTTGTTAACTTAATTAACTAATTAAAACTAATTCTAACTAATTAACAGATTTGGGCCCACATGTCAGTGACTTAATATCTTCATTAATTTAATTATTTAATTAGCACTAATCACAGATTAGCCAGGGGGCTGGCCCCACTTGCCAGTGACCCAGGGGGGTCAAACCCCTGGTCAACTCCGGCAAGACCCACCGGCGTTGAGCCGCCGGTGGCTCCAGAGACGGCGGAGGGCTTCGGGTTTCCTCCTCCGACAACCAAAAGGACGGCGGAGGGCACCAAACTACTCAGCACACACGCGCGCGTCCATCCCGACCCCTCCTAGGAACTGAGATGGTCGGAATCGACGCCGGCGATGAGCTGGGCGGCGGCCGGAGCTCGGGTGAGCACGGGCTCGTCGAGCCGGAGCTCAAACGGGGCAGCTGAGGCCTCCAGAGGCTACCTAGAAGCCTTCTGAGCACGGCCGCGTGCTCAGAAGCAAGCTTGGGTCGCCACAACGGCGACCACGAGCTCACCGGCGGCGGGAAGCTTTCGGGCTTGGGGAGAATCAGCGCTACAGGGCTCTATCCAAGGGGGAAAGAGGGGGAAAGGATCAGGAGCTCACGGCGAGTGCAGTGGCGTCGAAAGAGATTTCGGGGAGGACCTGGAGCGGCGGCGGCCTTCGATTTCCTTTCCGGCGACCCGAGGAAGAGGATGATGGCGCAACGGCAATAGAAGGCTTCCGGCAGGGCGTGGCTTGGCTAGGAGAAAGAGGAGGTCCGGGCGGAGCTTCTGGCTGGCTCAGATGGGTTCGGGGGCGGCTAGAACGGCGGCACAGTGGCGAGGAGCAGCACAGCCATGGCGGGACAGAGGGGGAGAATGGGCGAGAGAGAGAGCGCTCGTGGAAGAGAGAGAGGAGAAGGGGCACGGCGGCGAGGAGCTTCGCGCTGGCGCTCTCCCAGCCCTCCAGCAAGGAGCAAGGCAGGGAGGAGGTGGCCGGCGCGTGGCGACCATACGCCCTGCGTCCTCCTGGCCAGAGGTGGGAGATGATCGGTTCGCCCCTGTGGGCTTGGCCGGCTTCTCTCCCCTAACCCAGGTAGGCTTTCTTCTTATTTTTTTCTGTTTTCTAACTTTTCTTTATTTTATTTGCAGGTCCAAATGACTTTTCAAAATATCCCAACCATTTTCTAAAATAAAGTTTGAATATCTCAAACCTGTCCAAAAAGTTTCAGGGTGTTTTAAAAATAATAATGATAATTATTTATTTATCATTTCCAGAGGCTTTAACCATTATTTTTAAATTGCTTCTGATGTTCAAATATTTGAAATGGTCCCTGTTATAACTTTGTCCAAATTTATCAGACATAGGGAACATTTTTTATGGGCATTTTGGATTTGTTGAAATTTCACTAAACTTGAATTTCTTTATTTCATTAAGTGCTTGGGGTTTCTTTTCTTTCTCCCCATTTCACATTAATGCAATGATGATGATGATGATGCAAACACAAATGCTATCCTAGGACAACTTGCTAGGGTTGTGACACTTCATGGGCTGTGGGAGAGTAAATACCAGCCTTTTGTGGGCTGGTGGAAGTCCCACACAAGGCCCATGCAGCTGGGAGAAAAATACGAAAGGGAAATAGGTGGAAAAAGACCAAAAAAAGGAGGAATCCTAGTCCTACTATGATTGGAGGAGGAGTTCTCCTCTCCTCCCCACTTTGGCTGACCCAAAGGCTGGCTTTTTGGCAGCCAAGCCTCCTCCTCCTCTCCTCCTATATATACTAGAGGATTTTAGGGTTTTGGCACAGAATTTTCAGCCACGTGCTACCCGTTTCTCTAGTGCATAGTTTCTCCTCTAGATCAGTTTTCTGCAGTGCTCAGGCGAAGCCCTGCCAGAATAGCTCCACCACCATCACCGCAGCGCCGTCACGCAGCCAGAGAAATATTCTACCTCTCCGCTCCCTCTTGCTGGATCAAGAAGGCAGAGATCGTCATCAAGCTGTACATGTGCTGAACGCGGAGGTGCCTTTCGTTCGGCGATAGATCGGAAGGACCGTGATCTAGATTGCGAGACAGATTGTGACGAGATCGCGGGACGGATCGTGATGAGATCGTGGTACGGATCATGATGAGTTCGCGGGGCAGATCCTGATGAGATCGCGGGACGGATGGTGATGAGATCGCGGGACGCTCGGCGATTTGGATCGCAAAGACGTTCGACTACACCAACCACGTTTCTTAATGCTTCCCGCTTAGCGATCTACAAGGGTATGTAGATCCACTCTCCCTCTCGTAGATGCTAATCACCATGGATAGATCTTGCGTGTACGTAGGAATTTTTTTGTTTCCCATGCAATGTTCCCCAACACTTAAGTATGAGATAGACGTAACATGGTCGGGCCGTGAAACGAGCGTAGGCGGTCCTACCCAGGATGGCGTGATAGGCACTCCGAAATTCCACCACTTGGAAGGTCAGGCATTCCTTTCGGAAGTTCTTCTCTCCTCCAAACACAATGTCCAGAGCTATCTTACTAAGTGATTCAGCCTTCCTAGGAATAACTCCATGGAAGTGCACGTTACTCTTACTCAGGCGGGACATCAGGATGCCCATTGCGCTAAGCATATCTGCGTAGATTATGTTGAGTACGATGTAACCGTCCATCAAGACCTTGCGCAATCGGACCCCATTCACAGTCGGATCAACAACCAGCGCCTGCCTCTTGGGGGTGGCTATATGGATCGAGTGATCAGATTGGGTGAATGTAATGGGAGTATTCTTCTAGTTGAGGTACTTCGTGCCAGTCGGAGCTACCATGTCCACCTCCCAATTGACAACTTTCAATCGGCTCTTGCTTTCGACGCCCGCAAAGATCATATTCAAGACATTGTCGACCTGAGTGTATTCGGGATCACCCTTGCCTTCGTCTTCATCCTCTTTCTCTACGGATGTCTCTTCCCCCATATCATGATTGAGCATTCGGCACTGCCGAGTGGTGTGCTCTGGGTAAATGATGTTGCCCTCTTCATCTTTATTGGTGTGGACAACACAGGGCTTATACATCACCTCAAAATTTTATTCGGGCTTGTTTTTGTTTGCCCAGTCCTTTTTCTTGTTCTTCTTAGATTTCGGCTTCCCTTGTCCAGGTACAACAACCACTTCTACTTTTCCCACAGGATCAACATTCCATTTCTATTTCTTGCCAGCATTCCCACCCAAGTGATGGGCATCGCCAGCTCACCCATTGCCGCCTTAGAGGCGGTCTTCCTCTTCTCCTTGGGCATACTTGTTGGCAATTTCGGTGGCTCGACTGACAGACATGTCTCCTGACCGGCCAAACTTTAGGATGAGTTCCCAGTACTAAGTGCCAGCTTTGAACACGCAGACGGCCTGATGCTGGGTGACATTCTCGTGCGTGTTATGCAGCGTAGTCCAACGTTGAATGTACTCTCGGAGAGTCTCGTTGCTCTTTTGGACGTAGTGCTGCAACTCTGTCAATCGACCAGGACGCTTGTATGTGCCTTCGAATGTCTTGATGAACACTCGATCTAGATCCTCCTAGCAATATATGCTGCTAGAAGGTAACTGGTTCACCCAGGCCCGAGCGGATCCCTCCAACATGAGGGGAAGAGGCTTCATTTCCACAAATTCATCACCACTCCCGATCTGAACCGCCACTCGGTAATCTTCGAGACAAGTTTGTGGCTTGGAATCAACGTTAAACTTTCCAATTCCGGTTGCTAACCGGTAATTGGGAGGTATCACGGCTTCTCGGATATGACTACAGAAGCACTCGAGACCTAATGTCCCCCAACCACTCACTCGTTTTATGATCACTTGGTTCCTATCCACTATCTTTTGCGTGAAGCTAGACCTGGCGTTTAGCAATGGAGGCCGTCGCCTAGCTTCCTCGTAGACTCTAGGCGAGGGGGAGTCCGATTGCTATCTTCTTTGTAACGATGGCCGTCATCGAAAAAGGTTGCTTGTCGTATGAACCACCCCTCAGAGGAGGAGTCCAACTGACGTCACACTCATCATGCCAATGCCCTCCATACGGACCTTTCGGAGGAGGAGAGTGTGCGCATTTTCTATACGCATGCGGGCTGTGAGCGGATTGTACCGTGCCCGCCCGTACGGACCTGCTGTGTATCCGCAGTGATGAATGTTAAACTTCCGATTTCCGCTTCCATGCAGTCTTCAACACAGCCTGGATCTGCCAATGCCTTCACTGCAACCAGACGGGTGAAAAGATTCAGCGATCCGAGTGGCTGTGGCCACTTCTCTATCGCCATGCGCATCACCGGGACATTAGGCGGTCGGCTGCTGTGGAGCAATGGACGCCTTAGGTTGCTGGAACTCAGCCTGTCCCATGATGCATGCTCATCAAGTGACTGCTAGAGTTGCTCGAGTCTCTCACACTCAGCCAGAGTGGCCAGGTGCGTAGCCTGTAGGGCCATCTCTTCTAGAGTCGTCCTCGTGATCAGAGTGAGAAGGACTTTATGTTACTTCAGATGTATTAAGTCCATCAAACGTTGCAGCTCCCATGACGCCCCTGCTTCTTTTTGCCAGAGTGCTACAAAGGCGCCGAGTGGTTAGTGATGTCTGAGTGACATTCAAGCAGACGAGTGCATCTTGTGCATTCGTCCGGATGTCAAGGTTGTTGGAAATATGCCCTAGAGGCAATAATAAATTAGTTATTATCATATTTCCTTGTTCATGATAATCGTTTATTATCCATGCTATAATTGTATTGATCGGAGACTTAAATGCATGTGTGGATACATAGACAAAACCATGTCCCTAGTATGCCTCTAATGGACTAGCTCGTTGATCAAAGGATCGTTAAGGTTTCCAAGCCATGGACATGAGATGTCATTTGATAACGGGATCACATCATTAGGAGAATGATGTGATGGATAAGACCCAAACTACAAACATAGCATATGGTCGTGTCAGTTTATTGCTACTGTTTTCTACATGTCAAGTATATGTTCCTATGACCATGAGATCATGCAACTCACAGATATCGGAGGAGTGCCCTGTGTGTATCAAACGTCGCAACGTAACTGCGTGACTATAAAGGTGCTCTACAGGTATCTCCGATGGTGTTTGTTGAGTTGGCATGGATCAAGACTGAGATTTGTTACTCCGTGTGACGGAGAGGTATCTCAGGGCCCACTCGGTAATACAACATCACAACAAGCCTTGCAAGCAATGTGGCTAAGTGTTAGTCATGGGATCTTGTATTACGGAACGACTAAAGAGACTTGCCAGTAACGAGGTTGAATTAGGTATGGAGATACTGACAATCGAATCTCGGGCAAGTAACATACCGAAGAACAAAGGGAACGTTATACGGGATTAACTGAATCCTTGACATAGAGGTTTGAACGATAAAGATCTTCGTAGAATATGTAGGAACCAATGTGGACGTCTAGGTCCCGCCATTGGTTATTGACCGTAGAGGTGTCTCGGTCATGTCTACATAGTTCTCGAACCCGCAGGGTCTGCACACTTAAGGTTCGGTGACGTTTCGGTAGTGTAGAGTTATGTATGGTGGTTACCGAAGGTTGTTCGGAGTCCCGGATGAGATCCCGGTCGTCACTAGGAGCTCCAGAATGGTCCGGAGGTAAATATTCATATATAGGAAGTCCCAGTTTGGTTTCCGAAAAAGTTTCGGGCTCATCGGTAGTGTACCGGCAGTATCGGTAGTGTACCGGGAGTGCCGGTAGTGTACCGGGGGACCTCCGGGAGGGGTATTTAGACCCCAAGAGGTCCATGGGCTGTGGGAGAATAATAACCATCCCTTAGTGGGCTGGGAAAACAGCCACAAAGGCCCATGGCGCAGGAGAGAAAGTCCTAAAGCAAAAAGTGGAAAATCATACAATAGGAGGCAATCCTACTCCAGCTAGGATTGGAGGTGAAGTAGGATTGCTCCCACCTCCTATTTCGGCCTACCCAAAGGCCTTGGCTGCCTCTCCTCTCCTCTCCTCCTATATATACTAGTGGATTGGGTGGTTTTTGGATAGAATTTCCGGCCACGTGCTACCCGTTCCACCGGTGCATAGTTTCTCCTCTAGATCGTAGTTCCGCAGCGCTTAGGCGAAGCCCTGCCGGAATTGCTCCACCACCATCACCGGAGCACCGTCACGCTGCCGGTGAACTCTCTCTCCTCTCCAGCTCCTCTTGCTGGATCAAGACGGTGGAGATCGTCATCAAGCTGCACGTGTGCTGAACGCGGAGGTGCCCTCCGTTCAGCGCTAGATCGGAAGAACCGTGATCGAGATCGCGAGATGGTTCGTGATGAGATCGCGGAACGGATTGTGATGAGTTCGCAGGACAGATCGTGATCACGATCGTGAGACGGATTGTGATGAGATCTCGGGATGGATCGTGATGAGTTCACGGGACGGATCGTGATTGGATCGCGGGACGGATCATGATGAGATCGCGGGACGCTCGGCGATTTGGATCGCGAAGATGTTCGACTACACCAACCGCGTTTCTTAACGCTTCCCGCTTAGTGATCTACAAGGGTATGTAGATCCACTCTCCCTCTCGTAGATGCTCATCACCATGGATAGGTTTGCGTGTGCGTAGGAAATTTTTTGTTTCCCATGCGACGTTCCCCAACAGTGGCATCATGAGCTAGGTTGATGGTTCGATGAGATCTCGAGTAGAACACAAAAGGTTTGTGGGCGTTGATCCTTAGATTGCTTCCTCCCTTTGTCAGATTTTGGTTCAGCGAGATTGTGAGATGAAGCGGCCCGGACCAACATTACTCGTACGCTTACGAGAGACCGGTTCCCTCCACGCAACTTGTGGCTTAGATGGCTTGCGGGTGACAGCTTCTCTCACTTTAGTTGGATCGGATCCGACAAAGGCGGTCCTTGATAAGGTTGAAAACCAATCTATGTATCACCGTTGTGGTTTATGCGTAGGTGAGAATCGTTCTTGCTAGATGCCCGTAGCAGCCACATAAAACATGCAACAACAATTAAAGGACGTCTAACTTGTTTTTGCAGGGTATGTTGTGATATGATATGGCCAATTACATGATGTGATATATGTGATGTATGAGATGATCATGTGATGTATAGATTATCACGACTTGCATGTAAATGAATACGGCAACCGGCAGGAGCCATAGGGTTGTCTTTAATTATTGTATGACCTGCGTGTCAATCATTAAGCGCTATGTAATGCTTTACTTTATCGCTAAACGGTAGCAATAGTAGTAGAAGCATGCAGGGCGTGACAACCCCGATGGCGACACGTTGATGGAGATCAAGATGATGGAGATCATGGTGTCATGCCGGTGACGATGGAGATCATGCCGGTGCTTTCTAGATGGAGATCAAAAGCACAAGTTCATGGCCATATCATGTCACTTATGAATTCCATGATATGTTAATCCTTTTATGCACCTTGTTTTGCTTAGTACGGCGGTAGCATTATAAGGTGATCCCTCACTTGAATTTCAAGATGAACTGTGTTCTCCCCGAGTGTGCACCGTTGTGAAAGTTCGTCGTGTTGAGACACCACGTGATGATCGGGTGTGATAAACTCTACGTTCACATACAACGGGTGCAAGCGAGATTTGCACGTGCAGAACACTCGGGTTAAACTTGACGAGCCTAGCATGTACAGACATGGCCTCGGAACACGAGAGACCGAAAGGTCGAACATGAGTCATATAGTAGATATGATCAACATAATGATGTTCACCATTGCAGCCACCTCAACTCACGTGATGATCGGACTTGAGTTGGTGAATTTGAATCATGTATCAATCGAATGATCGGAGGGATGTCAATTTGAGTGGGAGTTCTTAAGTAATATGATTAATTGAACTCATTATCATGAACATAGTCAAAGTATCTTTGCAAATTATGTTGTAGATTACTAGCTCGCGCTGTAGCTCCCTTAAATTTTTATATGTTCCTAGAGAAATAGAGTTGAAAGATGTTGGTAGCAATGTTGCGGACTGGGTCCGTGATCTGAGGATAGTCCTCATTGCTGCACAGAAGGCTTATGTCCTTAATGCACCGCTCGATGCGCCACCCCCTCTAGCGTCGTCTATAGATGTTGTGAACATCTGACAGGCACGTTTCGTTGACTACTTGATAGTTTAGTGCGTCATGCATTATGGCCTAGAATTGAGTCTCCGAAACGTTTTGAACGTCACAGAACATATGAGATGTTCTAGGAGCAGAGATTGTGATCTCAGGCTCGTGCCTGTGTTGCGAGATATGAGATCTCCAACAAGATTCTTTGCCTGTAAGATGAAGGAGAATAGCTCAATCATTGAGCATGTACTCAGATTGTCTGGGTACTACAATCGCTTGAATCGAGTGGGAGTTGATCTTCCAGATAAGATAGTGATTGATGTAGTTCTCCAAGTCACTGCCACTGAGCTACTAGAACTTGGTGATTAACTATAAAATGCCAGGGAAGGAAATGTTGATCCTTGAGCTGTTCGCGATGTTTGACACCGCGAATGTAGAAATCAAGAAGGAGCATCAAGTGTTGATGGTTAATCAAACCACTAGTTTCGAGAAGGGCAAGAGCAAGGAGGGAAACTTCATGGATAGCAAGTCAGTTGCTGCTCCAGTGAAGCAACCCAAAGTTGAACTCTAACCCAAGACTAAGTGCTTCTGTTATGAGGTGAGCGGTCGCTGAAGCGGAACAACCCTAGATACTTGGTAGATAAGAAGGCTGGCAACATTAATAGAAGTATATTTGATATACGAGTTATTAATGTGTACCTTGCTAGTACTCTTAGTAGCACCTGGGAATTGGATACCGGTTCGGTTGCTAAATGTTAGTAACTCGAAATAAAAGCTATGGAATAAACGGAGAACTAGCTAAGGGTGAGGTGATGATATGTGTTGGAAGTGTTTCCAAGGTTGATGTGATCAACATCGCACGCTCTCTCTACCTTCAGGATTAGTGACGAACCTAAATAAATGTTATTTGGTGTTTTGCGTTGAGCATGAACATGATTGGACCATGTTTATTGCAATACAGTTATTCATTTAAGTTAGAGAATAATGGTTATTCTGTTTACATGAATAATACCTTCAATGGTCATGCACCCAGTGAGAATGGTTTGTTGAAATCTTGATCGTAGTAGTACACATGTTCATAACATTGATGTCAAAAGATACAAAGTTAATAATGATAGTACCACATACTTGTGGCACTGCCGCTAAATGTCATATTGGTATAAAGCGCATGTAGAAACTCCATGCTGATGGATATTTGGACTCATTCGATTTCGAATCGGTTGAGACATCCGAACCATGCCTCTTGGGCAAGATGACTAAAGGACCCCGTTGGATGGAGCGGGCAAGTGATTCATTGGAAATGATACATGTTGATGTATGCAATCTAGTGAGTCTTGTAGCGTGCAGTGGATATCGTTATTTTCTTACCTTCACTGATGATTTGAGTAGTGTATATTTACTTAATGAAACACAAGTCTGAATCGTTTTAAAGGTTCAAGCAAATTCAGAGTGAAGTTTAAAGATCATCGTGACAAGAAGATAAAAATGACCGCGATATGATCGTGGAGGTGAATATCTGAGTTACGAGTTTGGCATACAACTTAAGACAACATGAAATTTGTTTCACAACTAACGCCACCTGGAACACCATGGTGTGATGGTGTGTCCGAACATCATAGTCATGCTCTATTCATATAGTGCATACTGTGATGTCTCTTATCGTTTTACTACTATAATTTTGGGGTTATGCATTAGAGACAACTACATTCACTTTAAATAGGGCACCATCTAAATCCGTTGAGATGACACCGTGTGAATTATGGTTTGATAAAAACCTAAGCTATCATTTTTAATACTTGGGGCTGCGACACTTGTGTGGAAAATGTTTTCACCTAATGAGATCGAACCCAAGGCGGACAAATGCATCTTCATAGAATACCCTAAGATCAGTTGGGTGAACCTTCTAACTCAGATCCAAGTGTAAAGTGTTTGTTACTAAAACGGATCCTTTCTCGAGGAAAATTTTCTCTCGAAAGAATTGAGTGGGAGGAAGATAGAACTTGATGAGGTTGTTAAACCTTTGTTCAACCAGAGTGTAGCGCAGCGCAGAAAGTGTTTCTATGAAGCCTACGTTAGTTGAAGAGGAAGTTAATGATGATGATCATGAAGCTTCAGGATCAAGTTACTATCGAACTTCGTAGGTCGACAAGGATGTGTACTGCTCCTAAGTGGTACGACAACTCTGTCTTGGAGATCATGTTGTTGGACAACGATGAACCTACGAGCTATGGAGAAGCGATGATGGGCCCGGATTCCGAAAAATGGTTAGAGGCCATGAAATCCGAGATAGGATCCATGTATGAAAACCAAGTGTAGACTTTGGTAGACTTGCTCGTTGGACGGCAGGTCGTTGAGTACAAATGGATCTTTAAAATGAAGACAGACACTGATGGTGAATGTCACTATTTGTAAAGCTCGACTTGTTGCAAAGATGTTTGTGACAAGTTCAAGGAGTTGACTACGATGAGACTTTCTCACTCGTAGTGGTGGTAAAGTCTGTTGAAATTATGTTAGCAGTTGCTTTGTTTTCAATTATGAAATCTGGCAGATGGATGTCAAAACATCGTTTCCTTAACGGTTTACTTGAGGAAAGGTTGTATGTGATACAACCAGAAGGTTTTGTCAGGCCTAAGGATGCTAAAAGGTGTGCAAGCTTCGGTGATCCTTCCATGGACTGAAGCAAGCATCTCGGAGTTGGAATATACGCTTTGATGAGGTGATCAAAGTTTTGATGTTTATACAAAGTTTACGAGAAACTTGTATTTTGCAATAAAGTGAGTGGGAGCACTATAGAATTTCTGATAAGTATATGTGGATGACATATTGTTGATCAGAAATAATGTAGAGTTTCCGGAAAGCATAAAACGGTCATTTGGAAAGTGATTTTCAAAGGAAGTCCTGGATAAAGCTACCTAATTGTTGAGCATCAAAATCTATAGAGATAGATCAAGATGCTTGATGAGACTTTCAATGAGTGTATACCTTGACAAGATTTTGAAAGAGTTCAAAATGGATCAGCCAGAGAAATAGTTCTCGTTTGATTTGTAAGGTGTGAAGTTGAGTGAGACTCAAAGCTCGACAACGACAGAAGAAAGAGAAAGGACGAACGTCGTCCCCTATGCCTTCGCCATAGGCTCTATATTATGCCATGCTGTGTACCACACCTATGTGTGCCTTGCCATGAGTCTGTCAAGGGGTACAAGAGTGGTCCAGGAGTGGATCACTGGACAGCGGTCGGAATTATCCTTAGTAACCAGAGGACTAAGGAAATGTTTCTTGATTGTGGAGGTGATAAAGAGTTCGTCGTAAAGAGTTACGTCGATGCAAGCTTTAACACCTATCTGGATGACTAGTAGTAGCAATCTGGATACGTATAGTGGAGCAGCCATTTGGAAATAGTACCAAGTGGAGTGTGGTAGCAGTGTTTACGGTTTGACATAGAGATTTGCAAAGTACACACGGATCTGAATATCGCAGACCCGTTGAGTATAAGACCTCTCTCACATGCAAAGCATGATTGAGCCCCAAAACTCATTGGGTGTTAGATTCATAACAATGCGAATCACATGGTGATGTGAACTAGATTATTAACTCTAGTGCAAGTGGGAGACTGTTGGAAATATGCCCTAGAGGCAATAATAAATTAGTTATTATCATATTTCCTTGTTCATGATAATCGTTTATTATCCATGCTATAATTGTATTGATCGGAGACTTAAATGCATATGTGGATACATAGACAAAACCATGTCCCTAGTATGCCTCTAATGGACTAGCTCGTTGATCAAAGGATGGTTAAGGTTTCCTAGCCATGGACATGAGATGCCATTTGATAACGGGATCACATCATTAGGAGAATGATGTGATGGATAAGACCCAAACTACAAACATAGCATATGATCGTGTCAGTTTATTGCTACTGTTTTCTGCATGTCAAGTATATGTTCCTATGACCATGAGATCATGCAACTCAAGGATATCGGAGGAGGGCCTTGTGTGTATCAAACGTCGCAACGTAACTGGGTGACTATAAAGGTGCTCTACAGGTATCTCCGATGGTGTTTGTTGAGTTGGCATGGATCAAGACTGGGATTTGTTACTCCGTGTGACGGAGAGGTATCTCAGGGCCCACTCGGTAATACAACATCACAACAAGCCTTGCAAGCAATGTGGCTAAGTGTTAGTCATGGGATCTTGTATTACGGAACGAGTAAAGAGACTTGCCAGTAACAAGGTTGAATTAGGTATGGAGATACTGACGATCGAATCTCGGGCAAGTAACATACCGAAGAACAAATGGAACATTATACGGGATTAACTGAATCCTTGACATAGGGGTTCAATAGATAAAGATCTTTGTAGAATATGTAGGAACCAATGTGGACGTCTAGGTCCCGCCATTGGTTATTGACCGTAGAGGTGTCTCGGTCATGTCTACATAGTTCTCGAACCCGCAGGGTCTTCACTCTTAAGGTTCGGTGACGTTTCGGTAGTGTAGAGTTATGTATGGTGGTGACCGAAGGTTGTTCGGAGTCCCGGATGAGATCCCGGACGTCACGAGGAGCTCCGGAATGGTCCGGAGGTAAAGATTCATATATAGGAAGTCCTAGTTTGGTTTCCGGAAAAGTTTCGGGCTCATCGGTAGTGTACCGGGAGTATCGGTAGTGTACCGGGAGTGCCGGTAGTGTACCGGGGGACCTCCGGGAGGGGTATTTAGACCCCAAGAGGTCCATGGGCAGTGGGAGAATAATAACCAGCCCTTAGTGGTCTGGGAAAACAGCCACAAAGGCCCATGGCGCAGGAGAGAAAGTCCTAAAGCAAAAAGTGGAAAATCAGCCAATAGGAGGCAATCCTACTCCAACTAGGATTGGAGGTGAAGTAGGATTGCTCCCACCTCCTATTTCGGCCGACCCAAAGGCCTTGGCTGCCTCTCCTCTCCTATCCTCCTATATATACTAGTGGATTGGGTGGTCTTTGGACAGAATTTCCGGCCACGTGCTACCCGTTCCACCGGTGCATTGTTTCTCCTCTAGATCGTTGTTCCGCAGCGCTTAGGCGAAGCCCTGCCGGAATTGCTCCACCACCATCACCGGAGCACCGTCACGCTGCCGGTGAACTCTCTCTCCTCTCCAGCTCCTCTTGCTGGATCAAGACGGTGGAGATCGTCATCAAGATGCACGTGTGCTGAACGCGGAGGTGCCGTCCGTTCGGCGCTAGATCAGAAGAACCGTGATCGAGATCGCGAGACGGTTTGTGATGAGATCGCGGAACGGATCGTGATGAGTTCGCGGGACAGATTGTGATCAAGATCGTGAGACGGATCGTGAGGAGATCGCGGGATGGATCGTGATGAGTTCACGGGACAGCTCGTGATTGGATCGCGGGACGGATCGTGATGAGATCACGGGACACTCGGCGATTTGGATCGCGAAGATGTTCGACTACACCAACCGCGTTTCTTAACGCTTCCCGCTTAGCGATCTACAAGGGTATGTAGATCCACTCTCCCTCTCGTAGATGCTCATCACCGTGGATAGGTTTGCGTGTGCGTAGGAAAATTTTTGTTTCCCATGCGACGTTCCCCAACAAAGGTAAGCCAAGGACTTCCATGACCTTGTAGGACCCCAAGGGTGTCCTAGATTATAGGAACATGACCCTACCTTGGGTAGATGACCTCGTCACTTGGGAAACCCCACTTGAGAGATAGGGCTTTCGGTGGACAACTAACTCTTGATGGAGAACGTATTCTAGTCAAGACGTAAATTGACACATCCCCCAGTTTTGTATGTTGCAAGAACATCTTTATGGATGACTTTTAGGGCACAAATTAATATCAGAATGATCTTGTTCAATAATATATGGTTGTAGGAATAATTCGACATACCCATGCCTATTTTTATTGCAAGAATTCTTAGCGTGACCTTGATTTTTCTCTAGTAAACAGCTAAAATTAATCTTTCACAAAAACATGTAAGAAACCTCTCATTTTAAGGGTGCCTTCCTCTACTGGTTTGATAACTAAGGGTCACCTCTTCGGGGAAAGGAGATAATTTTTTTTGCTCCTTTACCAGATCACTAAAGGGACTAATCAACCATGACACGACTAGTGGTTGTCTATTTTGGAGGGCACTGTACCACCAAATGGTCAAGCCTATACCAACTTGCGTCGGTTGGCACATCGCCAATAGTACACTAACGAGGCGTTCCAAGCATCCAAGGTGCAACCATACATGTTCTTCTATGTCACTCTCCATTCCCAGTGGAGGAAGAGTATCCCATGTGCCCATGACTTTGGGATGTTGCCGAAGAGTTGGCATTGTCCTCCATCAGCCGACAACTAGTATTATTCGTGCTTCTTCGAATGCGAACCCTGCCATTTCAGGTGCCATGGTGGCCTCATCACCATGATGGTCGGAAAATCATCCACCAGTCAAGGTAGTAGAACATCACTCTGAGCCCCGCCTCCCCTGATTACCTCCAAACCATGCACGCCAACGACCTCCATGCCATCCTCAATCTCAAGAAGGTGTAAGCCTCTGAGGACATACGTAGTTGGTGCCTATATGGGCTTCTCTGACAAGCACGAACTCTTGAGTTGGTGGGACGTTGAAGTCCTTGGCAATACACTACAACACGACAAAGATTTGGTAACACATTCATTTAACACTTAAAAAGAGTTGTTACAAACCTATGCCATAGTAACATTTATGTATGTTTCGTAGAAGTGCATAACACATAGGATGTAAGGTGCAAAAAATGTGTTACTAAGTTGTAACACCAATTTTTAGGGGTTGAAAAAGTGTTACAAGATAGTAACACTTAATTGATTTATAAGATAATGTTAGAAGGTAGTAACAATAGTTGATTTGCAAAAATAATGTTATGAGGTCGTAACAAGGACATTTTCACGTAGTTAAAATTAAATTTCTAAAGGAGAGACTTGAGCTCGCAACCTACCATTCAATTATCTATTCAACTATCTAGATAATTTGATTTTTCTACTAGAGATAGTAAATTTGATTTATAGGACATAACTAACACACATTACTGCTGCAAGGTTATTGTGGGTTCATCTCTTATCCCAAATCCTCCATGTCAATTATGTATGTTTCCATTGGTCACATTTCACTTGAAAATCAGAAAAGATCATTGCAAGTGATGTCAGAATCCAAACAAATACATGACCCCATCACCAACCCAACATAGTAGTGAATTACTAGGCTAATTGTCAATTCATTATATCGACAGTAACCCCTATAAGATTTACCGCATAGACGAAAGACTACATGAGAGTGCACAAGAAAGCGTTTACCCAAGCTCGGGCCCTCACACTGGAGGTGATATCCTGCTCCTTAGATTGAATTGATGGAGTATAGACAATCTATGAGAGTGTGCGAGTATAACAAGTTAGAGGGAAAAATTGACCAGTTTGTGAAGTTACTTGCCTTCACAGCCGAAATCTAAAAAAACACTAAAAAGGAACAATAGTACTTACCTGGTGTAACATGGTGGGATTATTTAGCTAATATATTTACAGAATCAATAATAGTAAAAGCACTAGAAATCTTGGATAATATTGAAGTACCACAAACAACCCCAATTCTAGCTCTCCATGAGCCAGTTTCTGCCTTAAGCTTAAGCATATCAAAACTGACACATTCTTGTTCCTGTAAACTGGCTGCATTCCCCCTTAAAGCTTCCATTGAGAAAGGGAAACCTTACAACCACATACATAAAGGCAAAATATTATTTTGTAGAACATGCATTCTCCAATTCTTCTTCTACTCTTCCTAGTCCTTCTTTGAAAAGGATACCCTGGTCACCTGAAAAGGCACCTCATTAGGTGTTGCCTCAGCTACATTTCAGCATGAACAATAAATAGACATATGAGTTGCAATTTTACTAAAAAAATCAAAAATTTAAATTCATAATAACCTAGTCCTAAAGTGTCTAGTGTCTACTACAAGACACCGATTACCCCTTTATGCAATATCCATCAAAATTTAAAAGGTGCATACATAATTTAAAGCTACAAGAGACTGTATGCAGATGAACTATATGCATACAGTAAAATCAAGCATTAGGAACAGTAATACATCACTCCTGGCACAAAACTCTTAGGAGATCATGATCTGATCGAACTAATAACTATGAAAATTATAGGATCAGTAAAGGTGACTTCGCAAAAGAGGATATTAAGAGAAGTAGATTTTGTACATAAATCCTTCAGCGCCTCGGGATGCAACCAGCAATGCCTAGATTTTACTTTTTCCAAGTATCCATTCATCAAAAAAATGTTGCCTCCTTGGTACAAATCTTTAGCATGTATAGAGATGTCAGATGTATCTTTGAAGTGGTTACTGCATGTAATTTAGTGACATATATAATGACTTACACTAAGTCTATACTAATAATAGTATGCTCATTTTTTGTGTGTGTCCCAATCTTAGCCAGTGTAGTACAAAATTACTATATTTGTTTTCTAGCATGCAGTTCCTTTATATTCGCACATGTTAATTAAAACCACAAGGAATAAATGTAATTCATTTTACAAACAATGAACTCGCATGAGTACTTTCAGAAAAACAAATGCAATAAATCATCATCTTATTGAGTTCCAGTGGCTCTTATATGTATTCTATCATGGTGGCATGTAGTAAAATATTTAGTGAGTGCCTATTTGTGTTGGTGAATGAATTAGAATATTTGATTCATTATGCAAAAAACCAAATTTACTTTTTAACGAAATCATACATGACAGGGGAAAATATAGTTGTTCTATTATGTATGTCATATCTAGTACACTAATTAAGAACCCTAGCAAATTTGATGGACTCCCGTACAAACAAATTATTACAATAAAAAGTAAAAAAGGGAGTAATAAAATCGTCACCTGATCGACAAGGATTGAGCGGTATTGAATTGAGGAACTCGATTCCCTCCTTGCCACAAATATGGCACCGATCGATTGAGTGCTCCGTGTCGTTGGATTTCCTCACCAGTACGCCGCACCAGCCAGCGGGGCTTCGTCGGATTGAAATTTTCCATGCCATGGCATAGTAGATACTACGAGCAGTCGCTGCTAACATTCCCCAGGACCATACTGCAGAAGCGTTTGTACGGATGGAACTCCTCCGCACCTGCCTATTCGGGAACATCCTTGGTGGTGCCATTGGGAGTAGGTAGAGGAGAAGGGGTGTAGGGTTAGTCGAGGAGGAGGCAGATCTAGGAGGAGAAAGGGGGGTATTATTTTGATCTAGGAGGGCATGGGGATATGATGGAGGAGGGCTGATGGGGGCTGATTAGGTTGATCTATTGGCGCGAAGACGTGGATGGAAGAAATTGTACACCGTTTTTGTATGTCCTAGCAAAAAACTTAAGATTACTGGGGGAACTCAATGTATCAAGTAATATCCAATAGAATCAGTTAGTTATTACATATTTTTAGAAATTCCCAATCTATTCATGTTCAATCTTGACGGTAAAAAAGAACACCACATGTAATAAAAATTACAACCAAGTCCATGGACCACCTAGCGGTGACTACAATCCGCTTGAGTGAGCCGAAGGTGTGCCACCATCATCTCCCCTCTTCCCTAGAGCTGAGAGAATCTTATTGTACCAACAATTAAAAAGTCGTCATGTTAAGGCCCCATAGAAGCAGCGCACTCAAGCAGCAATCATCGTCTAGGAAAAAAGTCGTATATCAAAAGAATCAATCATGTAAACACCCAAACAAAGGCGAACAAGACCGGATCCAAACAGATCCACCAAAGACTAGTATCAACCTGCAAAATCCGACGAAGACAGACCTTCACATGCCCTCCGATGACAGTAGACGTACAATCGGATGAGGATAGAACATGGGAGATATTATTTATACTAAGTAATATCGCTGCCGCAACACAACACCAACCAAGGTGCTGAACCAAACAGGAATGAGAACAGGTCCCACTGATGCGGGTGGGGTATCCTCCACACTTTCATGATCGAAAGGCCATCGAAGATGGGGCATATCGGCGGCGGCTCCGACGGGAGGAGGTTGATGTCTTCTCTTGTGTAGGAGAAAAGATGAGACTCACAATGACCTAAAAAGGAAAAAAATAGCTAGTTGTGGCTTTTCAAAGAATTGTAGTTGCTAAAAAAGGGTATAATTTCTGGTGGTGTCTCATGAAGCTGTGGTGCTGTCATCTGATTCTCACTAGTTAGTTCGTGTGGTGCCTTGATTATAGGTTGTCTATTCCTCCTTCCATGCTTGACTCCGGATCTTGACAGTCACTAGTAATGTGGTGAGATTCATGCTCGTTAGTGTAGTATTAGCAATGACGCAGCCAACATACCACATCTCATAAAGTATTTAGGATGGTCCTCGTGTTCGATATTGATCTTCTCATGGTTTCACATGATATATTGTGGTGATAGACTATAGTGTGTCATGTATAAGTCATTCAGAGCGAGTATATCCAAACGTACTATTACTCCTCATAACCACACTCTATATTATAATACTACGCACAAAAGTCTTATTATGAACTATGTTAGCGATGATTAGTGCATCATGAGTTGTATGATCTACGAGTAAGAACACAAAGAGATGGGTGGTGCCAAAAATGAGCTCCTCGATGATAAAGGTGACATGGTCCTTCTAACCCGGTTCAAAGCCTATAGATGAGTAGGCGAGGGTTGGTAGTTTCATAACTATTTATTAGGGATACATTACGAACAAAATGATCCCATGATTATAAATAACATATCTTTCATAATTAATGAACCTTTGACATAGCACATCCGACCTTATTCAATTCTAGTGCCTACTCGGATACACAACTTTGTCCGGATATGCCCATAGGGCATCATTCTCCAAGTAGATAATTACCCTTACTCACTGACATGTAAACCATTAGTTCGAACTAATAAGGTAAATAATTATTTATCAATACCACCTTGATTATATCATATGAGGGGAGGGGTCTCAAACTAAAATGTTTTTAATTTTCATGAGTACATACACGTTCTTAGTGAGGGATCACTAGAAGAGTGTCAAGAGGGGGGTGAATAGACTACTAGCAGAAAATTAAAACCTTACCTTTTCCCAAGTTAATTGGTTGGCAGATTTTAATAGTTTTAGCAAGGCTAAAAAGTCTATATACCCTACACATGCATGTCAACAAATATAGCAGCAGAAAGTAAAGACATTGCACATGAAGTAAAGAGATGAGATGTGGAGATCAATTACAATTGGAGACGCAAGGATTTTTCCCATGGTTCCGATAGGTGGTGCTATCGTACATCCATGTTCATGGAGTCTTCAACCCACAAAGGGTATTGGTCGCGAGAGTCCATGAAAGGATCTACCCATGGAGGGTTCCACGAAGAAGAAACCTTGACTATACCATGACGACCTACATCCACAGAGGACTAGCCTTACTCGGGGTAGATCTTCACGAAGTAGGCGATCTCCTTGCCCTTACAAACTGCTTGTATCACTCCACAACATAGAGTAGGAGGCTCCCAATTGACACCTAACCAATCTATGAGGCACCACCCTCCAAAAGGTAATAGGGTCAGTAGTGTCGATGAACTCCTTGTTGTTGGGCTTCAAGATGATAGACTCCTCAACACACAATCACTCTCTCAAAGATTTGGCTTAGTAGAACAGATTGTATTGGTGGAAAGCAACTTGGGGAGGCTAGAAATCAAGATCCATATGGTTGGAGTGGAAGATCTTGACCTCAACACAAGGGTATGTGGTTCTCTCTTCGAAAAGTGATAGGATAGGTATGGAATGGTTCTGAGTGCTTCTCTTTTGAGTAGGTGGTGGTGAAGGGTATATATAAGCATCCCCAAAAATCTAACCATTACACACAAAATGACCAACTCGGTGTCATCGATGTGTTAATCTCGAAGGTACCGAAGTGGCCCAAAGGTGGCAACTTTTGAATCTCAGTGAGACTGGTATAGGAATCTCGGTTGCACCAATAAGGTGACCAACGGTCAGAATGCCCAATCTCGGTCACGCCGATTCAACAATCTCGGAGGGACTAAAACTGTGAACTTGCATAACAGAAAGTTGGCAGCCCAACTCGGTGGCACCGAAAGCAGTATCGATTGTACCAAAAGGTTAGGGTTTGGCTAAGTCTGGCTAGGTTTTAGAAACGGTGGCACCGAATTTGGAATGTTGGTTCCGCCGATTTTGAGTGTTTGGCTTAGAACAGACTTTGGTGGGAGAGTTGTTGGGTGCCTTTGGTAACTGTCACTTGTGCACGTATGAGCATTTTGTTCACCAACAAAACTTTACCACCTTTTATTAGTATTGGCTTTCCTATGGACTCAAGCTGATTTCTCATACATATTAAACGTAGAGTCCTCTTTCTTGAAGCTTTGCCAGCCTATTTCCTTGCATCTTGGGGTGTTCCCCAATCTCTTTTTGCCAACCCAACTCTCCATGGACTAATGTGTGAAATGCAGTAGATAAAAGTATTAGTACAAGAGACAACGTATGTTGTCATTAATTATCGAAACCACCAAGGGAGCATGTTATGCTTTCAATCTCCCCCTTTTTGGTAACTGATGACAACATACAATTGAAGCTTCAAATAAAGATATGAATATAATGAAGACTTTGAGAGACACATGACTTAGAATGTGTGGAGTCCTTTAAAGGATAGTTGCTTTGGAATTCATGGACACACATAGGGATGAAGGGATATAGGGAGTCATGTGTATCTTGGCTATATGCATCAAAATATATGAATGAGATGTGTCCTCGTTCAAGACTTCACTCTTGCAAACAATATGTGCAAGAAGCAAGAGATAATCTTGATTAAAGATACGATGCATATACTTACCTGGAGTTCTTGAGCATTCAAGTAGTAGAAACACACTTGAGAAAACAATATTAGAAAACACAAGAGTATTCTACTAATCAAAAGCAATAGAACTCAAACGATTCCAAGAAATGGAGAACATATAAAATATGATAATCCTTAAGATTAATATGTCTCTCCCTTTAGCATAAATCCTTTAGAGATTTCTCCCCTTATATATGAAAGAGTAGTTCATCCAATCCCCCTGAATCTCAGCATGTAGATATTGGGATTGGATAGGATGAGAAAAGTCTAAAGTGAACAGTCAAACAAAATAGGCAAGAACATTATTGAGTTCTTGGATTTTCTCCCCCTTACTTTGGTATTCTCCCCTTGTTTATATAAGTGTGAACTTTTGATATTCTCCTCTCCCCCTAAATCATATCTCCCCCTTTGCGTAAGCATGTAACTCTCCCTTTAGCATGAAGCTTTTTTCTTCTCCCCCTTTGGCATTAATTTCCAAAAAGGTCAAAGTTAGGAGTAGGTACATGGATCATTGTCTAGGAAGGGATCCTTGAGAACAAGGATCATTGGGTTCAGAGAAAAGAACTAAGGGAATCATTGAATATAACTTCTCTCCCTGTTTCAAATATTAGCCCTCTTTTCCTTGGATCTAGGGATCCTTGAATAAAGAATTTCTGCCCCTAAGTGTTTTTTCTTAGTCTCCCCCTATTTTTTATGAGGGGTTATCGAAGTAATAAAAAGAATATAAGATAAGAAAAACAAATCAGTGACTCCGAGGCAGATAGATCGGTGGTATCGAGATTTTGTAGTGCAGCTTGTCTGCAATTTCGATAGAACCGATATATCTGAGTCGGCGAATCCGAGGCTAAATCAGAAAGAAAAAAATAAGGGACCGAGCTTCTGTTTTCAATATGTCAAAAATAAAATATTTTCAAAGGAAAGAGAAAAGTTCATCATATAGAAAAGATTTGAGAGGTTACTAGAGATCATGCAAATAGAGAACAAACCACACGAGAATCTTATCTAGTGATGGGCGGTGACTAAGTCACCCATATTAGAGTATATTGACTTAGGATCCACGAAAGAATACTTGATCATAGGTCATACTCTACGTTAAGCTCAAAATGGGCTTACCATTTTTCAATTAAGCATTTTAATGTCTTCATATCTCTTGAGTTGCTTTAGCTCATGACTTGGAGTAAAGCCTTTTCAAGGATATGAGAGCATACCTTTGAGTAATGTTGATGACGTTGCTCGTAGATGAACTTGTTGAGGATGATCGAGGTTGATCAAGAACATCTTGAATTGGGAGAAATCCTTCCCGTTCTAGTACACTCGTTACCTACAAGGGTTAGTCATGCAAGGAAGAATAATGGGTATATCCATTTGACATGATACCAATTGAGATTTGGCAATAAACATCAAGTAAATGTCAAGGATATGTTTTTTATTCTTCTGCCTTCCATCATCGAGAGGGATTGTGGATTCTTGTTCAAGACAAGATTGCTTATAATTTTAGTTGGTTGCAATCTCGTGGAATGGAGCTCTTCCAAGTACCTTCAAACAGTTAGATGCAATACAAGGGATCATAGGATTCCATGGTAAGATATCATGTTAGCAATATCATGGAAGTATCAAGAGAGCTCATGCCCTTGCAAGCGTCCGAGTGATTCTATCTCAAGTTTGAAGAATAATTGATGTTCAACTCCTCAAGTGACAAAAAGTTTCTCATCAAGTGGCGTAGTGAAGATATAGACCAATTGCTTGTTAGGGCAACATGCTTAAGATTAATATCTCCTTTGGCAACATGATAACGAATGAAATGGTGTCGAACTTGAATGTGCTTAGTTTGAGAATGTTGCACATGATTATGACCAATCTTAATAGCACTTTCATCGTCACAAAGTAATGGAACATTTTTTAATATGGATTACATAATCCTTATGCGTTTCTGTCATCCATAGTAACTACACACAACAAGATCCAGCAGCAATATACTCAGCTTCGGCAGTAGATACAGATACCGAGTTTTGTTTCTTGGATGACCAAGACAAAACAGATCTACCTAAAAATTGACAAGTACCTGAGGTGGATTTTCTATCAACCTTGTCATCGGAATAGTCCAAATCGGAATAGACAACAAGGTTAAAAGAAAATCCCTTGGGATACCAAATTCCAAAGTTTGGTGTTTATATCAAGTATCTCACGATACGTTTCACGGCCAAAAGATGGCACTCCTTAGGTGCAGCTTGATATCTAGCACACATGCAAACACTCAGCGTAATATTGGGTCAAGATGCACATATATTTAGCAATGAACCAATCATAGATCGATAAAGTTTTTCATCAACTGGTTCACCTTCCTTGGTTAGATCAACATGTCCATTAGTTGGCATGGGAGTTTTCATACCTATGGGCTCTTGCATGTTGACTTCCTTAATCAATTCCTTGGTATACTTAGTTTGAGAGATGAAAGTTCCTTCTCTTGAATGCTTGATTGGCAATCCAAGAAAGAATTTTAGCTCACACATCATAGACATCTCATACTTCTCGGACATCAACCTTCCAAATCATTCACTAAATTGAGGGTTAGTGGAGCCAAAGATAATATCATCCACATAGATTTGGCACACAAATAGTTCTCCATTAACTCTCTTAGTAAACAAGGTTGCATCAATTTTACCAATTTCAAAACCTTTTTCAATGAGAAACTTCGTTAAGCATTTGTACCAAGCACGAGGGCTTGCTTAATACCATAAAGGGCGTTACGAAGCTTGTAAACATGATTAGGTTTCTTAGGATTCACAAAACCAGGTGGTTTCTTAACATAAACCTCTTCTTCAATTTCACCATTTAAAAAGGCACTTTCAATGTCCATTTGATAAACCGTGATATGATGGTGATTAGCATAGGCAAGAAGAATTCGAATAGCTTCTAGTCTAGCAACAGGGGCATAAGTCTCAACTTAGTTCATACCTTCGACTTGAGTATATCCTTGGGCCACGAGACATGCCTTGTTGTGTATGACTTGACTGTCTTTGTCTTGCTTGTTCTGAAACACCCATTTGGTTTCGATGATGTTGTGCTCATCCTTGGGCTTCTCCATGAGTGTCCACACTTTGTTCCTTTCGAAGTTGTGAAGTTCTTCATGCATAGCGTTCACCCAATACGCATCTTCAAGAGCTTGTTCTACCTTCAAAGGCTCAATGCTAGATATGAAAGAATAATGCTCACAATAGTTAGCTAGACGAGTTTTAGAGCGAGTGATTCTCCCGGTTTGGATTTCACCAAATATTTGGTATAGGGGATGGTTCCTGGTCACTTGTGCTCGAACTTGGGTAAGCTTTCGATTGTTGGATGGTGGAGCTTCTTCTTCATCATCATCTCTTTCGTCTTCATTGTTGTTGATGGTGTCATTCCCTTGAGGTGGTGGTGAAGGAGGTTGTGGTGTATCTTCAAGATGTACTTCCTCCTCCTCTTCATCTTGTCGTGTACCTCTTGTGGATGCCTTCATGTCATGTTGTGGTTCACCTAGTCGTGAAGTAGGGGCTTCCACTTGACTTGATGAAGTACTTTCCTTCACCTCCATGGGACAAATCTTGCCGATGGGTAGATCTAGGATAGCTTCCGAAGGGTCCTTATCACCTACATGATTTGGAAATTGTTCGACTTCCGAACCATTGGATTCATCAAACATCACATCTACCGTCTCTTCAACTTTTCGAGTGAAGTTGTTGTAGACACGATAAGTGTGAGAGTTCAATCCATAACCAAGTAGGAATCCTTCATGAGATTTTGGAGCAAATTTACTATGACGATGCTTGTCAAGAATGTAGCACTTGGACCCGAATACCTAAAAGTATCCAACTTGTGGTTTGTTACCGGTGAGTAGCTCGTATGCCATTTTACCGAGAAGCTTGTGCGAGTCAAGTCGGTTTGTGGCATGACATGCTGTTTCCACGGCTTTTGCCCAAAAGTGTCTTGGTGTCTTGTATTCTTCAAGCATCATTCTGGCTATCTCAATAAGCGTCCGGTTCTTCCTCTCAATAACTCCATTTTGTTGCGGCATGTATGTAGCCAAGAACTCATGTGAGACACCTTCTTCGTCAAGAAAGGTATCCACATGGGTGTTCTTGAACTCCGAGCCATTATCGCTTTGAACTTTCTTGATCTTCACTTCAAACTAATTTTGCACTTTGCAAATGAAGTTCTTCAATATCTTTTGAACCTGCAACTTATCATCTAGGAAAAATACCCACGTAAATCTGGAAAAATGATCAACTATAACTAGACTATAGGAATTTCCACCGAGACTCTTGTAAGCATTGGGACCAAAAAGATCCATGTGAAGTAACTCGAGTGGTCTCCTAGTAGTCATGATATTCTTAACTGGATGACTTCCACCTACTTTCTTTCCAGCTTGACAAGCACTACAAAGTCTATCTTTGTCAATGATAACATCTTTAACACCAAGTATATGATCACCTTTGATTAGCTTATCTAGATTTTGCATGCCCACATGTCCAAGTATTATATGCCAAAGCCAACCTTTAGAAGATTTTGCAATTAAACAAGTGCGAGGCTTGGATCTCTTAGTGAAATCAACAATGTATAGATCACCTCGATGGAAACCAGTAAAGAAAATTATATGATTATCTTGACGGAACACTTGGCAATCTACTTTCGTGAATAACATATTGAAACCGAAGTCGGCAAGTCTAGACACGGAAAGAAGATTGTAGCCAAGGGATCCAACAAGCATAAAATTTTGAATAGAGCTACCATGGGATATGGCCATCTTACCAAGGCCAAGTACCTTACCCATAGAGTTGTCTCCAAAGGTCACGTACCTTCGAGGACCTTGATTAAGTGTGATCTCTTGGAACATGTCTTTATCACCAGTCATATGATCCATACATCCACTGTCAAGAATCCACTCTTTTCCTCGGGACATATAATCCTTCAAGTTTTCCATGAGACTTAGATTCTTCATGATGTTCTCATACTCGATGTCGAACAACTCATCTTCACCAAGGTAGTAATGTTCCACATTGTCATCATCAACTAGGAAATCCTCGTCATAAAGAACAAGAGATTCGTTAGAATTGTGATCATGACAATGTTAAAGTTTATGAATGTGAATGGCTTCAAAGATAATGTTGTTGATAGTGGTGAAATCTCCTTTAGCACGCATAAGATCATAGAGCTCAAATAGGCATTTATCAAAGTTTGGATCACTAGGCTTCATTTTGTGGAAATCAACAGTTTTATGAAGAATTTCATCAAGATTTCCTAAAGAAAGATTTGGATATCGTTTCTCCAAATGAGACCATAAGGTATAGGCACATGCAAAGTTCTTCAATTGAGAAAGCACGAATCTTGGTAAATCTCTAACAATAAGATTGTCAGTTCTTAGGTTACCTAGCATGTTAATTTCCTCTTCATGTGTGGGACGAAATTCATCAATAGGAGGCTCGTAGGGGCGCATAACATATTTGCTCAATTGAAATTCATTAAACAGCTCAAGCATCAAAGTTTTCCATTGATTATAATACTCTCCATCAAGAATAGGCACTTTACATAACTCAAACTCCCTATACTAGACACATCCATCTTCCTCCTTGGTGATTAAACTGATGCGATGGAGACCACTGCTCTGATACCAATTGAGGGATCACTAGAAAAGTGTCAAGAGGGGGGTGAATAGACTAGTTGCAGAAAATTAAAACCTAACCTTTTCCCAAGTTAATTGGTTGGCAGATTTTAATAGTTTTAGCAAGGCTAACAAGTCTATATACCCTACACATGCATGTCAACAAATATAGAACCGGAAAGTAAAGACATTGCACATGAAGTAAAGAGATGAGATGTGGAGATCAAATGCAATCGGAGATGCAAGGATTTTTCCCATGGTTCCGATAGGTGGTGCTATCTTACATCCACGTTCATGGAGTCTTCAACCCACAGAGGGTAACGGTCGCGAGAGTCCACGAAGAGCTCTATCCATGGAGGGTTCCACAAAGTAGAAACTTTGACTATACCATGACGCCCTACGTCCATGGAGGACTAGACTTACTCGGGGTAGATCTTTAGAAAGTAGGCGATCTCCTTGCCCTTAAAACCTTCTTGGTTCACTCCACAACACGAATTAGGAGGCTCCCAAGCGACACCTAACCAATCTAGGCGGCACCACCCTCCAAAAACTAATAGGCTCGGTAATGTCGATGAACTCCTTGATCTTGTGCTTCAAGATGATAGACTCCTCAACACACAATCATTCTCTCGTAGATTTGGCTTGGTAGAAGAGATGGGATTGGTGGAAAGCAACTTGGGGAGGCTAGAAATCAAGATCCATATGGTTGGAGTGGAAGATCTTGACCTGAACACAAGGGTATATGGTTCTCTCTCCAAAACCTAATAGGATAGGTATAGAATGGTTCTGAGTGCTTCTCTTTCGAGTAGGTGGTGGTGAAGGGGTATATATAGGCATCCCCAAAAATCAAATCGTTACCCACAAAATAACCAACTCGGTGACACCGATGTGTTAATATCGGTGGTACCGAAATGACCAAAAGGTGGCAACTTTTGAATCTCGGTGAGACCGATATAGGAATCTCGGTTGCATCGATAAGGTGACCAGCGGTCAGAATGCCCATTCTCGGTGACCCTGATTCAACAATCTCGGAGGGATCGAAACTGTGAACTTGAGTAACAGAAAGTTGGCAGCCCAACTCGGTGGCACCAAAAGCAGTATCGGTTGTACCAAAAGGTTAGTGTTTGGCAAAGTATGACTAAGGTTTAGAATCGGTGGCACCGAATATGGAATGTTGGTTGCACCGACTTTGAGTAATTGGCATAGAATAGACTTTGGTGGGAGATTTTGGGGGTGTCTTTGGTGACTATCACTTGTGCACCTATGAGGATTTTGTTCACCAACAAAACTTTACCCCCTTTTAACAGTATTGGCTTTCCTATGGACTGAAGGTGATTTCTCACAAATATAAAACCTAGAGTCCTCTTTCTTGAAGCTTTGCCAAACTATATCCTTTCATCTTGGGGTGTTCCACAATCTCTTTTTGCCAACCCAATTCTCCATGGATTAATGTCTGAAATGCACTAGATAAAAGTATTAGTCCAAGAGATAATGTATGTTGTCATGAATTATGAAAACCACTAAGGGAGCATATTGTGCTTTCACTTACTAGTTAATTTGCAAGTTAACCATGAGTTTTTTATATATAATGCTAATTTCGTATTTCATTGCTATAATCGTCATACTAAATTTGATTGAATGATCCAAACGATTCATATGGATGAGGTAAACAACTTTGATCTTGGTGACATTCGTATTTAAGATAATCTTAAGACCATTTCCAAAAGCACAAGTTCCAACTAAAAATATATTTTACAATAAAATAATACATGTTTTGAGAAACCACAATAAACTAATAATTAAAATGGAAATATCTGCAATTACATGGGCCCAAAATTTTGGTAAAGATAACAATTATGCAGATCCAGCCCAATAAAACAAACTACCATGGTGCATATAGCCAAGCCCCAATCCCTAATCCTATCGGCCTATCCCCACTTTGACCCTCCTCAATTGCGCCGCCCCTCATCCCCCCCCCCATGTTGTTAGGGAGGAGGACCTACCGGCCTCACAGATGAGCGCCGCAACAACCTCGTTGACGTTGGTGACGGCGCGGAGAAGGTGTTCCGTGCCATCGGGGTCTTGCTAGGATCCGCACTATGATCGTGTGTTGTGGCACCACAGCCGCATCATGATTGTCGCTATTGCCGGTCTATCCTCCATTAAGCACGAACACTTCTGGCAATGGCCGACACACTAAAGAGTACCTGGGATGGTGGTTCCTTGCTGACGTCGAGACATTTTCCCCTTCCCTTGTCTTCCACCCGTCACTTTCTCTGCCCAACACACAACACCGCGGCTGGCAACTTCATGCCCTCCTCCACCGACGCGGAGGTCACAATAATGTGTTGCACTCTTCTATCTTTGTATTGGAATTTTACCTTTTTGTTCATGTCTACTAGAGTTTTGGTGTTGAATGCTATTGTTCTACGATTTTAACTATGTTATAATGTGTATCTTATAGTTTATCATTTTAGTTTAAGCCAGCATGCATTGTGTTCCCAACCAATTATCAAATTTAGAATCAAATTACTTGGCATGCAATTGATTTGGAGAAAATCATCATTGTACGGATCTTTCTAGTTCGTCTAGTGATACTAATTTGGTACAGATTTGGTCTAGCCTAGCACATACACCCTCCTTCCCAAAATAAGTGTCTTAAGCTTACTATAGCTTTGTACTAGGGGCTAGTAAAAAGTGGAGAAACTTATTTTGGGATGGATGGAGTATATTTTATGAAATTAAGTATCATAGATTGAGTGTATCCTAGCACATATCCTTCAACAAGGTAGGCATCACAGTTTCATTCTAGCCTAGTGCACACTTTCAAAAACACAAGTATCTTGCACAAAGTGTATCATTAGTTTGAGTTCCTTTGCTGAGTTTAATCTTTTGTTCAATATACTTACGTGGTCATGCCATATTCTTGTAGATTCGGCAGTATATATTGTTAAGAGAAACCTGGATATCTACTTTACTAAAAGGTAAGGCACGTGTGACCCAGAGTGCACTTCATGGTAAGGGTTCTACAAGTCCATACAACAACAGAGGTACGATCATTTTACCATAGTATATCCCCGTTACACTATGAAAATGAGGTACAACCCAGCAGCAAGCAAACACACACACACACACACACACACACCCAACACAACAGCAAGCATGCACCCCCCTCACACACAGAGCACAGGAACAAGCGCACATTTATAGCAGAACACAGATGCTCTGCACTTGACCGGTCGGTGGTATGCTAATTGTTTCCTCTGCTCTACCACTCTGAAATTTTTGCACAGGGGGTCTTATTTTGCATTTGCTTGATCATGTAGCACCCTCATTGATAGTTGTCTATGTTGATGTATTGAACTCATGTCCGGTACAACAAGTTAGTCTTGAGAGCTGAGTAGAATTTTTTGAAGTCTTTATTTTGTGGTTGCTTACCGCACATCTACCACGTGGTGACTGTGAGAACTCTTAAGACAACAAAGCATCAGTTTACTACTTTGTGGAATTAACTGTGATTATGTGAGAAAGTGGATGAAGTGTGGTTTATTGCGGGAAGCCCACGAACACCCTCATAACACACGCTGTCAGGTGTGGGCGTCTTTCTATTTGTCCAACTTGCAGCCTGAATATGTATTCCTAATGAAGGAAATGGCCATGATAGTCTTCCGGAACTATGACCATGTGTGTCCGTTGACATATTGTTCATGCAAAATATGTTCTCATTGTCATTGAATGGTAATATTGATCATAATATAGGTTGCATCCAAAGTGGTTTTGAAGTCTTCAACATATCCAAACAAACGAAATCCTGACTAAGCTACTATTCGGAGTACTGATCCAACAACTAAAGTTGGTGGTATTGAGTTAGTTGCCAAATTCTGCAACCTGTGCGCATAGATAAGCCTATTCTAGATAATAACAAGTTAGTAACGTGATTTTCGGATTCCAAGACAATTGGTGATGCTTTTTTGCTTCAGGATATAATTAATTGCTTGGCCTTCAGCTTCAGTGAGTTAGAATAGTTTTCTTTCATATTCCAAATTCATACTTGCTTACATTTATTCACATAATTGTAATGTTCTATATTCTTGTACATATTTCTAGCAAAAGGGCCCGTGCATTGCAACGGGAGAAAATAATACCACACACTTTTAATTTGCAAAAAATTGTCTATAATGTGAGAATGTGTAGTTACTGTCCAAACAAAGATGGTCTTAGCCTACAAAATCACAATTCAAGATTCTACAAGTCTTCTCTTTCAATGTGGCTTTTATGTAGATTTAATACTTACAAATAAATGGGCAAGTAACGTACAATTTCGTGTCCAATCCTGATTTTGCTGAGGTGTTCATCCCCAATCTAGATTAGTACACGTATGAAAGGAAGACGGATAATGCATTATTAATGCATCCCCTATCTGGGTAAGTACTTTAAATAACATTTAATATGTACTGCGGGTTTAATGTCAGAAACATCAGGGGATTATCTACAAAATAGCATGACAGACTAAGAATACCTATTTCCTTTATTGTTAGGTATAGATGATGAAGGATAATTGAGTTACAACTGAATTCTCTGGCTAGAGCAAGAAGCAGACACATTTGAAGGATTTACTTAGCAGTAATCATAGTTTACATTGATGGATGGAAAAGTGTAATATCATGGACAAGATGTTTTCTTTGGTTGAGTTGATGCAAATGCTATCGTGTAATATCCTCCATTGTTTATTTTCCATAGTCAAATTAATATGAATGATATGCTGTTGCACCAATATTGTTGGTATTTATTGATAGCAATGCATATCTATCCTACACTTTTGTATATTCATAATAAATATTTTTCTTTTTTTCTTTTGTGTATGTGTCGTGCTTAAATTTCTATCATATAATAATGGTGACAAACATCATAATAAAATAACTAACTATTCGAGAAATTACAACGATTTTATTAAATAAATGTATATTCCATAAAATAGGTACCTAATTTTGTGGTTAGTAATTATAAAAGAAATGCATTAATTATATTGCCCTACTACAAGTAAATTAATGTCACCGATGGTGTTACTATAGTTACAAAATGTGTTACCAGGGTAGTTACGATATATGGAGATCATGTTACTAATTGTGTCATGAAAAATAAAATTTGTGTTACTACTGGTGTTACTATTGTTACCAAAACATGTTACTATAGTAGCAAAAATGTGTTACCAACGCATTGGGTAACACATAATATGCGTGTTACTATAACATAATTGTAACACAATTTTTAGTATATTTTAACAATTATTATATGTGACAGTATACACCCTTAGTAACACGGTCTAATGGAACACATTTGAAAATGTGTCACTACATGACTTGGTAACACTCTTTTGGGCCTGTAGTAACATAACATGGTGCTACCAAATCTCTGTCTTGTTGTAGTGATAGTTGGTGCCTTGTTAGCCGCAGGTGGTGTCGTGGATTTGACACAGCAGATTTCCGGGTTACAAACTTAGGTTCGGGGCGTCGCAGCTATGTGGCGGCTTGAAGGGGTTGCTCGGAATCGAGAGACGCAAGGCGGTTTACCCAGGTTCGGCCTCTCTGATGGAGGTAAGAGCCTATGTCCCGCTTGTCTGGTCTTGATGATGAGGAGAACCTCTTGGTTACAAGGGTGTTTGTCTGGCCTCTAAACTGTCTATTGAGGCATCTAATCTTTCTTAACCTAACCTCTTGTGTTGTCTAAACTTGTGGACTTCTGAATCTTCTCTCTAGGGGTGCTCTACCCCTCCTTATATAGGTGGAGAGGGTAGGCTTACAAATAGAGTCTACTAGGAGTAGGATTAGGACTAGCCTCTCACGAATCCTACTCCGGTTCCTATTTCCTTTAAGGGAATCCTTCTCTCTTCGGGCCTTCTCTTGTGAGCCGCCAGGCGCCGGCTCACCCGCCGGGTCTTGGGCTTGGTCATCCTGCGACCCGCCCGCCGTGTCATTAATAGATGTCATGTCTTTAACAGGTCTCCTGCAAGTCGCCAGGCCGGGTCATACCACGGGGTATATCCCCGACATTAGCCCCCAGATTAGGTTGAATTTATTCATGAAAAGCTCCTGAAATAAGAATAATAAATACATTAATTGGCCGGCTTGCTCCTTTGACCGTCTTATAAAATGGTTTCGCGGAAATCCGCGTCTTTTCTGTATATGAACGAGTCATCTTGATAATCATCTATGTTGTCAATGTCCTTTGAAAATATTGAAAATAGAACACCCATATGCCATTGAATCCGCTTCCAATACTCTTGGCGGGTCATCTCCTCCGGGTCATAATCATTGATGATGCCGGGTCATTATCGTTGGTGACGCCGGTTCAAATCATTGGACTTCATAATTAACATATTTGAAAACTCTCCTCAAAGTTTTTGATATGTACATATTACCTATAGCCCCCAAGCTCCGAGTTTATCCATGATATCTTGGTTGTTTGCAAATAACATTTTGAACTGTGTAGCCCCCAAGTGCCAGGTTGTTCTGCCTGCAGCAGCCTGGGACTTATAATTGCTTTATACCTTATAAAGCTTCGGCGGGTGTAGCCCCCATGTGCCGGGTCGCATGCCTGCAACGACTTGGGACTTTGAAAAATTGATCTGAGTGGTGTAGTCCCCAAGTGTCGGGTCAGTAAGAATTACTGGGCTGGGACTTTGAAAAATATAGAAAAGCAGGCTCATCTCCTTGAAATAACATGGTCTTGCTGACGATGTAATGATTTGAAAACCGGCTTGCATTAGCCCCCAAGTGCCGTGGTGCGTGCTTGTAGCGACAAGGGACTTGCATATTTGATATAAACTGGCCTTGAATAATGTAGCCCCCAAGTGCCGGGTTGTCTGCCTGTGGCGACTCGACAATATGTGAGAATAATATGACTCTTTGTCTGAATGAATCTTTGACCATAGTTGTAATATAATCCGGAGTGAATATCCTGAAATAACTCCTTTGTCTTTAACATGAAATCCCTGCTCGTAATTGGGATGCAACCCGGCAATATATATATTGAAGAAATCCATGAGTGTTGTAGATTACTACAATGCACAATTGAAGAAATCCAAGGACCATCCAATTAGATGACACGGCATTATATCTGATAGGGCGGTTCTTCAAGAATAATCAACTTTCCAATATAACGGCGGCTCGTCTTTAATAAACAAGAACCGCAAAAACATGACAGAATATGTTCTGTGTTGTAATAAGGGCGGCTTGAAAAAGCACAACCCGGAGATGTTATATCTTTCATAACATTGCTCCTTCCTTCATAATCTGGCTTTGACCCGGCTTGATAAGCCGGCATGACATGTGAATATGATGAAATGTATGATGCAATGTATGATGCAAGATGCATTGTATGATGTAATGTTAACATGTCAACATTTTTTGGCATAAAGCCGGCAGATAGGCATAAGAAGCTATACCCGAAGGTAGGAAGCCGCCCTCGCCGCGACTCATTTTCCTGATCCGGAATTTTGTGGCATAAAGCCTGGTGCCGCGACTCATTTTTCTGAGCCGGTTTTAACTTTAACCAGTGCAGGGTCTCTATCAAGAGTGGCCGTTAGTTTCTTTGAGCGGTTCAGGGTCTCTAGGCGAGAGTAACTGGTGGGTCAAGCCGTTTTAACTTTAACCAGTGCAGGGTCTCTATCGAGAGTGGCCGTCAATTTCTTTGACCGGTTCAGGGTCTCTAGGCGAGAGTAACTGGTAAGAGTTCGTCGGGTCATGAGATGTTAGCTACCCATCCGTAAAAAACCTCTCATAACCGCGGCTAAGCATGTTTTTAGCCGGAGATTTGGCATGCAGCCAGCCTATTGGGTGTTAGAAGCGGTACCCGTCGGTAAGAAGCCCCCTTTTCGGCAATTACGATGCAAAGCGTCGGACGATAGGCGTTAGAAGCTATACCGGCTAAAGGTAGGAAGCCTCCCTCGCCCCGACTCATTTTTCTGAGCCAGAATTGTGTGCCTCTATGGCCGGCTAATAGGCGTTAGAAGTTGTACCCGGAGGTAAAAAGCCGACAATCGCCGATCTCAGTTGATGTATCAACCGGAACATTTTTGAACTCTTCTTGTAAGTCGCCATCTTGTAAACCGCCATCTTGTATAAAGAAATGGCAGAAGCCCAAGTGATGACCCAATAAATCCGGGCACCTATGTTGGAATGGTGCATCACGGCGGTTCGTCCTCTTGGGCAACTTTAATCTTCCGTCAGTAATGTAATAGCCCCCAGGATTGGATTTTCTCTTGCAAAGACCTAGGGTTCTCGTTGAAACGACCAAATGTGTCTCGCCATGCCTGTAGCCCCCGAGTCTTAAGTTGACTCGAAGAGGCGACTTGAGAATCTCCACCGAAAGTTGTGATTGGCCGTGGCGAGTTCTAGATTATCTCGTATGAATTGTTTCAATGATCCGGTTGATGGTTTGTTCCGGCTGTTTGTTGAAGCGAACCAAATTGCAGTGGCGGCGACTTGTGCACCTATCCATTGGGCGGCTTGTACTGGTGTATGTAGCTACTGTCATGTTGATGTAGACGTAGAAACACCCGTGGCATTGTAAGTCGGTGCTATTGTCAAAGACGCCGCGGCGTTGTAAGCCGGCACTATGGTGAGAGACGGCCACGGCGTTGTAAGCCGGAGCGATGGCGATAGACGACCACGACGTTGTAAGCCGGCGCTGTGGCGAGAGACGGCCACGGTGTTGTAAGTCGGAGCGGTGGCGAGAGACAACCACGGCATTGTAAACCGGCGCGGTGGCGAGGGTTGGCCACATCGTTTGTTGGTGAAGACCATAAGGCGGGTACGGCGGCTTGCCGCACTCATTCGGCGGTTCATACTAGCGGGTGAACGCACGCGGTACCGACAAATTGATGTAGACCATCTACAAGGACGGCGACTCACGCACGTCCATCGAGCAATGCAACACGCTGGTGTGCGCTGTAACTCCACGGTATCATGCCACACGAACAATTGTCCTGGATTTTTTGTCGGAATAATACGGACACCGGCATCGGATAATAACGGAAGTAACCAGATGAAACGAATGCACATCCGATCTCCCCCTTTTTTTTAACCTTATCCACCTCCTTTTCTTAACCGGCTCCTCCCCGCCTTTGCTCCGTGATAGAGGCCAGGAAGCGAGGGGGAGGGCAAGCGTAGCGGTGGTTAGGCCGAGCCGGCTGGCCGCAGCAGCTGTGAGGTGGCCGCAGTAACTCGAGGCCACACTGGATGAAGCACGTGGGCAAGGTGGCAGGTGATGGCAAGACGCCACAGGGAGGGGTTGCTCCTGACGAGCCATGGCTATGGCAAGTGTGCGGAGGCAGAGCGCGACTTTAGAGGGGTGGCGAGGCCATGGTGCGATGGCGATTCAGAGCCGGATTTCGACGCCAGCGACGTGAGGCACGGCTGTGGAGGCGGGTTGGCGAGTCGCGTGCTGCGGTGAGGTGCGGCGGATGGTAGAGGCAAGGCGGAGCTGGCCTGCTCAGGAACGCGCAAGGCCAAGGTGGTGGAGGCAAGCCGACTGTGGATGCGGGACAGCGAGGTGATGCAGTGGCGAGTCAGGCATGGGCGAGGGCGACTCGAGGCCAAATCGCGACGGAGGTAAGGCATGGTGGAGCTGGCCAGGGCACGGTGGTAACATGAGAGGCGAGTCGAGGTGGAGAAGAGTCATGGCGGAGGCGGGCCATCGCGGAAGAGACCGAGTCAGCGGCTACTCCTTTGTCTTTCTTCTCTTTTTTCTTTTTTGAATTAATGTCATAGTAGATGCATAACATGACGGTTGATGGATTTGATGTGTGTGGTGCAGCGGCTTTTCTTTGTATTATCCAGCGTATCTGAGTAGTACTAGTGACCACCGCAACTCGGCGGAACTGTCGATGCCTCGACATGATGCAAATTCTGTCCGTCTTGGTTTTCTTTTGACCTGATCTGTATTAGAGTCAGAATAGTACTTCTTAGCTGCTACATTAGTCCGATCCCACCATGACCCAAAACAGCCACCATCTTTCTTCTTCCTTTGGTAGCACTTTCCATGATACGTGTTGCTTCCGATTGCATGCTTGTCAATGGAAGTAGACCTAGCTGCTTCCAATTCTTGAACCTCGAATTTGATACGCGTGTGTGGGGGCAGTTCTTTTGATCGCCGCCATATGAGAAGATGATTATAGGTGACGCATGTTGGGTGCCTCTAGTCTCTTTTGGACTTGAACATCTTGTACGTGGAGCAGCAACAACAGCTCGCCAGATTACACAATGGCTACTGCACCAGAGATCTTGTCGTAGTCTCGTCTTCACATAGGGATACTCCTAAAATCGATCCGACGTCTAGTTGATGGATTGCCGACTCTTCTTCATCCGTACATCACGAGCTCATCAACCCCTTGAAGAGCTCCCTCCAAGAATCATAACACCACCGTGCGTGTGCCCCACGGTGGGCGCCAACTGTCGTGGATTTGTCACGGCAGATGTTCGGGTTACAGACTTAGGTTCGGGGCGTCATAACTATGTGGTGGCTTGAAGGGGTTGGTCGGAACCGAGAGACACAAGGCGGTTTACCCAGGTTCGGCCCCTCTGATGGAGGTAAAAGCCTACGTCCTTCTTGTCTGGTATTGATTATGAGGAGAACCTCTGGGTTACAAGGGTGTTTGTCTAGCCTCTAAACTATCTATTGAGGCGTCTAATCTGTCTTAACCTAACCTCTTGTGTTGTCTAAACTTGTGGACTTCTGAATCTTCTCTCTAGAGGTGCTCTAACCCTCCTTATATAGGTGGAGAGGGTATGCTTACAAATAGAGTCTACTAGGAGTAGGATTAGGACTAGCCTCTCATGAATCCTACTCCGGGTCTTATTTCATTTAAGGGAATCCTTCTCTCTTCGGTCCTTCCATTGTGAGCTGACAGGCGCCGGCTCACCCGCCGGGTCTTGGGCTTGGTCATCCTGCGACCAGCCCGCTGAGTCATTAATAGATGTCATGTCTTTAACGGGTCTCCTGCAAGTTGCCAGGCCGGGTCATACCGCGGGGTATATCCCCAACAGGTGGTGATATGTCCATTTTGCATCATGATTCCTATTGATATTTATTATATTATTTTCCATTATTACACTATATTATACAATTCTTATGCATCTTCTCTTTGAATTTACAAGGTACATCACAAACAGGGAAACTACTGGGAATTGGAATTCTGGACCTGAAAACTAAGAAAAAGGGTGAAAATTCACTGGACTCCAAATGACCTAAACCTTCATGGAGAATTTTTATGGAATATATAAGAATTATTGGGACAAAAATATACAATAGGGGGTACACCTGCTGACCACAAGCGAACATGGCGCGCCCACCCCACTAGGCGTGCCCTGTTAGCTTGTGGGGCTTTTCCGGGTCTCCCGGCCCCCTCTTCTGTTATAAGACATGTTTTGACCTAGAAAAAACACTAAGAAGTTAATTTAGGGATGTAGATCCACCGTCTCGAGGAGGAAACTTGGGCATAGGCCCTTTTGCTCTCTGGCAGAGAGATTCTACCAGGGAAACATCCCTGTAGGAGGGGGGATCAAAGCTATCGTCATCATCTAAGCTTCCTCCTTCGTTGGAGGACTAATCTTCATTAACTATTCACCAGCACCGTCTCATCTCAAACCCTTGTTCATCTATTGTATTCAATCTTTGTCTCAATAGATCAGATTGATACATGTGGGTTACTAGTAGTGATGATTAAATCTCATAGTTGATGCTTGTTGGCTTACTTGGTGGAAGATACTATGTCTAGATCCTTGATTATCACTATTACACATGTGTGATCTTGAACATGTTGATGATGTGTGAGTAGTGACTTTAGTTCCTGAGGATAGGGGAGAAGTCTTGTTATAAATAATCAGATGAAGTTGGTATCCGTTCTATATTTTAATGATATGTATGTAGTTCCTTCTCTTAGTGCTGGCATGGGAACGTCGACTACATGACACTTCACCATTTTATGGTCCTAAGGGAAGGCATTGCCGAGTAATGAGTGGATGATGGGTTGTGAGAGTGACAGAAGCATAAACCCCAATTTATGCATTACTTCATAAGGGGTTGGTTTCGATCCACACGTTTCATGATATGGTTAGATTTATCTTAATTCTTCTTTCATAGTTGTTGATGCTTCGAAGAGGGGGTAATCATAATTGGGTTGCTTGCTCAAGTAAGATCAACACCCTATCACCAGTCCACCCACATATTAAACTATCAAAAGTAACGAACGTGAATCAACTCAACATGATGAACATGACTAGACAAAAATTCCCATGTCTCCTTGAGAGCATTTGCTTCATATAAAAGTACTTTCAGGCATGCCCTTTTCTATAAAAAGGATTTGCATATATTGATGCTGACTTGCTACTATTGTTACTTGTCACTTGGTATGAATTATCATGCTACAAGACATTTGTCACTGTTACTCACAACACTTGCTGAGAATACCTTGTGGAAAACTGCTTATCATTTGGTTTTGCTCCTAGTTGGCTTCAACACTCTTATGTATCGAAATGACTATGATTGATCCCCTATACTTGTGGGTCATCAAGACTCTTTGCTGGCATCTTTGGCAGGGAGTGAATAGCTATTGGTTAGTGGAACATGGTAAGGAAACATTTTGAGTATGTGCTGAAACTTGTTGCTGCTTTTTAGTATGGCAGTCGCCCTTTGATTGGCTTGTTTGGGGCATCATCGCCTCATACAGAAGAGGAAAAAGCCGCTTCCCAACCTATTGAACCTACTGAAAATATTTATTATGAGATTCCTTAGGGTATGGTAGAGGAACTGCTAGTTAATCCTTTTGATGGTACAACTCATCTTGATTAGCAATTTATATATGTAGATAAGATTTGTGGATTACTTAATCTTGCAGGTTTATCCTATGACAAAGTTAAGAACAAGGTTTTTGATACTCATGAACTGCTTTGGGTTTTTCGTGAAAGGAAACGGTAATCGCAGCACAAAGTGGGTAACTATTTCCCTCGGTTATGAAACCAAGCTTTATCGAACCAATAGGAATACCAATCCTCAATAGTATTTAGCGATTGCACACAAAATAACAAACAAGTTGCACCCAACGCCGACAAGCGCGTTGTCAATCCCCTTGATCTTATTATTTGCAAGCGAGTTGTGTAGATAATTGTAGATAATAGTCAAGTGTAAATAAAATAAAAGGTAATAGATAACAGTAAGACAATCATAGCGTTTGTGAATTTATAAGTGAATAGACCTGGGGGCCATAGAGTTCTCTAGTGGCATCTCTCATAAGCAAAGCATACGGTGGGTAAACAATTACCGTTGGGCGGTTGATAGAAAAGTGAATAATTATACGATGTTCACGGCAATGATCATGTGTATATAGAAATCACGTCCATAAGAAAATAGTCCGACTCTTGCCTACACCTACTACTATTACTCCACTTCAAGATAGCTTCCATGCTTGCCTCTCTATGTATTATGTTCATGAAAAGCAGAGTAATGCTTAGAGAACAATGACATGATGTAGACAAAGTAAAGTCAAATAATATGACTAAACCCCATCGTTTTATCCTTAGTAGCAATAACACAAAGACACAACTTTTCCACTTTTGTCACCAGGATATAGAAACTCATCAGCTTGAACCTACTACAACGCACCACTGCCACTCATGAAATATCACTCTAGTTGGCAAACTATCTCAATAGATCGGAGAGCATTAGGAATCTATAATGATCATTAAAATAAGAATCATAGTAATTAGGTTCGACTCAAATACTTTTGATGAATAATCTGAATATAAACTCAAAATTCGTCAGATCCCAACAAACAAACCGTACAAAGGAATTACATCGGATAGAAAATGCAAAGATGCAATGAACATTGTATTAAAGATCAAGATCAAGAGAGAGAGAGATTGTCATCTAGGTACTACCTACGGAGCCGTAGGTCTGTGGTGAACAATTCACACATCATGGTGAGGGCATCAAGGTTGATGAAGAGGCCCTCCATAATCGATCTCCACTCCGGCAGGGTGCCGGAATGGATGTGTAGATGGCCTCCCATCAGAACAGAGACTTGCGACGGCGAAAAAGTGTTTCAGGAGCGCTCCTGGTGTTTTTGGGTTAGATGTGAATTTGTAGGTGAGAGAACGATGTCACGAGCCGCTCCAGGCAGCCACCACATATCTGGCAACACCCCCCAGGGCAGCGGCTGGATGTGTGGTGGGACCCTGGTGCACCTCCTGGCCCTCCTCCGAAGCTTCTAGGTCTTCTATTATTCTAGAAAAAAATCACCAAAAAGTTTCGTGGCAATTTGACTTAGTTTGGTATTGTAACTCTCAAAAGGCAAAAACACGCAGAAAACAAGAACTGGCATTGGGTACTGGGTCAATAGGTTAGTGCTCAAAATATTATAAATTGATAAATAAATACCCAAAAAGTATCCTAGAATGATAATATGTCAGCATGGAACAATCAAAAAATATCGATACGTTGGAGACGTATCTGTTTTCCCTTTATCTTTGGAAGGAAAAGCATTGATGTGGTACTTGCTATTGGATCATGGGACTGGAATCGCTTGAATCTAGAATTACATCAGAAGTTTTATCCTATGCATCTAGTCAATCATGGTCAGAACTAAAGATATAATTAGTGGCGTCGTGAAGTAGAAACCTTCGCTCAAGCTTGGCGAGGCTTAAATATATGGTGCACACTTGCCCCAACCATGAGCTCTCAAGAGAAATGATTATGAAAAAAATTATGCTCATCTTCTCATGATGATCAACTAATACTCGATTCTTCTTCTACTGGTTCCTACATGAAGAGGACTATTGAATTGAAATGGGATATTCCCAAAAGAATTCAATGCCACTCTGAAGATTGGTAATTCGAGAAAGGTAAATATTCAGGTATTAAGTTGTATTTGATTGTGTTAAATATTTTATGGAAACTAATTCTTTTCATAAGTTTAGCAATAAATATGGGCTTGAATCTGAGATAGTAGCTTATTTCTATGAATCATTTCTACTCAATTTAATCTCCCTAAAGAAAAGTGCTTTCCATATCATCCACCTATTGACAAATTATTAGAGGAACCCACTAAAGTTAAGGAAGATACAATCTTTTATCATGTTGGTCTAGTTGTGACGACTGCTTATATTGAGAAAGCACCTTTTTCTGTTAGGATTAAGGAACATGCTAAAGTTCCAACTGTGGTTAATAAAGTTATATTAGGACACCTAAGCCTTCTCAACAAATAAATGCTGATCCTAATATTGATATGGTTAAAGACATCCAAGTTGATAATACTGACGACTAGATTACCTATTTTTGTGCTAAAGCTACTAGAATTACAAAACCTGTTAGAATTGAGTGGGATGGGTTAGACAAAAATAAATCAGTAGCTGGCATGCTCGTTCTTTCTATTAAAATTGGAGATCATTGTTATCATGCCTTTTACCTTATATCAAGAAATTATGGATGATGTTGCACCCTCTGAAATAGAATATATTGATGTCACTATTAAACTTGCAAACAGATACATCATTTCACCACTTGGGATTGTTAGGGATGTTGAAGTCTTGTGTGAAAAAATTACGTACCCCACTAATTTCTTAGTACTTGATCCATAGCAAGATAGCTTTTGTCCCATTATATTTGGTAGACCTTTATTAAATATTGTTAATGCTTAAATTAGTTGTACTACCGAGAAAGTCAAAGTAAGCTTTGGTGATGTATCTCATGAATTCAATTTCTTTAAGTTTAGTAGACAGCCACATGAGAAAGAATTACCTAGTAAGGATGAAATAACTGGGCATGCTTCTATTGTCATGCCTCCTACTGATCCATTAGAACAATTTTTGCTATATCATGAGAAAGATATGCATGTGAATGAGAAAAATGACATAGATGATATATTTCTTACACAAACACATATTCTTAAACAAAACTTTCCTGACGACATTTTAGGGGATCCTCCTCCACCCAAGTGAGATCATGTTTTTGAGCTTAAGAAATTACCTGATACTTTGACATGTGCTTATCTTCATGAAAAGAATATATACCCTATTATCATTAGTGCTAACCTTTGAGAGCATGAGGAAAAGAGGTAACTTAAAACTTTGACGAAGTACAAATCTACTATTGATGATCTTAAGGGCTTTAGTCCCACTCTATGTCAGCACAACATTAATATGGAACCAAATGCTAAATCAGTTGTTGATCATCAATGCCACCAAAATGCAAAAATGAAGGAATTGGTAAGAATGGAAATACTAAAGCTTCCAGTGGCTTGTATAATCTATCCTATTGCTAATCGTAGATGGGTAATTTTGTTCATTGTGTGCCTAGGAAAGGAGGTATAATTGTCGTTTCTAATGCTAAAAATGAACCTAGCCCACGAAGAATTATAACTGGTTATAAGATGGTAATTGATTTTAGGAAATTGGACAGAGCTACTAGAAAAGATCATTAACCCTTGCGTTTTATTGATCAAATGTTAGAAAGATAATCGAAGAACATACACTTTTTTCTTGATGGATATTCTGGTTTCTCTCAAATACATGTGTCAAAATAAGACCAAGAGAAAACTACGTTCACATGCCCTTTTGGAACTTATACTTATAGATGTATAGCTTTTGGTTTATGCAATGCACCTACTACCTTTCAGAGATGTATGATTGCTATATTCTTTGATATTTGTGAAAATATTTTTGAGGTTTTCATGAATGATTTTTCCCTTTAGGGGACTTCTTTTGATGATTGCTTGAGCAACCTTGACTGAGTTTTGTGGAGATGTGAATAAACTAATCTTGTCTTGAATTGGGAGAAGTGAAAATTTATGGTGAACGAAGGTATACTCCTTCGCAATAAAATGTCTGAACGAGAAATTGAAGTAGACAAAGCTAAAGTTGATGCAATAAGAAGTTTCCTTGGTCATGTTGGTCTCTAGAGGCTTTTTATTAAATATTTCTAGGCCACTAACTAATCTTCTTCAAAAGTATATTCCATTTTTTTATTATGATTGTGTAGACGACTTTGAAATACTTAAGAAAGCCTAAATTTCTGCACCTTTTGTTCAACCACCTCATTGGAATTTACTGTTAGAAATTATGTGTGATACTAGAGATTATGTTGTTGGTGTTGTTCCACGACAAAAAGTAGATAAGAAATTAAATATGCTTCATTATGCTAGTATAAACCTAGATAGTTCCCAAAAAAATTATGTTACTACTAAAAGGAAATTTTAGCAATTGCCTTTGCATGTGATAAATTTAGACCTTATAATGTTGATTCCAAAGTAACTATCCACACTATCATGCTGCTATTAAATATTTTAATAGCCCAAGTGCACCCCTTGCCATTTTGCTCATGTATTCCATGTGGATCTTTAATGTTTCCCACCATGTGTTGTGTTAATATAATTTTTCTACATGTCATTCATGCATCATGGCATGATATTCATTGCCTCAAGTGCATCATCTTTTCTTGCCATATTGGGATTGTGGGTGTTGTGAAGTGAGGCGATATATGGTTCAATGCATGAGTGCTTGGTGTCTTTCCCTCCTCACATTTCTTGCCTAAGCTCCCCCCTCTCTTTAATTTCAACTCAATAAAACACCCTTTTTGCTCCTATTTATTTTGTGTCACAATAAACTTGTCCTATTAAAATTTTAAAAATGTTCTGATGCTTTGCTTAATGGAATAGAGTGGGTATATAAGCTCTTCCATGTGTGTCTGCGGTTTTCATTAATATCACTAAACTAAACAAGAGGTTCATTTAATAAAAGAAATTAATTTATTTCTTCTAAAACTTGCTAGCTCATTTTATTTAAATTGTTTGCATTTAAGTGTAGTGCACAGTTTTTTTGTTTTTCTCCAATCCTTTTCTTTCTGTTGTGGGGATTTGATTTGGTTTAAATTGTTTAAAAAAAGAGAAAGGAGGTGTGTTTGCTGAGAGAGAGAGAGAGGCGCGGAGCCCACCTGGGCCGAGAGCAACCACAGCCTAGCATCGCCCCTGCAGCCCGCCAGTCACTTGCTTTCCACTTGGCTGCGCACGGCCCCACCTGTCGGCGATTGCCTGCGCTCGTCACCGTCCTGCCTTTCTAGCTCCCTCTTAGAGACAGAGCGTGTAGGGGCACCACCATGGCCGAGCTGGCGTGGGAAGCCATCCCATCCACGGCCTATAAATCCCCTCGATGTTCGCTCCCTGCCTTGGGTTTCCCCCTTCTCTCTGTGCCGCCGCCATCTTCCACCCTTCCTTCTTTATCTTAGGTAAGTTTACAGAAGAGAGCGAGGGTTTTAGTAATTCCAGAGAGGATATCGTCTCCGCCGATCCGGAAGCCATCGTCCTCGTCGCCAGAGATGCCGAGGCGCTCTGTGTTGCCTCCTGCACCCCATTCTTGGTGTTAGGGCGTGGAGGAAGGCCCTCCATCGTCGGCCCCTTCCTCATCTCCGACGTGCTCCCGAAGCTGACGCAAGCCTCTTCTTCCTCTTCTCCGAGCCATGAGCGTCTTCACCCCCCCCTCTTGGTGAGCATCCGTCATCTTTCCCCCATTCCAGCTGTCGTTCGTAGCATGTAGGGTCGTGTGCATGTCGCCACCGTGCTCGTCTCTACCGTTCCCCGAGCCGAGCAGCAGCTCGAGCTAGAGTGCCCCCCTCTGCTGCCGCGCAAGTAGATGTTCTAGCGCAGGGATGGACCTCCGGTCTGCCCGCTATCCCTTCATGAGGTCCTCCTCGTAGGAGAGGTCTCTATCACCGGAGTGTCGCCGCCGTTCTGTCGCTGGTGTCCGTGGGTTCAGTTTCGTCAGTAGCGCGTTGTTAGGTTAGTATTAGAGGAATTGTAGCCCTCAATGTTCAGTAGTTGGTGGCTAGCGCAATGGTAGAGCCACGGGGCAACGACCAGGAGGTCACAGGTTCGACCCCCCCCCCGTGCCCCCTTTTTTCATTTTGTGCGTGTGTGTGGCGTGGCCGGGGATCTTGTGTGTGTACACATGGATCTTGTGTGTGTGCGAGTGTGTGTGGGATCTGCTATGGCAGACAATCCCATGTGGATCTGGTGTGTATCTCTGTGTGTGTGAGTGTGTGTGTGTGTGTTTATGATAGTGGGCCCATGGCCCACTTGTCATCCACATAGAGGGGCCCTAGTGTCTATGTTAGGTGGGACCCCTCCTTTCCTTTTCTTATTGTTCTATATTTTTTTGCTAGTGTTGTTTGTTTATTTGCTTTATTTCCAATGTTAGTATTGTTTCATTTCTGTTCATAGAGAATTTTGGCATGAGCATATATGGCAAATTTTGACTTATAAGCATATGATGATTGTGAAGTAATTTGGGAATTGAGGTTGTGCCCTTTTTATCCAATGAAAAATATGAGTATGATAAATGAAATTGGGGTAGAATTTCCCAAGGAATTCATTGGTGCAATTTGATTTGTCATTTGAGCAAGTTTACAAAATGTCATTTTATCCCAATATGCCATTTTGTCATTTTAGTTAGAATTAATCCTTGCATGCTTAGATATTGGTGTCAACATGAAAGTGGTAGTGTTTCATGAGTAGTATGCCATGGTATTTTCTTCTGACATATTAGGCTTGCATATAAGTGGGAATCTTGCTCCAAAGTGGCTAATAAAATGTTGCTGACTTCAACACGCTAAATATTTCCAAGTCTGAGAATCTGTTATCATTTTTATGCCTTGTTGAGTGGATGCTACCAAGTGATGTGTTGTGTTTTAGCTCATGCTCAGTGCTAGTGTTTTGTAGTAGATATTGTCCTCTACCATCCTGTTAATTTTCATGACATGAGGTGGTATCTAGCATCATTATTTTCTATTGTCAACTTGCTATCAGCTTAACTCAGATTCTAGAAAACTATGATTTTCACTAAGTCCCTGGAATATGTTTCATCATGCCATATTGTGATTTGCATGCTTAGTGATGCATGCTTTCTTTCCAGTAGTGTAGTTGGATGATTTGATAAGAATGTTATATAGTTGTTGTTCATGCTTTGCTTGAGGTTGGAAACATTCCGTAGCTCTAGATAATTGTTGTCGAAGTTGCTATGTTGCTGTTTTGAGAAAGATTGTGTGTGGTAGTGTTTTGTGACTTGTGGGAGCTATGCTCCATAGTTTTGATTGGTCTTTGGATCTATTGTGGTTGGATTTTCATTTCCTAACCAGTGGATGCCTTGGAATACCAAGGAATAGCCCATGGCCTCCCTTGTCTCGTATTTCGCCTTCATACCTTACCGTGAGCGTAGCGTGAGATCCTTACTTTGGTTCCTATGTATTACATATGCATTTGCATCGATTTTGCATGAAGCATCCATATTTGCCATGATCATGCATGTTCAAACAACCTAACATGAGGTTCTATAGAGAATTGTAAATAACTTAACTATGGCATGGCAAACATGACTAGCTTAGCATTGACATGTTAAATACTTCAAATGAATCATGCATCGTCTTGTTTGTGCATTGCACCTTGGTTGGTTCTTTATTGTTATTATTTCTCTTGGGTAGACGCGAGTGTTGAACCTGAGTACGAGGATCTAGGCGAGTACCACTACGAGGACCCAGCTCTTTGTCCCTTTGAAGAACGAACAGGCAAGATGACCATACGTGGATCCCGGCACTATTTTTGCTCTGCTAGATGTCTCCTTCTTATTGTTACATTGCGTTACCTACCACTTGAACGTCAAGCCTCCTATGTTGACATGATAGCCTCTAACCCCTCCACTACCTAACAAACCTTGTTTGGCTAAGTTACCGCTGCTCAGCCCCTCTTATAGCGTTCTTAGATGCAGGTGCAGGTTGTTTCCATGTGATAACATGGATATCTGGAGATATGACAATATTTACTGTTATTTAATTTAATGCACATATATATCATGGCATGGTGGAAGGCTTGGCCTTTTGCTCGGTGTTTTGTTCCACTTTTACCGCCACATGCTCGGGGTTGTTAAGAGGACCCCCTTGATTATTTGGTTGAGATTAAAGCTTGTCTGGCAAGACCCAACATTGGTACTATTTCCTTAAAGAACTTAATAAAATTGCATAGGGCTTTGCAACCCTGTGGATAATTAATCAACAACCAGGGCCGGTGCTCCTCATGAGTGTTGGTCCAATCCAGAGCCACTTGTGGGGCCACCTCGGGGCAACTCGAGTGATTTATATCCGGCCTTCATACGTAGTGTTCAACCGGTCATGTCCTGAGAACGAGATATGTGGCTCTTATCGGGTTTGTCGACATATCGGGAGGTCTTGCTGGACTTGTTTTACCTTTCTCGAATGGCTTGCGTGAGGAACTCTGATCTTCTTCGGGCTATCTCGAGGTGTTGGTCTTTCCTTTGGAATTGCTCAGGAGTGTTATTCATGGTCGAGGTTATTCCTGAAAAGTGTGGTTAATTTGTGATGGACTAGTTGGAGCACCCCTGCAGGGTTAAATCTTTCGAAAAGTCGTGCCCACAGTTATGTGACAACTTGGATATTTTGTTTAACACCCGTTTATAGTTATCTTGAAGTAAACTACAATAAAAAACACCAACTGTGGGCGTAATCGTGATCGTCTCTGCTCGTTCACACGAACCGAGAGAGAACATGGTGGGGATATGTTTGATGTAAGTAGGTGTTAAGGATCACTTAGTGGTCATGGTAGTTTTCGAACGTCTTCCGTAGTCCACTATATTTACATTCATCTTCTCGTAAGTTAGCCACCATACAATGCTTAGTTCTACTGCAAACTCAACAATCACCCCCATCCAACCCAATAAGCTTAAATAGTTTCGGTACATGCGTTACAAGATTGCTGAGTCCCAGTGGCTCACATATTACTACAACAAACACAGGTGTAGCTGCATATGAGACCGTGCCAGATGATGTGACCTAGATCCAGTGGGAGTATGACAAAGAACGTGGTAGAATGTACATCTCATATCCAGACGAGTACAGAGGCCTTGGTCGTGATCTTTGGGGCTAGCAAGACAGTTTCATTGCTTCTTTTTATTTGTTTGTTTTCTTTAATGATGTTTGAATAAACTATGCGGACTTGTAATTTAGCTTGTGGCGAGTGTAAGCCAACTAATATACTCCTCTTTCATATATGAATGCTATGTTACTGTACTTGTGAAACGACTAGATGGGCCTCTATCCCCATCACTGCCCTTGTGCCCAAATAATGATAGGCGCACATCTTGGGCGTTAGAAGTTCGTATTCAGAGCCATACGACCATAGGAGCCCTTTGCTTGATCAAACTTGGCTGAGTCGAGTCTAGTAAAACTATTTTGAGTCTAGTTATATCGGAGAGTAGGTTTCTTTTACTCCTCTTCTATACTCTGGTGAGGTATTTGACTTAGGAATTTTGATTCTACTCCTCTTCTCGCTCAAAAAATTTTTAGGTTCACGCGGGTATTTAGGAAACTATATGATGCCGATGTGACGGAGTTCTGTCTTGGTGCCTCCTATCTGACTTGATTTCTTCCAAGGAGTTGAGCTCCAGGGAATTCTTGGCACATCGTTATCATTCAGTTTCCTTAGTATCTCAGGACGGAGGGTATTTGGAATTGCTTCAATAATTGTCGTGGTGAGATAAGGTCAGAGTCACCCAGTACTGGGGAGCCGTTCGGGGTACCGCCATGTCTGGTATCGTTGTGCTTTCGAGGATCCGAGATAGTTGGATTTCCGAAGCATTTGGTTTTGCGTTGAAGGATGGACATAGTTGGGGTGTAGGACTTGTTAGTTGTGCGAGATATTTCCTCCATGTATCCCCAACACCACATTGCATAACGAGAAAGATTTCGTAAGTTCTTAGGTGGGAATTCATGTAGTTATCTAGGATCATCTTCTTCAGATGTACGAGGGCATATACATTTGTTCCGAGCAACATTTCCTAAATACTTTGGTGTTATCGCAAGTGGCTTCTAATATTTGATGATGTATCGCAAACCCGAAGAAGGCATTCTTAATAATTTTTCAATAGGAAGGCTGTTATGTTATTCCGTTCAAATTCTTTCAAGTCATTGGATTCAGCTTATTGCAATCATATTTGTCAATGATGTGTTGATGTTCTTGTCCATCTCCAGGATGGCTCCCCGAACTCGAGGGAATCCAGGTCGGGGTGAGGAGCAGCCTGATCCTCCCCCACCGCCACCACCGCCTCCTCTGCCCGAAGCTTGGCAAGCTTTGATGGCCGCAACCAATGTGAATACTCAGATGTTGCTCAGGCTGTTGCAAGAAAGAGATCAGGGTCAGCAAGGTTTTCAAGGGAATTTTCAGAACCAGCCTCAGTTCGCGACGCTCAACTAGTTCCTTGCCAACCAGCCCAAGTCTTTCACCTGTTGTGAGAGGCCTTTTGATGCAGATGATTGGCTCCGTGACATGAGTAAGCATTTTGAGTGCAACAATGTTAGACCAGAGGACTATGTCAGATTCACATCATTCTAGCTCAAGGGTCAGACAGCAGATTGGTGGCAGCAATACAAGGACTCCACGGGCGATTGTGTTATTACCTGGGACGATTTCTGTCGTGACTTCAGGGCCCATTATATTCCTACGAGCTTTGTCGAGGAGATGCGTGAGAAGTTCACGCACCTGACGCAGGGAAGCAAGACTTTCTATTAGTACAACATTGAGTTCCAGAATCTGGCCCGCTATGCTAAACAAGATGTTCCTGACGACAAGTCCATGATTTATCAGTTCAGAGGCGGTCTCAAGGATGAGCTTCTGCCGGGTCTGGTCCTTCAGGACCCTCGTGAGTTTGATCAGTTGTACAACATGGCTTTGAAAGTCGAGGCAACTCAGCTCAAGTTAGAGAACTCATGGAAGCGTTCCAGTGATTCATATTCTTCTTCTTCGAGCTCTCAGATGGTTCCTAAGTAGCACAAAAATTGGGTTCCCCCTCCTCCTCCATTTCGTTCTCCTCAGCAGCAGAAGTAGTTCCGTGGTGGTGGTTCTTCCCACCCACCCAACCCAGGATATTAGCAGAGACCCCAGGCACCCAAGTCAGCTTATGTTCCTCCTCCAGACAACTTCCGTCCGCTCTCAAAGGTTACTTGTCACAAGTGTAGTCAGAAGGGTCACTACTCAAACAAGTGCAACAACCAGCGGTGTCTTCGGCCTCCCCCTCCTATCAAGCCCCCAGGCAGGTTATGGTGAATCATGACCCCAAGTATGCAAGGGTGAACCATGTTAATGCAGCTGAAGAAGAGCAGTCTCATGAAGAGATTATGCGTAATCTCGTAGTTAATTCTATTCGTGCACAAGTTCTGTTTGATACTGGTGCATCGCATTCATTCATATCTAGGCCTTTTGTTGCTAAGCATGATTTCGTGACGATGAAGACCCCTAGGACATTAAATGTTCTTTCTCCGGGTTTGCAAATGACTTCCAATGTGTGCGTTCCGGATGTGTCTATCAAGATGGGCAATTATTTATTTCTGGCCTCTCCAATTGTTCTCGGCAATTCGGATATGGATCTCATTCTTGGCATGGACTTTCTAGCTATGAACAAGGCATATGTCGATTGTCAAGCCAAAGAAGTCAAATTGACTCATCCTTCAGAAGATGTGATCATTTTTGCAGCTCCTGATGACATGATTCGTCTCTTTGCTCTTAATGAGAAGGGTGAAATCTCGTCTATTTCTCAAATTCTAGTGGTTTGTGAGTATGAAGATGTCTTTCCCGAAGAATTGCCAGGAATGCCTCCGCATTGGCCAGTTGAGTTTGTGATTGACCTTGAGCCCAGAACTGAAACGGTTAGCAAGCGTCCTCATAAACTTGTACCCAAAGAGATGAAAGAGTTGAAGAAGCAGCTAGATGAACAAGAACTTCTGCGTTTCATCAGACCAAGTTCTTCTCCATGGGGTTGTGGTGTTTTGTTTGTCAAGAAGAAGGATGGCACGGACCAACTTTGTGTCCATTACTGTCCATTGAATAAAAAGACAATTAGAAACAAGTACCCACTTCCCAACATCAATGAGTTTTTTGAACAACTGAAAGGTGCCAAGGTTTTCTCAAAGCTTGATCTTCGCATGGGCTATCATCATATTCGCATTCGTGAAGAAGATATTCCAGAGACTGCTTTCAGGACGAGTTTTGGGTCTTCTGAGTACACCGTCATGTCGTTTGGTCTCGCCAATGCTCCTCCAACCTTCTCAAGAATGATGAACTTCATATTCTCTCCTTTCAGGAATGAGTTCGTCTTGGTGTATCTAAATGATATCCTCGTGTTCTCGAAAACTGAAGAAGAACATCCAGAGCATCTTCGGCTTGTGCTTGACAAGCTAAGAGAACATCGATTCTATGCTAAGTTTTCCAAGTGTGAGTTTTGGCTCAATGAATTGGTGTACCTTGGGCATGTGATCTCTGCCGAGGGCATTAAAGTGCACCCTGAGAAAGTTGAGGCAATCTTGAAGTGGGAGCCTCCTCAGAATGTCAAGCAGCTTCGTAGCTTCCTCGGGCTCGCAAGTTATTGCAAAAGATTTGTGGAGAACTTCTCTCAAATTGCTAAGCCTCTATCCCAAATCCTTTAGAAGAATCTCAAGTATGCTTGGTCTCCTGAGTGTGATGTGGCATTCAATATGCTCCAGCAGAAACTGACTTCAGCTCCAGTTCTTGTCCCTCCCGAGCAATCAAAGCCTTTCCAAGCTTTCTGTGATGCTTCCCTCCAAGGTCTTGGTGGTGTTATTATCCAAGACAAGAAGATCGTTGCTTATACCTCGCGTCATTTGAAGCCTGCTGAGAAGAACTACCCCACTCATGATCTTGAGTTGGCAGCAGTTGTGCATGCTCTGATGACTTGGAGGCATTTGTTGTTGGTTGGACAATTTGAGGTGTACACCGATCGCAAGAGCTTGAAGTACATTTTCACTCAACCCAATCTCAATCTTCGGCAGTCTCGTTGGTTGGAAAATATAGAAGAATTCAATCCAAGCATGGAGTGTACTCCTGGAAAGCAAATGTCATTGCAGACGCGCTCAGCCGAAAGGCATACTACAACAGTCTTATCCTAAAGCCTCTTCAACCCGAGCTTTGTGAAGCCTTCCACAAGCTCAATCTTCAAATGATTCCGCAAGGATTTCTTGCCAATCTTCAAGTCTCTCCGACTCTAAAACACTAGGTTCACCAATCTCGACTTCTTGATGCGATGGTGAAGAAAGTGAAGAATGGTGTGGCCAAGGGCATTCCGTAGTATAAGTGCTTTCGCATTGATGACAAAGATACTTTGTTCTTTGAGGACCTTCTGGTGGTTCCAAAGGTGATCTCGGGAAGGTTATCATGGACAAAGCACACAATTCTCTCCTATCAATTCATCTAGGCAGTTCCAAGATGTATCAGGACCTCAAGAAAACCTTCTGGTGGACTCGCATGAAGCATGAAATTGCTTAGCTCGTGAACGAGTGTGATGTTTGTCGCAGAGTGAAGGCGGAACATCAACGTCCAGCGGGTCTCCTTCATCCTTTGCCTATTCCAGAGTGGAAATTCGATCATGTGGAGATGGATTTCATCATTTGTTTTCCTAAGTGCAAGAGGGGCAACGATGCCATCTTTGGGGTTATCAACAAGCTGAACAAAGTTGCCCATTTCCTTCTGGTCAAAGAATCTATCTCGGCAGCTTAGCCGGCAGAGTTGAATACGTGAAGGAAAGTTTCTTTGCATGGTATTCCTCAACTCATTTCATCTGACCATGGAAGCCTCTTCACTTCCATGTTTTGGGAGTCCTTCTAGACTTCTATGGGTACCAAGATCCGTTTCAGCACTTCATTCCATCCGCAAACAAGTGGTCAATTTGAGAGAGTTAATCAAATCTGTGAAGACATACTCAGAGCCCGTGTGATTTCATTCGGCATGAAATGGGAAGACTGCCTTCCATACGCTGAATTTTCATAGAACAACAGCTTTCAGGCTAGCTCGAGCAAGGCCCGTTTGAGATTCTCTATGGAAGGAAGTGTCATACCCCGCTCAATTGGTGTGAAACCGGTGGGCGTCAAATTCTTGGCAATGACATGATCACCGAAGCAAAAGAGATGTGCCGTGTCATTCGTGAGAACCTCAAAGAAGCTCAATCCCGAATGAAGGGCTATTACGATAACAAACATCGGGATGTCTCCTTTCAAATTGATGATCTACTCTATCTCAAAGTCTCTCCTATGAAGGGCACTCAACGGTTTCGAATTAAAGGGAATCTAGCTCCTCGCTTTGTGGGTCCTTTCAGACTTGTGGGCAAGAGAGGTGAACTTTCCTGTCAACTAGAGCTTCCCTCAAATTTTACAAATGTGCATGATTTCTTCCATGTCTCTCAGCTCCGGAGGTGCTTCAAGACCCCCGAGCGTACCATTGACATCCAAGACAATGATCTCCAGGAAGACCTATCTTATCATGAGCATCAAGTTGCTATTCTCAAAGAAATTGAGCATAAGACTCGCAACAAGGCAATCAAGTTTCTCAGAGTGAAGTGGTCTCATCATTGTGACAAAGAAGCTACTTGGGAATGTGGGGATCTTCTCCGTTCCGAATTTCCAGAGTTCTTTCGTTTTAGATCTCGGGTCGAGATCTTCTTGTAGTGTGGGAGAGTTGTAACAGCCCAAGTGCACCCCTTGCCATTTTGGTCATGTATTCCATGTGGACCTTTCATGTTTGCCACCATGTGTTGTGTTAATATAACTTTCCAACATGTCATTCATGCATCATAGCATCATATTCATTACCTCAAGTGCATCATCCTATCTTGCCATATTGTGATTATGGGTGTTGTGATGTGAGGCGATATGTGGTTCAATGCATGAGTGCTTCGTGTGTTGCCCTACTCACATTTCTTGCCTAACCAACCCCCCTCTTCCATTTCAACTCAATAAAAAACCCTTTTGCTCCTATTTATTTTTTGTCACAATCAACTTGTCCTATTAATATTATAAAAATGTTCGGATGCTTGGGTTAATTGATTAGAGTGTGTATTAAGTTAATTTAATAAAAGTAATTAGTTTATTTTGTCTAAAATTGCTAGCTCATTTTATTTAAATTGTTTGCATTTAAGTGTAGTGCACCGTTTTTTGTTTTCTCAAATCCTTTCCTTTCTGTTGTGGGGCTTTGATTTGGTTTAAATTGTTTTTAAAAAAAGATAGAGGAGGTGTGTTTGCTGTGTGTGAGAGAGAGGCACAAAGCCCACCTAGGCCGAGAGCATCCGCAGCCTAGCATCGCCTCCGCAGCCCGCCACCTAGGCCCCACCTGTCGGCGACTGCCAGCGCTCGTCGTCGTCCTCCCTTTCCATCTCCCTCTTAGAAACAGAGCGTGCAGGGGCCCCACCATGGCCGAGGTGGCGTGGGCAACCGTCCCATCCACGGCCTATAAATCCTCTCGGGATCCGTGCCCTGCCTAGGGTTTCCCCCTTCTCTTTGCGCCGCCACCAGCTTCCCCCCTTCCTTCTTTCTCTCAGGTAAGTTCAGAGAAGATAGCAAGGGTTTCAATAAGTTCAGAGAAGAGATCGTCTCTGCCGAGCCTGCAACCGTCGTCCTCGTCGCCGGTGACCTCCTCGTCGTCGTTGGAGATGACGAGGTGCTGCGTGTTGCCTCCCTCGCCCCGTTCCCGACGTTAGGGCTTGGAGGAAGCCCCTCCATGGTCGCCCCTTCCTCATCTGCGACGCGCTCCCGAAGCCGACGCGAGCCTCTTCTTCCTCTTCTCCGAGCCATGAGCATATTTGCCCTCCCTTCTCGGTGAGAATCCGCCATCGTTCCCCATTCCAGCTGTCGTTCGTAGCGCGTAGGGTCACGTGCATGTTGCCTCCGTGCTCGTCCCTGCCATGCCTTGAGCCGAGCAGCAGCTCGAGCTCGAGTGCCCCCCCATCTGCCGCCACAAAAGTAGATGTTCTAGCGTAGCGATGGGACCCCCGGTCTGCTCGCTGTCGCTGCATGAGGTCCTCCTCACCGGAGAGGCCTCTATCGCTGGAGTGTCGCTACCATTCCGTCGTCGGTGTCTGTGGGTCCAGTTTAGTCAGTAGCGCGTCGTCAGGTTCATATTAGAGGAGTCGTAGCCCTCAATGTTTAGTACTTGGTGGCTAGCGCAGTGGTAGAGCCACGGGGCGATGACTAAGAGGTCGCGGTTTCACCCCCCCACCCCACCCGTGCCTCCCTTTTCTTTGATTTTGTGCGTGTGTGTGGCGTGGCAGTGGATCTGGTGTGGCTACACACGTATCTTGTGTGTGTGAGAGTTTGTATGTGTGTGAGTGTGTGGGGGTCTGTTGCGGCAGAGGATCCCATGTGGATCCACTGTCTATCTGTGTTTGTGTGTGTGTGCGTATCTCTGTGTGTGTATGACAGTGCGTCCATGACCACTCGTCATCCACATAGAGGGGCCCTGGTGTCTATGCCAGGTGGGACCCCTCCTTTTCTTTTCTTGATGTTTTATATGTTTTTGCTAGTGTTGTTTGTTTAATTATTTTCTTTCTGTTTTTAGTATTGTTACATTTCTATTGATAGACAATTTTGGCATGAGCATATCGGGTAAGTTTTGACTTATAAGCATATGATGATTGTGAAGTAAATTTGGACTTGAGGTTGTGGGATTTTTATGCAATGAAAAATACGAGTATGATATATGAAATTGGGGTAGAATTTTCCAAGGAATTCATTGGTGCAATTTGTTTTGTCATTTGAGCAAGTTATTAGAAAATTCATTTTGTCCCAATATGCCATTTTGTCATTTTAGTTAGAATTAATCCTTGCATGCTTAGATATTGGTGTCAACATGAAAATGGTAGTGTTTCATGAGTAGTATGTCATGGTATTTACTTCTGACATGTTTGGCATGCATATAAGTGGGAATCTTGCTCCAAAGTGGCTAATAAAATGTTGCTGATTTCAACATGCTAAATATTTCTAAGTCTGAGAATTTGTTATTATTTTTATGCTCACTACTAGTGATTGTAGTAGATATTGTCCTCTACCATCCTTCTATTTTTCATGCCATGAGGTCGTCTATAGCATCATTATGTTCTGTTGTTAAGTTGCTATCAGCTTAATTCAGATTCCAGAAAACTGTGATTTCACCAAGTCCCTAGAATATGTTTCATCATGCCATCTTGTGAGCTGCATGCTTAGTGATGCATGCTTTCTTTCCAGTTTGTGTAGTTGGATGATTTGATAAGAATGTTATGTAGTTTCTTTTCATGCTTTGCTTGAGGTTGGAAACATCCTGTAGCTCTAGATAATTGTTGTGGAAGTTGCTATGTCGCTATTGTGGGAGCTATGCTCCATTGTTTTGATTTGTCTTTGGCTCTATTGTGGTTTGATTTTCATTTCCTAACAAGTGGCTGCCTTGGAATACCAAGGAATAGCCCATGGCCTTCTTTGTCTTGTATTTTGCCTTTGTACCTAGTCGTGAGCGTGGCGTGAGATCCGTTACTCTGTTTCCTACGTTTTACATATGCATTTGCATCGATTTTGCATGAAGCATCCATATTTTCCAGGATCATGCATGTTTAAATAACATGAGGTTATGTCCAGAATTGTAAATAACTTAACTATGGCATGGGAAACATGACTAGCTTAGGATTGACATGTTAAATACTTCAAATGAATCATGCATCATCTTGTTTGTGCATTAAATCTTGGTTGTTTATTGTTGCCGTTTCTATTGGGTAGAAGCGATTGTTGAAACTGAGTACGAGGATCCAGGAGAGTACCAGTACGAGGAACCAGCTCTTTGTCCCTTTGAAGAACGAATAGGCAAGATGGCCGTACCCGGATCTCAGCACTATTTTTTCGTTGCTAGATGTCTCGTTCTGATTGTTACATTCTATTACCTACCACTTGAATTTCAAGCATCCTATGTTGCCATGATAGCCTCTAACCCCTCCAATACCTAGCAAACCTTGTTTGGCTAAGTTATCGCTGCTCAGCCCCTCTTATAGCGTTCTTAGATACAGGTGCAGGTTGTTTCCATGTGATAAGATGGATATTTGGAGATATCACTATATTTACTGCTATTTAATTTAATGCACATATATATATCTTGGTATGGTGGAAGGCTTGGCATTTTGCTCGGTGTTTTGTTCCACTTTTACCGCCATAGTTACTTGTTACCGGTGTTATGTTTCCGTATTTTGCGCTCCTAACATGATCGGGGTTGTTATGGGGACCCCCTTGATTATTCAGGTGAGATTACAGCTTGTCTGGCAAGACCCAACATTGTTACTATTTTCTTAAATAACTTAATAAAATTCCATAGGGCTTTGCAACTCCATGGATAATTAATCAACAACTCGGGCGAGTGATCCTCATGAGTGTTGGTCCAACCCAGAGCCACTTGCAGGGCCACCTTGGGGCAGCTTGAGTGATTTGTATCCGGCCTTCGTACGTAGTGTTCATCTGGTCATGTCCTGAGAACGAGATACGCGACTCTTATCGGGTTTGTTAACACGTCGAGAGGTCTTGCTGGACTTGTTTTACCTTTCTCGAATGGCTTGTGTGAGGAACTCTGTTCTTCTTGGAGCTATCTCGAGGTGTCGGTCTTTCCTTTGGAATTGCCTAGGATGATCATGAGATCCGTGGTCGAGGTTATTCCCGTGGAGTGTGGTTAATTTGTGATGGACTAGTTGGAGCACCCCTGCAGGGTTAAATCTTTCGGAAAGCCGTGCCTGCGGTTTTGTGGCAACTTGGATATTTTATTTAACACCCGGTTATTGTTAACTTGAAGTAAACTCCAATAAAATACACCAACTATGTGCGTAACTATGAACATCTCTGCTCCTGAACATGAACCGAGAGAGAACACGGTGGGGTTATGTTTGACTTAAGTAGGTGTTCAGGATCACTTAGTGGTCATGGTATTATTCGAACGGCTTCCATAGTCCACTATATTTAAATTCACGTTCTCGTAAGTTAGCCACCATAGAATGCTTAGCGCTACTGCAAACTCAACACTTACCCCCATCCAACCCAATAAGCTTACATAGTTTCGGTACCCGGGTTACAAGATTGCTGAGTCCCCGTGGCTCACATATTACTACAACAAATACAGGTGCAGGTGCAGATGAGACCATGCCGGATGATGTGTCCCAGCTCCAGTGGGAGTATGACGAAGAACGTGGTAGAATGTACGTCACTTATCCAGACGAGTAGACAGGCATTGGTCGTGATCTTCAGGGCTAGCAAGACCGTTTCATTGCTTCTTTTTCTTCCTTTGTTTTTGTCCGTAGACAGACCCTATCTTTTGAGTGATGTTTGAATAAAATTTGTGGATTTGTAATTTAGCTTGTGGTGAGTGTAAGCCAACTCATATACTCCTCTCTTCATACATGTATGCGATGTTACTATACTTGTGAAACGACTAGATGCGCCTCTATCCCTGTCGCGGCCCTCGTGCCCAAATAAGGATAGGCACGCATCTTGGGCGTTACAAATACCTACTGGAAAAAAGATGCTAAGCCTAGACTGATTATGTGGGTGCTTTTACTTCAAGAATTTGACATTCATGTCGTTGATAGGAAGGGAGCTGAAACCCCACTGGAAGATAAATTGTCTAGAATGGAACATGTTCTTGATGACACACTGCATATTGATGATAATTTTCTTCATGAGAAACTTTTTTTTATAAATGCTTCACATAGTACTCCTTGGTATGCGGATTATTTTAATAACATCATTGCTAAATATATACCAGCTAGTTTTACCTAGCAAAAATATAAACAATTCCTTTATGATTTAAGACATTTATTTTGGGATGACCCACATCTTTATAAAGAAGGAATGGATTTTGTTATTAGACATTGTGTACCTTGGCATGAAGATGGAAAGATCCTATGAAAGTGTCATTCTGAGGCCTACGGAGGGCACCATGCTGGTGACATAATTGCACTGCAATCTGGTTCCTATTGCCCCACTCTTTTCAAAGATGCGTGTAAGTATGTCCCTTATTGTGATGATTGTCAAAGAATTGAAAACATTGGTAGACGTCAGGAAATTCCTATGAATTATTCACTTGCTATTGAACCATTCGATGTTTGGGGTTTTGATTATATGGGTCCTTTTCCTTCCTCTAATGGGTACACTCATATTTTAGTTGTTGTTGATTATGTTAGTAAGTGGGTAGTAGCGATTCCAACTAGTAGTTTTGGTGATAACACTTCTATTAAAATCCTTAAAGTTGTTATTTTCCCAAGGTTTGGAGTCCCTAGATATTTAATGATTGGTGGTGGTTCACATTATATTCATGGTGCTTTTCGTAAACTTCTAGCTAAATATGATGTCAACCGTAGGATTGCATCACGGTATAATCCTTGGTCCAATGGTCAAGTTGAGTTAAGTAACCGAGAAATAAAATTGATTTTCCAGAAGATTGTTAATAGATCTTGAAAGAATTGGTCTAAGAAGCTTGATGATGTTTTATGGGCTTACAAAACTGCTTATAAAAACCCTATGGGAATGTCCCCACATAAAATGCTTGGTGAAAGTCATGTCATTAACATATTGATTTAGAACATAAGACTTATTTGGCAAGTAAAGAACTTAACTAGGATTTTAAACTTGTTGGTGAAAACAGGTTATCTAATATTAGCTCCTTAGATGAATGGAGGACATAGTATTTCGAAAATGCCAAGTTGTTTAAAGAAGAAGGTTAAAAGATGGCATGACAAGAGAATCCAAAATGGAAATTCAGTGTAGGAGACCTAGTTCTTTTGTACAATTCGCATTCATATTTTTCGCAGGTAAGCTTCTCTCCAAATAGGAAGGTCCTTATATCATCGAGGAAATCTATCACTCCGGTGCTATCAAAATTAATAACTTCGAGGGCAAAAACCCGAGAGTGGTAAATGGGAAAACAAATAATAGGTATGCCCATAAATGTAGAAACTAACATTATTCAAGTGATGACATCGGAACAACACATAAGATAAACAATTTGGAACGCTCCAGAAAGCTGAAAAGGGGTAGGTATGTGGTACGGTAAGTAAACCGACTCCAACAATTGCCAAGAATATGTTCTGTTGGTCTTGGTATTGTAGAAAAATTCAAAAATAAAAATGAGGCTGGGGGACTCACGAGAGAGCCACAAGCCAATAGGACATGCCCACCCCCTGGATGCACTCTGATAGCTTGTGAGGCCCTCGTGTACCTCCCGGACTCGGTTTTCCTCCTAGAACTTATTTAACCTACAAAACAATAATTATATATACTCCCGTCTATTCTAGCCACCGCATCAAAAGCTTATCCTCTGTTATTGCAGATGGAACTTGAACGAGAAGGATCTGAGGAATTTCTCTTGGGAGAGGAACCTATGGACTCTATGGAAATGCACCCCCTGCCTCGAAACGCGAGACGCTAGCAGGTATCTCCACTTTCCCAAATCCTTGCCCCCCAATGGGGATGAGAGCTCGACTAGCTCATGAAGTGCAAGGTGAATCTACCATGAGGAGATCAGTCGGCACGTTACATGCAAATAACTTTCACAATTTGATTAGCAATTACAAAGTTGGGAAAATTTCTCACTCACATATATCGTTCAATTGGGACATCTCTCATCAAAGTGAAAGCAATGTAGGAAAAAGCTCTTTGTGGCAAGAGAATAAACACATTATGGTGGAAGTACAAAAGAAAACTGCAATCATTCAGCCACTACTTCATTAGATGAGGGGTTTAAGGGCTGCCCTGCTAACCATTACAAAGGACAAGCCTACTACCCCACCATAACCATCACCCAAGAAGAACACTTGAGTACATGGGTATGGGCACCACCATTAACCTGTTCCAAGCTTGGGGGAGGTGCCCCGATATCGTCTCACAATCACTTTTACTATTATCATCTATCTAAGTTCGATCCTTAGTTGTGTCGTGATTTCGAGAGATCAAATTCTCATATTGTTTTGCTAGAGTGTTTTCTTTGTGATCCACCTATCCCTATAATCAAGTGCGAGAGTTATATAATAAAGAATAGGTTGACTTTGCTTACTTTACTCTGATGCATCAACCTTAGCATTGAAATAAAACAAATAGAAAACCAAATACTAATCCCATGGGGAGTAATGATTTCATAGAAGAAGAATGCTAGATAAAAGTTGTTGGGAATAATCAAATATAGCATTAGTCATTGATAGAATCTATTGAAAATTATGATACAGAAGAGGAGATTCACATACAAATATTCTATATTGGATATATTTTTTGAGTGTGAGCCCCCACCAAATATTATATATGATCAAGTGTTTATGTTGGATATGGAAGACACTGTAATGATTATGTTTGTTTACGTTCATATAGAAGTTATATTGTCATGGATCATTTAACTTGCGGTGTTTTCTTTAGATCTTTTGCTAACCAAAAACTTGATGTGCTAAGTAGAGATACTACTTGTGCGTCCATAACCATTAAAACTAATTTCTTTCGATGAGAGTCCACCATACCTACCTAGGGATTGAATAAGATTCTTCAAGTAAGTTGTCATCAATGCATAAAGCAATAAAAATTGCTCTTAAATATGTATGATATTTTATTGTAAGGGAAAATAAACCTTGTATGATCTTGTGATGGCGAGGAAATAAAAGAGACATACTACTTAATAAAGTTTTTTTTCATAAGGGCAATATAAAGTGGCGCTCCTTTCCATTCAGAGTTTGCACATCCAAAAATAAAAAGTGCATGACAACATGTGCTTCCTTGTTCGAAGGTCCTATCTTTTACATTCATGTATTTACTTCCTTACAAGAGTCAATAATGTTTATCCCTTTTCTCGACCTATTAATTTTCTAGTTGGCAAGCGTCATGTGTTGGGGAAAGATCCACAAAGATATATCCAGTTGGATGTAGGTGATCATAATTCATTATTGTTGACATTATCCTTGAGGTAAATAAATTGGGTGGCGAAAACATGAAAGCCCCTATCTTCTGATGTGTCTAGTGCAAGCGTTAACTCCAAAAATATGTATGAGTGTCAACAATAATTCAAGACTAAATGATAGTTGAGTATGCGGACTTGCTAAATTGAAAGCTCTTACATAGACTCTCCTATGAAATATGATGAATTGTGATAGTTTGAATGACTAAGAACATAGTTTGTTCATTGTCAATAAAGTTTACGCTTCACACTTCTATAATTATGGATGGATTGCTACTTGTTCACGAGAAGTTGTATGGTGAAAAACTTGCTCCTATGTTAATATCCATGATGCTCTCATGTCTGTATTTTGTTTTTATTGACACCTTGATACGTCTCCAACGTATCTATAATTCTTTATTGTTCCATGCTATTATATAATCATTCTAAGATACTTTTTGAGTAATTATTTACCAATATATATTACTTCTGAGCACTAACTTATTGACCCAGTGCCCAGCGTCACTTCCTGTTTTTTTGTGTTTTTTGTTTTGTGAAAATTCCATATCAAACAAAGATTAGACGCAATAAAAATTTCTAGAGATTTTTTTGGAATATATGTGAATTTTGGGAGTCAGATTCAATGCAAGACGATGCCAGAGGGCCCCACAAGCCAACAGGGTGCAGCCTGGGAGGCGCCGTAATGGCTTGTGCCAGCCCTTAAGTCGGTTGAGGCCCTCCTTCCGCTGCAAGAAATATGTTTTAGAGATAAAAATCCCCTCAAAATTTCATCCTGGTTGGAGTTACGGATCTCTGGATATTTAAGAAACGGTGAACGGGCCAGAAAACAGTCACGAAAACAGAAAAGAAACAGAGAGAGAGAGATCCAATCTCAGAGTGGATCTTTCCCTCAGGGATCCGTGGAGGCCGTGGACCAGAGGGGAAAGCCTCCTCTCACCTAGGGAGGAGTTCAATTAAGAAGAAGAAGAAGGAGGGGGCTCTCTCCCTCTCTCTCTCTCTCCGTGGCACCAGAACGCTGTCCAGGCAACCATCATGACAACGATCTACACCAACAACTTCGCCACCGTCACCACCATTACCTTCAATCATCTATTTACAACATTCCACTCTCCCACATCATGTTGCACTTCTACTTGAACATGGTGTTTTATGCTACATATTATTATCCAATGATATTTTGCTATCCTCTGATGTTTGAGTAGATCTCTTTTGTCCTATGGGTTGATTTATGATCTTGATTGATTTGAGTTGCGTGGTTTATATTGGTGTTGTCGTAAGGTGCTTTCCATCAGGCAGACACGTGAAAGATTCATGTTGGAGGGTTTGCAATATATTCATGATTCACTTATAGTTGGTTGGTGAGTGACTGAAACAGAAACCCAAGTAAGGGAGTTGTTTGCGTATGGGAGTAGACAGGACTTGATGTTTAATGCTATGGTTGGGGTTTACCTTAATGATCTTTAGTAGTTGCAGATGCTTGCTAGAGTTCCAATCAGAAATGCATATGATCCAAGTACAGAAAGTATGTTAGCTCATGCATCTCCCTCATATAAAACTTCAATAATGATTACCGCTCTAGTTATCAATTGCCTAGGAAAATCTCACAAATCCTATCACCACTTTTCCACACTCCCTATATTTACTTTTCTGTTCTTTTATTAAAACAGCACATAACTTTTATTTCCACGTTCTTTATTATCTTGTAAAACTATCTTTACACCTACAAAGTACTAGTTTTATTCACGCAAAGTAGTTTCTTACTTGTTCTATATAAAGTAAGCATTAGCGTGCCTAGAGTTATATTGATGGTAGATAAACTCGAGAGAATATAAATTCTACCTTTAGCTCCTCATCAGGTTCGACACACTTACTTTTCAAAAAAGGCTACAAATGATCCCCTACACTTGTGGGTTATCAAGACGTTTTTCTAGCGCCGTTGTTGGGGAGCAATAGCGTAGTGATTGACATTCTTGTGTGTGGTTGTTTGCTTTATCACTATGTAATTTTATTTTCTGTTTTAACTTGTTTTCTATCTTTATATGTGGGTAGGAATAGTAAAATACCACAAAATAGTTGTACTTGCTGCTCCAAAAGTTGAGGAAATACTAGCGTTCCGTTCTACTGAAGAATATTACTTGGATCATCTTCGATCCCTTTGCAGTCGTGCGGAAACCTCAACTAGCTTAGTTGATGGAAAATCTTTATATGAGCATGCTTATTTTGTGTGGCATAGGTTGTCTCAAAAGGGAGAATTTTATGCCATCAAATAAATTTTTTGATGTGCTATGTCTAGAATCTATGTGAAATTTATGATCTTACTTGTTGTTCTGAAGAAACTAAAAAACACCTTACCTAACATTGTGTGTTTATTATAATGGAATACTATCTTCTTATGCCAAGGAGGCCTATTGTTATTATGACGTTGAGTGTACTGAAGAATTTGTTGCTTTTAAGGGTGCATATGAAATTGTGTCTTTGATTTAGAAGAGTGATGCTACTCTTTGCAAATCTGAAATTTTTGTCTACTCAAATATTTGTATGAAAAGTATGATTCTAATGCTTATGTTCAGTAATTTGTTGAGAGAATGACTGCTGCCTTGGAAGAGATTGATATTTTGCAGGAATCTATGGAAGAAAAAATCGGTGAAACTATGAGCTCATTAGATGAAAAAGAAGAGGAGGAGAGCGAACAACGAAAGGAGGAAGAGCAGATTAGCTACCAGTGCCCACCTTCTAATGAGAGTAACTCTTCAACTCATACATTGTTTAATTTCCATTTCCACGTACAAAAGGTTGAATGCTATGATGATTGCCATGATCCCTAAGATTCATTTGTAATATCCCTTTTTGATGAACTTGATGCTTGCTATGCTTGTGGCCTTGATGCCAATATGAATTATGCTTATCGAAATGAACTTGCTATAGTTCCTTATGTTAAGCATGAAATTGTTGCTATTGCACCCACACACGATAGTCCTATCATCTTTTTGAATTCTCACATCTACACTATATCGGACAAGTTTGCACTTATTAAGGATTATATAGATGGGTCGCGTCTTACTATCACACATGATGATTTTGATGAATATAATATGCATGTGCTTGATGCTCCTACTTGCTATTATTAAGATAGAGGAACCAGGTCTGCACCTCTATAAGTTTCCAATACTATAAAATTGCAAGAAACTACTTATGCTATGTATTTACCTTTACTTGATGTGCATGGATTGTTCTTGTCTGACATGCCAATGCATAGGAACTTCGTTTTCACATGATATATATATATATATAGGATGGGGCTATTCTGTTGCTAGTAACAAAATATTATTTTGTTACTATGCCCCCCATAAGGAAGTGACACATCCAACATGTACAAGGCTGGACTCTACTGCGACCCACCCCACCCCGAACCGCCTCCTACTGCCGGAGGTAGTCGTCGTGTTGCCCTAGCTCACCGGCCCCGCGCGCCGCCCCATCCCACCGGCCCCGCGCATAGCCCTTGCTCGATGATTAGTTCGACGAGATGGAAAGCGTCAGTACGAGGCTGGGGTCTACTGCATCCCGCCCCACCCCGACCCGCCTCCTACCATCGGAGGCAATCGTCGCGCCGCCCCATCCCGCCGACCGCGCGTGCCGCCCCTGCTCGACGATCAGTTCGACGAGATGGAAAGTGTCAGTACAACTGCTCGAAGTCATCAGTTCAGGAATACTATCAGAATAATATAATTTGCTGAACTCTGACAAATGGTTGAAAATTTCTAACGAAAAAAGTACAAAAAACAGAGTAAACTACAGTCAGTGAATAACGCTCAGTACAAACACACACATTTATCAGTACGAGTACTTTGTTTTCGGACGGGAAAACAGCAAGATGGGTCTCACCGTATTCAAAATTACTCTTAAACGGTTGCAAATTTCAGAAAACGTTCAACATGACTAAGTTTTGCATTTTTGATAGCTTTCTATCGGTATATTATTTGCCTTATTTTGACAAACTTTTCAAAAAAATCATGTTCGAAACCAAATTTCACCGAATTCGAATTCGACTTCAAACCATAAAGAATTAGAAAAAACTTAAACATGCAAAAGTTATGTATTTTCCATAGCTCTACAACGCCGTGTCATTTGCGTCTATCCGACAAGCCGTTTGCAAAAAACCACGAAAATACGTTTCGCCCGAAATTTCCCCATTTTCCAAATTACTTTTCAATCATACATAATTTGAAAAATCAATCTGGATATGGAAGATGCGGATTTTTACCAGCATTCCAATGCCATCTCATTTGCTCAATTCCGACAAACCGTTTGAAAATTAGCTCAAAAATGCGATTCGCGTTTTCGGTTTTTAAAAAAATGTTTTTTTCAAAACTGCTCTTAAACCATGATTATTTTACAAAAACAAATTATATGACTGTAATTTAGATGTCAAGGGATTTCCAACGATATATTACATGCCCCGTTCCGATGATTTTTCTTGCAATGTTTGATTATTATGTTTTTGAACTAAACAAGCTGATTAGTTCGGCGTATGAAAGCATGAGTCCACCTGCTCGAATTTGTCAGTCCAATCTGTAAACTACGTTAGTTCAAGTACGGTAACAGAATAATATTTTGTTATGCGAAACGAAATAAACCATATATATACATGTATATATATATATATCACGATGTGCTCACTACTTGATTACAAATCATTGTTAATAAAAATTGGCTTTGATATACCTTGGGATCTGGGTGGATCAATTATTTGAGCATTATATGCCTAGCTTAATGGCTTTAAAGAAACTGCTGCCAGGGAGACAACCCAGAAGTTTTATCGAGTCATTTATTTCTATTTTGTGATTTTTAGATAATTAAAAAATAAAATGGGGAACTTAAAACAGTTTTCAAAAAGAAATGTTAAAGTGAGAAAGATGAGCACCGTTGAAGTGGGGGCTATCCTTGAACTTTGTTCATGCCCATGGAAACTTTGTGAATCATGATAACAGAAGTTTTTCAACAAAAATAAGTGTCCCCATGTATAAATCCATTGTATTATAAAAATAATGTGCCCAGAATTACCTTTAGGATGTTTAAATTGCTTGTTTGACATGTGTTGTGCAAAAATAGAAAGTTTTCCTATAGTGTTTAAATTTACATATTTTACTGGAACATGGAAAAATTCTGAAATTTTTGCAAAATGCTTATATGAATTTTTTTTATTACGTCCTACCTTTACAACATTGTTTGAGTTACAGAAGCATACGTTCCATCTACATCTTTACAGCGTGTCTTGATATTCACAAAGTGTCGTTATAGTTGCTTTGACTGCTTATGTTTGAGTTCTCGTTGTGCCCCCATTTACTTGGGAGCCATAGAATTGTGATAGATTACAGTATCTAATGTTAGATTATAATTATAGAAAAAAGTGATGGCAAGACATGATGGGATTTGGTGTTATATGTACTAACGTTTCTAATAAAAGTTTTGTCAAGTTTTGTTTTGATGAAGTGTTCGAAGATTAAGGACGTGTAGATATGAGAAGAATAAGGAGAGACAAGAGTTCAAGCTTGGGGATTCAAGGAAAACCAAGTAAATATTCAAGGAGACTCAAGTGTCTAAGCTTGGGGATGCCCCGGAAGGCATCCCATCTTTCTTCTTCAACACCTATAGGTATGTTTTGGATTTTGTTTTGTTCACATGATATGCGTAAATTCTTGAAGCGTCGTGTGCCTTTTATTTTCCTCTTAGCAATGCACCATGATGGTTTGGGAAAGTCCATGGTTGATTTATAGAAAGCTCTTTGAACTTCACTTATATATTTTGAGTGTGGCTTTATAGAATGCTTCATGTGGTTCACATATAACATTTGAAGTTGGATGCCTGTTTCTCTACATATATAAAACTGTTATTTGTAGAATGCTCTTTTGCTTCACAAAAATTCATTAGAGCATGGTCTTTTGTAGAAATAATTAAACTCTCGTTATTCACTTATATTTGTTTGACAGTTAATAAACAGTGACAGTAATTTGCATGGGTTATAGGACTAGTTCTAATAAATAGGTACTCAAGAAATGATAATCGAAACCTTCATGTAGCACATTAAAGAGAAATTGTGGGTTAATGTTATTGATGTTGTAATGTGAAAAGGCGTGAATGCATCCTTGTTGATTCGTAGAAGTGTCGGTATTAAGAGGTGTTAACTTCTTGTAGGTTTAAAAATTAAAAAGGCATGGTGAGGATGTGTGGGCATTTCTATTCCTTGTTAAAATCCTAATGTTGTTTCGGGTCGGAGACACGCGATGGTTAACTCCTCCCAACCTCCGCCCTCGGGGCATGCGAGTAGTACTTTCATTTGTGATAGAACAAATAAAACTTTGCAATAAGTATATGAGTTCTTTATGACTAATGTGAAACCTAGTACATACGCAATCTGACCTCCACATATTTACTAGCCTCTTCGATATTGTGCATTGCCCATTCTCACCTTGAGGATCGATGCAACTTTCGCCGGTGCATGCAAACCCCGTGATGTGATGACGGGGGGATGTCCCAGGGTAGCCTCAGCCAGCCTTCTACTCCAACTTTCTAGAACAACAACAGGACGAACCGCCTCCCTCTACGGCCCGGCTCCGAGCGGCCGACTATGACGAGCTGGCTGGACAGATGTGGAGACCCTTGCGCCCCTAGACGGTAACGCATCGGATGCCACGGTGAAAGTATGCGGGGCCACAGTGGCCCCCATCCCATCGGTGGTCAGCGCCCGCATGGACACGGTGGAGGCAACAATGCCTCTATCTCTGGGCGACTGCAATCAGGCGTTGGAACAGTGCCCGCACGCCCTCAACCACTCCGTTACCTGCTCCGGTGTGGCTATAGCGCAGCTGGCCATACCGCTGACCGCAGATGGCTGCCGCAAGACGATACCCTGAATGTTGGCCCGTGCCGCGACGAGACCGACATGGGGACCTACCACGCGGGCCCCTGCGGATCTCGGCGGGACCCTGAAATCGGCAGGGCCTACGAGTGACAAGACCCCTTAGCCCGTGCCCCCCATTGCCGGCTAGAGAGGCTTCCAGCTAGGGCCCTCCCAATGCCCTCTACTCGTATTCTAACTCGGGGGGTTGGCATATAAAACCCCCCGGAGCCCCCATGCACGGGAGGATGAGATCCTCCACACACACCCACACTCACGTAGAGAGCTGGCAAAGCCAGACTAACTCCTTCTTCCTCATCTACCCACACAGCTCAAGGAGCACCATTGTAGCCACCTTTGGTTCATCAACCAAACTAGCAGGACTAGGGGTATTACCTCCCATGGAGGGCCCCGAACCTCGGTACATCGTGTGTCCCGCACCGTTTGTCCCCGATCCCACTCCCGGAGTCCACCGGCATACAACGGCCCCAACCACTCTCGATAAGCCTACCCATGGCATCTGTTATGAGAAAACGATGATTGTTGGCAACCTTAGTGGGGCCCTCCGTGGCACCGGCCGGTGTCACGCTCTGGGCGCCACCCTTCACCACCTCCCCCGGTTGCCCCGCATGCGGGCGGAACTGCACGCTCGTGGGGCTTGCTCCCACGAGCCCTGCAGGCAACATTGTCGGCCTCTCCAATGAGCACCTCGGCAGCGACCCTGCGCTCGAAATCGCCACGCTCACCAAGCCAGGTACCCGGCTATACCAACCCGCCCTCGTCTATGGGTGCACTCACCTCGGGCAAGGTCGAAGGCTCCCGCGTATGTGCGGGGGTGATGACACCGTGTCCTCCATCTCTTCTGGCCAAGCACGGGCCGAGGCCGACGCGGCCATCGCCCGCGCCGGAACCTCCGAACTCCTCGACGCTAACCTTCGGGGTCTGAGCACCCCCATCCCTCCAATGGCAAACCCGACCACTATCACAGCCGAGATGGAGGCGGCTTGCCGTCAGCTGTTCAAGGATGCCAGCGCCCTCGTGACCGAGCGTTGCCAGATGGAAGCCGCACAACTGGAGTATATATCCCTTAAGGTATCACCCCGGCTGTCACCGAGCTCAGCCGGCAGGGGGCTGTGCCTGACCGCGGCCGCTTGGTCACGAAGATCCTCTGTAGCAGTCTACCCGTCTATGAAACACCCGCGGTCAACCTGCGGGCCGCCAAGGTAGCCTACGAGGACCTGGGTACCTTGGAGGGCGAGGAGCGCGCCTCGCGCGAGAAACATATCAAGGACCTCATCGACACTGCCAACACGCATCAAGCCGGGCTCGCCCCCGGTGGAGCCGTCTCCGAGGCTCCCCGTCCGGAGGGCAAGGGCACTAGGACTACTGGCTGTCAGCCGGCTCAACACTTTAGCTTCCCTCGCTCCTCCGATAGACAGGCCGAGGGAAGCAATGCTAGGCGTTTCCAGTTGCGCGCAAACGAGTAGCCGGTTGTGAATAGCTGGCGTAGTGATATCCCGGCTGGCAGCAGCCACCGCAATGAGGTGCCAGCTGGCGGTAGCTGGCGCATCCACGGACACACCTTGCCTCCACGACAAGACCCGACACGGTCTTTCCCACCGATCGTCCGGCCGATCTTGCGGCCCAGCTCAGACCATGGGTCCCCCATAGTGAGAACGACACGCGTCTCTGCCTCGACCGACTGGCACAGTCGGCCCTCCTCGAGGAGGAGGGCTCGATCGGCCCGGTGTGCTTTGGCCCTCGGATTCGCAACGAGCCATTCCCAACCGGCATCATGTTCCCCCGTGACACCCCAAAGTACAACGGGGCCGCGAAGCCAGATAAATGGCTCATCGATTACACCAACACGGTCGGCATAGCCAGGGGAACAAGCGCGTATCCATCCGCTACACACCCCTCGTGTTGATCGGCTTAGCCCGCACCTTGCTAAACAGCCTGGCGGCCGGTAGTATCAACACCTGGACGGACTTTGAAGAATCGTTCGTCCACAACTTCACTGGAACCTACAAGCGAACCGGCCGCCCCTGCGAACTAGCCATGTGAATTCAGGGCCCGGACGAGGCCCTCCGCGACTACCGCACCCGATGGACCGAGCTTCGCAACTCCTGCGAACGACTGAATGAGGTGTAGGCCATCCAGTACTTCATCGAGGGTTGCCGCAACGTGTGTGGACCCCGACTCATAAGTCGTGATCATCGAATGCACGTGTAGAGTGATCCCACAGATCAATGCTCACTGAACTCACAAAAGATGAATAACAAGAGTCTTACATCCACACTTAACGTCTTACACAAATAATGACCACGAAGGTCTTAGTCTTACATAGATAGGGCAACATGGGCCAAACACATAAACTAGAACAAGCAGCGCAAATCTTGGTCAAAAGTGTGAACCCATGCCATCTGCCTTAACTTACAAGCATTCTGACTGGGAAGCGTCCTAGTTCGCATGTTCGTATCCAACGAACTCTTCGTCATACTCCTGTTGTTCCATGAATGGCCAACTAAATAACCAGTGGCAAGCGAGTGAGTACATTGAATGTACTCATAAGCAACCCAAATGTGGAACAAGGTAACAGTGATGCATGATATAACACTAAGTAGGTATTTTCCGGAAAGCTAATTTTGTATGCAATGACATGACAAAGTAACTAGCGAGCATGCGTCAACAAGTAGTAAGTATCCATTTGAACTAGATAGCATCATGAGTATTGGTTGAACATCTCATGTTCGTGCTAAGTCATCGGACTTAGTTCACGTACCATCTGTGTCTCCAACACACCCACACACCCGTTGTAGAAAAACATTTGGACGTAGCACAAGAGCGGTCATCCAACAAACCTTGACTGTCGACATGGCTATTCGAATAGTTTTACAGTTTGCAGAGGTTGCACACTTTACCCACAAGACTCGGGGAACTTCCGTGTCATCCACGACTCGCGGTATATAACATACCCGAGGTAAGCACCCGAAGAATGCCTTTCCCATGGTGATACTAAACAAAGGGTCCACTCATTGGTGCCATCCCTCATGAAATAAATCACTCCTATCATCCATGAGGGCACGCAATGGTGTGCCCGATGCCTGTAAAGACAGCGCATGGCCTTCCACTTCCGGGATGACCCCATCTCAAGAATGACCACTTCACTCTTGCCACTAGTAATGCGGGCTTCTTGCTAGCATCAACCGTAGTAATCAACAAAGCCCCGTCCCATAAGGGGTATCGTGGTCGTACATGTAAGGTTGGAATAACGGTCACAACTTACACCAATCCGTTTTCGAAAACCACAACACTCACTTGTCCTGGTACACCACTTCTTTCTCAAGTGGTCACCCATCTCAGGTTGGAATAACGGTCGCAACTTACTCGGGCATTAGTGGCACCCGACGGGGTTTTCAAAAAGTATTTGAAATCATATCCTTCCTTGCCATCACTATACATAAGTCCTATCCTGTTAGCGAAGCATCTATTAGCAACCTAACTACTCCCGCCCGCACGACCCTCATAAGGGGTAGGGTCATGCACGATGCAAGTGCCAATGGAGAAGTACCGGAGGCGTCCCACCGAAATGGGAACGCCACGACACAAGATCAAATATGATGAAACTAAAGTGCTATATGACATGCAATAAAATGGTTTCTTATCATGGTCAAAGGGTGCTTGCCTGGCTCAACAAAGTCTCCGGGGTATTCGAGGTCTTCAGATCCAACTTCTTTGTCAATCGCGCAATCTATCGCCGAGAGATAAAATGATGAAAATAAGCAATCACACAAAACAGAACACTCAATCTACTACCAAAAATGTCTACCTACTCTGATAAATCCTAAAAGTCAATTGCAAATATCTTCTTAGGGTTTTGTTGTGAAAAAGATTTTGGAAATAAAATAACAGAGGCAAAAAGGTGCCTTTATATAGGTTTTAAAATAAATAAGTACTAAAAATATATTCAAACATTTTTACAGATAGCACTATTAAATTCTAGGGATTATTTCATGAATTTAGGTGGAAGAAATATTTTCATTGGACATATATTTCACCCTGTTGGATTTTTTGCAAATAACAAAATAAAAGAAAAGGAAAAAGAAACGGGCACAGTGCCCTAGCCGGAGGAGGCCAGCAACTTGGCAGGCCCAGAGGCCAACCAGCACAGGTGAACCGGCGCGCGCGCGCGTTCGAACCTGGCGGCTAGGTCTTGACGGCCAGCGACAGAGAGGGGAGGGGGAGGGAGGTGAGGTTGAAGTGCGGGCCGGCATGCTCACCAGCGATGATGCAGGGCAAGACGACGACAGGCGAAGGCGGGGATGAGCTCAGCATCGACCCGCCGGTCCTCTAGAGGTGGAATGGAGTCTTGAGGTGGCCGGAGTCACCGACGACGAGCTCTTGCGGCGGAGGGCGCCTCGGGAGAGGTCACCGGAGCCGTCCCGCCCTGCAAAAAGGAAGGGAGGAAGAGGGGAATGCATTAGCGCGGCGAGGGAGGACCAATGGGAGAAGAATGGGGGCTGGAGGTGGCCGATACCAGGAGATTGACGGTGGTGACGCCGCAGCGATCTCCGGTCGATTCCGAGCGCCTCAAGCACGGGGAGGAGCGGGGGCCTTGCGGGGGGTCAATGGAGGAGGAGAGGGGTCCAGAGTGGAGGGAAGGGCTCAGGAGAGGCCCTTTTTATAGGGAGACGCGAGTCCACCAAGGGTCTGGTGCACCGGCGAGGCCGTGGCATGCGCTGAAGGGCTCGGGGGAGAGCGGGAATGGGTTTGGGGCGTTCCTGGGCATCGCCCATGACCAGAGGGAGAGGAGGGAGGGGTGGGGGAGAGTGCACGTGCGAGCCCCGTGGTTTTCCGGTTCGGGCGGCTGCGGTGCGTGCGAAAGGAGGTCGGAGGAGAGAGGAGAGAGAGGGGGCTGGCAGCTTGGCATGTCGCGGACGCCGAGGCGCATAGATTGGCACGAGGGGGAGTCCCGAGGCAGCCGGAGCCATGCAGTGCCCAACGGCTACAGTGCCTACGGCTACAGTGCCCAACGGCTACAGTGCCACGGCATGCCAACGACGTCTTTTGCATGGCCACTCATGCCTAGGGGATCTAGGGGGAGTTAACAATGGAGAAAAGGGCATGGATGCTCTGGTGATGCCTTAGGAGAGAAGGGAAGCTAGGAGAGTGGAAGAAAACTGCTGTCCAGAGGTGAAAAATGAGGGTCCTACCCACTTACCCATGGAGCTTTGGCTAGGAAGAGTTACTAGAGGTAGCTAGTAACTCAAAGAGGCTGTGGAAAAAAGTTGGGGCCAAGGGTAAAAGGATAAGAGGTGAAAATGTTGGTTTTACAAAGTCACCAGAAGGTGTTTGATGAAGTTTTGGGAAAGAAAGAATTACCAACTTACTGAGATACTTACCAGGGTCAAAGGCTAGGTAAAAATCAGATGCTTCACCAAATTTGAGCTCAAGGGGAAGAAGTTGATAATGGAAACTTGATGAACCCTAGATATTGGCAGAATCAAATTTCTGTAGATGTAATGATGCTAGGCTTTAACCCTTGATGCACCACTTAGTGTATCATCACTATTTGGCCATTAGAGCATGCTCACAAAGTTTGAGGCCAAGGGGAGACACTTCACAATGTAAAGTTGCTCAAATTTGATTCTAGACAGGAATGGTTTTGGGATGATTTGATGAACCAAACCAACTTGGATTGTGATAAAACTTTTCAAGATCATCACCTATGATAGTGTTGACTTGTTGGAATTTTCCTAGAATTTATTGATAATATTTCTTATAGAAATATTCCAAAAGTTTGATTTGAATAGAAAGGGTTTTGAGGGGTTTTGCCCATGATCTGATCAAGCCATTGTGTTGGAACTCATATATATGGAAATTATATGTCCGCTAAGTTTCTCTAAATTTTCTCAAATATTTTCAAAGCATTTAAATAAATTTTCCCTAGGAAAAAACATTTTTGGCCATAGGAAAAAGCCTTTAAATAAAATATGAAAATAACCTTTGAAAATAATATTTGGTGGTTTTGAGAAGTCATATATATATTAGGTTTGAAATAAAGCCTTTGGGAAAGATGGGTCTACCTGATTTGAAGAATTGTAGTGCAAACCTCATTTCAGGGGCTTGGACACTTAAGCTAAATAAATCATTTTTGGTTAAAACAGAATTTGATAAAAATAGTTTTGGGCACTATTCACATGGCATGATCATTGGGCAAGGGTTTTGAATCAAGGAAGATGATTATGGAGTGGAATAGAACCTAGTAGTGCCATAAAACGCAATTAACAAGCCAGAAACACAACAAGCAAGCATAAGCACATAGAAAAAGTTTTAGTTGGCTCCAAATTTTATAAACCCAAACATAACAATGTGCGACAATCACAGGGTGTGCAAGACCTTCCCCCCTTACAAGAATCTCGTCCCCGAGATTCCTAGGCTAAGCACTAAAAAGATAAGAGAACTCTGATCTAAGATAATATTCATGCTCCTAGGTTGCTTCAGCTTTGGTGTGGTTGCACCACTGGACCTTGAAGTACTTGATGGTGCGGCTTTGGGTGCAGCGCTCGGCTTCATCCAAAATGCAAACTGGCCTCTCACGATAAGTGAGATCTGGCTACAAGTCGATGGCTTGATGGTTGATGTCCTTGTAGAGGTTGGGGCGATTGGGAACTTGCAGACACTTCTGGAGTTGTGACACATGAAAGGCGTTGTGCACATCTGAGAGCTCGGAAGGTAACTCTAGCTGATATGCGACTTCTCCTCATGTGTCGGTGATCTTGAAGGGGCCGATGAACCTTGGTGCAAGCTTTCCCTTGACGTGGAAATGCTTGTTCCCTTTGAGAGGTGTGACTCGGAGGTAGACATGGTCCCCAACACAGAAACTCATGTCTCGCTGGTGAGAGTCGGCATAGTTCTTCTGCCTAGTCTTGGCGATCTCAACGCGTTCTCGGACAACTTGCACTTGCTCTTTGGCTTCGCAGAGGATGTCTGGCCCAAAAACTAATCCTTCTCTGGTCTCTGACCAGTTGAGGGGAGTACGACACTTCCGTCCGTACAAGACCTCAAATGGAGCCATCTGAAGACTCAACTGATAGCTGTTGTTGTAGGAGAACTCGGCGAATGGTAGGCAATCTTCCCACTTGGCTCCGTCTGCTAAAACACAAGCTCAAAGCATGTCTTCGAGTATCTGATTTACTCGCTCTGTTTGCCCACCGGTCTGAGGGTGAAATGAAGTGCTGAAGGAGAGCTTGGTTCCCAACGCTTCATGGATCCTATTCCAGAATCTTGAGGTAAACTGGGTTCCTCGGTCCGACACAATCTCCTTAGAAACCCCGTGGAGGCTCACAATCTGGTTAATGTAGAGGTTGGCCAACTGGTTCCCATTGTAGGTCGTCTTGACGGGAATGAACTGGGCTACCTTGGTCAGGTGGTCGACAATGACCCAAATGGAATCATGTCCTTTGCTTGACCTTGGCAAACTTGTGATGAAATCCATCCCGACTTTATCCCACCTCCACTCGGGCACTTTGAGAGGTTGTAATAGTCCAGCGGTCGTTGATGCTTAGCTTTGACCCTCTAGCATATGTCACACTTAGCAACAAACGTGCCTATCTCCCGCTTCATGCCATGCCACCAGAATCTTGCCTTGAGGTGTTGATACATCTTGGTTCCTCCAGGATGGATGGAGTAGGGAGTGTTGTGAGCTTCTTGCAAGATCAGGTTCTTGAGTTCTTCTTTGTTGGGCACACAGATGCGATTCTCAAACCACACAACTCCTTGCTCATCCACTGAGAATCCTGGGGCCTTGCCTTCCTTGATCTCCCTCTTAATGCCTTCAATGCTCTCGTGTCCCTTCTGGGCTTCTTTGATATTATCCATCAAGGTAGGCTTCGCTTCAAGGTTGGCAAGGAATCCTGGTGCAACCAGTTCCAGGCCGAAGCTCTCAAGTTCTTCATACACGGCGGGTAGCCTTTCCTTAACCATAGCATTCAAGGAACAAGCCTTTCTGCTTAAGGTGTCTGCTACCACATTGGCCTTTCCGGGGTGGTATTGAACTCTGAGGTCGTAATCCTTGATCAATTCCAACCATCTCCATTGCCTCATGTTCAACTCCCTTTAAGTGAAGATATACTTCAAACTCTTGTTGTCTTCGAATATCTCACATCGCTTCCCCAGAATGTAATGCCTCCATGTCTTCAAGGCATGAACCACGGCTCCCAACTCAAGATCATGAGTTGCGTAGTTCTCTTCATGAGGACGTAGGTGTCTGGATAGATATGCTACGACTCTGCCTTCTTGCATCGGAACACCTCCAAGTCCAGTTCTTGATGCATCACAATAAACACAAACTCCTTGTGAATATCAGGGGTGGCCAAAACAGGGGTTGTGGTCAATCTCTTCTTGAGCTCCTGGAAACTTTCCCCGCACTTAGTGGTCCATTCAAACTTCTTGTCCTTCTTCAAAAGCTGAGTCATGGGTCAGGCAATACTTGAGAACCCTTCCACGAACTTGCGGTAATAACCCACGAGTCTGAGGAAGCTCCTGACTTCCTTCACGGTGGTTGGGGTCTGTCATTCAGTCACGGATGCAATCTTGGCAGGATCCACTGATAATCCTTCCACAGTCAACACATGACCTAAGAATCCAACTTCATGTAGCCAGAATTCACACTTGCTGAACTTGGCATAAAGCTGCTACTCTCGAAGCTTTTCTAGGACCAATCCCAAGTGTTCCTCATTTTCTTCTTCAGACTTGGAGAAGACGAGTATATCATCAATGAAGACAACAACAAACTTGTCCAAGTACTCCATAAAGACCTTATTCATGAGGTTCATGAAGTAGGCAGGGGCGTTAGTTAACCCGAAGGACATGACCGTGTACTCATACAGGCCATACCGGGTTACAAATGCCGTCTTCGGGATGTCATGCGGCCTGATCTCTAGCTGATAGTACCCAGACCTGAGGTCGATCTTGGAGAATAGCTTGGCCCCGTTCAACTGATCAAACAGGTCTTCAATCTTGGGGAGTGGGTACTTGTTCTTTATCGTGACCTCATTATGAGAAGGGTAATCGACGCAAAGTTTGATAGTTCCGTCCCTCTTTGACACAAATAGAACGGGCAATCCCCAAGGAGAGGCACTAGGGCGAATAAATCCTTTTCTGAGCTGCTCTCCTAGTTGCTTCTTCAACCCAACCAACTCTTCGGATCCCATCCTGTAAGCCTTCTTATAGATGGGCCTTGATCCGAGCATAAGCTCAATGATGAACTCAATGTCGCGATCAGGAGGCATTCCGGGCAGCTCATCGGGAAACACATTCGGGTAATCACATACCACTGGCACTTGATCCAACTCAACTCTCGATAGGCAGTTAGCCTGAGGGGCTTGAGTGGAGGCAGGGTTGGGGACATACTTGACTTCCACTCCTTGGCTATTGGTCATGGTGACAATCCTCTTGGCACAGTCTAACAAGCCTTGGTGCTTAGTCAACCAATTCATGCCAAGGATAACATCCAAGCCGGGTGAATCCAGAACTATATGGTCTGCTAGGAAGTCTACCCAGTTGATGTCAATCTTCACTCCCTTACTACCTATCCCAGACTTTATAACTGAACTGGGGGTTTGTATCGGCATACTACTACCCAGGGGTGTAGGTTTCATGCCACTCTCTAGTGCAAACTTTTGGGTGACAAAAGAATATGAAGCTCCACAATCAAACAATATTGTTATTGAGTTGACGAGGAACGTACCCAGTATGACGTCCGGGTCTTCCTGGGCTTCCTCTGCGGTGACGTGATTCACACGACCCTTGCCAGTGTTAGGCTAGTTGCAGGGTGCCGGGTTCCTTGGCGGTGCTCCATGGGCTTGACCGTGAGCTGGCGCATTGGGGCGTGGTGCATCTGGCTTCCTATTGGGGCAAAGCTTAGAGATGTGTCTAGACTGACCACATCAAAAGCAAGTGACTTGCCCAGGGTTGTTGTTGAAGTTTCTGCCACTATTGTTGCTATTGGGGTTGTTGTTGTAGGCTGGCCTGGGATTGACATACTGCTGAGGCTGGTAGTTTGGACAAGGTGCAGGAGGTCTGGCCTACTACGGCTGATGGGTTGACCTGCCTGGGGCCGGCTGCCATGGGTGAGGCTTCTGGTTGCTTGAGCTTCCCTTGCTGATCATGTTGCGCTTGTGAGTGTCATCGATGGCACGATGCTTGTCTTCCAGCATGAGGGCCTTGTTCGCCAAGTCGAAGAAGGTACGACACTCGCAGATGATGAGCTGATACTGCAGGACCTGCGGAAGTCCATCCATGAAGCACTCCTTCTTGCCACCCTCTGTGCGGACATCTTCAAGTGCATACCTTGACAGTAGGCTGAACTTCTGCAAATACTCCTTGATAGAGCCACTTCCTTGCTTCAGCGCTCGGAATTCTCTCTTCTTGATAGCCATGATCCCAGAAGGAATATGGGCAGTGCGGAATCCTTCCTTGAAGTCATTCCACGTGATCACATGCTCTCCTTTCATGACCTTCAATCCATCCCACCAAGCTCGGGTGGTACCTCCGAGGCAGTGAGAGGCATAAAGCACCTTCTCAAAGCATGGAGCGGCCATTGCCGTTCCTGCCTTGCTACTGGTTGTTCACAAGAGCTTGAGCCATCTGCTGGATAGTAGCATTGTTGGCTTGGCATTCCTCTCGGAGAACTTGGAGGAACTGAGCTATGGTCATGTTCTCTGGTGGAGGTGGTGGTGGGGGAATGTAGCCTTGTGGCTGCTCCTGGTGTCCTCCAGCGTGAGCAGCCCCACCAGCTCCCTGTTGCTGGCTCAAGTTGCCGGCTTCGGGGTTGGTGAAGGAGCTGTTGTGGGTAGCAGTCACCATCCTATTTGGAGCAGCCTAGTCAAATAACTGGGATTGACAAGAGGATGAGCAATAACGGCAATGCGCGCCTAAGGGGGTCGGTCAAGTGCAAGTGTGTTGAAACAAAGGTTGAAAGACCAACAACATATATTAAGATAGACGATGGAGTCGCTTGCATGTTTCCTGAGGCAAAATTGCGACTTACATCGGAACACAAATAACAAAACAAACAACAAGCAAACATGGTTTCATATGAACCATTTATGCGGACTCGACTTCGCATGAGGGATACATGACTGATCCTACCCTAGGGGTTCTCGGACTCAGGTGGTGGAGTGCTCGGTCTCGTAGTCACGCTCCTTTGGGTCTTCCTCCGGTTCATCATCTGAACGAGCATCATTCCCGGTCAAAGGGGTCGGGGAACGAGGAGGTCCATCCCGAGGACACTTTGCAAGCATGTCGGTGAAGAGCTCATGGTACTCCTTCGCACTCATGAGACGACTACACATAGGTGAATCACTAGCTGGGGGTACTCCTCCTCGATAAGCGACGGCTGGTCGTCCCTCGAGGGCTCCATCCTTCTTGATCTTGTCTGGCTTTGTCTTGTCTTGTCGAAGTAGCTCTCAAGTGTGGTGAAGTTCCTCGCAGAGCTTCACGGACTCCTTCATCAAGTTATGAACGAGAGTATCGGCGGAGAGGCTGAAGTAGGTCTGGAACCTGAGTGGTGTGCCATATTCCTTTGTCGGAATTAGCGTCCAACTCTCTCCCGAGTCATCCTGCTTGAAGGGAAGGTAGCGAGTAGCTCGCTCGTCAGCCAGCTCTGGAATGATGTCTCGAAGGTGTAGGAGTGCCTTGCATGCAGCTGTCTCCGCGGCAAACATCATGGTCTCCATCCATGGTCCTTCAAAGACCCAACTAGTTGGGGAGTCGTTTGCCTTCATGACCACATCTACGTGGCACTCCTTTGGGACGGCATCGACTCAGTGCTCGTGGTAGAAGAAAATGGTTGGTTGGCGAAACTGGCACTTCTCTAGGCTATCCCCAAGGAGTAAGGGAAAGCCGGATGTCAGGAAGGCTTCGGGTACGACGGCCATCTTCAAAGGTTTGAAAGGAGGAGAGTTAGCAAAGTGTTATGTGAAGCATAGGAGAGGTAATTAGTGCATAATTTCTAAGTTCCAAAGTTAGGCGTAGTTTTGAAAATGACTTTTATCCTAACTAACATCCATGCTAACTAAGGCCTTCCTATAGTCAGGATGGCTTTGATACCAGCTCTGTCGGGACCCCGACTCATAAGTCATGATCACCGAATGCACGTGTATAGTGATCCCAGAGATTAATGCTCACTGAACAGACAGAAGCTGAATAACAAGAATCTTACATCCACACTTAACGTCTTACACAAATAATGACCATGAAGGTCTTAGTCTTACATAGATAGGGCCACACGGGCCAAACACTTAAACTAGAACAAGCAGCGGAAATCTTGGTCGAAAGCGTGAACCCATGCCATCTTCCTTAACCTATAGGCATTCTGACTGGGAAGCGTCCTAGTTCGCATGTTCGTATCGAACGAACTCTTCGTCATACTCCTGTTCTTCCATGCCTGGCCAATTATATAACCAGTGGCAAGCTAATGAGTACTTTGAATGTACTCGCAAGCAACCCAAATGTGGAATGAGGTAACAGTGATGCATGATATAGCACTAAGTAGGTATTTTGTGGAAAGCTAATTTTGTATGAAGTGACGTGATCAAGTAACTAGAGAGCATGCGTCAACAACTACTAAGTATCCATTTGAACCAGATAGCATCTTGACTATTGGTTGAACATCTCATGTTCATGCTATGTCATCAGACTTATTTCACGTACCATCTGTGTCTCCAGCACACCCACACACCCATTGTAAAAAAAAATTGACATAGCACAAGAGGGTTCATCCTACTATCCTTAACCATGGACACGGCTATTCGAATAGTTTTACACTCTACAGAGATTGCACACTTTACCCACAAGACATGGGGAACTTCCGTGTCATCCACGACTCGCGGTATATAACATACCCGAGGTAAGCACCCGAACAATGCCTTTCCCATGGTGATACTAAACAAAGAGTCCACTCATTGGTGCCATCCCTCCTGATATACATCACTCATATGATCCATGAGGGCACACAACAGTGTGCCCAGTGCCTGTAAAGACTACGCATGGCCTTCCACTTCCGGGATGACCCTGCCTCAAGAGTGACCACTTCACTCTTGCCACTAGTAATGTGGGCTTCTTGCTAGCATCAACCATAGTAATCAACAAAGCCCCGTCCCATAAGGGGTATCGTGGTCGTACATGTAAGGTTGGAATAACGGTCGCAACTTACACCAATCCATTTTCGAAAACCACAACACTCACTTGTCCCGGTATACCCCTTCTTTCTCAAGTGGTCACCCATCTCATCATCATCTACCTCGGGCATTAGTGGCACCCGACGGGGTTTTTGAAAAGTATTTGAAATCATATCCTTCCCTGCCATCACTATGCATAAGTCCCATCCCATTAGTGTAGCATCTATTAGCAACCTAACTACTCCCACCCGCACGACCCTCATAAGGGGTAGGGTCATGCACGATGCAAGTGTCAAAGGAGAAGTACTAGAGGCATCCCACCGAAAGGGGAACACCACTACACATGATCAAATACGATGAAAGTAAAGTGCTATATGATATGCAATAAAATGGTTTCTTATCATGGTCAAACGGCTGCTTGCCTGGCTCAGCAAAGTCTTCGGGGTCTTCGAGGTCTTCGGGTCCAACTTTGTCATCAACCTCGCAATCTATCGCCGCGAGATAAAACGATCAAAATAAGCAATCACACGAAACAGAGCACTCAATCTTCTACCAAAAATGTCCAGCTACTCTGTTAAATCCTAAAAGTTATACTAAAAATATCTTCTTAGGGTTTTGTTGTGAAAAAAAATTTGGAAATAAAATAACAGAAGCAAAAAGGTGCCTTTATATAGGTTTTAAAATAAATCAGTACTAAAAACATATTCAAACATTTTTACAAATGGCACTATTAAATTCTAGGGATTATTTCATGAATTTAGGTGGAAGAAATATTGGCATTGGACATATATTTCACCCTATGGGATTTTTTGCAGATAACGGAATAAAAGAAAAGGAAAAAGAAGCGGGCATAGTGCCCTTGACGGAGGAGGCCAGCAACTGGGCCGACCCAGAGGCAAACCAGCCCAGGCGACACGGCTGTGCCCCGACGGCCAGCGACAGCGAGGGGAGGGGGAGGGAGGTGAGGATGACAGGCGGGCCGCGCCTGTCTTCTCCAACCTCACGACAGGATGGCCGGCATGCTCACCGGATATGATGCATTGCACGGCGACGATAGGCAAAGGCAGGGATGAGCTCAAAGTCGACCCGCCGGTAATCTATAGGTGGAATGGAGGCTTGAGGTGGCCGGAGTCGCCGGCGACGAGCTCTTGCGGCTAAGGGCGCTTCAGGAGAGGTCACCGGAGCCGTCCCGCGCTGCAAAAAGGAAGGGAGGAAGAGGGGAATGCATTAGCGCGGCGAGGGAGGACTAATGGGAGAAGAGTGGGGGCTGGAGGTGGCTGGTACCAGGAGATCAACGGTGGCGACGCCGCGGTGATCTCTGGTAGATTCCGAGCACATCGAGAACGTGGAGGAGCGGGGGCCTTGCGGGCGGTCAATGGAGGAGGAGATGGGGCCAGAGAGGAGGGAAGGGCTCGGGGGATGCCCTTTTTATAGGGGGACGCGAGTCCACTGAGGGTTTGGTGCACCGGGGAGGCCGTGGCGTGCGCTGGAGGGCTCGGGGGATTGCGGGAATGGGTCTGGGTCGTTCCTGGGCATCGCCTACGACCAGAAGGAGAGGAGAGAGGGGCGGGGGAGTGCGCGCATGCGAGCCCCATGGTTGGCCGGTTGGGGCGGCCACGACACGTGCGAGAGGAGGTCGGAGGAGAGAGGATAGAGAGGGGGCTATCATCTTGGCGTGTCGCGGACGCCGAGGCGCATCGACTGGAGCGAGGGGAGGCCCGAGGCTGCCAAAGCCATGCAGTGGCCAATGGCTACAGTGTCTGTCGGCACAATAGCGCGCTCCAGAGCATGCGTCTGGCATGCCGCAACATGCCAACGATGTCTTTTGCGTGGCCACTCATGTCTAGGGCATCTAGGGGGAGTTAACAATGGAGAAAAGGGCATGGGATGCTCTGGTAATGCCTTAGGAGAGAAGGGAAGCTAGAAGAGAGGAAGAAAACTGCTGTCCAAAGGTGAAAAATGAGGGGTTTACCCACTTACCCATGGAGCTTTGGCTAGGAAGAGTTACTGCAGGTAGCTAGTAACTCAGAGAGGCTGTGCTAAAAAGCTAGGGCCAAGGGTAAAAGGATAAGAGGTGAAAATGTTGGTTTTACAAAGTCACCAGAAGGTGTTTGATGAGGTTTTGGGCAAGAAATAATTACTAGCTTACTGAGATACTTACCAGGGTCAAAGCCTAGGTAAAAACAAGATGCTTCACCAAATTTAAGCTCAAGGGGAAGAAGTTGATAATGGAAACTTGATGAACCCTAGAAATTGGCAGAATCAGATTTCTGTAGATCGAATGATGCTAGGCTTTAACCCTTGATGCACCACATAGTGTATCATCAGTATTTGGCCATTAGAGCATGCTCACAAAGTTTGAGGCCAAGGGGAGACACTTCACAATGTAAAGTTGCTCAAATTTGATTCTGGACAGGAATGGTTTTGGGCTGATTTGATGAACCAAACCAACTTGGATTGGAATGAAACTTTGCAACATCATCACCTATGGTAGTGTTAACTTGCTGGAATTTTCCTGGAATTTATTGAGAATATTTCTTATAGAAATATTCCAGAAGTTTTATCTAAACAGAAAGGGTTTTGAGGGGTTTTGACCATGATCTAATCAATTCATTGTATTGAAACTCATAGATATGGAAAATATATGTCCACTGAGTTTCTCTAAATTTTCTCAAATATTTTCAAAGCATTTAAATAAGTTTTCCCTAGGAAAAACCATTTCTGGCCTTAGGAAAAAGCCTTTAAATAAAATATGAAAATAACTTTTGAAATTAATATTTGGTGGTTTTGAGAAGTCATATATATAGTAGGGTTGAAATAAAGCCTTTGGGAAAGAAGGGTCCACCTGATTTGAATACTTGAAGTGCAAACCTCATTTCAGGGGGTTTTGGACACTTAAGCTAAATAAATCATTTTTGGTTAAAACAGAATTTGATAAAAATAGTTTTGGGCACTATTCACATGGCATGATCATTGGGCAAGGGTTTTGGATCAAGGAAGATGATTATGGAGTGGAATAGAACCTAGTAGTGCCATAAAACCCAATTAACAAGCAAGCAACACAACAAGCAAGCATAAGCACATAGAAAAAGTTTTAGTTGGCTCCAAGTTTTATAAACCCACACATAACAATGTGCTACAACGACACGACGGCACCTACCTCAAGCACAAGCTAATGTGCTCTAAGCCAGCAACACCGGCAGACCTCATGGCCAAGGTGGACAAGTACGCCACGGCCGACTTAGCAATCCGGGTCAAGGTCAGCATGCCCGGCAAGGCATCTCCGTCGGCGGCTGCGTCACGACCGGCTACCGACAACTAGCAGCCGCAGAACAACAAACGCAGGACCGACCAGCCAGACTCCCGCTTCGGGAGCCGGCAGGTCGCCATCATCAAGGAAGAGCAGTCGGTTGCCTAGGATTCCGGACAACGTTAGTGCATCGGCAAGGCCGCCAAGCAGCCCAAGCTCACCTTCGAGCAGATGCTGGACCTCCCCTGCAAGCATCATTCCGAGGCCAATCTATCCATGCACACGCTCTGGTAGTGCAGCTTATCGCAGCAGTTGGCCTAGCGGGAAGGCCTTCCGGCTCCTCCCGTGCCGCCTCTCCGCATGGCGGCACCGGCTCCGGCTCCCGCTACGGTCCCAGCGCAGGCTCTAACCCCGCACGACGGCCACCTGCTCGACGAGTTCCCCAATCAGGATGGTTCCTACATCATCTTCACAAGTGAAGAGACAGACAAGCACACTCAGCGCTGGCTCCATTGCGAGGTGAACGCCACAATGCCTTGTACCCCCTAGTTCATGCATTGGTCCGAGAAGCCAGTTACCTAGAGCCGGGCTGACCACCTGGACGTAATTCCGAGCCCTTGCAGCTACACCCTCGTTCTTGATCCCACCATTGTCTCCGAGAGATGAACCTGCTGCTTCTCGCGGGTGTTGATCATCGGGGGAAGCAGCATTAACATCCTCTACCATGACACGATGCTCAAGCTGGGGCTCAAGGAGGAGGACCTGCGAGCGATCCAGACGGTTTTCCACGACATTGTGCTGGGAAAATCCCCCACCCCCATTGGCAAGATTAAGCTCAATGCCTCGTCGATGGCTAGAGCTACTCCCGCCGCGAACCAATATGGTTCTAGGTGGTGGACCTTGACAGTCCCTACCACGCCCTGCTGGGGCGGCTGGCTCTTGTCAAGTTCATGGCGTTCCTCCTTACGCCTACCTGAAGCTCAATATGTCCAGTCCCAAGGGCATCATCACCATCGCCGGCGACTACAAGATGTCGGTCACATGCGCGCGCGACGGCAATCGGCTGGCCAAAGCCCCGGAGATAGCGGAGGAGAAGCAGCAACTCGACCGGCTCGTGGCCCACACCTCTAGCCAGCCAACCATGCTGGCTCCTCCTTCCTAGTCAGCCAGCGAAGCGTCACTCTAGCCGTCCAATGACACCAGACAGGTGCCACTCGACCCGGCCAACCCCAAGCAGTGCGTCACCATCGGTGCCCGCCTCGACAACAAATAGGAAGGCGAGCTCGTCGATTACCTCCATGAGTATCGGGACATCCTTGCATGGTCTCCAAAGGACATGACGGGTGTTCCGAGGAAGTTCGTTGAGCACAAACTTTACGTACGGCCGAATGCAAAGCTGGTCAAGTAACCCCTGTGTTGTTTCTCCGAGGAGAAGCAACATACTATAGGAGAAGAAACCGCCTGGCTACTCGCAGCCGGCTTCATCATGGAAGTGTTCCACTCAGACTGGCTGGCCAACCCAGTCCTCATGCTGAAGAAGAACAAGACTTGGCGCATCTGTATCGACTTCACGAGCCTGAACAAGGCATGTCCCAAGGACCCGTTTGCCCTGCCGTGGATCGATCGAGTCATCGAATCCACGGCCGGCTTCGACTTGCTGTCCTTCCTAGATACCTACTCAGGCTACGACAAGATCAAGCTGACTCCAGCCGACCGGCTGAAGACCTCCTTCATCACTACTTTCGGGGCCTACTGCTACATCACGATGTCCTTTGGACTGAGGAATTCAGGTGCTACCTTCGAGCGCTGCATGCAGAAGTGCCTCCTGCCTTAGATAGGCAGGAACGTCCACGTTTATGTTAACAACATCGTTGCCAAGACCAAGAAGCACTTCAGCCTCCTCGATGACCTCCAGGAGACATTCGCCAACCTGCGCGAATAAAATTTCAAGCTTAATCCGGAGAAGTGAGTCTCTGGCGTCCCAGCCGGCCAACTCCTGGGTTTCTTTGTATCCGCTCGCGACATCTAAGATAACCAAAACAATATCAGGACGATCAAGCGCATGCCCAAGACGTCCTGGCTCCACGATGTCCAAAATTTCACTGGTTTCCTTGCCTCACTCAACCGGTTTGTAAGCCGGCTGGGGAGAAGGCCCTAACCCTCTATGGACTCCTGCGGAAGACGGTTGTTGTCGTGTGGAACGAACACCTATGGGATCGGAGAGACACCTTCGGTTCAGCGAGGGAGCAGGCTCGCGCAAATAGCAGGTCTGACGAACAGCATGCGGGGATCTTTACCCATGTTCGGGCCACAAAGATGCGTACAACCCTACTCCTTCTTAGTTATATTGAGGGTGTTCTTAGAGTTCTAGCTACAAGAGCGCTATGAACAGCCGCTACGCGTGTGAGCTAGAATGTCCAAGGTAGAAAAGCCTAAAGCCTAAAAGTGCAAAGGCCCAAAAGTCCAAAAGTCATCTACCGTATTGCCCTTGGCCTCCTTTTATACTCTAAAGGGGATCCCAACAGTGGTGTACATTGTGTACATGGGGTGTACAAAGCTACAGTGCTATCATACCTAACACAGACTGAGTAGGACAGGCGCATTTAATGCACCGTCAGGCATCTCTGACTGTCCACGGGACGGGAAAGGAGCCCGTCCCATCGGCACTGCGTAGCTCCTTCATCACTGATGCCGCGAAATGGGCCCAAGCGGGGCGACACGTGGCCTGTGCGCTGGCGGGGCCTTGCCAGGGCTTAGCCTTGCCGGGTCTTCGGCTTTCCGGGTCTTGCCGGGCTTTGCCTTGCCTGAGGGTTCGATGGTCATCCCGGCAGGGTCTTGCCGGGGTCTTGATTCTCCTGTGTCTGTACCTGGCAACTCCCTGCCAGGCCTCGTCGCTAGTGTGGCTACTACTGCCCGTGCACGAGTAAGTGGCACTAGAGAGCCCAAAACTCTAGTGCACCATTAGGAGCCGCCGGCCCTTGGCCATACACGGTGCAAGGCGTTGTTGGGCTAGGCCCAAACAGTGCACGGGCACATATGGCAAGGCCTTGTAGTCGTGATCACTGTGTTTACTGCGGCTCCCCATGACGCCCATTGAATGCGGGACGTGCGATACGTGCGTGGCGCGGCCATAAATTTTTCAGTTACTGCGTCAGGTCTTTCCGCCATGCGTGCCGCATGCACAGTAGGGAGCTAGCAATGGGCGCCTATGACTTAAAGTCCCTGGGAAAGGCAGTAACTATAGCGCCATGGATTGGAGCAATGGGGTGATTGCCCTTCACCCTGTGATCCAGGGCGCTGCTATTGGAGGATGTGGGCGGTGACCCTCGGAGCTCGGGAGAGCCAGCCCCCCGCGCTTCCCCTTATAATTTGAGGGACAGCAATGGCGGTGCTCATCCATCCTTCCTCCCTCCTCCGAGTGCGAACTTCCATAGCTTGCCCTTCCACGTCTTCCCAACCTTCGAGTGGTGCTCGCTCTTATCCATGAATAGGGGGAGAGGGTGGGCACAGTCCTACACTCCAAGGAGGAGTTCTCGTCGGGATCATGCCACCGCTTCAGCCATAGAGGCGGAGGGCGGCCCAAGCGCGCATGGTGGAAGAGGCGTGAAGGGTCGTGGCCATCGTGGAGGCCGAGGTCCGGGGAGGCGGAGCCCTGCCCGACCCCTCCTCCGACGCCAGGCCTCTTCCTTGAGGAAACCCACGCCAAGGGGACGGCACTGGAGTTCGTCCCCGAACTGGCCGGTCCCGTTCGGAGCCATCTACACCTCCCTCGCCCTTTCTCCAGGGCGACGGAGGCCGACAAACCGGCCGTCCTGTGGTTACGAGCCCATGGTCGTTGTACTGGCATGACGCGGGTGGACGTCGAGTACCCAGGGAGCCGCATCATGTTCCTTAGGCGCAGATGGAAGACCTTCGCTCATGCCCACAACCTCCAGAAGGGCACATCCTTCGCTTTAAAAAGACAGAGGCCAATCTACTCTCCGTCAAGATTATGGGCGCTCGGGCATCCATCTCAGCTGCTGCAAAGAGAGCTCAAGCGGCTCCGAAAGCTCCTCCTCGAGCAGAAGTGATGAGTAGGACAGCGGCAAAGAGGATGACGATTAGTCTGGACTTCGGGGCATCAAGGCGGATCACGTCGACTCAAGATCGGACTGACGACCGGCTGCACCATCACCACTAGACTTACGCCTCTCCCCTCCTGACAGGATGACCTTGCCGGGGGCCTTTGTCCTAGGCACAGCCTCATCTTCCAGCTAGATCTTCTGGCAGGCCCGTGGACTTCGGCTTCTATGGTCCATCCTCCTTTTCGCCCATGCTGGACCTCTCCTCCGTGCAGTGCTAGTCCAGGAGGGGCCAGGATCTTGCCTGCCATCTGGAAGCCCTGCCCCTCCATCTGGAAGCCCTGTCTAGAGGGGTCAGACTGGGCTTGTGCCGGGGGACCCTTGCCATCTTTTTCGTCTTGTAGCCTGCCTCCTCTTTCCATCTTTGTCCTCTTGTAATCTGCCATAGAGAAGAAAGTCAAATAAAGATGTACTTAGGAAAAGGCAACATCTCATGCAAGTTTCAATCTATTTTGAATAACTTTTTATTATCTTCCTTGTTAGACCATCTCTTTGCATGGAACTTTTCCCTATGCCCTCTTGGAAGAATCTTTCCGGCGTGTGTAGCCCTACCGCGAGTGCTTCGAGGAACGGGTCCTTAGCAGCCTGCTAGCAGTGCCACTCCTGGTAAGATACCTCAGCGTTCTTGGCGCAACCGCTTAAGCTGTCGATCATGCTCGAAACAGAATAAGGGCGCGAGCATAGTCTCTTGAGTCGTTGAGCAGACTCGAAACGAAACAAGAGTGTGGGCGCAACCACTTAAGCCGTCGAGCGGACCCAAAACAGAATAAGGGCACAGCCAATCATGACAAGGTTCCCGTGCATGCAGGTTTTCCATACAATAATCGAAATCGCCCAAGGAAAAAAGCTGCACAACAAGAATTCACTTGGGGTGTCGCAACTTACCTTTTCGTTGCCGTACTCCTTCCGACAAGATTTTTTTCTTTGAATGTCGCTCATAGGTATCCGTACCATCATTCCCCCTGGCAAATATGCACACGAGGTAACCTTTTGTCCTTTGAGAAAAAGAAAGAAGAGAAAATATGGATGTGGAACGTTGGCGGTCCGTTAGCTCTTGCCGAGAGTAAATGTAATGCAATATCTCAAACAAACAAGCGCATAAGTAAACATGAGAATCAATCAAGATTTGTGCAATACTTAGCTTTATTCAACTACGCACAGGGTCTGCGCCAGGCTCCGTACTAAGGATTACATGCTTCAGCAGCAAGACTTGTACAAAATGTGGTTGCCGGGAGACCCGGCAATCAAGCCTCATGGGTAGAACTTATGAAGATGTTCGATATTCCAGGAGTTGCTTACCGGGATGCCATCTTCAGTCTCCAGGCAGACAGCGCCAGGCCTAGTGACTCATACTACTCGATAAGGGCCTTCCCACTTCGGCATCAACTTGTGCGAATTCTTGGCGCACTGAACTCGCCGGAGAACAAGGTCGCCTTCCTCAAGACTTCTAGCATTAACTTTGCATCTATGGTAGCGGCACAAAGCTTGCTGGTAGGGTGCAGCTCTCACAACATCCTGAAGATGGTCTTCCTCAAGGAGCGTCATGTCATCTTGGCGCAACTGCTCTTTCTCACGCTCATCATAAGCGAGCACTCGAGGTGACCCTTATATGAGTTTCGTGGGGAGAAGTGCTTTTGCCCCATATACGAGGGAGAAGGGTGTATGGCTGGTAGCTCGATTTGGTGTCGTCCTGATTGACCATAGAACCACTGGTAGCTCAATTAATCTAGTGCCTTCTGCACTTGCGCAGCTTGTTGAAAGTTCTTGTCTTGAGGCCTCGCAACACTTCAACATTAGCCCTTTCCACTTGGGCGTTGCTCCTTGGGTGGGTAATAGAAGCAAAACAGATTTTTCTGCCAAGGTCTTGATCATATTGCATGAAGGTGCGACTCATGAACTGTGTGTCGTTGTCAGTGATGATCTTGCTGGGAACACCAAAGCGACAGACTAGTCCTTTGAAGAACTTGACGACTGACTGTGTTGTCACCTTTATCACCGCTTCCACTTCTAGCCACTTTGTGAACTTGTCGATTGCAAGGTACAAGTACTCAAAGCCCCCGGCAGCACGGGGGAAAGGGCCCAAGATGTCGAGCCCCCAGAAAAAAAATGGCCAGGAGAGAGGGTTGTTTGAAGGGCTTGAGCTAGTTGATGTAATTTCTTCGAATGTAACTGGCATGCTTCACACTTGGTTACTAACGCCGTTGCATCCTGGAGGGCAGTGGGCCAAAAGAAACCTTGACGGAATGCCTTTTCGGCAAGTGCTCTTGATCCTATGTGGGAGCCGACTTTGCCTTCATGTATCTCTACCAATAGCTCCAGTCCATCCTCCTGAGAAATGCACTTGAGTTTCACACCACTCTGTCTCTTTTTGTACAGGATGTTGTCCATGAACTAGTACACATTAGACCGGAGGGCTACTTTCCTTGCTTCCTCTTGTTCCTCGGGGAGTTCTCCTGTCTGAATGAAATGGATGATGTGATGTGCCCATGCTCAAGCCTGGGCTCGACAACAAAGGTTAAAGGCATATCCTCTGCCGGGGAAGCATTTGTCTCAATGGCGAGGGACTTAGGCCTCGCTTGAGCCTGCTGCTCCCTGACAAGCCTGGTGGGAACGCGTGCTTCCATGTCAAGAGCCGGAGGCTCCGCCGAAGCATGGCGCTCACCGGCATGCCTGACGTTGTCCACGACAACCTCCTTGTCGGCGGCTTCTGGGAGCTCTGGCGGGAAATATTTGCCAGAACTCAACATCCTTATTTTCTCTTGTCCAGTCGATGCTGTCACGGATGGTTTAGTTGGAGCATGAAAGTTCCTGGTTCCACGGGCAACTTAAGGGCAGCACACTTCGACGGGCCATCGGTAACGCTATTTTCTGCACGCATAACGTGCTCCATTTGCAGGCCATCAAAATGTTCGTCCGACATCCTCACTTCATCAACATAAGCTTCCATCAATAGACTCTGATAATCCTTGTTCACTTGCCTAACGACAAGCTGAGAATCACCCCTAACAATAAGTTTCTTGATCCCCAGGTCTATCGTGATCCTGAGACCGTCAAGCAGTCATGCATACTCAGCAGTATTGTTCGTTGATCTTTCCCATGGAAAGTGCATCTGAATCACGTATTTGAGGTGATCTTCGATGGGTGCGGCTAGCAGCACTCTGGCACCAGCACCTTGCAACGAGAAAGCCCCATGCAAATACCTGATCCACTCTTGATCGGTTTCCTTGCCGGAGAGGGTTGACTCTAGAACTTCTTCATCTGGCGTTGGGGTCCATTCAGTAATGAACTCTGCCAAGGATCTGCTCTGGATGGTCGAAGTGCCCTCAAACTTGAGATAAAAGCTTGATAGTTCCAAATCCCACTCTACAATCCTACCGGTACCTTCTAGGTTTCGCAAGATCCGCTGTAGCTGGAAGCAAGTGACAACGGTGATCTCATGTGCTTGGAACTAATGGCGCAGCTTCCTCGAGGCGATAAGGATGCCGAAGAGCAATGTTTGCATGCCAGAATATCTTGACCTAGCCCCTTGCAGAAGGGAACTGACAAAATAGAGTGGCCGATGCACCACCTTCTTCCTCTGAATTGTCTCTTTTGACTACGCAGATCCTTCCTTGCCGGCACCAGACCCTGCCAGGGAATGTTCTGGCTTGTCGCTTGGCAGTCCTGTCGCTGCCGTTGTTTCTTCATCAACTTCTCTTTCAGCCACTAGTGTAGAACTTACCACTTGATTTGTTGCCGCTAGATATAGTAGCAATGGCTATTATGGTTTTCGCGGGACTAGGTCTAGCGGAGATGAGAGGTACTTCTTCAAATCCTACAGTGCTGCCTCCACTTCCGGAGTCCATTTCATCGGACCTGCCTTCTTCAAGATTTTGAAAAAGGGTGGGGCTTGCTCAGTAGATTTTGAGATGAACCTACTTAGAGCATCAACACAGCTGACAAGACGATGCACATCTTTGACACGTCTTGGTGCTTCAGTTATCTCAATCGCCTTAATCTTGTCGGGATTTGCTTCGATTCCACGTTGACATACAAAGAACCCAAGAATTTTGCGGGATGGGACGCCGAACACACACTTCTCAGGGTTGAGCTTCATGTTGATCTTGCGCAGATTTGCAAATGTTTCTTCTAGGTCTGATATGAGAGTAGCCTTTTCCGTGGTTTTGACCACTATGTCATCCATATAAGCCTCCATATTTCTATGTAGCCGGGGATCAAAACCAATCTGGACTGCTCATGCAAATGTAGAACCAGCAGTTTTCAACTCGAAACGCATACTTTAAAAGCAATATGTACCACATGGGGTGATAAATGCGGTCTTCTCCTCATCTTCCTTAGCCATGAAAATCTAATGATAGCCTGTATAGGCATCAGGGTAAGATAACAAGTCGCAGCCGGTGGTGGAGTCCACTATCTGATTGATGCGAGGCAAGTGAAAAGGATCTTTGGGGCAGGCTTTGCTAATACCTGTGAAGTCAATGCATAGCCTCCATTTTCCATTCGCCTTGCGCACTACCACCGGATTGGCCAACCACGTTGGATGAAGTACACCTCTGATCAAGCCAGCCGCTTCTAATTTCTTGATCTCTTTGGCAATAAAATATTGCCGCTCCAAAGCTTGCTTCTGGAACTTTTGCTTGATGGGCCACACATGTGGGCAGATGGCAAGGTGGTGCTCAATCACCTTCCTGGGAACACCGGGGATATTGGACGGTTGCCATGCAAACACATCGACATTCGCCCTCAGGAAGGCGACAAGTGCGCTTTCCTATTTGTCGTCAAGGGTGGAACTTATGGTGAAAGTTCCTCCCATACCATCCTCCTTCGGGGGAACCTTGTTGGTCTCTCGTGGAGCTGGCTTGGACTTCTTGCTCTTGCCAGTGGAGCTCTCTAGCACATAGTCAATGGGAGCGCAGCACCCCGAGGAGGCGCGCTTGCCGGAATGTGCGCCAGAGGCTTTGTCGGTCTTCTTCAAAGATGTTGTGTGGAACGAACACCTATGGGATCGGAGGGACCCCTTGGAGAGCGCATGTAGGCTCGAGATTTTCATCATGAATTTGCAGGCTCTGGATGACATCACACGAGATCAGGTTTAGGCTGGCCCCACTATAGACTAGCATTTTGGCACCTTGAGGTTGCGAATTGTTGGCGAAACCAACAAAGGCAGGCACCCGACCGCGGTTATGCTAACAGGGTGATCCTCGGTGTCGAAGATGATACGAGTGTCTGACTACTTCAGAGGTCTCTAGGCATCGATAGAGGTGTCTTCATCCTTAGAGTCGACCCCTGCGCCAGCATCTTCGCCGGGGAGCCTACTCCTTTATTCAGCACGAGCACATTTGCCTACCAAAGCATAAAGCTCGGCAACATCCCTAACCTTGTGTGGGGACCCCGACTCATAAGTCGTGATCACCGAATGCATGTGTATAGTGATCCCAGAGATCAATGCTCACTAAACACACATAAGCTGAATAACCAGAGTCTTACATCCACATTTAGCATCTTACACAACTAAAGACCATGAAGGTCAAGTCTTACATATATAGGGCCACGAGGGCCAAACACTTAAATAGAATAAACAGCTGAAATCTTGATCGATAGCATGAACCCATGCCATCTGCCTTAAAGCTACAGGCATTCTGACTGGGAAGCGTCCTAGTTCGCATGTTCGTCACCAACAAACTCTTCAGCATACTCCTGTTCTTCCATGCCTCGCCAATTAATTAACTAATGGCAAGCCAATGAGTACTTTGAATGTACTCGCAAGCAACCCAAGTTGTGGAACAAGGTAATAGTGATGCATGATATAGTACTAAGTAGGTAATTTGCGGAGAGCCAATTTTGAATGCAATGACATGATCAAGTAAGTAAGTAAGCATGTATCAACAGTTTGACAGATATCCATATGAACAAGCTATAGATATCATCATAAGTAGGGGTTGAACATCTCATGTTCATTCATCATGCTAAGTCATTGGACTTACCTCCATTGTCACGCTAAGTCATCGGACTTAGCTCAAGTACCATCTTTGTCTCCAACACACACACCAGTTTGTGAAAGACATTTGGATGTAGCACAAAAGTGGTCATCCAACTTTCCTTGACCGTGGACACGGCTATTCGAATAGTTTTACACCCTGCAGAGGTTGCACACTTTACCCACAAGACTCGGGAAACTTCCGTGTCATCCACGGCTCGTGGTACATCACATACCCGAGGTAAGTACCCGAACAATGCCTTCATGATTAGTACCCAGCCCTCATGATGTACATAACACGAGCTTCGCTCCAGATCGTACCATCCATGAAGGGACCAACGGTGTGCCCGATGCCTGTGAAGACAGCGCATGATCGTACGAACCGGTACGACCCCATATCGGGAGTGACCATGCCACTCCCACCACTAGTAATGCGGGCTCCTTGCCAGCACCCACCAAGGTAATCAACAAAGCCCCGTCCCATAAGGGGTATCGTGATCATACATGTAAGGTTGGAATAACGGTCAAAACTTACACCAATCCTTTTTCGAAAACCACAGTCACTCAGTTGCCCCGGTACACAACTTCTTTCTCGAGTGGTCACCCAACTCCTCATCATGTCCCTCGGGCATTAGTGGCATCCGACGGGGTTTTCGAAAAGTCTTTGAAATCATTTCTTCCATCCCATCACTATGCATAAATCCCATCCCAATTGCGTAGCAACTATTATCATCCTATCTACACCCACCCGCATAACCCTCATAAGGAGGTAGGGTCATGCACGATGCATGTGTCAATAGTAAAGGTATCGGAGAAACCCCACCGAAATGGGAGCACCACATCATGATCAATCATCGAAATAACAAGTGCTATATGAAAAGCATAAAAAAGTTTCTTAACATGGTATGAAGGCTACTTCCTGGCTCAACGAAGTCTCAGGGGTCTTCGAAGTCTTTGGTTCCAACATCCTCGTCAACCGTGCAATCTATCGTCGCGACTAAATAGCAATAAAATAAGCATCACAAAAAACAGAGCACACGATCCACTAATAAAAATGCTATCCTACTCTGATAAATACTAAATGTCATACTAAAAATATTCTCCTAGGTTTTGCTACGAAAAATATTTTGGAAATTAATTAACAGAGCTAAAAATATGCCTAAATATAGGTTTTAAAATAAAATAGTATATAGCCTATTTTCAAACATTTTTACAAATGGCACTAATAAATTCTATGGAGTATTTCAAGATTTTAGGTGAAAGAATTATGGGCATTGGATAAATATACAAATCTGTGGAATTTTTGGAAGTTGCAAGAAAACGAAAAGGAGAAAGGGAACTGTCCTTCTTCGGCTAGAAGGGCACAACAGAGCTGGCCCACCAGGGGAACCGACCCAAGGGAGACGCCGCATGCGGAAGGTCTATTTTTAAACCTACCTGTGGGCCCTACCAGACAGAGAGAGAGAGGAGGGGGATGAGGGGATGACAGGTGGGCCCCACCTGTCATCCCTCTCCACGCGACCGGGAGCTGGGGATGCTCACCAGAGGGGTTTTAGGTCACGATGGCTCGAGTGGAGGGCACCGGCACGCTCAGGGAACTCCCGCATGTCGGTGGGTGGCCGAGGGAGGCGCCGGGGTAGAGTGAAACGACGACAAGGGGGAAGAACCAACGGTGGCGATGGTACGGGCATTGGTTCCCGACCACCGGGCCGAGCGGGCTGAGCACGGGGGAGTTGCGGAGGGGAGGAGAGAGCTTGGAGAGCCAGGAGCTCGAGAGGACCCTCTTTATAAGCGGGCGCCGGCTCACCGTGGACGCGGTGCGCTGGTGAGCATGGGGTGCTTGCTACAGACCGTGGGGGAGGAAACTAGCATTTCCAGGGCGCATTTGGGGGTGGTCTAGGCCAGGGGAGAGAGGAGAGAGGCGGGGGTGCGCACGCGTGCGAGCTCCCTGGTTGGCTGAGCTGCGTGGCGCCAGGCACGCGCGTAGGGTTCGTCGGAGAGAGAGGGAGGAGGGGGCTGACCTCATGGAGCATTGCGGACGTCGAGGGGGATTGGGGGGATGAGATGGGGAGGACCGAGGCTGTCGGGAGCGCTTGTTGGGCAGTGGCTATAGTGCGGGCACGCACTATAGCGCCCTCCAGAGCACGAGCTTTGCATGCCATGACATGCACATGGCATTTTCTTCGCGGCCACTTGTGTCCACGGGATCCAGGGGAGTTAAGCAATGCCTAGGAGACTTAGGGAGGCATCTAGAGGTGCCTTAGGGTAGAAGGAAAGGGGATAGAGGGAGGAATTGGTGCTTTCTAGGGGAAAAATGGAGGTCTTTCCCCCCCCCCCCCAAATCATTGAGCTGAGCCCCTGAGGAAATTATTGGAGGTATAAGGCATCTACAAGAGGCTGTGGTAAAATGTTGAGGGCAAGGGTAAAGGAGGAAGGGGTGGAAATGGTGTCTTTACCACTACTAGAAAAAGGCCTGCTAGTGGCGCACCTGTTTTGGCTACTAATGGCGCACTACAGGTGCGCCACTAGCATCACGCCATTAGAATTTCTTACTAATGGCGCACCACAGGTGCGCCATTAGGATCTGGTATACTAATGGCGCACCATGCAGTGCTCCATTAGTATAGCTCAGGGTGCACCATTAGTATTCCTCCCAGGGTCCATATTTACCCATGTGCTCTGGCTTACTAATGGCGCACTGATGGAGGATGCGCCACTAGTGTGTTTTTTGCAGTGCGCCACTAATGTGCTGAGTGGTGCGCCACTAGTATGAATATTAGTTTTTTTTTCTTTTCTGATATTTGGACAGGTTACAAAACATATTACTGCACAAAATATAGAGAGCACAACATATAAACAGCAGATTTATCGAATACAATAGAAGAATAGTCTCCGAATACAATTCATCATATTAGTCTCCGAATTTAAAATACCGAACAACGTTAGAACATTACAAGTCTCGACACCGCGAGTAGCGAGTTTGTCTTCACATTACAAGTCGATATCGATCATCTAAACTACCATCACATAGAAGAGAGTTGCGGTCATCATGATGAGCATCATTGCGATGAAAATGGTCTTCATCCGGTTCCTCCAACGCTCCCTCCTCTCTCCCGCTAGATAGCACGCGTATCTAGCTTCCGCCTCCGCCCTAGTGGTGTACCCTTTGTAACTGTTACCGCTGAAATGGTGAACCTGTCTCCGACACTCCTCCCAGTCGTCGTAGACTCCGGGAACCTTACCCTTGTACACGACATATGACGGCATCTCTATGCACTAGCCAAACAAAACGTTAGTAGCAATTCACAGACAATACATAAGCAATATATAAGTATGCAACAAAAGGATCGGAAGAGAAAAGCAACACATTAATAGCACGATTCATGGTCCTACTAATAAATAGCAACGATTACATATAAGTTGAACGACTATCCACACCAAAGAGACATACAAGTTCATTAAAGTTTAATATTACAACATGAGCCAATCGACATTTCAGAACTACATAGCATCACTACTTTCGACTCGACTCAGGGACCAAAGCGTGGATGAAGCCGGCGTCTTTAGTGATGGTCATGAAATCGTGGGCGTTGTCAGCCTGCATTTGTAGCGTTGTTTCTATCTCACTATTGGACGGTTGATATCTGAGGTAGAACTGCCCCAACGTACGAAGGACATCTTGATGGATGATTTCCGCAAACTCCTACTGGATGTGATAGAATTCTTGTCTGATGTCCGCGTCCTGGATTGCCGACAAGCGTGCGGCCCAATCTTTGAGATTATTTGGTAGCAGAAGGTGATGCTGGTCCCGTACGATCGCCCGCATAACAGGGGAACATCGTATTGTGGGTGAACACGTGCTTGCCATACCTACGAATTTTCCGAGTGGATCGAAGGATTTTTCTCCTTGATCTTCTCGTAACTATCACCTTTGTCAATCATTCTCTTCACCGCGCTTCTCCAAGTAGACAGGGCCGTGCTCATCTTCGTGAGGGTGGCACTGTTCACTTTATTCCCTGAGAGGTGTGTGTTTGCGACGTCACCGTGGAACTTGTATCGTTCGTGCAGCTTCGTGAAGAGGAGGCTGCGCAAATTCCCTCGGTCAGGATGCCTTAGGTTCTCAGTGTTGATCAAGACGATGCTCGGGAGAATGCACCCGAGCTGAACCGAGTACCCCTTGACTAATTCTTTGCGAGCCGTTGGAATCCCCTCGGAGGACACTTCAGTAAATTCCTCCTTGACGGTGCCGAGCACGTTCGGGCGCCGGTCCTTCCGTTGCCTCTTCGGTTGGCTGCCATCTGTGCGTGCGCTGCCATCATCAGTGGTGGCATCCTCGGCGGTACCATCAGTGGTGTCATCCTCGATGCCACTAGGGGTTGTGTAGTCGGGATCGGTGTCTTCCGTGGCATCTTCATAGCGGTGAGGTTCTTCCTCCATCTCCTGGGACAGCTCCCAGAATGCCTTGCCTGAACCGCCGGCCTCATCGTTGTGGGCCATGTTTCGCTCTAAATAGGAAAAAAGTTTGGTCTAAGAGCCAGAAGAGCAACAAGAGGGCAAAACAAGGAGGAATAAGAAGAGGAGGAGGAAAGTGTGACAATTCAAGGGTGTAGTATGACAGCCTTTACAAGTTTGAGGTGCATGTGGGCAGACCCGAGTAGGGAGAAAACGACTAGGGGAATTCAAACCCTGGCCCATGCATTAGTCGCAAGTATGCCATATGTCCTATTTTTAGCAAAGTCATGCTAAAATTCACGGAAAATTTCAGCATGACCTTTGCTGAAAATAGGACATATGGAGTACCCGAATTTGCCGGAAAGGAAGTTAATCGACATTCCGGCAAACTCAAGGGCCTCTCGGGGTACCTGCAAAATTTCAGAGTATCGCCACTACTATCATCATCAGTGCAAAAACTCTTAATCCGATGCTAGCTCTGTCACTGCTATCAATATTTGAAGAAATTTATCCACGAATAAGTGCAGAAGTATATATAATGGACACACGGAATAATATCACTGTCATCATCAGTGCAGAAGTATACAAGTTTTGACCAAGTTTGTAGAGAGAAACATATAAATCTGTAACAAGATGTGTTTTCATATTATATATTTGGTAACATATAGATCTAAATAGTTTCTTTATTACTATGTTGGTATGCTATATGTAAAGACTTGAATTGCTCTATGTGAACCTTTGTTGTACTACTTGATGCCTTGTTTCAGCTTTGCTCTCTTTTGCAAATTCCCTTTGCTCTCTTTTGCAAAACATACTTGGAATGGCAAAGAAAATGATCGTTAGGTACTTATATAACCTGACAGAAGCTCATTTTCAAAGGCATTGTCCTAAGTATGTCTTTAACAAATAGATTTGGCAATGTTGTTTTAACAACAAATATAGAACCGAAAGATCAGTTTTTGTACACAAGAAATAACTTGAGCAGGCTGCTGTTGAGGTTGGTTATTCAGAAATAAAATGAAAGAATTCTAGCGGAAAAATTTAGAAGGTAAAATAAAGAGGCAACACACAATATTTGCAAGGAACAAAATATACTGTTGTACCAAATTGTGGCGCCCAAAAGCATAGAAAATGCTTCTAAAAAAGCACAACTGTATCATGTGCAACAACCCAAAGAATTTACTAATATATATCAGGTTGTTAGAAATAGTTTCTTGCACAGTAATGTTGATACGACACAGGAACTGTTTGATTAGTTTTTTAATGTTAACCTATGTTCATATAATTCTATTTAATGCATCAAAGGGATATATTAATCTATCATGAACTAACTTGAAAATTTCTTAATATCTATTGATTGTAGGAAGGCTTCTTGTGCAAAAAAGGCATTAGAATGGCTATTGCATGTTGATTCAGAGAACAATGCCATACAAGATAAACCGTCACTCCTATTGTTTATATAGAAAGTCATCATAATTGCTGCTCCCAACATCTTAGGCTTATTAGGAACACAATTACCAATTTGCTAAAAGCAACTCTTGCTAACATGACAAAATTCACACCTCTAATCAAAGAGGTAGATGCAGGGGGATATTGCTAAAAGCAACTCTTGCTAACATAATGAACAGGCTGTCTCTGCTGCTGCCAAAGACAATTAATTTGTTGAGCTGCCCCCTGATGGTAAGGAGAGACTCCAAGCCCTGGTATTTCAGATCCTTCCCGCAATCCGTCAATTCTAATCTTGTAAGGGAGGAAGGAAATATGTGACTGGAAAACAAGAAGGCGGATGATGAGTGTGTCACATCTTACATGGCAAGGGGGCGGCGGGGGAGATGGGACAATCGGAGGCTAGGGTTCCTCCGTGTAGGTTGCGGGCTAGGGTTCCTCCTACACCGTCCTCGTCCGCGTAGGTTGCGCCACCACCGCCGGGGATTGCGCCGCCGTCCTCCTCCTCCTTCGCTCGCCAGGGATTGCTTCTGTCCTCCTCCTTCTGCCCACTCGGGGATTGCATAGGTTGCGACGCCGTCCTCCTCCTTCGCTTGCTCGGGCATTGCTTCCACGGGGTGCCGGCCAGGAGAGGTTTGGAGAGGTTTGGTCCGGGGATGAGATGGGCCGGGGATAGCAATGGCGCACCTCCCGGTAGTGCGCCATAAGTAAATCCATAGCAATGGCGCACCGCGGAGGGGTGCGCCATAAGTATCGTCACACGCCGCGCGAAGTGTAGTACTAGAGGGGTCGAAGCCCTCTCCTGTTAAGGTTCGAGGCAGTAGTGTAGTGGTAGCCGGCTCTCTATGCAGACCAGAGGTCTAGGGTTCGATTCCCAGGCGCCCCCTTTTTTGTGTTTTCCTGTTTTGATAGTGGGGCATGTATGTGTACGTGTGTATGTGTTGAGTGTATGTATATGTATACATACATGATAGATTCGAGGCATCAGCAAAACACCGCCGTGTTTTCCTCAAACAAAACCCCTTAGCGCCCCAGGACGGGAGTGGGGCACGGCCCTACGCAGACAGCAGCAGCACCGGCTCTACGAAGTCCGAATCGAATCTTTCGGTTGGCTTTCCCGTGAATAAGAATTGTTTGGCGCGGCGAAGCGAGCCAAGGATATATATGCCCTTCTCTTCGTTGCTTTCCTGAAATGCGTGCTTAGATAAAATACAATGGTTCCTATATCGCTCGGTATGAAAAAATATCATCAAATTTGAAAAAATATTCATGAATTCAAAAAGTGCCCATGAAATTTAAAAATATTCATGAATTCAAAAAATATTAACAAATTCAATACTTTTTGTGAGTTAGAAATGCAATACCATAATAAACATAAATAAATACCCATGAGGACACTAGAACAGAAGAAATATCATTTCAATATGTCGAAATACAATCGAGAAATGAAGTCTACAATTTCAATACAATCGATCTTAGCTAGCTATCTGTTCACAATCTTCTTGCCCTTATTTTTCGCAAATGGAGTTCTTCTCTTGAACGGACGTCCTTTAGGTAGGGTGGTCCTACTTCTTCTTGTGGTGTATGCTGGTACTTCATCGTCGTCGTCATGTTCCATCTTCGGGTCGCCGTACTTGTCGAAGTCTTGCTCATTGGCGACTCCATCCATTCCGATGATCTTCCTTTTGCCTCTCCTCACGACAACACGACTAGGCTTTGGCGGGTCGGTAATGAAGAAGCATTGGTCCACTTGGGAAGCCAGTACCCATGGCTCATTTTTCGCGGTGACGTTTGCGCCCGCGGTCTTGGATTTGGCTTCGGGTATAACCATGGTGGGGAAATACCGGTCTTCTTTTAGGACGCTCTTGGCCCATCTGACACGGAACATCGGGACCTTCTCTCCAGCGTAGCTCAGCTCCTAGATCTCCTTGATCCTTCCATAGTATCTTTCCTTGTCGTTACCGGTGTAGGATTCCATCGTTACCCCGGAGTTCTGATAACCATCGCTCTTCATGTCCTTTCCCTCGGTGTAGAATGTGTAGCCGTTGATATCGTACGCCTCATACATCATCAGGTTGTGCTCGGTGCCCTGTGATAAGGCGAATATGAGTTGTTCTTCCGCGGAAGAATCCTCATGTAAAGGGTACGATAGAAGCTTCTTCTTGAACCAACACGTGAAACATGAGTTGTGCTCTTTGATTATATCTCCGTCCGTCCTCTATTGGCCTCGGTCATTGTACGTCTTCTCAATAAAGGTTTGCTCTTTCAAAGTCGGCGAGTCGACCCTCGAAGTCGACATGCATTTCGCGGCGACCCTCACGGTGACCCCATCCAGCGAGCTTGCCGAGGTGCCTGTTGACGGGCAGACCAACGGGATTCTCGATGCCTAGATAATTCGTGCAGTAGGAGATGCACTCTTCGGTCAGAAAGCCCCTGGCTATGCTTCCCTCTAGACGTGACATGTTGCGAACGTATCCTTTGATGAAACCATTCATCCTTTCGAACGGCATCATGCTGTGCAGGAACGTCGGCCCGAGTTGGATGATATCCTCCACGATATGGACCAGCAGATGCACCATAATGTTGAAGAATGCGGGTGGGAAGTACATCTCAAGCTCGCATAGTATCACCACGATCTCTTCCTGTAGCCTTCTGAGTTGCCTCACGCCAACCGACTTCCGAGAGATGACGTCAAAAAAAGTTGCATAGGCCAAATAGCGTTTCACGGACGTGTGCGTCCATGATCCCACGGATTGCAACTGGAAGTATCTGCATCATCAGCACGTGACAGTCGTGAGACTTCATCCCGCTGAACTTCTGCTTCGCTGAGTCTAGGTATCTGCTTATCTTCCCCGCGTAACCGTAAGGAAGTTTTGCTCCTACGAGGCAGGTGAAAAACTGATCGATCTCCTCCTGACTTAGAGTGAAGCACGCGGGAGGGAGGTCATTTCCGGTCTTCTCGGCCTTTTTGCCTTTGCGACGACTTTCCTTGTCCTGCTTCGCCTCATCATCATCATCATCATCATCATCATCATTATTAGCGTGAAGCTCCTCCTTGATGCCCATTGATTTCAAGTCTGCCCTTGCTTTCAGCCCATCTTTGGTCCTCTCTAGCATGTTGAGTAGGGTACCAAGCAGACTCTCGCACACGTTCTTCGTGATATGCATGATATCAAGGCTTTGAGGCACACGGAGGATCTTCCAGTACGGCAAGTCCCAAAAAACAGACCTCGTTTTCCATACCTTCAGCAGCGGCTCTGGCGCCTTTCGCTTCTTTCCCGGCTCTGGCGCCTTTCCCGGCGGTGGGCACTCTTTCCAATTTTTCAACAGCTTGTCTATTTCCTCGCCGCTCGTCGTAGCCGGGCGTCTTCGGGGTTCGGTTTCACCAACGAACCGATCCTTGCGTTTTCTCCATGAGTCATCGTCGTGAAGCCACCTTCGATGTCCCATGAACACGGTTTTCAAAGACCCGAAATCTCTATCTAGCTGGTGATTCGTTGTGTCATCCATGCACCTGACGCATCTAGAAAATCCGCGGACCACCTGCCCTGCGACATATCCATAAGCGAGATAGTCGTGCACCGTCGTGAGCAGTGCAGCTCTCATAGGGAAATATTCTTTCTCTGCAGCGTCCCATGTATTGGCTGGCGTTTTCCACAGCGTGTCTAGCTCCTCTTTCAGCAGCCCCAGATACAGATTGATGTTGTTCCCTGGTTGTTTCGGCCCTTCAATTAGCATACTCATGTGAATGTACTTCCTCTTCATGCACAACCAGGGGGAAGGTTGTACATCCACACAAACACAGGCCAGGTGCTATGTGTGCTTCTCTGGCTGCCAAATGGATTGACTCCATCGGTGCTCGTGCCGAGCACGATGTTCCTTGGATCATTCCCAAATTCTGGGTGTTCGAAGTTCAACGCTTGCCACTGGCTCGCATCCTTAGGGTGACTCAGCATCTTGTCTTTTTATTTATCTCCAGATCATTTGCGTCATCTTCTCACTTCTTCTCCTCCCTATCCACGTGCCAACGCAGGAGCTTTGCTACCTTAGGGTCCGCGAGATACCGTTGCAGACGAGGAGTGATCGGAAAGTACCACACCACTTTTCGAGGAGCTTTCTTCCTCTTCTTGTATCGAGTGACGCCGCACACCGGACATATGGTAGACTCCGCGTGATCTTCCCGATAAATGATGCAATTGTTCATGCACACATGGTATTTCACGTGTGGTAAATCCAAAGGACACATGATTTTCTTTGCCTCCTCGAAACTGGTCGGGCACTTGTTCCCCTTGGGAAGACGTTCGTGCCAGAATGACATGTTCTCATCGAAGCATGCGTCGGTCATTTTGTGTTTTACCTTCATCTCCAGAGCCATGAGCGTTACTTTCAGGCGGGTATCCTCGGGCCTGCATGCTTCATACAATGGAGTAACCGCATCTATCTCCAGTTGATCCAGCTTGGCTTTCTCTCGGGCGGCAGCTCTTTCATTATCCGTCTGCTTGAGAAGCAGCTCGTCAATATGAGGGTCCTGCACCCAGCCCATCGATGGTCCATCGTCGTCTGCTCCGGCATCTTCATATTCATGATCATGCCCTTCGTCTGCTCAGGCATCTTCCTCATCATCATGTCCGACATCTTCTACATGATGACCGTGTACTGCATCTACTTTGTGATCATGTCCTGGAGATTCTTCGTCTTCTCGCCCGCCCTCGCCGCGGTTGTCTTGCTCATCGCCTTCCTCATTTCTTGCCCGGCCCCCATGGACGACTTCATAATCATCTTCATCACCTTGCCACCGATAGCCATCCATGAAACCATGCAAGAGCAGGTGGTCCCGCACCTGTACGGAATCTGGGTCCATAAGGCTCCTCAGCTTGCATCTTCGACACGGACATCTTATCTCCATCTCGTTATTTTAAAGCATCCCGGCCTTCGCGGGGCTCAAAAACCTATTCACGATGCCTTCTGTCATCTTGTGGACCATGGTTGCCTGCGGGTAGAGCAAAACGATATTTTAGAACCAAGAAAAAAATTGGCATTACTTTGCCTAAAAATAGGACCAAAAAGAATGCATAGTGCCAAATTCTCGCCGAAACGGAAATGAATCAATATTCCGGCAAAATATTGGCAACTATTGCATTTCAAATACCGGTACCTGCAAACACAAACATATATGCAACACCACAAACATATGCAACACCACAAACATACGTAGATCTAGCTAGGCCATAAAAGTGCATGTGCACATTGTTGGAGGGAGAAAAAAGTAGATCTACAACATAAAAGCTTTCCCCTTACTTAGCTATCAAAAAAGGTAATTTAACCACTTAATTTGGGTGAATCTATGATGCAAATGAGGTGAGGAGGAGGAGGCACCCGAGACAAGCTTGGAGGAGGAGGTGGAGAGAATGAAAGTGGGGAAAGTGAGTGTGGTATGGGGATCTCCAAAATATCTAACTGGTCCCAGGTTACTAATGGCGCACCACCTACAAATGCGCCATTAGTAACCCCTGGTTATTAATGGCGCACCAGCTGGAGGTGCACCATTAGTAGTTTTGCAAAAAAAATAGTAGTGGTGCGCCATTAGTAGTGTAACTACTAATGGCGCACTCAGCCCTGGTGCGCCATTAGTACTTTTCGAAAAATAACAAAAAAAAGTTTGTTAGTACTGGCGCATCGTGTGTGTCGTGCGCCATTAGTGCCCATCACACTAATGGCGCACCAGCACATGATGCGCCACTGCTATATAGTAGTGGCGCACCACTTGTCTGGTGCGCCATTAGTGTCTATATTATCTATAACCCTTTTCCTATTAGTGTACTATTTTACCAGAAGGTATTTGATAGGGTTTTGGGCAAGAAGAATTTACCAGCTTACTCAGATATTTAAAAGGGTCAAATGCTAGGTAATAATGAGATGGATCACCAAGTTTGAGCTCAAGTGGGCAAAGTTGACAATGGAAACTTGGTAAACCACTTCATGCACCACTTAGTGTAGCATCAGGTTTCTGTAGATCTCGTGATGCTAGGCTTTTACCCTTGATGCACCAGTTAGTGTAGCATCACTATTTGGTGATCAGAGCATGCCCACAAAGTTTGGGGTCAAGGGGAGAAACTTCACAATGTAAAGTTGCTCAAATTTGAATCTGGACAGGAAGGGTTTTGGGATGGTTTGATGAATCAAATCAACTTGGATGGAGGTGAAACTTTGCAAGATCATCAGTTATGATAGTGTTGACCTGATGGAATTTTCCTGGAATTTATTGAGAATATTTCTTATAGAAATATTCCAAAAGCTTGATTTGAATAGAAAGGGTTTTGAGGGGTTTTGTCCATGATTTGATCATGCTCATTAGTTGAAACTCATATATATGGAAAATATATGTCCACTCAGCTTCCCTAATTTTTTTTCAAATATTGTAAAAACATTAAAATAATTTTTCCCTATGAAAGACCTTTTCTCGTCTTAAGAAAAAGCCTTTAAATAAAATATAAGAATAATCTTTAAAATTAATAGTTGGTGGTTTGGGGAAGTCATATACATAGTAGGTTTGAAGTAAAGCTTTTGGGAAAGAAGGATCCACCCAATTTGAGGACTTGAAGTGCAAACCTCATTTTAGGGGGTTTTGAAAACCTAATTTGAATAAATCCATTTTGGTCAGAACAAAATTTTGTAAGAATAGTTTTGGGCACTATTCACATGACATGATCATTGTGCAAGAAGTTTGTGTCAAGGAAGATGAATATGGAGAAGGATAGAATCTAAGAGTGCCTTCCACAACCATCAACAAGCAAACAAGCATCAATTCAAACAAGCACAAGCACTTGAAAAAGTTTTAGTTGGCTCCAATTCTTATAAATCCAAACATAACAATGTGATACAAACATAGGGTGTGACAGACCTACCCCCCTTACAAGAATCTCGTCCCCGAGATTCATAGGCTAAGCGCTACAAAGATAAGGGAACTCTGATCTAAGATAGTGTTCACGCTCCCAGGTTGCTTCTGCTTCGGTGTGGTTGCTCCACTCGACCTTGAAGTACTTCATGGTACGGCTTCGGGTGCAGAGCTCGGCTTCATCCAAAATGCGAACTGGCCTCTCACGATAAGTGAGGTCTGGCTGAAGATCGATAGCTTGATGGTCGATGTCCTTGTAGACGTCGGGGCGGCTGGGAACTTGCAAACACTTCCGGAGTTGTGACACATGAAAGACGTTGTGCACATCCGACATGTTGGAAGGTAGCTCTAGCTGGTAGGCAACTTCTCCTCGCCTGTCGGTGATCTTGAAGGGGCCGATGAACCTTGGTGCAAGTTTTCCCTTGACATGGAATCGCTTGGTTCCTTTGAGAGGCGTGACACGGAGGAAAGCATGGTCCCCGACACGGATATTCATGTCCCTACGGTGAGGGTCGGCATAGCTCTTCTGCCTAGTCTTGGCGGTCTCTAGTCGCTCTCGGATGAGTTGAACTTGCTCTTTTGCTTCACGGAGGATGTCTGGTCCGAAAACTAATCCTTCTCCTGTCTCTGACTAGTTGAGGGGAGTACGGTACTTGCATCCATACAACACCTCAAATGGTGCCACCTAAAGACTCAACTGATAGTTGTTGTTGTAGGAGAACTCGGCGAATGGTAGGCATTCCTCCCACTTGGCTCCATAAGCCAAGACACAAGAGAGGAGCATATCATTGAGTATCTGATTTACTTTTTCAATTTGCCCACCGGTCTAGGGGTGAAAAGCAGTATTGAAGGGGATCTTGGTTCCCAAGGCTTCTTAGAACCTATTCCAGAACCTTGAGGTGTACTGGGTGCCTCGGTCTGATACACTCTCCTTAGGAACTCCGTGGAGGCTCACAATCCGGTTGATGTAGAGGTTGGCTAATTGATTCCCATTGTAGGTTGTCTTGGCGGGGATGAAGTGGGCTACTTTGGTCAGGTGATCAACAATGACCCAAATGGAATCATGTCCTTTACTTGACCTTTGTAAACTGGTTTTGAAATCCATGCCGACTTTGTCCCACTTACATTCAGGCACTTTAAGAGGTTGCAAAAGTCCAGCAGGTCGCTGGTGCACAGCCTTGACTCTCTAGCACATGTCACACTTAGTGACAAATGTGCCTATCTCCCGTTTCATGCCATGCCACCAGAATCTTTTCTTGAGGTCTTGATACATCTTGGTTCCTCCAGGATGGATGGATTATGGAGTGTCATGAGATTATTGCAAGATCAAGTACTTAAGATCCTCTTTGTTGGGTATGTAGATGCGATTCCCGAACCATACTACTCCTTGTTCATTCACTGAGAATCCTGGGGCCTTGCCTACCTTGCTCTTCCTCTTCATGCCTTCAATGCTCTCGTGCCCCTTCTCAGCTTCCTGAATATCATCCATCAAGGTAGGCTTGGCTTCAAGGTTGGTGAGGAATCCATGTGTGACAAGTTCGAAGCCAAAGATTTCAAGTTGTTCATACAGGGAGGGTAGCCTTTCCTTAATCATGGCATTCAAGGAACAAGCCTTTCTCCTTAAGGCGTCTGCTACCACGTTGGCCTTGCCTGGGTGGTATTGAACACTTAGGTCGTAATCCTTGATCAACTCCAACCACTTTCGCTGCCTCATGTTCAATTCCCTTTGAGTGAAGATATATTTCAAACTCTTGTGGTCTGTGAATATCTCACATCGCTTCCCCAGAATGTAATGTCGCCATGTCTTCAAGGCATGAACCACGGCTACCAACTCAAGATCATGAGTTGCGTAGTTCTCTTCATGAGGTCGTAGCTATCTGGATAGATATGCTACAACTCTGCCTTGTTGCATCAAAAAAACTCCAAGCCCAGTTCTTGATGCATCACAATAAATCAAAAACTCCTTGTGAATATCAGGGGTGGCCAAAACTGGGGCTGTGGTCAATCTCTTCTTGAGCTCTTGGAAGCTTTCCTCGCACTTAGCTGTCCATTCGAACTTCTTGTCCTTCTTCAAAAGATGGGTCATGGGTCGGGTAATGCTCGAGAACCCTTGCACAAACTTGCGGTAATACCCCGCGAGTCCGAGGAAGCTTCTGACTTCCTTCATGGTGGTAGCGGATTGCCATTCAGTCATGGCTTCAATCTTGGCAGGATCCACCGATAGTCCTTCTACGGTCAGTACATGACCCAAGAATCCAACTTCACATAGCCAGAACTCGCACTTGCTGAACTTGGAATAAAGCTGGTGCTCTTGAAGCTTCGCTAGGACCAATCTCAAGTGTTCCTCATGCTCTTCTTCAAACATGGAGAAGACGAGTATGTCATCAATGAAGACGACAACGAACTTGTCCAAGTACTCCATGAAGACCTTATTCAAGAGGTACATGAAGCAGGTAGGGGTATTCGTTGACCCAAATGACATGACCGTGTATTCATACAGGCCATACCGTGTTACAAACGCCGTCTTCGGAATTTCTTGGGGTCTGATCTTTAGCTGATAGTACCCATACCTGAGATCGGTCTTGGAGAACACATTGGATCCATTCAACTGGTCAAACTGGTCTTTGATCTTGGGGAGTAGGTACTTGTTCTTTATCGTGACTTCATTGAGAGAATGTAATCGACACAGAGTCTGATAGTTTTGTCCCTCTTTGACACAAATAAAACAGGTTATCCCCAAGGAGAGGCACTTGGGCAAATCACTCCTTTTCTAAGCTGCTCTGCCAGTTGCTTCTTCAATTCAGCCAACTCTTCGGATCCCATCCTGTAGGCCTTCTTATAGATGGGCCTTGATCCGGGCATAAGCTCAATAATGAACACAATGTCGCGGTCAGGAGGCATCCCGGGCAGCTCATCAGGAAACACATCTGGGTACTCACATACCACTGGAACTTGATCCAACTCTAATCCCGACAGACAGTTAGCCTGACGGGCTTGAGTGGAGGAAGGTTGGGAACATACTTGACTTCCACTCCTTGGCTATTGCTCATGGTGACAATCCTCTTGGCACAGTCTGACAATCCTTGGTGCTTGGTTAACCAGTCCATGCCTAGGATCACATTTAAACCTTCTGACCTCATGATGATAAGATCTGCTAGAAAATCTACCCCGTTGATGTTAATCTCAACTTCCTTAAAACCTATCCCAGACTTCATAACTAATCACGGGGTTTGTATCAACATACGACTACACATGGGCGTGGGCTTCATGCCACTTTCTATTGCAAACTTTTGTGTGACAAAAGAATGCGAAGCTCCACAATCAAACAATACTATTGCTGGGGTTGAGTTGACGAGGAATGTACCCAGTATGACGTCCGGGTCATCCTAGGTTTCCTCTGCGGTGACGTGATTCACACGAACCTTGCCATTGTTAGGCTGGTTGCGGGGAGAAAGGTTCCTTGGGGGTGCTCCACGGGCTTAACCTTGGTTTCGCGCATTGGGGCGCGGTGCGTTTGGCTTGTTCTTTGGCCAAGCCTAGAGATGTGGCCTGGCTGACCGCATCCAGAGCAAGCGACTTTCCTAGGCTTGTTGTTGTAGTTCCTGCCACCGTTGTTGTTATTCGGGTTCTTGTTGTAAGCTGGACTGGGATTGGCTTACTGCTGAGGATGGTAGCTCGGGCGAGGCGTAGAAGGTCTAGCCTGCTGTGGCTGATTGGTTAGCCTGGCTGGGGCTGGCTGCCAGGGGTGAGGCTTCTGGTTGCTGGAGCTACCATTGATGATCATCTTGGGCTTGCCAGTGTCATTTATGGCGTGGCGCTTGTCTTCCGGCATGAGGGTCTTGTTCACCAGGTCGAAGAAGATATGACAGTCACAGATGATGAGCTGATACTGCAAGGTCTGTTAATGTCCTTCCATGAAACGTTCCTTCTTGGCAGCCTCCGTGTTGACATCTTCAGGTGCATACCTTGACAGTAGGTTGAACTTCTGCAGGTACTCCTTGACAGAGCCACTTCCTTGCTTCAGCGCTCGGAATTCTCTCTTCTTGATAACCATGATGCTAGAAGGAATATGGGCGGTGCGGAATCCTTCCTTGAAGTCATTCCAAGTTATCACACGCTCTCCTTGCATGACCTTGAATCCATCCCACCAAGCTCGGGCGATACCTCCGAGGCAGTGAGAGGCATAAAGCACCTTCTCATGGTCCTCATTGCAATTGACCAGTGCAAGGAGGTCCTCGATGGTGCGGATCCAGTGATCAGCGTCCAATGGTTCGGCAGTCTCGGTGAAGGTTGGGGACGAATTCCTCATGAACTCAGACAGAGTGGAGCGGCCATTACCGTTCCTTCCTTCCAGCTGGTTGTTCACAAGGGCCCGAGCCATCTGCTCGATAGAAGCATTGTTGGCTTGGCGTTCCTTCTGGAGAACATGGAGAAACTGAGATATGGTCATGTTCTCCGGTGGAGGTGGTGGTGGGGGAATGTCACCTTGTGGCTGCTCTTGGTGTCCTCCAGCGTGAGCAGCCCCACTGGCTCCCTGTTGCTGGCTTGAGTTGTCAGCTTCAGGGTTGGCGAAGGAGCTGTTGCAGGTAGCAGTCACCATCCTGTTTTGAGCAGCCAAGTCAAACAACTGGGACAAACGAGAGGAAAAGCAACAATAGAAAAGCACGCCTAAGGGGGTTGGTTGAGTGCAAGTGTGGTAAAACAAATGTCGAAAGACCAACATATATTAAGATAGAAGATGGAGTCACTTACACGTTGCCTAAGGCAAAAGCGCGACTTGCATTGGAACACAAACAACAACCACACATGGTTTCATATGAACCATTAAATGGACTCGACTTCGCATGAGGGGTACATGACTGATCCCACCCTAGGGGTTCTCGGACTCCGGTTGTGGAGTTCTCGGTCTCGGAGTCACGCTCCTCTAGTCTTCCACCTGTTCATCATCCAAATGGGCATCATTCCCGGTCGATGGGGTCGGGGAACGAGGAGGTCCATCCTGACGACGCTTCGATGGTGGGCCGGTGAAGAGATCACGGTACTCCTTCACACTCATGCAATGACGACGTGTAGGTGCATCACTAGCTGGGGGTACTCCTCCTCTGTAAGTGACAGTTGGTCGTCCCTCGGGGCCTCCATCCTTCTTGATCTTGTGTGGCTTCATCTTGGCTTGCCGAAGTTGCTCCCGGGTGTGGTGAAGTTCCTTGCGGAGCTTCACAAACTCTTTCATCAGGTTATGAACCAGACTATCGGCGGAGAGGCTAAAGTAGGTCTGGAACCTGTGTGGTGTGCCATCCTCCTTGGATGGAATTAGCGTCCAACTCTTGCCAAGATCATCCTTCCTGAAAGGAAGGTAGCGAGTAGCCGGCTCGTCAGCCATCTATGGAATGATGTCTCGAAGGTGTAGGAGTGCCTTGCATGCAGCTGTCTCGACTGCAAGTATCATGGTCTCCATCATTGGTCCTTCAAAGAACCAATTACGTGGTACTCCTTCGTGACGACATCGACATAGTTCTCGTGGTAGAGGAAAATGGGTGGTTGGTGAAACTAGCACTTCTCTAGGCTATCCCCAAGGAGTAAGGGAAAGCCGGATGTCAGGAAGGCTTCGGGTACGACGTCCATCTACAAAGGTTTGAAAGGAGGAGAGTCAGCAGAGTGTTGTGTGAAGAATAGAAGAGGTAAATAGTACAGAATTCCCTAAGTATAGGTGCTAGGTGTAGCTTGAAAGCGGTTTTATCCTAACTAACGTCCATGCTAACTAAGAGCTTTCTACAGTCAGGATGGCTCTGATACAAGCTCTATGCGGAGCTTGACTCATAAGTCGTGATCACCGAATGCACATGTATAGTGATCCCAGAGATCAATGCTCACTGAACACATAGAAGCTGAATAACAAGAGTCTTACATCCACATTTAGCATATTACACAAATAAAGACCATGAAGGTCAAGTCTTACATAGATAGGGCCACGAGGGCCAAACACTTAAATAGAACAAGCAGCAGAAATCTTGATCGACAACGTCAACCCATGCCATCTGCCTTAAACCTACACGCATTCTGGCTGGGAAGCATCCTAGTTCGCATATTCGTCACCAACGAACTGTTCAACATACTCCGTTTCTTCCATGCCTGACCAATTAAATAACCAGTGGCAAGCCAATGAGTACTTTGAATGTACTCGCAAGCAACCCAAGTTGTGGAACAAGGTAATAGTGATGCATGATATAGTACTAAGTAGGTAATTTGTAGAGAGCCAATTTTGAATGCAATGAGATGATCAAGTAAGTAAGTAAGCATGTATCAATAGTTTGGCAGATATCCATATGAACAAGCTATAGATATCATCCTAAGCAGGGTTGAACATCTCATGTTCATTCATCATTTTAAGTCATCGAACTTAGCTCCATTATCCCGCTAAGTCATCAGACTTAGATCAAGTACCATCTTTGTCTCCAACACACATACACACCAGTTTGTGAAAAACATTTGGACATAGCACAAGAGAGGTCATCCAACTGTCCTTAACCATGGACACAGCTATTCGAATAATTTTACACTCTACAGAGGCTGCACACTTTACCCACAAGACTGGAGAAACTTCCTTGTCATCCACGACTCGCGGTACATAACATACCCGAGGTAAGTACCCGAACAATGCCTTTCCCCTAGCGATACTAAACAAAGAGTCCAATTGATTGGTACCCAGACCTCATGATGTACATCACATGAGCCTCACTCCAGATCGTACCATCCATGACGGGACCAATGGTTTGCCCGGTGCGTGTGAAGACATGGCATGATCGTACATACCGCTACGACCCCGTATCGAGAGTGACCACGCCACTCCCGCCACTAGTAAGGCGGGCTCCTTGCCAGTACCCACCAAGGTAATTGTGGGGATCCCAACTCATAAGTCGTGATCATGGAATGCACATGTAAAGTGATCCCATAGATCAATGCTCACTGAACACACAGAAGCTGAATAACAAGAGTCTTACATGCACATTTCACTTCTTACACAAATAAAGACCATGAAGGTCAAATCTTACATAGATAGGGCCACATGGGCCAAACACTTAAAATAGAACAAGCAGCAGAAATCTTGATCGAAAGCGTGAACCCATGCCATCTGCCTTAAACTACATGCATCCTAACTGGGAAGCGTCCTAGTTCGCATGTTCGTCTCCAATGAACTCTTCAACATACTCCTTTTCTTCCATGTCTGGCCAAATTATATAACTAGTGGCAAGCCAATGAGTACTTTGAATGTACTCGCAAACAACCCAAGTTGTGGAACAAGGTAACAATGATGCATGATATAGCACTAAGTTGGTGGTTTGCGCAAATCTAAATTTAAATGCAATGACATGATCAAGTAACTAGTAAGCATGTGTCAATAATAGGTAATATCCATATGAACAAGTTACGAATATCATCATAAGTAGGGGTTGAACACCTCGTGTTCAGTCATCATGCTAAGTCATCAGACTTATTTCAATACCCATGCTAATTCATCGGACTTAGCTCATGTGACCTCTTGTCACCATCACATCCATACTCACACCAAGTTTTACGAAAACATTCGGACGTGGCATAAGCAGCACCAGCCAACTATCCTTGACCGTGGACACGACTATTCGAATAGTTTTACACTCTACAGAGGTTGCACACTTCACCCACAAGACTCGGGGAACTTCCGTGTCATCCACGACTCGCGGTATATTACATACCCGAGGTAAGCACTCGAACAATGCCTTTCCTATGGTGATACTAAACAAAGAGTCAACTTGTTGGTGCCATCCCTCATGATATACATCACTCGTATCATCCATGACGGCACGCAACGGTGTGCCCGATGCCTGTAAAGACAGTGCATGACCTTCCACTCTGGGACGACCCCGTCTCAAAAGTGACCACTTCACTCTTGCCACTAGTAATGCGGGCTCCTTGCTAGCACCAACAATAGTAATCAAAAAAGCCCCGTCCCATAAGGGGTATTGTGGTTGCACATGTAAGGTTGGGATGGTCGACAAATCTTAAATCCTCCGTTTTCGAAAACAGACCCTCATCTTGTTTCGGCACACCACTTCTTTCTCAAGTGGTCACCCAACTCATCATCATCTCCCTCGGGCATTAGTGGCACCCGATGGGGTTTTCGAAAAGTCTTTGAAATCATAGTTTTCCTTTCCACCATCATGCTTAAAAACCCAACCCACTTGCGTAGCATCTATTAGCATCCAACTACTCCCACCCGCATCACCCTCATAAGGTGGTAGGGTCATGCACGATGCAAGTGTCAACAGCAAACGTGTCGGAAGCAACCCCACAGGAGGGGTCACGACTTCACATGATCAAGTATATCAATAGTAGAGTGCTATATGTCATGCAATGAAAAAGGTTTCTTAACATGGTCAAAGGGCTGCTTGCCTGGCTCAACAAAATCTCCGGGGTCTTCGAAGTCTTCGGGTCCAACTTCTTCGTCAACCGCGCAATCTATCGTCGCAAATAAAAGCGGTAAAAATAAGCAACACATAAAAACAGAGCACTCAAACTACTATAAAAAATGTTATCCTACTCTGATAAATACTAAATGCCATACTAAAAATATTCTCCTAGGGTTTTATTGTGAAAAACATTTTGGAAACTAAATAACAGAGGCAAAAAGGTGCCTAAATATAGGTTTTAAAATAAAACAGTACTAAAAATATTTTCAAACATTTTTACTAGTGGCACTATTAAATTCTGCAGATTATATCAAGATTTAAGGTGGAAGGAATATGGGCATTGGATAATTATTTAGATTTGTGGAATTTTTGGAAGATAACACAATAAAAGAAAAGGGTAAAAGCTACTGTGACCCTTAGGCCAAAATGCCCGACCAAAACCGGCCAACAGAGGGAAGTCGGCCCAGGCGAGGCGTCGCGTGCGACAGGTTTAAATTCAAACCTGCCCGCGGGCCCAGCCTGCCAGCGAGAGAGGAGGGGGCGAGGGGATGACAGGTGGGCCCCACATGTCATCCCTCTCCTCGCGACAGCAGCAGAGGGGCTCACCGAAGGGGGTTCCAGGCCATGGCGATGGGAATGGCGGGCACAGGCATGCTCGCGGGGCTCCTGCGCGTTGGTGGGTGGCCGCAGGGTTGCCAGGGGGAGAGAGGAATGCCGGCGAGGAGAGAAGCCCGACGGCGGTGAGGGTTTGGTGCGGGTGAGGGGTCCCGACCACGGGGAAGAGCATGTTGGGCATGAGGGAGAAGCGGAGGAAGGGGGAGAGTGAGGAGCAAGAGGTGCAGGAGGAGTCGGGAGGCGTTAAATATACGGGCCATCGGTCCATAGTGGACGTGGTGCACCGGTGAGGACTAGGGCATCGCCACGGGCCACTGGGGCGACACGGGCCATGTTTGGGGGCTTTGTGGACTCTGTCCGTGCCTAGGAGAAGAGAGAGGGAGAACGGGGAGGGCGCACGTGTGAGCATGGCTATTGGCCGATTCGGCCGGTGCCGTGCGCGCACGAAGGAGGGAAGGAGTGAGAGGGGAGCGAGATGGCCGACCGCCTTCCGCGTCCCGGACGTCGTGGCCGACCAGGGGTACAAGGTGGGGCGGCTTGAGGCTGTCGGGAACACCCGTTGGGCAGTGGCTACAGTGTTTGTGCGCACTGTAGCATGCTCCAGAGCGCGAGCCTTGCATGCCCTTAGCACTATCTGCGCGGCCACCTGTGCCTAGAGGATTCTAGGGAAGGAAAACAAATCCTAGGGCCTTAGGGAGGCATCTGGGGTGCCTTAGGGTAGAAGGAAAAGGGGAGAGGGGTAGAAATGGTGTTGTCCAGGGGTGAAAATGGGGGTTTTACCCCACCTCCTAGTGACTTGAGGACTTGGTGTTTTTACTAGAGGTGCTTGGGCAATACCAAAAGGTGTGGTAAAAAACTGGGGGCAAGGGTAAAAGGAAAAGGAGTGAAACCAGAGGTTTTACCAATTCACCAAAAGGTGTTTAGTATGGATTTGGGAAAGAAGAAGTTACCATCTTACTCAGGTACTTACCAGGGTCAAAGGCTAGGTAAAGATGAGAGGATTCACCAAATTTCAGCTTAAGGGGAAAAAGTTGACAATGGAGACTTCTTAAACCCTAGAAATTAACAGAATCAGGTTTCTGCAGATCTATTGATGCTAGGCTTTTACCCTTTATGCACCACATAGTCTGTCATCACTATTTGGTCATTAGAGAATGCCCACAAAATTTTAGCTCAAGGGGAGACACTTCACCATGCAAAGTTGCTCAAATTTGGATCTCGACATGAAGGGTTTTGGGTTGGCTTGATGAAGCAAATCAACTTCGATTGAGATGAAACTTTGCAAGAACATCACCTATGATAGTGTTGACTTGCTGGAACTTTCCTGGAATTTATTGAGAATATTTCTATAACTAAAAGTTTGATTCGAATAGAAAGGGTTTTGAGGGGTTTTGCCCATGATTAGAACATTCCCTTTAGTTGAAACTCATATATATGGAAAATATATGTCCACTTAGTTTCCCTAAATTTTCTCAAATATTTTCAACGCATTAAAATAATTTTTCCCTAAGAAAAACCATTTCTGTCCTTAAGAAAAAGCCTTTAAATAAAATGTGAAAATAATCTTTAAAAAATATTTTCTGGTTTTGGGAAGTCTTATATATAGTGGGTTTGAAATAAAGCCTTTCGAAAAGAAGGATCCACCTAATTTGAGGACTTGCAGTGCAAACCTCAATTCAGGGGGTTTTGAAAACCTAATTTGAATAAATCATTTTTGGTTAAAACAAAATTTGATAAAAAATAGTTTTGGGCACTATTCACATGGCATGATCATTGGGCAAGAGGTTTGGGTCAAGGAAGATGAATATGAAGTGGAATAGAATCTAGGAGTGCCATATAACACAAGCATCAAGCAAGCAAATATCATTGCAAATAAGCACAAGCACTTTGAAAAAGTTTTTATTGGCTCCAAATTTTATAAGCCCAAACATATCAAGGTGATACAAACACAGGGTGTGACAGTAATCAACAAAGCCCCGTCCCATAAGGGGTATCATGGACGTACATGTAAGGTTGGGATAACGGTCGCAACTTACACCAATCCGTTTTCGAAAACCATAGTCACTCACTTGCTCTGGTACACCACTACTTTCTCAAGTGGTCACCCAACTCATCATCATCTCCCTCGGGCATTAGTGGCACCCGACGGGGTTTTCGAAAAGTCTTTGAAATCATTTCTTCCTTCCCATCACTATGCATAAATCCCATCCCACTTGCGTAGGAACTATTAGCATCCTATCTACACCCACCCGCATAACCCTCACACGGAGGTAGAGTCATGCACGATTAAAGTGTCAATGGTAAAAGTACTGGAGGCACCCCACAGAAAGGGGAGCACCACATCATGATCAATCATCGAAACAACAAGTGCTATATGACATGCATAAAAAAAGTTTCTTCACATGGTTAAAGGGCTGCTTGCCTGGCTCAACAACGTCTCCTGGGTCTTCGAAGTCTTCTGGTCCAACTTCCTCGTCAACCGTGCAATCTATCGTCACGAATAAATAGCGATAAAATAAGCATCACACAAAAATAGAGCACCCTGCCACTAATAAAAATGCCATCCTACTCTGATACATACTAAATGTCATACTAAAAATATTCTCCTAGGTTTTGTTGTGAAAAATATTTTGGAAATTAATTAATAGAGGTAAAAAGATGCCTAAATATAGGTTTTAAATAAAATAGTACATAAAAGATTTTCAAAGATTTTTACAAATCGCAGTAATAAATTCTACGGAATATTTCAAGATTTTAGGTGAAAGAATTATGGGCATTGGATAAATATACAAATCTGTGGAATTTTTGGAAGTTGCAGGAAAAAAGAAGGAGAAAGGGAACTGTGCTTCTTGGGCCACAAAGGCACAACAGAGCCGGCCCATGAGGGGAACCGGCCCAGGGGAGACACCGCGCGCGGCAGGTTTATTTTTGAACCTTTGTGCGGGCCCTACCAGACAGAGAGAGAGGAGGGGATGAGGGGATGACAGGTGGGCCCCACCTATCATCCCTCTCCTCGTGACATGGAGCGGCGGATGCTTGCCGGAGGGGTTTTACGCTACGGTGGCTTGAGTGGAGGGCATCGGCACGCTCAGGGAACTCCCACACGTCGGTGGGTGGCCGGGGGAGGCGTCGGGGTAGAGGGAAACGCCGGCGAGGGGGAAGACCCGACAGCGGTGAGGGTTTGGTACGGGCGTGGGCTCCCAACCATGAGGGCGAGCAGGCTGAGCTTGGGGGAGTTGCGGAGGGGAGGAGATAGCGAGGAGAGAGAGGCAGTAGCTCGGGGCCCCTCTTTATAGGTGGGCGCCGGCTCAATGTAGACGCGGTGCGCCGGTGAGCACGGGGTGCTCGCTACAGGCCGCGGGGGAGGAAACTAGCGTGTCCAGGGCGCTTGTGGTGGTAGTCTAGGCCAGGGGAGAGAGGAGAGAGGCGGGGGCGTGTGCGCGTGCGAGCTCCCAGGTTGGCCGAGCTGTGTGGCGCCGGGCACGCGTGCGGGGGTCGCCAGAGAGAGAGGGAGGAGGGGGCCGACCGCGTGGAGCATTGCGGATGTTGAGAGGGACAAGGGGACAAGATGGGGAGGCCCGAGGCTGTCGAGAGCGCTCGTTGGGCAGCAGCTATAGTCCGGGCGCGCACTATAGCACCCTCCAGAGCGTGAGGTTTGCATGCCAGGGCATGCGCTTGGCATTTTCTATGTGGCCACCTGTGTCCAAGGGATCCAGGGGAGTTAAACAATGCCTAGGAGACTTAGGGAGGCATCTAGAGGTGACTTAGGGTAGAAGGAAAGCGTATAGAGGGAGGAATGGGTGCTTTCCAGGGGTAAAAATGGAGGTCTTACCACCCAAATCATTGAGCTAAGCCCGTGAGGAAATTACTGGAGGTACAAGGCATCTATAAGAGGTTGTGGTAAAAAGTTGGGGGCAAGGGTACAAGAGGAAGGGGTGGAAATGGTGTCTTTACTATTTTACCAGAAGGTGATTGATAGGGTTTTGGGCAAGAAGAATTTACCAACTTACTGAGATATTTAACAAGGTCAAATGCTAGGTAATAATGAGATGGATCACCAAGTTTGAGCTCAAGTGGGCAAAGTTGACAATGGAAACTTGGTAAACCCTAGAAACTAACAGAATCAGGTTTCTGTGGATCTAGTGATGCTAGGATTTTACCCTTGATGCACCACTTAGTTTAGCCCCACTATTTGGTGACCAGAGCATGCCCATAAAGTTTGGGGTCAAGGGGAGAAACTTCACAATGTAAAGTTGCTCAAATTGGAATCTGACAGGAAGGGTTTTGGGATGGTTTGATGAATCAAGTCAACTTCGATTGAGGTGAAACTTTGCAAGATCATCACTTATGGTAGTGTTGACTTGCTGGAATTTTCCTGGAATTGATTGAGAATATTTCTTATAGAAATATTCCAGAAGCTTGATTTGAACAGAAAGGGTTTTGAGGGGTTTTGCCAATGATTTGATCATGCTCATGAGTTGAAACTCATATATATGGAAAACATATGTCCACTGAGCTTCCCTAATTTTTTTTCAAATATTTTAGAAGCTTTAAAATAAATTTCCCTATGAAATACCATTTCTTGTCTTAAGAAAAATCCTTTAAATAAAATATAAGAATAATCTGTAAAATTAATAGTTGGTGGATTGGGGAAGTTATATACATAGTAGGTTTGAAGTAAAGCTTTTGGGAAAGAAGGATCCACCCAATTTCAGGACTTGAAGTGCAAACCTCATTTTATGGTTTTTTGAAAACCTAATTTCAATAAATCATTTTTGGTCAGAACAAAATTTTGTAAGACTAGTTTTGGGCACTATTCACATGGCATGATCATTGGGAAAGAAGTTTGGGTCAAGTAAGATGAATATGGAGACGGATAGAATCTAGGAGTGCCATCCACAACCATCAACAAGCAAACAAGCATCAATACAAACAAGCACAAGCACTTGAAAAAGTTTTAGTTGGCTCCAATTTTTATAAATCCAAACATAATTATGTGATACAAACTCAAGGTGTGACACCTTGTTCATCGCCAGCTCTTCTCGCATCTTGCGGTTCCGCACGTTATGATGGAACGCGTTGATAACAGCAGTAGGATGAACGTTTGGTATGTTGTGGTGCACGTGGCTGAATCTTTGGATGTACTTGCGCAGAGTCTCGCCCTCCTTCTGAGGGATGATGTGCAAATCGCTTTCTTGACCAGGAGCTTCGTGGCCTTCGGTAAAGGCACCAACAAACTCGTGGCACAGGTCTGACCAGGAAGTGATGGATCATTCCGGCAGATGCATCAACCACGACCTGACGTTGGGCTTAAGTACCAACAGGAAGTAGTTGGCGAGTATCTTGTCGTCTCGAGCCCCGGCAGCCTGCACCGCAATGGTGTAGATGCTCAAGAACTCTGACGGGTGAGTCTTGCCGTCATACTTCTCCGGGACCTCTGGCTTGAACATGCGGGAATTGGGCCACTAGACATGACGCAGCTCATGGGTAAATGCCGGACAACCCACATCGTAAGGTAGGCTGTCAGGATACCTTGGCGCGAGCTTGTCTATAGTGGGCCCTGCGTGTTTATCAGATTGATGGTGCGCTTCCCGCCGTCTCTCGATTGTACGTTGAGCATCTTCCTTGCTTCGCTCCCGAAGAACTTGACGCTGGTCGCGGCGAGTCCGTGGGTTGGACGACGTCGTCGAGTAACTATCATAATTGTTGGTCTGTCGAGTTGGTGACCGGCATTGTTGCTGTGGAGGAGAGTGCACCGTGGTTGCACCGCCTCTGGCCTTCTCACCACTAGCATGAGCCGGCTCGGTGGTCCGACACTTATCTGCGAGGCTCATGAGGAATGGTGGCTCTCCATTCGTTGATCTTCTTCGCAGCAGGAGGGAAGTTTAAGAGTAGTTGTGCTCCCACATTGCCTGTTCCGACATGGTCAAAAGCGAACGACATGAGGAGGTGCTCTGACTTCTAACTATGTTAGAAGGAGCTCCGCCACGGTCCCGGGATGGCACGCCACTCCCGCTAGCATGTTGGCAATCATGCTGGTCCCACGCACCTTGCGAGTGATGCGCAGGAGCTTTTCCATGGGGACATTGAGAACCATGGGCAACGTGGTACGGCTCTTCACGCACGTCCTGAGAAGGTCGCGGCATAGGCGTCGGCATGGGCGTCCTAGAAGATACCCTTTCGTCCCTGGAGTTCACCGTACCACCAGCAGGTAGCACAGCTCCATCCTGAGATCTGGCGGCGCTAGGGTTCTCGCCACTGCCATGGGCATCCTCACGGGGGCGGTGCCGCTTGCTTGGCCTTGATCACCGGAGCATCGCAAAAGTTTTGAACCTCCGCCTCCTCCTCCACCCGCGTCTACGTCGTCACCTGTCTGTGCAAATACATGGACAGTGGATGCGGATGGGCCAACCGCCGTCAGGTCCTTCTTGTCGGGGGCCATGGCGAAGATGAGTATGAAGGAACTGGCGTGTTGATCGCCAGAATAGGTTCACATGACCTATCCTCCCCTACCTGGCATCCCAAAGATGTCATGTGGAGCGAACACCTACGGGATCAAAGGGACCCCTTTCGGTTTGGTGGGGGAGCAGGCTCGCGCAAAGAGCAGGCCTGATGAACAACACGCAGGGATCATTACCAAGGTTTGGGCCGCAAATATGTGTGAAACCCTACTCCTGCTTAGTTGTATTAAGGGTGTTCTTAGAGTTCTAGCTACATGAGTGCTATGAACATCCACTACATGTGTGATCTAGAAGGTCCAAGGTCGAAAAGCCTAAAGCCTAAAAGTGCAAAGGCCCAAAAGTCCAAAAGTCCAAAAGTCCTCTACCATATCGCCCTAGGCCTCCTTTTATACTCTAAAGGGGATCCCAATAGTGGCATACAGTGCGTACACGGGGTGTATAGAGCTACAGTGTTATCATACCTAACACTGACGGAGTAGGACATGCACATTTAATGCACCGTCATGCATCTCTGACTGTGGGGACCCCGACTCGTAAGTCGTGATCACCGAATGTACATGCATAGTGATCCCAGAGATCAATGCTCACTGAACACACAGAAACCGGATAATAAGAGTCTTGCATCCATTACATACCCGATTATTCAAATATGGCCTATATGGCCAAGTCTTCATATGATTGCGTGAGGAATTCTTCAACGATAGCGTAAACCCATGCCATCTGCCTTGACCCTACATGCATTCTGACTGGCAAGCGTCCTAGCTCGCAAGTATGTCACCGAGGTAATCTTCATCACAACCTGGTCTTTCATGCATGGCCAATAAAATAACCAGTGTCAAGCCAATGAGTACTTTGAATGTACTCGCAAGCAACCCATGTTTGGAACAAGGCAATCACAATGCATGGTATAGAACTAATAGGTAATTTTGCATAAAGCTAATTTTTAATGGAGTGACATGATCAAATAACTTGTGTAAGCATACATCAATAGTTGGCAATTATCCATATGAACAAGTAACAGATAGCATCATAGGTAGGGATTGAACATCTGAGGTTCACCATCGGGCCAAGTCATCAGACTTAGGTCAAGTATCATCTTTGTGTCATCAACACACACCAAGTTTTGCTAAAACATCTAGACGTAGCACAAGAGCGGTCATCTAACTGTCCTTGACCGTGGACACGACTATTCAAATAGTTTTACACTCGTAGAGGTTGCACACTTTACCCACAAGACTCAAGGAACTTCCATGTCATACACGACTCGCGATATTTAACATACCCGAGGTAAGCACCTGAACAATGCCTTTCCCCTGGCGATACTAAACAAAGAGTCCACTCGATTGCTACACAACCAACATGATGTACATCACATGTAGCATTCATGCGCGGATGAACGATGTGCCCGGTGCATGTGAAGACAGCACATGATCGTCCATACAAGCACGACCCCGTATCAAGAGTGACCACGCCACTCCCGCCAGTAGTAATAAAGGCTCCATCCTAGTACCCACCAAAGTAATCAAGAAAGCCCCGTCCCATAAGGGGTATCGTGGTCGTAGATGTAAGGTTGGAATAACGATCGCAACTTAAACCAATCCTTTTTCGAAGACACAGACATACATCCTGCTCCGGTAAACCACTTCTTCCTCAAGTGTTTACCTAGCTCAACATCATCATCTTCCTAGGGCATTAGTGGCACCCGATGGGGATTTTGAAAGCCTTTAAAAATCCTTTCCTTCCATCACCATGCATATCCCCATCCCATTTGCATAGCATCTACTAAGGAACCTATCTACACCCGCCCGCATAACCCTCATAAGGAGGTAGGGTCATGCACGATGCAAAGTGTCAATGGCAAAAGTATCGGAAGCAACCCACCGAAGTGCTCACTACTCCACATGATCAAACATAACGAAAGTAAAGTGCTCTATGTGATGCAATAAAAATGGTTTCTTAACATGGTCAAAGGGTTGCTTGCTTGGCTCAACAAAGTCTTCGGGGTCCTCCAAGTCTTTGGGTCCAACTCCGAGCACTTCGTCTACTTCGTCAACTATCGCCGAAAACAACCATAATGAGCAACATAGCAAGTAGAAAATAAAAGTTCTCTATAAATAGGAGTTTTATTTTTCTTGGACACGTCAAGTCATGAGAAAAATAACCAAGGAGGTTTTATTGGATGTGGGTCAAGGGAGATTTTTGAATGGTGGAAATAGGGAAATTGGTGGTCCTATAAGAAGTCTACAGAAAACATTTTTATAAAAATGGCTAGATGCACCCAACAATTAGAGCATGATTTTAGAAGATTTTTGGAAGTGACCTCACTGGATTTAGAGTTGGGAACAAGTGGGTCATATATTAGCAAATGGCCCATTAATTTACATAGCAGAATAAGTGTAAGAAAAATGATCATAATTTAGATAATGAATTTAGATCCACCAAGGAATTTAAATCACTCCATTTGGAGTTCATTTGAAGGCTCTAGGATTTTTCCATGTCGGGCATGAATAGTTTAAATTTGAATATAAATTTGAACAGTACAAATAAGTTTGTAGGAAAAATATGTGAGACATATTTTTGGATAGATCTTGATTTTAGAAATATGTAGGAACTTGAATCAATTGATTTGGAGTCCAAATAATTTTTCTATGAATTTTTGAATCTTTCTGAAAAAGAAAAGGAAAAATGAAAGGGGCATTACCAATGGGCTAAACAGCGGTTAGTGCGCCGGATAAGCACATGGGCCGGCCTAACAGCTCAACCGCGCAGGGGGGCGGGCGACGTCAAAGGCGTACCACTTTGAGTACGTCTCTCGAGCACAGATGCGCAGCCCATGGAGGGCGCCTCCACTTAAACAGGGGGGGCCGGTGTCACACCCTGTGTTTTGCCTCTCATGACTAAATTAACATGACTAAAAAATTAGGGCTAATTAAAACTTTTCTTTGCTTGTGATGCTTGACTTGATTGGTGATTGCTTGTTTGCTTTCTTGTGGTCTATATTCATAAAATCCCTCCTACTCTCAAAACTCTTTTCCATGATCCCAACTCTTGTCCAATGATCATGCCATGTGAATAGGTCTTAAGCATAATTTTTACAAAATATTATTTTGTCTAAAAAGCATTTATTCAAATTAGGTTTTCAAAACCCCCTGATTTCAGGTTTGCACTACAAGTCCCCAAATCGGGTGGATCCTTTTTCTCCAAATGCTTTATTTGAAACCCACTATATATAAGACTTCCCCAAACCACCAAATATTTATTTTAAGTATTGATTTAACTATTTTATTTAAAGGCTTCTTCTTAAGGTCGGAAATGGTCTTTTATAAGGAAAAAATATTTAAACTCTTTAAAAATATTTGGTAAAATTTGGGAAAGCTCAGTGGACATATATTGTCCATATATAAGAGTTTCAAGACATGGTCATGTTCAAAGTATTGGACAAAACCCTTCAAAACCACTTCTGCCTATTTCAAGCATTTGAAATATTTCTATCAGAAATATTCTCAAATAAATCCAGGAAAATTCTAGAATGTCACCTATGATATATGTGGTCATCTTGACAAGTTTCATCTCAATCCCAATTGTTTTGGTTCACCAAAATATCCTAAAACCATTCCTGTCTAGAGCCAAATTTGATCAACTTTACATTGTGAAGTATCTCCTATTGATCCCAAACATTGTGGGCATGCTCTATTACCCAAATGATGATGCTAGATTAAGTGGTGCATCCAGAAGAATAGATTTTCAGACCTACAACTACAGAAACCTGATTCTACTAATTTCTAGGGATTACAAAGTTTACATTATCAAGTTTCTTCATTTGACCTAAAACTTGTGATCAGGACCAAACGGACTTACCATTTACCCCTGGTAATTCTCAAATTCATAGGATTCCCCTACCTAGCCCAATCACAGCACAAACACCTTCATCCATAAACTTGTGGACAAGCAAAGTGGGCCCAAAAAGATTCCTCTTGCCCCTAACTTTTTACCACAGTATATTCTAACCTCAATTTACCTCCAGTAACATTGTCATGCCCTCTGATCAATTATTTGGGGGAGATATCTCCCTCATTCTCCCTCTCTTTTACTGTGGCAAGATCTCTTCTTTCCCCTCTGCCATTACTCTGTTCCTAAAAATGCCCCCAAACCTTTCCAAAGCATCATTTTCATCTATCCAAGCCCAAAGATGGCATCCTCACATGGAAAATGTGATCAGTCCATCTAAACCTACATTATGGCAGTAAATGTAGCTTTGTACTACAGGTACCTTGCCCTCTCATCTCCATGATCCGAAAATTGGTGGGTGTATAGTACTTCCATGCCTAGGTACACTAGACAAGGTTTTACCCATAATGTCTTATAGGAAAAGCTCATTAGATGAGCTCCAAGTTTGCTGCTACAAACATCCCAGCAGTGAAAACCCATTTCAACCAGCTCCATTTCCCTTGAAAATTTACCGGTGACCTATATCATGCATGCCTTGCATCCCAGACATGTTTGGCCGACCAACAGTTCGCTCTAGATACGGTGTAGCATGGTGACCATGATGTCGGCATGCAGTTTAGGCGCCCTGCCATGCATCTTGTCCCGTGGCTCGCAGCAAGCTTCAACAGGGCATCCCCTCATGACAATAACCTCCCCTCGACCTCCCACGCCTCTCCCCAACACTACCAAAGCTCCAAGGAGTCTCTGGCGCGCGTGCTCGCCGTGCCCGAGGGCATCCAAGGCGCTCCCGAGCTCCCCCTCATCGCCCCCCTATTTCTACCCGCTCCCAAGCCCCCTCTCGCCCCCCTTGGCTCTCACTCGCCCCCTTGGACCTACCCAAACTAAGCCCCCTTGCTCCCGTGCCCTCCAACCCTCCCCACGGCCACCATGGCACCGCCACGGCCTCGGTCCAATCTGTGCCATCCCGGCTCCCTCCTCTCCCCCAAATCATGCAAGGACACCTCTAGCTCCACCACCACCATCCCTCGCTCATCAGTTCGTGCTCTGGTGGTCGGAACACTGAGCTCCATGGCCATCATCACCGGAATCCTCCACGGGTGAGGCGGCGCTCAAGCTAGCACTCCCCGACGGAGGAAAGGACCCTTGGGGGGGTGCGGCCCTTCGCCCGCCCTGTCCTCGCCAATAGCCAAAGCCTCGCTGAGGGCGGACTGAGCCGCCGGGGCGACGCCGGTGAGCGCTTGGACCCGCCTCCCCTGTCTCGCCCTCGCGGGAGGTGGGAGAAGCCCTGCCGGCCAGGCCCGCCTATAAGCCACTCAAGGGTCGGGCCCAACGGTTTAAGTGGAGACGGCCCCACGGAGTGGCACTTTCTCTCACCGAAGGCACATTCCGAAGAATGTTCCATCGACGTGGGACCTGGCCTGCGCGTCTAGGCCGGCCCAGTGCGCCTAGTGGCTATCTTGCGCCGAGTGCGTGAATGGCCCATTGGGTAAAACCCCTTTTTCCAATTTATGTTTTTCCAGACCTTGTAGAATACAAAATAAATTCATAACACCTCCAATTTTGATGATTCAAATTTCTAAATACTAATAGAAATTCCACCTATCTAATTATACTACTCCCATAATTTTCCACCACATGTCTCTGCCTATTCATATTCAAATTTAAATTTGAATTATTCAAGCCCCTCTGGCAAAATCCCTCGAGAGTTCATTTTAACTCCAAATTGGGTGATCCAAAATCCTAGATGGCTATAATGTCATTACCTATTTATCTAGGCATGGGTAACATTTTCCCATGCCCCTATTCTGTTGGATCTTATAAATGACCCAATTTCCATTTATTCCATCTTTGGAAAATCATAGGAACTTCATACCAACTCCAAATCCAGTGAAACCACTTCCCACATGTTTCTAAAATCATGCCCTATTTTATGAGTGCCTCCACTCATTTTTATGAAAATATTTTCTGTTGACATCTTGAAGGATCATCATGTCCATCATTCCCACCATTCAAAACTCGCCCTTGACCCACATCCACCAAAACCTCCTTGGTTATTTTTCTCATGACCAGAGGAGTCCTAGAAAAATAAATCAACTATTTATAGAGCACATTTATTTTCTATTTGTTGTGTTGCTTATTGCGGTTGTTTCCGGCAATAGTTGACGAAGTAGAGGAAATGCTCGGAGTGGACAAGAAGCAGGTGAAGACCTCGAAGACATTGCTAAGCCAGGCACTATCTTTACACGCACCAGGCACACCATTGCGTGCCCTCATAGATGATACGTGTGATGTATATAATGAGGGATGGCACCAACGACTGGACTCTTTGTTTAGTATCACCATAGGAAAGGTATTGGGTGCTTACCTCGGGTATGTAATATACCGCAAGTCATGGATGACACGGAAGTTCCTTGAGTCTTGTGGGTAAAACACGCAACCTCTACAGATTGTAAACTATTTGAATAGCGGTGTCCATGGTCAAGGACAGTTGGGTGGTGCTGCTTATTCCACGTTTGGACGTTTTCGCAAACATTGGTGTATGTGTGTGTATGGGAGACGGGAGTATGATGCTTAAGACAAGTCTGAAGAGTTGATGTGACGAATGAACATGAGATGTTCAACCCCTGCTTATGATGATATCCGTAACTTGTTCATATGGAAATCTGCCAACAAGTTGATGCATTGTTATTACCTTGAACCAAACATGGGTTGCTTGTAGGTACATTCACAGTACTCATTGGGTTGCCACTAGTTATTTTATTGTTCAGGCATGAAAGATTAGGTTATGATGAAGATTACCTTGGTGCCCCAGGCTTTAGTGCATTGTGCCCCGGGGAGGGATGGAAACGACAGATGGGCTTCGAAGCGATGGTCGGACAACATTAGAAGGGTTAGGGGAGTGGGTGAATTTGAGGGAGCTCAAATTTAGGGGAGACTGGGGCGGAAACTCCGACCGTGGACACAAGGAAAGGGCATGGGGGAAGCCAGAAGTAGGCTCGAGAGGTTTGCGGGAGAGAGGAGGAGCGAAAGGAGGCGAGAGGGAGCCCGGGGAAGCACAAACATTTTGCCCGTGTGAGCGCGCCCATTGGTGCACTCGAGCAGCCGGTGCGCGTGCGAGCGCAGGCCAGCAAAGGCAGAGAGAGAGAGGAGGGGGACAGGTACATGGAGTGTCCCAGAGGTCGAGGGCCTTGACTAGCACGCGAGGGAGGCCCGAGGTAGCTAGAGGACGCGAGGTCAGTGCTCGGATGCTCTGCCGCGTGCTCCATAGCATGCTTTTGGCCGGCATGGGCGCGTACTGACGCGCTCTGGCATGCCCACTTGTGCCCAAAAGTTGATGGGGAAGTAAACAATGTGGGATGGAGCATTGGATGCCTTGGTTTCCTAATGGGAGAGTGGAGAGGGTGAGAGAGAGGGGAAAAGGGCTGTCTAGGGGGTGCAAGTGGGGATTCCACCCCCTCAATCATGGAACTCGGTGTTGGAGGTAGCTAGCGACCAGGAGGGGTTGTGGTAAAAATATGGGCTCAAGGAGAGCACTTCTGGACATTCAATTATTGAGTAAGACAATGGACAGAAGGTGTAGGTGTTTGGGATAGCTAAAGGATTCCCCTTGCTATGAAACTTAACAGGATCAAATATTTGGGATAAATAAGCTTGGTCACCAATTTTTAGATCATATGTTGAAAGTTGTTAGTGGAAACTTTCTAAACCGTATAAATCAGCAGGAATAGGTTTCCATGGATCTGGTTATGCTAAGGCATAATTGGGTGAATAGATCATGCCCAAAAAGTTTGGGCCCAAATGGGGAAACTTGACTATGAAAACATTTCCATTTCTTAGAATCAATAGAAGTGGTTTTGGGGGTATTTAGACAAGTAGATATGTTATCTTTGATGCACCACTTGGTTTAGTAGCATTATTTGGAGATTAGAACATGTCCACAAAGTTTGAGGATAAATGGAGAAAATTGGCAATGTAGAGTTGCTCAAATTTGGATCTGGACAGAGAGGGTTTTGGAATAATTTGATGAAGCAAATCAATTGGGATTGGGATGAAACTTTGCAAGATCATCACATATGACATGTGTGACTCGCTAGGAGTTTCTCGGAATTTATTGATAATATTTCTTATAGAAATATGTCAAAAGCTTGATTTGGATAGAAATGGTTTTGACGGGTTTTGTGCAATATTTTGAACATGACCATGTGTTGAAACTCTTATATATGGACAATATATGTCCATTGAGTTTTCCTAAATTTTCTCAAATATTTTTAAAGCATTTAAATAGTTTTTCCCTATAAAAGGCAATTTTTGGACTTAAGAAAAAGCCTTTAAAGATAATAGCAAAATACTCTTCAAAAATAATATTTTGTGGTTTTGGAAAGTCTTATATATAGTAGGTTTCAAATAGAGCCTTTGTGGAAAAACAATCCACTCAATTTGAGGACTTGTAGTACAAACCTCAATTCATGGGTTTTGGAAAACCTAATTCAAGTAAATCCATTTTGGACAAAATAAAATTTTATAAAAATAGTTTTATGCCCTAAACACATGGCATGATCATTGGGAGTAGGGGGGATTTCATGAATATAGAGCACCAACAAGCAATCAAGCAATCATCATTCAAGTCAAGCATCACAAGCACGGAAAAAGTTTTAATTGGCCCTCATTTTTTAGTCATGTTAACTCAGTTAGGAGGCAAAACACAGGGTGTGACACTGACTGTCCATGGGACGGTACAGGAGCCCATCCCATCGGCACCGCTTAGCCCCTCCATCACCGACACCGCGACACGTGACCAGGCGGGGCGACACCTGCTTGTGCGCTGGTGGAGCCTTGCCGGGGCTTAGCCTTGCCGGGTCTTCTCCTTGTCGGGTCTTGTCGGGGCTTTGCCTTGCCCAAGGGTTCGATTGTCATCCTAGCAGGGTCTTGTCGAGGCTTTGCCTTGCCTTAGGGTTTGATGGTCATCCCGACAGGGTCTTGCCGGGGGTCTTGATTCTTCTGTGCCTGTACCTGCCAACTCCTTGCCGGGCCTCGTCGCCAGCGTGCCTACTACTGCCCGTGCATGAGTAAGGGGCACTAGAGAGCCCAAAAGCCTAGTGCACCGACAGCTGTAGTAGAGCTGGGTCGCGACTCCACGAGGAAACCCACCATATTCAAGTGGCCTGTTGAGGCAGATGAGCCTTTTTGTGGCCTCAAACAGGCTCTCAGCAGCGTGCCCATCCTGGTCGCGCCGGCTGAGAAGGAGCCTTTTCTTGCCTACATCATGGCCCCATGGCTTCGCCTGCTCCGTCTGCACCACTGGCTCCACCTGCACTGCTGGCTACGCACACCGCGCCGTCTTTGGCCGCCGTCGTCTCGTCGACAGGCGGCCCCGGGCTCGTAGCCGTGTTGACGGATGTTGACCAGCTTGACCCGGGGACTAACATGTCTGGCGCGGGGGCTCTGGAGACGTACCCGAAGGCTTCAGATGCCCAGATTCCTTAGCCCGTGCTGGAGCAGGCCCCGATGTCGGCTCCGTCGTGGCCCCAGCCAATCATAGCCTTCCTCCTGAATGGCGAACTCCCACCCGATGAGGACAAAGCCCGATGTATCCAATGTTGTGCCCCCGCCTACAGCATCATCAACCATGAGCTGGTTCATCGTAGCATGACCGGCGTGTATCAGCGTTGCATCGAGCCCAAAAGAGGTCAAGTGATCCTTTGAGATATCCACCAGTGCAAGTGTGGGCACCATGCTGCCTCTAGGACCCTGGTGTCCAAGGCATTCCACCACGACTTTTAGTGTCCGACTGCCCTTGAGGAGGCAACGCACCTCATAGACAGGTGCGAAGGGTGCCAACACTTCAACGCGCGAAGCCACCTGCCGGCTGCGGTGCTCAAGACCATCCCGCTGTAGTGGCCCTTTGCCGTGTGGGGGATCAACATGGTGGGGCCATTCAAGAAGCCTCGACACGGCATGATGCATCCGCTAGTAGCCGTTGACAAGTTCACCAAGTGGATCGAGGCAAGAACCATCAAGAAGCTGGACGGTCCCACAACCGTCCGGTTCATCGAGGACATCATAGTCCGCTATAGCGTGCCGCATAACATCATCACTAACAACGACACCAACTTCACCAAGGTCACGCTCGCATGCTTTTGCGCCAAGCAAGGCATCAGGCTTGATCCTGGCCTCCGTCGCCCACCCGTAGTCAAACGGCCAGGCCAAGAGGGCAAACGACCTCATCCTAGCCGGCATCAACCCATGGCTCGTGTCACCTCTCATCCGGTTAGTCGGCTATTGGATCGACGAGCCGCCGGTTGTCTTGTGGAGCCTTAGAACCACGTCCAATCGATCAACTGGCTTCACACCCTTCTTCCTCGTCTACGGATCCGAGGCGGTCATCCCCGTAGACATCGAGTTTGACTCGCCTCGCATCTCCCTGTACTTGGAGAAAGATGCAAAGGAGGCAAGAGTAGACGGCGTCGACCTCCTAGAGGAGGCCCGCGAGTTGGCGCTGAGCCGAACGGCTATCTACCAACAGAACTCCAGCACTACCACAGCAAGCAGATCCGGCCCCTCTCCTTTCGGGAGGGGGACCTGGTGCTTAGACGGATCATGCGAACAGCCGGCCAGCACAAGCTGTCCTCCCATGGGAGGGCCCCTTCATCGTTAGGAAGATGGTGCACAATAACGCGTACTATCTAATAGATGCCTAGAAGCCGCAGAAGCGCAAGAGAGACGCCCCCAGCGAGGAGATGGAGCATCCGTGGAACTTGGCGCTCCTCTATCCGTTTTACCCTCCCCCTTTGGGATTATGAATGCAATGGGTGCCCCAAGCCAGCTCTTGAGACACACCCCTTAAACTTCTTTCCAAAACTTTTTGCGCCTCACTCACCGGCTCCTAGACCCGGCTCCCGGTCCCGGGGGCTCGCCGGCTAGCCCTAGCATCTACCCCCTAAGCCGATCATGTAATGTGAACTGCAATAAGCCCTCCCACCTCTCCCATCTACAGACTGGCTCCCGGTTGTCCGGCTGATGGGTCGTCGGGACGGCAAAACATAGCGCACATGAAAAATCGATCACAAGGGGATCACCGGCTAGGGCTACCCGAAACACTTTTTCATAGCCTCTATAACTCACCTTACCCAAAACACTCTCGCAGTTCCTAAACTCTTGAGTGACTCCCCCGAGGTGGATACCCCATCCCAGCTACAGACCGGCTCCCGGTTGTCCGATTGGCGGGGCCAATACTAAAGGGGGACAAAGCTTTCGGTAGACGGAACCAAAAGGGTAAAAAAGATAAGGCCGAGCCGGCACGCATAAACAATATTTTGGCAACCAAAAGCTTGATAAAACTTAAATGGCCCACGGCCGCGAGTTCATTACATCTAAACCCCAGTGGGTGGAATTCAAGACTAACAAAATGCAGACAGATAATAGAACCCTAGATAGCAGCAGTGTCGTCTTCTCCTCTGACATCCCCCGCGGCGACCGACAAAGAGGACCCGTCCTTGGTCGCGTCACGGTCCATGTCGGCTCCTATCTCCAAGTCCTAAGTCGGCTCGGAGTCGGGGTAGTCATCGATGCTACAGCCGGCATCTTCGTCGCCGACATCTCTGGGTCGTCCAGGGCGAGCGTGTATAGGTCCTCTGGAATCACCTAGCTGTCTGCCCAGTGCTCTGGGACGTACTCGTCCCACGCAGCAAAGGACGCGAGTCGCTCTCTCTCACGGCCAGCACGTTGGCAACCGCCTCCAACTCAGCGTCTGTGCCGGCATGCTGGGCCATGAGTAGCCCCAGATCTAGCTTAGGTTACCACAACCTTGCGATACGAAGCGCCATTCCCGCAACAACACGCGCGGGGGAAGCCCTACAGGCGTTCTCCCGCGCTGTCCCAAACTCCAACCACCTCGACAGCTGGCTCATGGAGGTCGGGTCCATCGCGTCTGGCCAGAGGGTGTGAACCAGAATCTTGACAGCCACCTGGAGCCGCTTCAAGGCCCAAACCACCTCGGTCAGCCTGACCCTGGCTGCGATCCCCACCTCGTCCAACGTACAGGGGCAAGCTGCCCGACGGCGACCCCTTGCGTATGTTGGTCCTCACGGTGGGCCTGCATGGCTGCCTCCACGGCCTCCTGCGTACCAGGGAGAAGCCCTAAGAGGGAAAGAGACGCAGGATGAGCAACGAAGAAAACCAAGAACCCAGAAGCAACTCACGGAAAGAAAGAGATGGCCAGGACTTACCGATGAGGAGCCGGTCCACCTATTTCCCTTGCTCCTGCAGCACCGCCTCCTTGGCCAATCAATCCTGGAGCCAGAGGTCATGCTCGTACAGGGCAGTCTGTGCCTCCTCGGATGCCTTCGCCAGCGAGGCGTCCTTGGCCTCCAACTCCTGGCAGACGACCCTCTCCCACTCCACCGCGTCCTGATAGAGAGCCGCCTAACGCTTCTCCAGATCTTAGCGATGGGGCACCTCGAGTTCCTCCTTCTCTCCTCTGTTCGGCTGCCTCCTGGCAAAGCTGTTCGCACTCCGTGGTCAGAAGGTCCCACTATCCTGACGATGAAGGCTGACTATCTCGACGTGGGTAGCTGCCCGAGACAAAGAGGCCTCTGTCAGAAGGCAAGAAAGGGAAGGGATTTGGACCGCCTTCGTGGCAGCCGGACCGAATCCTTGGGGCTACATGTCACGCCCAAGATGCGCGCCTATCCGTTTAAGGCATGAGGGCCTCGCAAGGGATAGACCGACGTTCCAGAAGATTCCCCTTTTATTTCCGTTCTCGTCTTGTGTTCGTCTGGTTGTCGCATTCATCATCGCATCATTCGCATCATCTGCATTGCATCATCTCCTATTTTCGAAAACGTGCATCCGTTCGTAGTTGCCGGTTCTCTCCGTTTTGCCGTTGCCTGTTTCGAGCCAACTACACACGCACGCGCCCGCGGCACCATTTAAATAAAACAATTTTTAAGCGCGCGCAAAAATATTCTCGGAACGAGTTGAAACTTGTCGGGCGGTCTTGTTATAGTCTAGGTAGGCCGCCGGTCGATTTTCGTCGCGTGCTGAGTCCGTTAGATGCCCCGTCGGTCGTCCGTAGCAGTGTGGTCATCGGTTATCGTCGGATGTATTTTGGTGTTTTAAACTCAGTTCCACGGGTCACCGCTTCCCTCTCATCCCCTCCTAGCCCGTCTACACAGCCACGTAATCCCCTCTCCGCTTCCGGACGTCGGATCGTCACCCGACAGTCAGAAAACGGACAGTGCCGGCTAACCCTAGCGTAAACCTATATATAGCCCCTAGACCCACCTCGTTTCACGTGAAAACCGTAGCCATCCCCACCTTCTCCCTCCTCCAGCCTCCAAGCCCGCCTGAGCCCATCTGGGCCCGTTCGTGCCCATCCGGGCCCGAATCGCCGTCCCGGAGCCCAATCGGAGCTCTCCCGAGCTCCCATGGTGGCCAGCCCGCAGCTTTGCCGGTCGCCGGACCAGCCCTGGCCGCGCCGTCCTCTCCCACTCCTTCCTTCTCCTTCTCCTTCCCTCACCTCCGGCTCCCTCTCCTCGTGCAGGTTGCCATGGAGGAGCTCGCCGCCCCGGCCTCCCAAGCTCCGCCACAGGGCCCTCTCCGGCTAGATCCAGCAAGGAGGCCGCCGGATCCGTCCTTCACGGCCCTGTTCCGGCCATCCCTGGCCCCCTTGCGCCCTCGCCGCCCAGCCGCAGCCCTCCGTCACCGGCCGCCGCCATGGCCTCCGCTCGGGCACGCACGAGCACTCGCTCCCGCTGCCCCGCGTTGACCCGCTCGCTGCTGAGTGGGCCAAGGCCCAGCTCCCCTCCTGCTGCCCAGCGCGGCCCAGCTGCCTCCTCTCCAGGCCAGATCGCCCCTGCCTCTCCTGCCGGCCCAATAGGCCTAGGGTGAGCCCAGCTGCCCCTTTTGTCTTCTTTTGTTTTTGCCTTTTATTTATATTTGCGTGTTTTAAACGTCATATATTAAATAACCGTGCATCGTAATAAAATACTCTCAACATGAAAAATGCTTAGATTAATATGTAGATTACTAAATGTCATTTGCACCCATGCATAAAATTGTTTAACATGGCATTTTGCATTTTTGCATATTTAATAAACGTGCATCGGAATTAATTAAATCCCATATAAAAATGTCCATCTCGTTTGCACCGCATTTTCATGCATGATAAAATTGTTGGCATGATGATTGCATATAATTTGCATTGATGGATTGCTTTACCGTGAATAGGCCTATTCTCGCATATTTAATTGTGACTAATTTTCCACATGAACATATGCATATTATATATGTTTCTGAGGTAGAAAAATCCATTGGTTTTATCGGTGCATTTAGTTTTTCCACTTGATCATGTTTGTGTGCATGTCATTTGTGCCGTGATGCCCTTTTGTCTTTTTCGTAGGAATTAATCCGGGCATGATATGCATTAATTTTCAACATGAAAGTTGCTCTTTGATATGTGTCCTTGCCCAGGGACATTTTGCTTGTCATGGAAATGCTTGTTTAGGTGTTGTTTCGTTGTTGTCAACTTGCTATAAAAACCTGCTATTTTGAGGGTCCAAAAATATTTCTAATTCTGGAATCTGTTATATTTTGTTGCTGCCTTGTCATGTGATTTGCTAGTGTTCTAGAACTCTTTTGTGGTAGGTGCAATGGAGTTATTTGTTGTTGATATTGTCCTCTAGCATTCTGTTAAGTTTCATGCCATAATATGATTTTTGGCTTATAGTTTCACTGCTGTCAATATGCCTCCGTGATAAAAACTGCATTTTCAAAAACTGCTATTTTCACTAAGTCTGAAACTGTTATTGAGTAGCCCTCTTGTGAGCTTACTACCAAGTGATCCATGCATGTTTTGAATATGATTTGTGAAGATGGAACGAAGTGGATGTTGTATGCTATTGACCCATGCTTAGTTTGTGCATTTTAGATTATGGTAACTTGTGGTCTTCATGTGTTCAAAATGCCATGTTGCTGTTTTTGGCAGATTTCATCAAAAACTTGCTTTGATGATTGTGGTTGAACCGTAGCTCCATTTTGGACATTCCATATATGAAACTTGCTTAGAATCGCATGTAGTATCATAATAACTTGTTGCATTCATGATTTGAGATGGTTTTGGTGGTTTTCCAATGCATTTGCATTCATGCCATGTGCATCTTGTGTTGCTCATATCTTTTGAACCGTAGCTCCGTTTGAGATGTTCTATATACGTACATCGACTAGAACGACGTGTAAAATAACATGGTAAGCTTTATTCTGTGGTTTAACTATTATAAAATGTGTTTAGTTCAGATCTGGACCAATTTCTAAATTAACATATGAGGTCATTTCGGAAATGCTATAAGTTGTTTCTGGCCTCATTTAACATGCCTAGAAGGATAGTTTACTTATGCTTCACCTCTTGCCATGTTTAACAACATTTAATATTGTCGTGTACCTAACGGGAGTGAACTAAATAATTCGAGTGTGGAGTTTTGTCAATATGCAACTCGTTGCATATTGAGCTTCACTTAATGTGTAGAATTTGATTGTTGTGAATTGTTAGGCCTTGCATATTAAACTGGACGTGCATCATATTTGTTTGTGCATCGTGTCTTGCATTTGTTGTGGTGTATTTTGTGTTGATTGTTGTTTCGGATTGCTTCTTCTCGATAGAGTTCCGGAAGCGTTCAGAGTGTGAGGATTCGTTCGACTACGTTGGTTCGTGTTCTTCATGGTCTCGTTCTTCTTCCGAGCGGGATCTCAGGCAAGATGACTCATTTCCTTGGATACCATTACTATCATTGCCATGCTAGTTGTCTCGTCTTTATATCGCTATGTCGCGCTACCTACCACTTGTTTGATAAGCGTCCCAATATTGCCATGATAAGCCTCTAACCCCTCCACATCCCAGCAAACCTTTGTTTGGCTATGTTACCGCTTGCTCATCCCTTCTTATAGCGTTTCTAGTTGCAGGTGTAGTTGCTTCCATGTGTCAACATGGACTTTCCTTGTTATATCACAATGTTGCTGCTATTTAATTTAATGCACATATACACTTGGTAAAGGGTGGAAGGCTTGGCCTTTTGCTCGGTGTTTTGTTCCACTCTTGCCGCCCCTAGTTACTTGTGCACCGGTGTTATGTTCCATAAATGAGCGCTCCTAACATGCTCGGGGTTGTTATGGGGACCCCCTTGATTTTTGGGTGAGAATAAAACTTGTCTGACAAGGCCCAACATCAGTACTACATTTGCCTAATAATTAATGAACTTGCATAGGGGATTTTCCGGACCCCGTGGATAATTAATCAACAACCCGGGCCAGTGCTCCTCATGAATGTTGGTCCAAACTAGAGCACCGTGCAGGCTACCTGGGGCAACTCGGGACGTCATTTACCGTATGCTTCGCTTATCTGGTCGGGTCCTGAGAACGAGATACGCGGCTCCTATCGGGTTCGTCGACATACCGGGCGGCCTTGCTGGATTTGTTTTACCTTTCTTGAACGTCTTGAGTGAGGAATTCCGATTATTCTTCGGGTTATCTTGAGGTGTTGGGTTTCCTTTGGAATTGCCTAGGAAGATCACGAGATTCGTGGTTGAGGTTATTCCCGCTGCGTGTGGTTAATTTGAGATGGATAAGTTGGAGCACCCCTGCAGGGTTAAATCCTTTCAAGAAGCCGTGCCTGCGGTTATGTGGCAAACTTGGATATTTTGTTTAACACCCGGTCATAACAAACTTGAAGTAAACTCTAATAAAATACACCAACTGTGTGCATAACCGTGACTGTCTCTTCTCATGAGTACTTATCCGAAAGAGAACACAGTGGGGTTATGTTTGACGTAAGTAGGTGTTCATGATCTGTTAGTGATCATTACTAGTTCACGTCCGTTATGCGTAGACCACCACACTTTACTTTCTGTACTCGTATGTTAGCCACTCAAATAAATGCTTAGTCGCTTGCCGCAGCCTCACCACTTAACCATACGTCACCTGTTAAGCTTTAATAGTCTTGATACCCTTGGAAATGAGATTGTTGAGTCCCTGTGGCTCACAAATTACTACAACACCAGTTGTAGGTACAGGTAATGTGATGATTAGACGTGAGCGTGTTGCCTGATTTGATTTGGAGTTCTTCTTCTTCTTTTTCATCAATCTTGGACGGGTTCCAGGCGACAGCCTGGGATAGCAAGGGTGGATGTCATTTTATCGATTGATTTCGTCCGTAGTCGGACCCTGCTCTTATGTATGATGTTTGAGATGTTATTGCATTGATGTCACTCTAATGTAGCTTGTGGCGAGTGTAAGCCAATTCCATATACTCATCTCTTCTGTACATGTACTTGTAATGATATCCATTCTTGCGAATGCATCGAGATGTGCTTCTATCCCCTTCGAGGCCCTCATACCGAAATAAGGATAGGACCGCATCTTGGGCGTGACAAGTTGGTATCAGAGCCTGTACCGACCTAGGAGCCCGCTTGATTGATCGAACTTGGCCGAGTCGAGTTTAGTGAAAAATTGTTTTGAGCCTAGTTATATCGGAGAGTAGGTTTCTTTTTACTCCTCTTCTATGCTCTGGTGAGGTATTCGACTTAGGAATTTTGATTCTACTCCTCTTCTCGCTCAAAAAAAAATTTTAGGATCACGCGGGTATTTTGGAAACTATATGATGCCGATGTGATGTAGTTCTGTCTTGGTGCCTCCTGTCTGACTTGATTTCTTCCGGGAAGTTGAGCTCCGAGGGATTCTTGACACATCGTTATGCTTTAGTTTTCTTAGTATCTCAGGATGGAGAATGTTCGGAATTGCTTCAATACTTATCGTGGTGAGATAAGGTCGGAGTCACCGAGTACTGGGGAGGCATCCGGGGTACCACCATGGTTTAGTATCGTTGTGAGTTCGAGGATTCGAGTTTAGACGAGTTTGCAAATTTCTTGAATTATGGTGTGGAAGGTTGCGGATGCAGTTGCAGCTAATTGCCTAGGGCAGGTTCCTGATTCGGCAACCCGAATAGCATAAACAAGAAAGTTTCCGAAAGTTCTTAGGTGGGAATTCAAGTAGTTACCTAGAATTATCTTTCCAACAAGTGCATAGTGGGTATGTATTTGTTCTCGCTTGTTTCGTAAGACTCATCCTTTGTTTTGTTTTGAATATGGTAATTCAAGTTGCTTCGATGTCAAGTGGTGATTCTTATCTTGCTAGTAGTGTTCTCATATTTCTGTGGGAATGCTAATTCTTTTGCCCAATCAAGTTGTCATATCAATTCTTTTCCTACGAGTGTGCTTCTCTTCAATATAATTCTATCCTCTTCAATATTGCAAAATCAATCCTCCTATTCTTCCCAGAGTTGTCTCATCTGTTCCAAGTTTTCTTTGTTTTTCCCACCCTCCCGCCCTTTTTCTTCAATGATTAATTATCATCCAAGTGTCTTTCTATTCATGTAATGCTTCCGCTATCTTTCTTCTATCTTGTATCCGGTGATTTCTTGTGGATATTCTCAGGAGTTTCAATTTCAAAATCTATCCTCATATTCCTTGTTCTTGTTATTATTCTTCTCCGGTGATGCTTTATGAAGATGCTTAGTGCTCAAGTTATCATTTATTAGTATTCATCGTTGTTTTCTTTTCCGGTGGATTCAATTCTAGTTCTGGGTGTTCATCATATCATTATCATTCTCTATTTGCTCTCCCATGTTGGAAATTCTTTGTCAAGCCTCTCTTGCTTATTCTTATCTCTATTCTATCCGGAGTGTTGAAGATATCTCAGAAGACATTCATTGTCATTCTTATCCTCTTAAATTATTTCAAGGGTCTCATATCATTAAGTTCTTAATTTGTACCGGTGTCGTATCTCTTTTAATCAATTGTTTCAATGATGGTTTCTTTTGAGTGGGCCCATAACCCACAAGTCTTTTCCCAGGATCCTACCTGACTCTTCTAATCTTTCCGAAGATATTCTCAAGTTCTTTAAAATATGACGTAAGAATGAATGTCATCAGTCATATGCCTTCTTGAAGATTACTTCTAAATCATTTTCATTGTTGGCTCAATCTTTTGTTTATTCATTGTTCTGGAGTGTCTCAGTAATTCATCGTGTTGTTGCTCATCATCATTCCTAGCTTGAAGTACGAAGGAGAGTTTCTCTTGAATCTTTATGTGTTCTTTTCAAGAGTGTGGTCTCAGCTTCATGCTTTCCTCTCAAATTGTTTTGATCATGATTCATTTCTCCCATATCTATCCGGTGCATTCTGAATTGTTTTCATTTCTTGATCCTCCCGAGGGCCATCATTTTAGAAGATTTCTTCGTTCTCAGCTTTCAGCTTTCGTTCTCAAATTCATCTCAATTGTTGTTACTTCGTTCGTATCTCAGTTATTCCGATGCCTTGTTCAGTTCCTATTAAGCAGATCTTGTTCTCTTCATTCTCAAGTGTCCTCTTTAGTCTCTAATTCTTTCTGGTGCCTTGTTCAGTTTTCTGTTACGTGGAGCATGCTCTCTTTGTTCTCATGTCATATCATTCATTTGCTTTCCCTCTTTCGTCTTGAATTCTATCCGGTGTTCTCATGCAAGACTTCTTCAAGATTGTGCTCTATATCTCTCTTCATTCTTTTTCAAGAAGAATTAGTGATGTGTGAAATCCGTTGTTTGTCATCAATTTAACTTGATGAAGGATAGCCACATCATAACTCTTATTCTTGTTGCATCAAGTGATTTCAATCCTTCTTCCGGAGTTGTTCATTGTAACATCCCAAAATTTCATTTTGGAATGTTATGATATATAGCTTTGCATCATCATTTTGTTGGAATGTAATGAATTTTTTGAAGTGTTTTTTTTGAAATTCTAAAAGGCCATTTCTATTTTCCATGTATCTGTTTCATCTATTTGAAAACCTCTGGAAATGTTCACACCAGGGGCATCTTTGTGAAATATTTGAGCAATTAAACCAGGGGGTTATTTGAAAATTTATCTCAAAATGATTTAAAATCAATTAGGCATTTTCTGAAAATAAATTTTAAAAAAATATATTCAATATGACAGAGGAAAAATGTTCATTAAATAGCATTAATTCTCCTCATCACTTTGATATATATAATTCCTAAGTTTGGAATTGTTTTGAATGCATTAAAAGAGTTTTTGCTGCGCTAAAAATAGAAAAGGAAAGTTTTTAAAACGAACCGGGCCGACCCACCGTCTTTAATTCCCGAAACCACTCCGGGTCGGCCACCGACGCGCTAACCACGCCCCCACCCTCACTGATGCGCGGGACCCACCGTCCGACCGCGGTGTCAGCGCGGTCATCCCCTTCCCCACGCCCGACCGCCGTCGCCGGAGATCCCTCTCCGTGGATCTCGCCTCGCGTACCCTCCCCGACCACACACCGCCCCTATATAAAAGCCCCGACCCTCCGCTATTCGTTCCACACCCAAAACCCACTTTTCCCTTGCCGGAGTGCTGCCCCAGCCCTCGCCGGAGTTCGGCATCCCAACCGAATGTCCCCGAGCTCGTGCCCTTCGCCACACTCATCCGCAGCCCCCTCTAACGCCACCAATCGATGCCAGAGACTTGCCGCCGCCGTTTGAAGCCTTTGGATGCCGCCCCCGACCATCGCACCGTTGTCCCCGAGCATCTCTGACCACCGACCGCCGTTGACCTCACCGGAGACCCCGACCCCCTCTCTGTAATCCTCCACCTCCACCCGTAGCCGTCGGATCCGTAGTCAACGCGCGAGATTAGATCTGTTTAATAATCGAATCGGTACGCTTTAGTCGTCGGTCGTCCGTTCGTTAGCTCTCATGCGCACGCCCTCGCAGCCAATCACAACCGACACGTAGACCATGTCCGATAGATAGGAAGTTTTTCTTTTTCTTTTCTGTTTTGGAAAAGAGAATGTATTCTGTTTTTTTTATCATATCTTTTAAAATATTTGGTATTTTTATTTGATTCTTTTTGCATTAGTTCACAAATTTGATGTAGTTTATGTCTGTATTGCTTAGATTTCAAATTTGACCTTTAAATTTTGAATCTAATCAAATTTGTTTAAATTACTAAAATCTGTATAACTAGAGTTTGAAAATATATTTTTGTGTGAATCTTTTTGCCACTGTTTTGTATTAGTTAAACATATCATTCTACATAGCTTGAGAATTTTAGAATGAATTTGGTTACTGATTTTAACAAAAACAGAATCTGTTTAGTTCTTAATTTGAACCTGAACTAGTTTATTCTTTGTTTTTAGATTTCATTAGGTACTGTTGATTCAAAATTAGGTGTATTTTTTCTGTAAATAAAACATGTTTTTCAAATTGTTTTGTGCTCTAGTTTGAATAGGTTCATCTTGTTTTCACCATGCATATTGTTTACAAAAAGTTTTGTAGTACTTCTTTGAGCACAATACTTTTATAATGAAATACTTCTGTTTTGAAATAAAATTTTATATTTACTTTTCTGTTATCTAAAATGTCTAGTTGTTCAACACCAATTTTTTTGACTTGTATGTTTTTGTAGGGATTTTGACACCAAAATTTTTATAATCTTATACTTTAAGTGATTCTTCTTTTGATTGTGCTTTTGTTTGTTGAAGCATTTGTTTACCTTGCTGTTCAATGAATTGTATTGTGATTATGCTTATGGTGTGCTCTTGTTTGATTCGTTAGATCATTCGGAGTGCGAAGCTTGTTATCTAGAGTCACTTGATTTCGAGGATCGTCAACAAGGCAAGTCACTTTGACCATGTATACCTATGTTTTATCGCATTAGTTCTTCCATATCCCCAATTGCATGCAAAGTAGGTAATTTGGAAACTTGGTTAATTGTTGTAGTATCATGTGGTAGGTACCCCTCAACCCTTTGACACATTGGCCCCGGGAAACGTTGATTTACATTTTGCTATGCTATTAGTAGACGGGGTTGTTTGTGTGATTCATGAGAGTTGTGAGTTAATAATTTCAAGACCTACATGATGATCAAGTCTTCAAGACTCCGAGTTTTCAACATACCTCTGGGTGGATGATGGTTGAACGGCGCCCTGGAGAAACCAGTGGTTAGCCTAGATGATGCTGGAGAAGTGCCAGTATTCATGCGGAAAGGTCCACCCAGACACAAAGAGATGGATGGATGCTTCAAGACCCAAGGCTTACCTGCACAGCCAGAAGCCATTATGGGCTCTGGCTTGGTTGGATATCATGGTGACCCTGGACAGTCGGTGCTACGAGATGTAGAAGAACGGTAGGAAAGGATGGGCACTGACAGAGTCTCGGGGAAATCCTTTAGAAGACCATGTTTTTGTCATCCGTTTCTCAAACACCATGAAGTGCGAGAAATCCAACGGAGGTGATCAAATCTTGTGGGGAACGTGTGCAAAACACTGTAGAGTAACCAAACCTAATCGATTAGTCGTGTCCACGGTCATGGACAGTTTGAGCCAAAGGAACTGAAACTATCTGGAACTCTCAACACAATAAATTACATTGATGTGGATTTTTTTTAAATGTCAACTTGGGTATGAGAATTCGTTTGTGGAACCATCTCATTAATCAACCAACATTGTAGTAATTATGCTTTTGCCCTCTCTTGTTGTAGGAAAAATTTGTCTTTATGCAAAAATTTACTACCCCACCTGCCATATTTGCATATAGACTAGATGATTACTTTACCCCCTCTCTTGTGACTTTGCCGGCATATTCAATATGCTGACCTATATGGCTGCAACGTATCATGTTGCAGAGTACTTTTCCGACCAGGAGTGAGGACACGCTCTACGCTTAGTGAGATGCCCTTGGAGTCAGATGGACTCAACTACCTATGGAGCTTCCGCAAGTTTTTGGTTTAGTTTATCTCGTGAGTTGGCCTTCAGCCACTTTATTGTGATCCTTATTGTAATAAAGGACTCGATATGAGATTTTGATTAATTAATGCTGTGTGATTTCACTTTGATATATACATTGATGTACCGTGTGTGTACCAGCATGATCTTGGAATGGTAGAGAAACACCGGAGATTCGACCTTTCAGGTCGGGTCGCTACAGAAGTGGTATCAGAGCACACGCTGACCATAGGACGTAACCTCTATGATTGGAAAAGCCTTAGGATTTATTTCTCTTTTGTCTTTAAAATTCTTATACTCTCATCTACTCGTTTCTGACTTCCCCCCGATTTATTTCAAAATTTATAGATGGCCACATTCATCCCAGTTTTGATCACGGAGTTTTGTCAGCTTGACGCAACGATGCCCTTTGGCAAGGAGCTGATGAGGATCGTCAGGGATGTAAGGATTGCTTTGTCGAGCATAACCAGGACTCCTATCATGTCTTTTACACAAGACAGACGCTACAGGATTGAGGTGCACATCCCCGGGAAGACCTTTGGAATTCGTAAGGAACCCATCAACTTCAAGTTTGTGGCACCCAGCTGGATACTTGGGAGACACATGGCCATTCATCATGCCCTTGGACGTATTCAGGAGGAATACAGAGGTGGAACCATTTCACCAGGACTCAGCATGGTTTGTCGCAGGGATGCCAATGCAAATATCATAACCAGTCCCACTGAAGACACCACCATTTCCTATATCCAGACTTTGGAGACGCACATTAGGACCTTGGAGCTTCGGGTACGTGCTAACACGAAGACGATCAAGAGGCTGATGAACATGAGATTGACCTCGAAGCTGACTTATGAGAAGCCAAGTACGAGCATGAGTATGAGGTGAAGGTTTTCTTAGAGAGGATCGATAAGCGGAACACTCGCATCGCAACTCTAGAGGAACAGATGGACATGGGTGAAAATCTTCATCCAAAAGGAGACATGGCTCCTTTGATCAGCAATGATGATGACCATGAGGAGAGCACCACCGGAGGAGGCCACTTTACCATGTACTTTTGAGGAGAACTTTAGTTATGCCCCCATGTATCTTCATTTTCGTCATTAAAACGTAGGTCGATGTTTAGTTTGATTTTGGTGATTTGTATCTCAATGTTTGAAATTTGAGTTGAACAAATGAATGAGTGTTTGGTGTGATATGTTTGGTGCATTGCATATGGGTAGTGAATTTCCCTTTTAAGTCATTGTTCTATTCTAATTCTCACCCCTTTGAAAACAGCAAGATGCCTCCGCGACGTGAGCCCGACTTCACTTTCCTGCCTGAGCTCACACAACTTCTCCAGCAGCAGAATGCCCTGATGCAGCTGTTGATTCAGAATCAGACCAACAACCACAACAAGCACCCTCCACCTCAAGGAGACAACCTCACCTGTTTTCTGAGACTGAATCCCCCAACTTTCTCCAGCAGCACTGAGCCCATTGTGGCAGATGATTGGCTCCGCAAGATGGAGAGGGAACTCACCACCACAGGATGCACTTAGGCTGAAAAAGTGCGCTTTGCCGCCCATCAATTGGAGGGACCAGGAGCTTCATGGTGGGAGAATTACACCACCACGTACCCCATTACTAGTGTGACTTGGGAGTAGTTCAAGCCAGCTTTCCGCACCGCACATGTCTCTGCTGGAGCCATGAGTCTGAAGAAGCATGAGTTTCGCAACTTACGCCAAGGGAACTGTTCCGTGGCCTAGTACATGGATGACTTCAGCACGTTGGCTCGTTATGCACCAGGAGATGTGGCCGATGATGCAGCCAAGCAGGAGAAGTTCTTGGAAGGACTCAAGGATGAGTTGAGCATGCAGCTGATGGTGGCTACCTTCAGCAACTACCAGGAGCTAGTAGACAAGGCCCTCATCTTAGAGGGGAAGCAGCAGCAAATCGAGAACCGCAAGAGGAAGTATGCACAGGGGAAGTCTACCTCTCGAGCTCATCAGAAGCCCCGCTACTCCCCGTACTCAGGAATTACCATATTAGGGACCGGTAAGTATAGAGGACACACTCATCCCGTGCACAACCATGGAGGCCATAACCATGGAGGAAATGGGAATAATCGTCCCAACAATGGCAACTTCAAGAATGGTAATGGCAGTGGAAATGGCAACCAACACCGTCCGCTCCAGCTCAGAAGGATCTGAACCATATAACTTGTTTCAAGTGTCAGAAGACAGGGCACTATGCCACTGAATGCCCTCAGAACAAGCAAGGAAATGGAAACGACAACAACAACGGCAACTCCGCAGCTAAGAAGCCAAATCCTTTCCCTCGTGCTCAGGTGAACCACCTTGATGTGGAAGAAGTCTATGATCAGCCTGAGACTGTGGTTGTTAAATTTTTATTGCATTCACGTCTAGTTATGGTACTTTTTGATTCAGGTGCAACTCATTCATTCATATCAAGGGTAGTTGTGGAAAAGTATGGTTTACCCACCAGAACCCTTAGTTAGCCCATTAAGTTCAATTCCATAGGAGGTATGACGATGGCATGGATAGGATGCCATGCCCTGAAACTCCACATAGGAAACCATGTTTTTCCTACCAACCTCATCGTCTTAGAATCCCAGGGATTGGATGTAATCCTAGGCATGGATTGGATGACAAAGTACGAAGGAAACCATGATTTCCCCAGCAAGTCTATTTCACTCACCACTCCGTAGAACAAGAGGATTAAGTATGTATCCCGCCGCACATAGATGAGTGCCCGGTTAAATTCCCTCACAGGAGTTGTTCAGGAGGAAGTGCCAGTTGTACAAGACTTTCCAGATGTATTCCCGGAGGAATTACCAGGCATGCCACCAGATAGGGAGATTGAGTTTCTGATAGAGCTACTACCAGGGATAGCCCCAATTTCCAAGAGACCCTATCGGATGCCCGCAAATGATTTAGTAGAAATCAAGAAGCAGATTAAGGAGCTATAGGAGAAGGGATATATTCGCCCAAGTTCATCACCTTGGGGAGCCCCAGTTCTTTTGGTGGAGAAGAAAGACAAAACCTTGAGGATGGTGGTCGATTATCGTGCATTGAACGAGGTGACTATCAAGAATAAGTACCCTTTGCCGATGATTAATGACCTGTTTGACCAGCTAGTAGGCGCCAAAGTATTCTCCAAGATCGATCTTCGATCAGGGTATCACCAACTGAAGATTCGTGAATAGGATATACCCAAAACAGCTTTCACCACCAGGTATGGCTTATATGAGTATACAGTCATGTCCTTTGGTTTGACTAATGCTCCTGCCTACTTCATGAATTTGATGAACAAAGTGTTTATGGAATATTTGGACAAGTTTGTCGTGGTGTTCATCGATGACATTTTGATATTCTCCAAGAGCGAGGAAGAACACAAGGAACACTTTCGTTTAGTTCAGAGAAGCTTAGAGAGCATCAGTTATATGCCAAGTTCAGTAAATGTGAATTTTGGCTGACGGAAGTCGGATTCCTTGGACACATTATTTCTGGAGAAGGAATAGCAGTAGACCCTGCTAAGGTTGAAGAAGTCACTGAGTGGAAGTCACCCACCTCTGTTAAGGAGATCCATAGTTTTCTCGGACTTGCCGGATATTACCGGAGATTCATTGAGAATTTGTCAAAGATTGCCAAACCCATGACAGAGATGTTGAAGAAAGAGTCTAAGTATATCTGGACTGAGGAATGTTAGGCCAGTTTCCAGGAGTTGAAGAAACGTTTGGTCACAGCCCCAGTGTTGATACTGCCAAACATTCGGAAAGACTTCCAGGTTTATTGTGACGCATCACGTCAAGGACTTGGAGGAGTACTCATGCAGGAGGGAAAAGTTGTAGCATATGCATCCAGACAGCTACGACCCCATGAGTTGAATTATGCCACCCATGATCTAGAGCTAGCAGCCATAGTGCACGCACTCAAGACTTGCAGACATTTCCTTATCAGAAATAGTTGTGATTTGTACACTGATCATAAGAGCCTGAAGTATATCTTTACGCAGAAGGAGTTGAACCTCAGACAGAGGAGATGGTTGGAGTTAATCAAGGACTATGACATGAGATTACATTACCATCCAGGAAAGGCAAATGTTGTGGCAGATGCTTTGAGTCGGAAGAGTTTTGTGAACACACTCATAGTCGGAGGATTACCCTAGGAGTTAACCAATGATCTCAGAGAGCTTTGGTTAGAGATAGTTCCACAAGGATATGTTGCCACACTAGAGATTCAGTCCACCTTGACCGAAAGAATTCGAGAAGCCCAGAAATCGGATAAGGAGATAGCCGAGATAAAGCAGAGAATGAAGGAAGCAAAGGCTAAAGACTTACGTGAAGATGAACAGGGTACTCTATGGTTTGAGAACCGAATCTATGTGCCCAATGACCTAGAGCTCAGGAAGTTGATACTTCAAGAAGCCCACGATTCACCATACTCGATACACCCAGGCAACACCAAGATGTACTTGGATTTGAAGGAAAGTTACTGGTGGACAGGTATGAAGGAAGATATTGCCGAACATGTTGCGGTATGTGATGTTTGTCAGTGAGTAAAGGCGGAACATCAGAAACCAGTAGGGTTACTCCAACCTTTGCTGATACCCGAGTGGAAATGGGATAAGCTTGGTATGGACTTCATCAAAGGACTACCTAGGACCCGTTCAGGATATGATTCCATCTGGGTAGCGGTCGATCGTTTGACCAAGGTGGCTCATTTCATTCCAGTGAAGACCACCTATACCAGTGCTAAGTTAGCCAAGATATATATGACCAGGATCGTATGTCTGCATGGAGTTCTAAGGATTATCGTGTCAGATAGAGGAACACAATTTACCTCAAAGTTTTGGCATCAACTACATGATACTTTGGGTACAAGGCTGGAGTTCAGTACATCTTTTCATCCGCAGACCGATGGACAGACTGAGAGAGTCAACCAGATTTTGGAGGACATGTTGAGAGCCTGTGCGCTAGACTATGGGTCCAATTGGGACGACAACTTACCTTACGCAGAGTTCTCGTACAACAACAGTTATCAGACCAGTCTGAAGATGGACCCTTTTGAAGCTTTTACGGAAGGAGGTGTAGAACACCATTGATGTGGGATGGTGTTGGAGACCAAAAACTTTTTGGTCCCGATCTTATCAGAGATTCTGAAGAGAAGGTCAAACTGATTCGAGACCGACTCAAGATAGCTCAATCCCGGCAGAAGAGCTATGTTGATAACAAACGCAAGGAGGTGACATATGAAGTAGGGGATCGAGCATATCTTCGTGTGTCCCCACTTCGAGGAATCAAGAGGTTTGGTGTTAAAGGAAAGTTAGCACCCAGATTCATAGGCCCCTACAAAATTCTGGAACGTAGAGGCGAAGTTGCATATAAGCTGGAATTGCCGGAAGGACTGTCCGGAGTTCATGATCTTTTCCATGTTTCCCAGCTGAAGAAATGCCATGCTGAGATGGCTGATATTCCTTTGAGAGACACAGTGCCCCAAGAGGCCATACAACTTGACAGTGACCTGACCTACGAGGAGAAGCCTGTCCGAATCCTCGAGACTACCAACAGAGTTACCCGAAGCAAGACCATCAAGTTCTGTAAAGTTCTGTGGAGTCACCACACCGAGAAAGAAGCCACCTGGGAGCGCGAAGAAGATCTTCATAGAGACCACCCGCACCTATTTTCTAGCCAAGCCGAATCTCGAGGGCGAGATTCATCTTAAGGTGGGTAGGTTTGTGACATCCCAAAATATCATTTTGGTATGTTATGATATGTAGCTTTGCATCATCATTTTGTTGGAATGTAATGAATTTGTTGAAGTGTTTTTTTTTTGAAATTCTGAAAGGCCATTTCTATTTTTCCATGTATCTGTTTCATCTATTTGAAAACCTCTGGAAATGTTCAAAGAAAGAGAGGAGTAACATGACACTCCACACCAAGGGCATCTTGGTGAAATATTTGAGCAATTAAACCAGGGGGTTATTTGAAAATTTATCTCAAAAGGATTTAAAATCAATTAGGCATTTCCTGAAAATAAATTTAAAAAAAAGATAATCAATATGACAGAGAAAAACTGTTCATTAAATAGCATTAATTCTCCTGATCATTTTGATATATATAATACCAAAGTTTGGAATTGTTTTGAATGCATTAAAAGAGTTTTTACTGCGCCGGAAATAGAAAAGGAAAGTTTTTGAGACGAAACCACTCCGGGTCGGCCACCAACACGCTAACCATGCCCCCACCCTCATTGATGCGCGGGACCCACCGTCCGAGCGTGGCGTCAGCACGTTCATCCCCTTCCCCACGCTCAACCGCCGTCGCCGGAGATCCCTCTTCGTGGATCTCGCCTCTTGTACCCTCCCCGACCACCCCACCGCCCCTATATAAAGCCCCGACCATCCGCTATTCGTTCCACACCCGAAACCCACTTTTCCCTCGCCGGAGCGCTGCCCCAGCCCTCGCCGGAGTTTGGCATCCCAACCGAACGTCCCCGAGCTAGTGCCTTTCACCACACTCATCCCCATCCCCCTCCAACGCCACCAATCGACACGGGAGACTCGCCGCCGCCATTTGAAGCCTTCGGACGCCGCACCGTCGTCCCCAAGCATCTCCGACCACCAGCCACCATTAACCTCGCTGGAGACCCCGACCCCCTCTCTCTAAGCCTCCACCTCCACACGTAGCCGTCGGATCCGTAGTCAACGCGCGAGATTAGATCTGTTTAATAATCGAATCGGTACGCTTTAGTCATCGGTCGTCCGTTCGTTAGCTCTCACGCGCACGCCCTCGCGGCCTATCACAACTTGACACGTAGACCTAGTCCGATAGATAGGAAATTTTTCTTTTTCTTTTCTGTTTTTGAAAACAGAATGTATTCTGGTTTGTTTTTATCATATCTTTTAAAATATTTGGTGTTTTTATTTGAATCTTTTTGCATTAGTTCAAAAATTTGATGTAGTTTATGTCAGTATGCTTAGATTTCAAATTTGAACTTTAAATTTTGAATCTAATCAAATTTGTTTAAATTACTAAAATATGTATAACTAGAGTTTGAAATATATTTTTGAGTGATTCTTTTTGCCACTGTTTTGTATTAGTTCATTCTACATAGTTTGAGAATTTTTAGAATGAAATTGGTTACTCATTTTAACAAAAACACAATCTGTTTAGTTCTTAATAGATTTTAATTAAATTGATTTTTATTTAATTTGAACCTGAATTAGTTTAACCTTTGTTTTTAGATTTTATTAGGTACTGTTGATTCAACATTACGTGTATTTTTTTCTGTAAATAAAATATGTTTTTCAAACTGTTTTGTGCTCTAGTTCGAATAGGTTCATCTTGTTTTCACCATGTATATTGTTTTGAAAAAGTTTTGTAGTACTTCTTTTAGCACAATACTTTTATAATGACATACTTCTGTTTTCAAATAAAATTTTATATTTATTTTTCTGTTATCTAAAATGTCTAGTTCAAAACCAATTTTTTTTACTTGTATGTCTTAGTAGGATTTTGACACCAAAAATTTTATAGTCTTATACTTTAAGTGATTCTTCTTTTGATAGTGCTTTTGTTTGTTGAAGCATTTGTTTACCTTGCTGTTGAATGAATTGTATTGTGATTATGCTTATGGTGTGCTCTTGTTTGATTCGTTAGATCATTCGGAGTGCGAAGCTTGTTATCTAGAGTCACTTGATTTCGAGGATCGTCAACAAGGCAAGTCACTTTGACCATGTATACCTATGTTTTATCGCATTAGTTCTTCCATCTCCCCAATTGCATGCAAAGTAGGTAATTTTGAAACTTGGTTACTTGTTGTACTATCATGTGGTATGTACCCCTCAACCCTTTGACACATTGGCCCCGGGAAACGTTGATTTATAGTTTGCTATGCTATTAGTAGACGGGGTTGGTTGTGTGAATCATGAGAGTTGTGAGTAAATAATTTCAAGACCTACATGATGATCAAGTCTTCAAGACTCCAAGTTTTCAACATACCTCTGGGTGGATGATGGTTGAACGACACCCTGGAGAAACCAGTGGTTAGCCTAGATGATGCTGGAGAAGTGCCAGTATTCATTCGGAAAGGTCCACCCAGGCACAAAGAGATGGATGGATGCTTCAAGAAACAAGGCTTACCTGCACAGCCACAAGCCATTATGGGCTCTGGCTTGGTTGGATATCGTGGTGACCCTGGACAGGCGGTGCTACGAGATATAGAAGAACGGTAGGAAAGGATGGATACCGATAGAGTCTCGGGGAAACCCTTTAGATGACCATGTTTTGGTCATCCGTTTCTCAAGCACCATGAAATGCGAGAAATCCAACGGAGGCGATCAAATCTTGTGGGGAACGTGTGAAAAACTCTGTAGAGTACCCAAACCTAATCGATTAGCCGTGTCCACGGTCATGGACAGTTTGAGCCAAAGGAACTGAAACTATCTGGAACTCTCAACACAATAAATTGCATTGATGTGGATATTTTTTTAAATGTCAACTTGGGTATGAGAATTGGTTGGTGGAACCATCTCATTAATCAACCAACATTGTAGTAATTATGCTTTTTCCCTCTCTTCTTGTAGGAAAATTTTGGCTTTATGCAAAAACTTACTACCCCACCTGCCATATTTGCATATAGACTAGATGATTACTTTACCCCCTCTCTTGTAACTTTGCCGGCATATTCAATATGCTGTCCTATACGGCTGCAACGTATAATGTTGCAGAGTACTTTTCCGACCAAGAGTGAGGATACGCTCTATGCTCGGTGAGATGCCCTTGGAGTCAGATGGACTCAACTACCTATGGAGCTTCCGCAAGTTTTTTGTTTAGTTAATCTCATGAGTTGGCCTTCAACCACTTTATTGTAATCCTTATTGTAATAAAGGACTCGATATGAGATTTCGATTAATTAATGTTGTGTGATTTCACTTTGATATATACATTGATGTATCGTGTGTGTACCAGCATGATCTTGGGATGGTACAGAAACACCGGAGATTCGACCTTTAAGGTCGGGTCGCTACATTCATGATATCAAATCCGTTATCCCAAGTGGTCATCTTTCTTTTCCGGAGTCCCTAGTTTGCTCAAGTATCTTGTCCCGAAGCTTTATCTAATTCATACCAAGGCCTCAATCTTGTTTCTTTTTGCTTGCTTGAATTCTTTATCTCTTCCTTTCATTTCAGAGTTTTTCCGGAGGTTCTTCACGGTGGTTCATCAAGATTTCTTTCATTCTCGAAGTATTCTTCAAGATTCTTGTTGAAGGTGCTCAAGTGTTCTTTATCTTGAATTTCTAGGTTCAATTCCTTCTCCGTTGTCTTTTAAGATGGTGTTATTAAATTCTCGATTATGAGGAGTCTCGAAGGAAAGTGTCAAGAATGAGATAAGTAAACCCATCATTCCTTTCTCGGAGTTATCTTGGGTTGGATTTCACCATGATAGCAACAATCCTTTTCATGGTGTAATAAATGATTCAAGTTTTCTCCTCCTCTTCTGGGTGAAAGAAGCTTTGCATATCTTGTCACTCTCAATCAATTAATTGTTTCAGTTGTCGTAGGGTGTCAACTCATAATTCCCAGATATTTTCCATAAGTCCACAACAAGCTTGTTCTTTTCGTTGTTGGTGTTCCAACAACTCCGTTCAATCTCTTCTTCCTAAATATGCTTCTCAAATTCATTGGTGCTAGAAGTTGTCATTTTTCTTGGTTCTCTTCCTCCCAAAGATCAAGCTTCTATTCTTTTGTTCCAAAGGCCTTGTGATGTTGCTCTCTTCAATCCATCATCTTGTTTGATCAAGTTCTTGTTCTTTCTTGCTTATTCATTTAACCGGAGTTGTGAAATCTTTTCTTGATTCTTCCATCTTATGAATTTTGATTTGAATCCAGTCATAGTTTGGTGCCTCTCTTTCAATTTGTTTCCATCGTATCTAATTTCCCCCTCTTTCCTACTGAACTCCTGCCGAAATATCGTGTGAATTCTTGCTTGTTCCCCATTGTTCATCTCTTCCAACCTTCATGTTTCATTGATTTCATTCGTTTGTCAAAGAAGCAACTAAGTTTACCTTTTGCTCTTTCTCTTCCCCCTTTTTCGTTCTAGATCTCGGGTCGAGATCCTCGTGTAGTGGAGGAGAGTTGTGACAGCCCGAGACCGACGTCCCAGAAGATTTCCCTTTTATTTCCGTTCTCGTCTTGTGTTCGTCTGGTTGTCGCATTCATGATTGCATAATTCGCATCATCTGCATTGCATCATCTCCTCCTTTCGGAAACGTACATCCGTTCGTAGTTGCCGGTTCTCTCTGTTTCGCCGTTGCCCATTTCGAGCCAACTACACACGCACGCGCCCGCGGCACCATTTAAATAAAACCGTTTTTAAGTGCGCGCAAAAATATTCTCGGAACGAGTTGAAACTTGTCGTGCGGTCTTGTTATAGTCTAGGTAGACCGCCCGTCGATTTTCGTCGCGTTCTGAGTCTGTTAGATGCCCCATCGGTCATTCTTAGCAGTGTGGTCATTGATTATCGTCGGATGTATTTTGGTGTTTTAAACTCAGGGCCACGGGTCACCACTTCCCTCTCATCCCCTCCTACCCCCTCTACACAGCTACGTAACCCCCTCTCCATTTTCGGACGTCGGATCGTCACACTTGTCACGCCCAAGATGCGGTCCTATCCTTATTTCGGCACGAGGGCCTCGAAGGGGATATAAGCGCATCTTTATGCATTCGCAAGAATGGATATCATTACAAGTACATGTACAGAAGAGATGAGTATATGGAATTGGCTTACACTGACCACAAGCTACATCAGAGTCACATCAATGCAATAACATCTCAAACATTATACATAAGAGCAGGGTCCGACTACGGAGATTGATGACATCCACCCTTGCTATCCCAGGCTGCCGCCTGGAACCCGTCGAAGATTGATGAAGAAGAAGAAGAAGAACTCCAAATCAAATAAGGCAATGCGCTCACGTCTAATCATCACATTACCTGTACCTGCAACTGGTGTTGTAGTAATCTGTGAGCTATAGGGACTCAGCAATCTCATTTCCAAGGGTATCAAGACTATTAAAGCTTAACAGGTGAGGTATGGTTAAGTGGTGAGGCTGCGGCAAGCGACTAAGCATTTATTTGAGTGGCTAACTTACGAGTACAACAAGTAAAGTGTGGTGGTCTACGCATAACGGACGTGAACTAGTAATGATCACTAACTGATCCTGAACACCTACTTACATCAAACATAACCCCAGCGTGTTCTCTTTCGGATAAGAACTCACGAGAAGAGACAGTCACGGTTACGCACACAGTTGGTGTATTTTATTAGAGTTTACTTCAAGTTTGCTATGACCGGGTGTTAAACAAAATATCCAAGTTTGCCACATAACCGCGGGCATGGCTTCTCGAAAGGATTTAACCCTTTAGGGGTGCTCCAACTTATCCATCACAAATTAACCACACGCAGCGGGAATAACCTCAACCACGAATCTCGTGATCTTCCTAGGCAATTCCAAAGGAAATCCAACACCTCGAGATAACCCGAAGAATAATCGGAATTCCTCACTCAAGACGTTCAAGAAAGGTAAAACAAATCCAGCAAGGCTGCCCGACGTGTTGACGAACCCGATAGGAGCCGCGTATCTCGTTCTTAGGACACGACCAGATAAGTAAAGCGTACGGTAACTCACGTCTCGAGTTGCCCCAGGTAGCCCGCATGGTGCTCTAGTTTCGCCAACACTCATGAGGAGCACTGGCCCGAGTTGTTGATTAATTATCCACGGGGTCCGGAAAATCCCCTATGCAAGTTCATTAATTATTAGGCAAATGTAGTACCAATGTTGGGCCTTGCCAGACAAGTTTTATTCTCACCCGAAAATCAAGGGGGTCCCCATAACAACCCCGAGCATGTTAGGAGCGGTCATCTATGGAACATAACAGCGGTGCACAAGTAACTAGGGGCGGCAAGAGTTTAACAAAATACCGAGCAAAAGGCCAAGACTTCCACCCTTTACCAAGTGTATATGTGCATTAAATTAAATAGCAACAATATTGTGATATAACAAGGAAAGTCCATGTTGACACATGGAAGCAACTGCACCTGCAACTAGAAACGCTATAAGAAGGGCTGAGCAAGCGGTAACATAGCCAAACAAAGGTTTGCTGGGATGTGGAGGGGTTAGAGGCTTATCATGGCAATGTTGGGAGGCTTATCAAACAAGTGGTAGGTAGCGTGACATAGCAATATAAAGATGAGACAACTAGCATGGCAACGATAGTAATGGTATCCAAGGAAATGAGTCATCTTGCCTGCGATCCCGCTCGGAAGAAGATCGAATCCATGAAGAAGACGAACCAACGTAGTCGAACGAATCCTCACACTCCGAACGCTTTCGGAACTCTATCGAGAAGAAGCAATCCGAAACAACAATCAACACAAGATACACCACAACATATGCAAGACACGATGCACAAACAAATATGATGCAAGTCCGGTTTAATATGCAAGGCATGACAATTCATAACAATCAAATTCTACACAGTAAGTGAAGCTCAATATGAAACGAGTTGCATATTGACGAAACTCCACACTCAAATTATTTAGTTCACTCCCGTTAGGTACACAACAAAATTAAAAGTTTTTAAACATGTCAAGAGGTGAAGCATAAGTAAACTATCTATCTAGGCATGTTACATGAGGCCGGAAACAACTTATAGCATTTCCGAAATGACCTCATATGTTAATTTAGAAATTGGCCCAGATATGAACTAAACACATTTTATATTTGTTAAACATCAGAATAAAGTATACCATGTTATTCTACACGTCATTCTAGTCGATTTACATATATAGAACATCTCAAACGGAGCTACGGTCTAAAAGATATGAGCAACACAAGATGCACATGCCATGAATGCAAATGCATGGGAAAAACCACCAGAAACATGTCAAATCATTAAGGCAACAAGTTATTATGAAACTACATGAGATTCTAAGCAAGTTTCATAGATGGAATTCCCAAAACGGAGCTACGGTTCAACCACAATCAACGAAACAAGTTTTAGTTGAAATCTGCCAAAAACAGCAAGATAGCATTTAGAACATATGAAAACAACAAGTTACAATATTCTAAAATGCACAAACTAAGCATGGGGCAGTAGCTTACAATATCCACTTCATTTCATCTTCAGAAATCATATTCAAAACATGCATGGATCACTTGGTCGTAAGCTCACAAGAGGGCTACTCAATAACAGTTTCAGACTTGGTGAAAATAGCAGTTTTTATCATCGAGGCATATTGACAGCAATGAAACTATAAGACACAAATCATATTATGGCATGAAACTTAACAACATGCTGGAGGACAATATCAACAACAAATAACTCCATCGCACCTACCACAAAAGAGTTCTAGAACACTAGCAATATTGTTGGACCTTAATATTTTTGGACCTTCAAAATAGCAGGCAGCAACAAAATATAACAGATTCCAGACAGTAATATTTTTTGACCTTCAAAATAGCAGGTTTTTATAGCAAGTTGACAACAACAAAACAACCCCTAAACATGCATTTCTATGACAAGCAAAATGTCCATGGGCTAGGACACATATCAAAGAGCAACTTTCATGTTGAAAATTAATGCATATCATGCCCGGATTAATTCCTACAAAAAAGACAAAAGGGCATCACGGCATAAATGACATGCACACAAACATGCTCAAATGGAAAAACTAAATGCACCGATAAAACCAATGGATTTTCTACCCCGGAAACATACATAATATGCATCTGTTCATGTGGAAAATTAGTCACAATTAAATATGCAGGAATAGGCCTATTCACGGTAAAGCAATCCACCAATGCAAATTATATGCAATCATCATGCCAAAAAAATTATCATGCATGAAAATGCGGTGCAAACGAGATGGACATTTTTATATGGGATTTAATTAATTCCAATGCACGTTTATTAAATATGCAAAAAATGCAAAATATGGCATAAATGCCATAATGCAGGAAATGAAAAGTTAAACAATTAAGGCATGGATAAAAATAACATTTTACTAATCTACATAATATTCTAAGCATTTTTCATGTTCGAAATATTTTTATCCGGTGCTCGGTTAATTATCTAACAACGTTTCTAAATGCGCTACATATAAATAAAATAAAACAAAGGGCAAGGGGGGAGGCTGGCTCACCCTAGGGCCAATTGGGCCAACGCTGGGAGAAGGAGGGAGCTAGCTCGAGGGGATGGGCTGGCCCATGCGGGCGAGGGAGCGGCCCATGAGCGGGTCAACGCTCGGGCGCTCGCGTAGGAGCCGAGCGGGTCGCTCGACTCGCCCGATGGCAGCGGCGGCGCCGTCCATGCATGGCGGCGGCAAGGCAAGGGAGGGAGTGGGGAGACTGACTTTCTTTGGGTTTACTCGAGGTGTTGGTCTCCTTTGGAAATACCTATGATGATCGCGAGATCCGCGTTCGAGGCTATTCCCACGGAGTGTGGTTATTTGTGATGGACTAGTTGGAGCACCCTTGCAGGGTTAAATCTTTCAGAAAGCCATGCCCACGCTTATGTGGCAACTTGGATATTTGTTTAACACCCGATTATAGAAGACTTGAAGTAAACTCTAATTAAAATTCATCAACTGTGTGAGTAACCGTGATCATTTCTGCTCGTCAACATGAACCAAGAGAGAACACGGTGGGGTTATCATTAATGTAAGTAAGTGTTCAGGATCTCATAGATATTACTCTAGATTCACTCGCTAAATGTAGACCACTCACATTTACATTCCTGTAGCGTATAATCCTTAGTGCTGCTGCAAACTAAACATCACCCTTCCTTCCTAAAGCTTAAATAGTCTTGGTACCCGGGCACATGATAGCTGAGTCCTCTATGGCTCACAGTTTACTACAATAATCCAGGTGCAGGGCCAGCTGAGTTCGTGATTGATCTTGAGCCCGGAGCTGAACCGGTCTGCAAGCGCCCGTATAAACTTGGCCCCGAAGAGATGAAAGAGTTGAAGAAGCATCTAGATGAGCAAGAACGTCTGGGTCTGATCAGACCAAGCTCTTCTCCGTGGGGTTGTGGAGTTTTGTTCGTCAAGAAGAAGGATGGCCTGGATCGTCTTTGTGTGGACTATCGGCCATTTAACAAGAAGACAATCAGAAACAAGTACCCACTTCCCAACATCAATGGGTTGTTTGAGCAATTGAAAGGTGCCAAGGTGTTCTCGAAGCTTGATCTTCGCATGGGTTATCATCAAATTCGCATTCGCGAAGAAGACATTCCCAAGACCGCTTTCAGGATGAGTTTTGGCTCTTATGAGCACACCGTTATGTCGTTTGGTCTTGCGAATGCTCCTCCAACTTTCACAAGAATGATGAATTTCATCTTCTCTCCTTTCAAGAATGAGTTCGTCTTGGTCTATCTGGATGATATCCTTGTGTTCTCGGAGACAGAAGAAGATCATGCAGAGCATCTCCGCCTTGTGCTTGACAAGTTAAGGGAACATCAGTTCTATGCCAAGTTTTCCAAGTGTGAGTTCTGGCTCAATGAAGTGGTGTACCTCGGGCATGTCATCTCTGCCGTGGGAATTAAAGTGCACCCTAAGAAAGTCGATGCAATCTTGAAGTGGGAACCTCCTCAGAATGTGAAGCGGCTTCGGAGCTTCCTCGGGCTTGCTAGTTATTGCACAAGATTCGTGGAGAACTTCTCTCAAATTGCTAAGCCTCTGTCCAATCTCCTCCAGAAGATTGTTAAGTATGTTTGGTCTCCTGAGTGTGATGCGACATTCAATACACTCAAGTAGAGATTGACGTCAGCCCCAGTTCTCGTTCCTCCTGAGCAGTCCAAGCCTTTCCATGTTCTCTGTGATGCTTCTCTCCAAGGCCTTTGTGGTGTTCTTATGCAAGACAAGAAGATTGTTGCATATACCTCGCGTTAGTTGAAGCCTGCCGAGAAGAACTACCCCACTCATGATCTTGAGTTGGCGGCAGTTGTGCATGCTCTAATGACTTGGAGGCACTTGTTGTTGGGTAGACCAGTTGAGGTGTACACTGATCACAAGAGCCTAAAGTACATTTTCACTCAACCCAATCTCAATCTTCGGCAGTCTCGTTTGGTGGAAATTCTTGAAGACTCAACACAAGCATTGAGTATACTGCTGGGAAAGCAAATGTCATTGCAGATGCGCTCAGCCATAAGGCGTACTGCAATAGTCTGATCTTGAAGCCTCTTCAGCCCGAGCTTTCTGAAGCCTTCCACAAGCTCAACCTTCAGATAATTCCGCAAGGATTTCTTGAAAATCTTAAAGTCTCTCCGACTCTGGAAGATCAGGTTCGCCAAGCGCAACTTCTTGACGCTATGGTGAAGGAAGTGAAGAAAGGTGTGGCCAAGAGCATTCCGAAGTACAAGTGCTTTCGTATTGATGACAAATATACCTTGTTCTTTGAGGACCGTCTTGTCGTTCCTAAAGGTGATCTCAGAAAGGTTATCATGGACGAAGCACAAAATTCTCTTCTATACATTCATCCAGGCAGTTCCAAGATGTATCAGGACCTCAAGCAGACCTTCTGGTGGACTCGCATGAAACGTGAAATTGCTCAGTTCGCGAACAAGTGTGATGTTTGTCGCAGAGTGAAGGCGGAGCATCAATGTCCAGCAGGTCTTCTTCAGCCTTTGCCTATCCCAGAATGGAAATTCGATCACGTGGAGATGGATTTCCTAACTGGGTTTCCTAAGTCCAAGAGGGGCAATGATGCCATCTTTGTCGTTATCGACAAGCTGTCAAAAGTTGCTGATTTCCAGCCAGTCAAAGAATCTATCTCGGTAGCTCAGGTTGCAAAGTTGTATACGTCAAGGATAGTGTATTTGCATGGTATTCCTGAACTCATCTCTTTTGACCGTGGAAGTCTCTTCACTTCCAAGTTTTGGGAGTCCTTCCAGAATGCTATGGGTACTAAGATCCGTTTCAGCACGGCGTTCCATCCGCAGACAAGTGGTCAAGTTGAGAGAGTCAATCAGATCCTTGAAGATATGCTCAGAGCCTGTGTGATATCGTTTGGCATAAAGTGGGAAGACTGTCTTCCATATGCTGAATTTTCATACAACAACAGCTTTCAAGCTAGTTCAGGCAAGGACCCTTTTGATATTCTCTACGACAGAAAGTGCCATACCCCGCATAACTGGTTTGAAACCGGTGAGCGTCAGATTTTGGGTAATGACATGATCACGGAAGCTGAGGAAATGTGCCATGTCATTCACGAGAACCTCAACGTAGCTCAGTCCCGTCAAAAGAGCAATTACGATAGCAAACATCGGGATGTTTCTTCCCAGGTGGATGATTTTGTCTATCTCAAAGTTTCTCCCATGAGAGGCACGCAGCGATTTGGAATCAAAGGGAAGTTAGCTCCTCATTTTGTTGGTCCTTTCAAAATTGTTGACAAGAGAGGTGGTCTTGCATATCAACTTGAGCTTCCTCCAAACTTCGCGAACATGCACGATGTCTTCCATGTTTCTCAGCTCCAGAAATGCTTCAAGACTCCCAAGCGAACCATTGACCTCCAAGACATCGATCTTCAAGCAGATCTTTCTTATCGTGAGCAGCCAGTTGCAATTCTTCAAGAAACTGAGTGTAAGACTCGCAACAAGTCTATCAAGTTCCTCAAGGTGAAATGGTATCATCATTCAAACAAAGAAGCTACTTGGGAACGTGAGGACCTGCTCCGTTCCGAATTTCCAGACTTCTTCCATTCTTAGATCTCGGGTCGAGATCCTCTTGTAGTGTGTGAGAGTTGTGACATCCCAAGTGATGTCCCTACCCTATTTGGCATGTAACCATATGTATGAACCTTGTGTCATGAGCTATGTGATGTCTTGCACCTTGTCACATGTGATGGATTTGCATTCATGCATCATGGCATCCATCATTTCATCATCAGGCCATTCATCATGCTTGCTTGTGTTGTGTGTCTTGTATTGGATCATGTATGTGATGTGCCTTGTGTGGTTTTGGCCTTGAGAGTGGTGGTCTCCATGTGTGCAACCTCTCCCTCTTCTCCCTCTCTTTTCCTTCCTTCTCAAGAAAACCCCTCTCATTGCCTTTTATTCCAATATCATTTCTTGGAAGATTTTAAGTTGTTTTAAAAATCTTTTCAAAATGTCCATGAGGTGGCCCTAATGTTGCTATTAATATTGGGAGTGAAACTTTGTGTATGTGGTTATGTTGGGTTTTGAAACCTATTCAAAACAGGGGCTGTTTTATTAATATATTAAAAATAAGTGGTGAAAAATAATTCCATTTAACATTTTTTATAAACAGGAGCATAATATTTCCTTCTCAAAACTATTTTTGTTTTCACCCAAACCTTTTTATTTTGCTCTGGGCTTTATTTTTATCCTGGCTGTTTTATTTAAATGAAAACCCTTCTCTGTTTTATTTGAGAGAGAGAGAGGAGGAGTAGGTGGGCCGAGCCCAGCCCACGTGAGCAGTGATGGCCACCTGCCCCGTCCTCCTCCTCCGTCAGTTGTTTCAGAGAGAGGCCGTCACCGCGTCTCCCTTTTCCGTCGCCGTCGCCGTCAGCCCCCTGGTATTTAGTCCCCCCTCGGTGTGCATGCGTCCCCGCCCAGGGTTCCTCTTCCCTCTGCCGCCGCCGCAGCCCCATCGTGCTCTCCTCCGCTCTACCTCCTCTCTTCTTTCCCCTGTCAGGCAAGGGTTCAGAGAGAGTTCATTGACCGCAGCGCGTCGCCGGCGACCAGCTCGTCGTCTCCGTCGAGCCCATCGTCGTCCATGGCGTCCAGGAGCTCCGGTGTCGTGCCGTCGTTCTATTCCAGGCGCTAGAAGGCCCCGGGAGGCCTTGTTCTTCCTCCTCGACGTCGTAGCGTGGTCGGGTCTTCTTCCCCTCCGTTGTCGTCGCGTCCCCGAGCATCTCCTTCCCCGTCGTCAACTCCGTCGTGATCGGTTCATCATTGCCTTCCTCCAAGGTGAGCCGCCAGTCCCCGTAGGTCTTCTCCTCCGTGCGTAGCTCATTTCGGTCGCCGCCATTGCCTATCGCCGCCGGTAGCAGTTCGAGCTCCTGCCGCTCGCCTCCTTCCTCCTCACCGCGAGGTGAGCAAGGGATCCGCTCGTCGCCCCCGCGTGTGTGTGAGTAGCAGCTATCGCCAGATCGCCGTGGATCGCTGGAATCGTGTCGTCGTTGTTCTATCTCCGGTGCTCTGTTCTTTTCTTCAATTTCGTCAGTATTGGACGAGCGCGTGTGTATTAGTTCTGTGGTGCCGCTCCTCTGTTAAGATCTGGCCGAGTAGCATAGTGGTGTGGGGTGTAGTGTGAGACAGGGAGGTCGTGGGTTCGAGTTCCCCCACCCCTTTTGTGATTTTATTTGCTCTTATGGTTTTTTTGCATTTGTTTTGCTTCTTTATGTTGCTAGATAAATAGGTGTATGTGTATGCTTTGTTAGATTTTTTCCTTTAGCTTCTGTTTAGCCATGTTAACATGTGTGTGTATGTTCTCATACACACATGTGTGTGTGCTTGTGCTTTGCACATGTAAGTGTATGTGTAATAGGTGTGTGTGCATATATACTCCTAGTGTATATATGCATATATATGTATGTGTTGTTCATGTGTTTTGCTCAAGTATGTGTGTGTGTGGTGGTAGTGCAATGTTTGCATGTGTGTGTGTATGTTCCACATACACACCCTTGTGTATGTGGTATGTACATGTGTATGAATTTGCATGTGCATGTTAACATGTGGTTGAGTTGGTTAGTGTGTGTAGTGTGTAGTGTGTAGTGTGTGGAAGCTATTCATACACCCTTGTGTGTGAGTAGGGTAGGTGCATGTGTTCATGCACTTATGCATAGGTATGTGGTGTGTGTACATGCCTAAGGCATATGCACATGTTTGGATCATGTGTTGTGGTGTGTGGAGTGCTTTTGCACATACACTTGTGTGGTAAATGCAGGTGTGCCTATACATATGAATGTGTGGATGTAAGTGCATGCATGGCTCCATGTGTAGTTTTCCCTCTTATGTGATATTGACATGGTTCTTCTTCTAGATAGTTTCATCCGCTAGTGATGCTATGCCATGTTAACATGTCCCTAGGGTGCTATTTATTCATTTCCAACTTGTAAGCATAGAGCCCATGCCATTTTGGTGCATTTTCATTATGTCACTTAAGTGCCATAAGTCATCCATGGGGGATAGGGTCAAATTTCGACCTAGCTTTCCATCCCTTTGCTCCACACAAGTATAGGGGTATGAGTAATGCATTTGGGGTAGAATCAACCCATGTATGTACCTGTGAAGTCAAATTTGACTTTGGGGCAACTTGACAAAACTGCATTTTATGCTGTGAAGCCCTTTTGTCTTTTTCATATGAATTAATCTATGCATGATTTTAAGTTCTTGCCAACTCGAGATTGCTAGTTAAAGTAGCTGTGAACACCCCTGTATTTTGTTATTAGTGTTAAGTCACCAGATCAGCGGGAACCATGCGGTTTAATTGGCTACTTTCTGTTACTGTTCATCCTGCCTATAAATGGCTAAGTCTGGAGATTCTGCTGTTATTGTTTTGCCATGAAGAGTGGATTGTAGCAAGTGCTGTGGTTGGATTTTGATCATGCTTAGTGCTAGGTACTTGTAGTAGATATTGTCATCTAAAATCCTGTTAATTTTCATGCCATCTAGAGCTCTCTAGCATCTTTAACCATTGTTGTCAACTTGCTACTTTGTTAACCCAGATTCCAGAAAGCTGGAATTTTCACTCAAGTCCCTAAAAAACCTGATTCATCATGCTTACTTGATTGCTCCATGCATATTGATGTGTGCCTCTTTTACTGATTGCATAGTTGGATAAATTGATGTGGGTGTTGAGTAGATTCTTTCCATATCTTGTTTGTGGCTGTAGGGTTCCCGTAGCTCTAGTTGTGAGCTTTTCAAATTGCTATGTTGCTGTTTGTGACAGATTTGGTGTTATTTTGTTTTATAAGTTGTGGGAGGTATACTCTAGGGAATTGATTGATTCCTGAGTCTATTATGATTGATTTTTCATCACCTATCCAGTGGCCACCTTGGAATGCCAAGAATTAGCCCAGGTATTTGGTGATCTTATGTTTTGCCTCCGTACCTTGTCGTGAGCATATCTCGAGAACCGTAGCTCTGTTTCTTGCGATCCTTATGTGCATTTTCATCGATTTTGCATGCTGCATCCATATATGCGATCTTCATGCATATCTAAATAACTTAACCTGAGGTTGTATCCAGTTTCATTAATAGGCCAACTTTGCATATGAAACTTGAATAGATTGGGTTCCCATGTTTAAAACTTCATTAAATGAATCATGCATCATCTTGGTTGTGCATTGCACCTTGGTTGGTTATTTATTTGCTGTCTCTCTTGGGTAGACGCGAGTGTCGAAACTGAGTTCGAGGACCCCGGAGAGTACCACTACAAGGATTCCACCACTTGTTCCGCTGAAGAACCAACAGGCAAGATGATCGTACCCGGATCCCAATACTATCTTTGCTTTCTATTTGCTCGTTCTTATCGTTAATTGCGCTACCTACCACATGATATCAGCCCCCCATGTTGCCATGACAGCCTCTAACCGCCACATCCCAGCAAACCATTGATTGGCTAAGTTACCGCTGCTCAGCCCCTCTTATAGCATTCTTAGTTGCACGTGCAGGTTGTTCCATGTGACAACATGGATTGGATATCACAAATAAATTCTGTTATTTAATTTAATGCACATATATAACTGGTATTGGTGGAAGGTTTGGCCTTTTGCTAAGTGATTTGTTCCGCTCATACCGCCATTAGTTCCTTATTGCCGGTGTTATGTTTTCCATATTTTGCGCTCCTAACATGCTTGGGGTTGTTATGGGGACCCCCTTGTTTATTCGGTGGAGATTAAAACTCGTCTGGTAAGACCCAACATTGGTACTACATTTGCTATAACTAATGAAATTTCATAGGGTCTTGCAAACCCGTGGATAATTTAATCAACCCCCGGGCCAGTGCTCCTCGTGAGTGTTGGTCCAAGCTAGAGTCGTGTGCGGGGCCAACCCGGGGCAACTCAGGAGATTTCTATCAGGCCACTGTACGCTGCACTCATCCGGTCGTGTCCTGAGAATGAGATACGCGGCTCTTATCGGGTTCGTCGACACGTCGGGTGGTCTTGCTGGATTCGTTTTACCTTTATCGAGTGTCTTGCGTGTGGAGACTGACTTTCTTCAGGTTTACTCGAGGTGTTGGTCTCCTTTGGAATTCCCTATGATGATCGCGAGATCCACGTTCGAGGCTATTCCCACGGAGTGTGGTTATTTGTGATGGACTAGTTGGAGCACCCCTGTAGGGTTAAATCTTTCGGAAAGCCGTGCCCGCGCTTATGTGGCAACTTGGATATTTGTTTAACACCCGGTTATAGAAAACTTGAAGTAAACTCTAATTAAAATTCATCAACTGTGTGAGTAACCGTGATCGTCTGTGCTCGTGAAGATGAACCGAGAGAGAACACGGTGGGGTTATGATTGACGTAAGTAAGTGTTCAGGATCTCATAGATATTACTCTTGATTCGCTCGCTAAACGTAGGCCACTCATATTTACATTCCTGTAGCGTAAGTTAGCCACCATATAATGCTTAGTGTTGCTGCAAACTAAACATCACCCTTCCTTCCTAAAGCTTAAATAGTCTTGGTACCCAGACACATGATAGCTGAGTTCTCTGTGGCTCACAGTTTACTACAAAAATCCAGGTGCAGGTTCAGATGAGTTCGTGCAGGATGATCTTACTCAGCTCTAGTGGGAGTATGATGAGGAGAGAGGCAGGATGTACGTGACATATCCGGATGAGTAGAGGACCTGGTCGTGATCGTTGGGCAGCTTGATAGTATCATTTGCAACTTCTTTTATCGTTTGATTTCGTCTGTAGTCGGACCCTGTGTTCAACTTGATGCTATGATTTGGGTGACATTGTAAGTTAGCATGTGGCGAGTGTAAGCCAACTTGTATACTCTTCTCATTCAGTATTATATGTTGTGATGATACTATTCTTGCTAACGGCAAGATGCGCCTCTATCCCTTGCGAGGCCCTCGTGCCTTAAACGGATAGGCGCGCATCTTGGGCGTGACACTACAACCCCACTGGAAAGTCACAAGGACCTTACCTTGCGGGTCTACGGACAGGGTGGCCAGCCGGCTCTTGGCCTCTCGATACAAGCTCAGAAGGGTGTTGTACACGGCCACCCGGCGGTCATGTGCTACCTGCAAACAACAAAGAAGCAAAGCATCATTAGACTCAACCCGCTTGCGCCCCAGCCGGCTCGAGTCTCGGGGGCTACACCCAGCGGGTGCGCTCGCGCGCCCCCAGTGGAAAACACCAACGCAAGAAGGAAAGTTAGAGCTCCTTACCGCAACGGACTGCTCCAGGTGCACCAGCAGATCGTTGGCAGCCCGAGCGTCCTTCGTCGTTTGGGTGCGGTACGCGGCAAACGCCTCGATAACGGCGGCCACCTTCGCCTCAAGGGCACTCGGCGTGTCGCCGGTGGCCCGGCCACCGGCTACAGCCCAGGTTTGCTGCGGCCGACCCCCATTTGCGGGCCCGGTCACCCCTTTTCACGAAGTCACCAAGGGACCAGACCTTCCCGGCACCATCGTGTCGAGAGCCCAGATGACGAGCTCGCGTCGGCCGTCCCTCCGTACATCGCGATCTTCCTCCCCGGTGGGCCGCCTCTGGCTACACCTTCCTATTTCGCCTCTGGTGTCGGCAGCTCCGGAGTCGGATCCTCTTCAACATCGACCTCCGGAGGATCCTCTGCCCCCGGAGCAATGTCATCCGCCCGTGACGAGGCCGCGTCGCGGCCCACCTCCTCTCATCCGTCGCCGATGGCTGCACCGGCGCCTGCCCCCGTGCTCACGTGTTCCGCGGCCTTTGCGTCTGCCTCCGCCCGCCGCATGGGATCACGATGGTCCTTGTACCTCCTCTCCCGGCCACGGGGGAAAGGCTCCCATGAGTGGCCGGCTGCCTCCCCACCGGCTCCCCCCGATGGTTGCAGTTTCTTCGCCGCCTCCTCCCATGGATGGAGCTCCTCATCGCGTTGCTCCTTCTCAGCTGCCTCAAGGTTGTGGCATGCTTGATGCTACCTATCCTCGGAAGTGCCCGACGCCGCCGTCCTCGCGGCCTCACCGACCAGGGTCCTTCCCATGGCACGTGCCTCCCTGATCGAGCAACATAAGAAAAAGGGGCCAAGGGAAAAGCGAACAAGCACGGCAAAGGGAAAATAGGGTTACCCGGTGACGACGGGGACCGCCCTCCTCGCGAGGCCCGTCATGGCAACCATTGATTCTTCCTAACAACTCCACGGCTGCCACTCGGCTTCCCAGCGGCTCCCCGTTTGGGCGCCGGCCTAGTGCTTGTCGGCTGCTTCCCGTTAATGCCTGCGGCCGCGTCACCCCTGCTGGGCTCGCGGTCAGCGAGGCGAATGTGCTTCCTCGGCGTCGTGATGTCACCCACTGAAGCCTTGGGGTCCTCCAAAGCCGCTGCATCATGTGTCTCCTCTGGTTTAGCATCGTCAGCGGTCCAATCCCACAAAGCAATTGGGGAGGGAACTCAACCGTCGACTTGGTGGCCTCTATCTCCGTCTCCGAGCCGCCGGCTTCGGATGGGCCAGCCCGCTCCGAGTCCGCCGACTCCAGGTCATCGGCGTCCTCGACCTCCTCAGGGTTCGACGCCGTGAAGTCGGCAGCCGGCTCCCCATAGTTATGGAGTTGTGGGAAAACCTGCACACGGGAGAAGCTTTTCACCGTCAGGCCAAGGGATGGCGCCATGTCGAGATAAGAAGGAGGTGAGGCGACGGCTCGTCATGTACGCACGACGCTGGGCGGCTCCGGTTGTATGGGGCTTTCCCCCATTGCCATCCCTGCTCGTTCATCCTAGCGGCCAAGATGGCGTTCACCCTCCTCACCGCCTGTATCGACTTCATCTCTTGGTGGAGTGCCAACAGGGGTCATTCCGGCCTCCCATTTGGCAGATAAGGTGTGTCCGGCTCTGCTGCGGCTGCACCCGACGCGCCACCATTGTGGCCAGGAGGTCCGAAGCCTTCATCCCCTCTGTCCTGGTCATCATCACCAGGCGCTCGCAGAGCCGGTCTGCTGTCTTGGGTGCCTGGGGCGGGGCCGTCCTGCAGTTCAGCATCGCCACCGGCGGCTGGTTGACGAAGTCGGGGAGGTTGATGTTGTCCTCCTCTAACTACACATTCTTTACATAGAAGAACCCTTTTTGCCAATTCTTCACCGAATCCTGCAAAGTGAGTTTCTAGAATCCGGCTCCGTTGCGGAAGTGGATCAGGGCGGCTCGGCAGGCGGTCATGACCTTCTCGCCGGTTGCCAGATCCTTCATTGTCTAGCGCCTGAGGTCGAACAGCCGGCACTAATGGTCGAGGCATGGTTCCACCCCTAGGAACCCTTAATAGAGGGTGACGTATGCTGCCAACTACAAGACAACGTTGGCGGCGAGATGTCAAGGCTATAGGTCGAACCGCGTGAGGAACCGTCGGAAGAACATGCTCGCCGGCAGCCCGAGCGCGTGAAGGAAGTTCTTGGCAAACACAACCAACTCGCCCTCCTATGGGGCCGGAGAGTTCTCCGGTCCGGAGACGCGCGCCTCCAAGTGCTCCCCCGATGGCAGCTTGCGGCAGTGGCGGAGATGCTTTATGAAGTGCTCATCGATGTCGCTGTCGTCCCATGCGCCCTTGCTCACCATGACTCCTGAGGAGGCTTGCGGTAGTGGTGGCGGGCGCGAACGCTCGGTTGCAGTGCGGACCCTCGACGGTGGAAAGAAGTGGCGTGACAAGTGCATGGGATCTTGCCCTTTCTCTCTCTCGAAGCGGGGAAGAGGGGGCAACAAAGGTGATGCGTTTGAGGCCGGGGGAGCAAATGTGCCATTCTGCGCCTCTCCCCCCCTCAATTTAGACCCCGCGCTGTTTGTAGTGGGGAGCAGATTCGTCATGCACGATCCCCACTATCCCCACTACATGTGGGAAGGTAGTTATTGCGCTCGAGAATGCAAACCGGCGGCCTGAGCCACAGAAGATCCACACGTGCGGGCCGAGTGCGTGGCTTAGGAGGGCCTCACCCCATAGCCCCGTCATGTCCACCACACGGCCCGTCAGACCACGGCATGTTGCGTATCCCATGCGGCATGACTTCTTTACCCAACGGAGCTCCCGAGGCGACACGCGAAGAATCGGTTGACTATGGAGCCAGCCGCTGTGTGCCTGCGTCTTTTGGCTCCTGAATCATGTCACGTTATGAGAACACAACACTAAACTCGGCAAGGTCTGCCGCGGTTCTCCGGCAATCTCCCCCTGCTTCGGGGACTACTGACGGGGGCATAACTCCCGGGGTAGCCTCAGCTGGCCTTCTACTCCAACCCTCCGAAACAACAATAGGGCGAGTCGCCTCCCTCTATGTCCCGACTCCGAGCGGCCCGCTATGACGAGATGCTTGGCCGGAGGCAAAGACCCCTAGCCGCCTAGCTGGCGATGCATCGGATGCCGAGACCAAAGTACGCGTGGCCATAGTGGCCCCCATCTCGTCGGGGGTCAGCGCCCGCAAGGCCACAATGGAGGCAATAGTGCCTCTAACTCTGGCTGACTACGAACGGGCACTAGAACAATGCCGATACACCCTCAACCACTCCATTACCTGCTCATGTATGGCTACAGCATGGCCGGCTGCCGCTTGACGACGCCCTGAAGGGCAGCCCATGCCGCGACGCGACCGGAATGGAGATCTACCATACGGGCCCCTCCGGCTCCTGACGGAACCCCATAGCCGGCAGGCCCTCCCAGTTGTAAGACCACTCAGCCGGGGGCCCCTATGGCCGGCTAGAGAGGCTGCCAGTTGGGGCCCTCCCGATGTCCTCTATTCGTATTGTAACCCGACCGATTGGCCCATAAACCCCTCGAAGCCCCCCATGCACGGGAGGATGAGATCCCTCCACACCCACCCACACACACGTTGAGAGGTGGCGAAGGTAGACTAACTCCTTCTTTATCCTCTACCCACGTAGCTCAAGGAGCACCATTGTAGCCCCCTTTGGTTCATCAAGCAGACTAGCAGGACTAGGGGTATTACCACCCACGGAGGGCCCCAAACCTGGTTACATTGTGTGTCCCTCATCATTTGTCCCCGATCCCGCTCCGAGAATCCATCGGTGTCCATCGGCCCCAGCTACTCTCGATAAGCCTACCCATGGTATCTGTCGTGAGAAAACGACAACATGTGATATGCTTTGTTGCACATAAGCCTCATTATATCTTCCTCAAAACAGCCAACATACCTAGCTATTATGGCATTTTCATAGAGATTCCGAGATATATTGCCGTGCAACTTCCACTGTTACTTCATATGACTTGTATTTCCATGGTCATATGTCTTTGCATGATCGTAAGATAGCCCGCGTGATATTTACATGGCTTGTCCGGTTGTGGAACACTGCCAGAGGCATTCATATAGAGTCATATCATCCTATAAGTTTTTCATATTGAGGAGTCAGAAAATAAAAGTCTGATGATCATCATTATTAGAGCATGGTCCTAGTGAGGAAATAAAAATGGGGGAGGCCAAATGAGCCCACCATATATAAAAAATAATTGGCGAGGCGAAAAAAGAAACAAAAAATCCCACATCAAAAATAAAATAAACAAATGAATGAGAGAAAAAGAGAGAAGGGACTTTGCTACTATCCTCTACCACACTTGTTCCTCAAAGTGGCACCATGTTGTTTATATACAGAGTCCCTTGTTTTTTCACTTCCATATGCTAGTGGGAATTTTTGATTATAGAACTTGGCTTGCATATTTTGATGACGGGCATCCTCACATGCCCAAGGTGTTCATGAGCAAGCAAGTTGGATGCACACCCACTTAGCTTCAGTCGAGCTTTCATACACTTATAGCTCTACTGCATCCGTTGCATGGCAATCCCTCCTCCTCGCATTGATATCTATTGATCGGCATCTCCATAGCCCGTTGATACGCCGAGTTGATGCGAGAATTTCTTCTCCACATTTACCCCTTTGAAACCTACCACCACATTCTATTCCACCAATATGCTATTTCCATGGTTCACACTCATGTATTGCGTGAAGAATTTAAAGTTAATGCATATTGAAAATGTACGATCCAATTGTCTCACTTGGGCACCATGGTTCTTTACATTCATATTAATGTTGTGAAGACAAAGCCATGCCTTTTCAATATAATAATATGAATGGGGGTAAACATTCTTTGAGAATCATATACTTTGAAAGATTGATGATTTTGTGGCTTGTTCTTATAAGTATTACCGTGTCATTGTTTGTTAATTCATAGTTTCTCACTGAGTATACATACAAAAGATTACATATTTGGTAGCATGTCACATCAAAAAATAGATTTTATCATTTACCTACTCGAGGACAAGTAGGAATTAAGCTTGGGGATGGTTGATACGTCTTTAGCGTATCTATAGATTTTTATTGTTCCATGCTATTATATTATAATTCTAGGATACTTTTTGAGTAATTATTTACCAATTTATATTATTTTGGAGCACTAACATATTGACCTAGTGCCCAGTGCTAGTTCCTTTTCGTGTGTTTTTTGTTTTGCACAAAGTCCATATCAAACAGAGTCCAAACGTGATAAAATTTACGAAGATTGTTCTTGGAATATATGTAAATTTTGGGAGTCGGAATCAACGCAAGACGATGCCCGAGGGCCCCACAAGCTAACAGGGCTCGCCCTGGGGCGCCCGAATGGCTTTGGGACAGCCCTTAAGTCGTTTGAGGCCCTCCTTCCCCCGCAAGAAAGATATTTTCGCGATAAAAATCTCCTCAAAATTTCAGCCTGACTGGAGTTACGGATCTCTGAATATTTCCGAAAACATGAAGGGGTAAGAAAACAGTCATGAAAACAGAAGAGAAACAGAGAGAGAGAGAGAGATCCAGTCTTGGAGGGGCTCTTATCCTCTGAGGTCCATGGCTTCTCTCGAGAAAACTAGCCTAACAATACTACCACGAGTACGAATGGAGAGTCAAAGTGTAGCTACGGCTCAGATGTTCACTCGTATGTGTAGGAGTTCTGGCCCCACTAAGAAGTGGTAAAAGCCCTACGTCTCAAGCCTGGGGGCTTCTTTGTTTGCTTCTAGGGGAATAGAGGAATACATGATGTCGAAACCTTGCTACGGCGTCCGGTGGTGGCTTATAGAGTGCGCCACCACCAGCCGAGCGTCGTAATAAATGCTACTTAATGCTACGTTATAGGAAGCGCTTCCTTAAGTAAAGTGTTACCAGTAACGCGCAATTAACTAGTCAACGTGTGTTTTTTCAGGTCCCTCGAACACTACGGCTCCCGAGCTATTGAACTCCAGTCATCCGGGTGTATCTATATCCGTTCGAGTGACTCTTCAAGTGCATCTGAATGCACCTTTACTTCCTGAGCTTCAATGCTAATGAGGGTGCACAAGTGGGCCTAGAAGTCATTCTTGTGACCCTACCCATGGTAGACGCCCTCATCAGTAGCCCCCGAATCCGTGAGGTTTGAATTGTCGAGTAATCGACACTCTGGAGTATCGATGACACCTCGGAGGTGTTTCAAGAAATCCCTTGAATCATTTCCCACTCGGCTTCAAGTCTTGATTGATTTAGGATTATCATTTGTTGGCTGAATGAGTTAGTTTGTACATGTGATACTGTCATTTGAAATTCAAGTGTTTCTCTTGACAAACGATCCGAATTCTCGGTTACCTTGCCCAAGTGTTTAGTTGTAAATGGTCTGACCATTCGACTCATAAATGAATCATCAGGCGATTCGGAGCGCTAAGCTCAGCTTTTTAAGACATGAGGAGATCCCCGCACGTTCAAAATTGTGAAGGGTCCGCGCAGACGTGTGCTGGAACTGTCACATCGCGGGATTTAGATGTAGTGGGCACGACGCCTCGATAGTAGATCTGTGGATCTCACTTCGTTTGCGGATTGACGGCTAGAGATCTCACCAAATTTCCGTTATAAGAAGCAAAGACACTATTTGGGGGGACGAATCACACTTATTGCTCCTCCCTTCGGCTCCTCCGATGCTAGCGACAAATCCCCGGATAACTCTCCATCGCGATCTAGACTCATCTTCACCGGAGATGAAACACGGAGCGACTGTTGGCGAAGAAAGGCTCGCGCGGTTCCTCCTCGAGCATTGGCTAAGCCCCCGTATGTGGGCAAGACCCTCGCTCGGAGTACTTTTTAGCTTATGCGACACGGGGCCACAGCTAAGCCCCCGAGTGTGGGCGAGACCCTCACTCGGAGTAGTTTGTCTTTCGATGAACAATGATGGTCCTATTCATCTTGGCAATCGAGTGTGGAGGATGCCCCACTCGAAGAGTTTTCTAACTTAGGTGACGTGGGATCGCGACTAAGCCCCCGAGTGTGGGCAAGACTCTCACTCGGAGTAGTTTTTAACTTAGGCGATGCGGGGCCGCCGTTAAGACCCCGAGTGTGGGAGAGACCCTCACTCGGAGTAGTTTGTCTTTAGATGAACAATGACGGTCCTGGTCATCTTGACAATCGAGTGTGGAGGCTGTCCCACTCAAAGAGTTTTCTTACTTAGGCGACGAGGAGTCGCAGCTAAGCCCCTGAGTGTGGGCGAGACCCTCACTCGGAGTACTTTTTAACCTAGGCGACGCGGGGCCGCGGCTAAGCTCCCGAATGTGGGCCAGACCCTCACTCGGAGTAGTTTTTAACTTAGGCGACATGGGGCCAGTTTCCTATTTTTTCCTTGTTTTTGAGTTTCGCAGATAAGGTATATTAAATGGAGTCCAAACGGAATAAAATCTTCAGAATGATTTTTTCTGGAACGAAAGGAAACTACAAGACTTGAGAACCAAGGCAGAGGAGCCATCGTGGGGCCACAAGCCCTAGGGGAGCAGACAGGGGGGTGGCCGCGTCAGGCAGGCTTATGGGCCCATGGCTGCTCTGCTAACCCTAATCTTCGGTCTATAAAATCCAAAAATATTCCATCATTACTAGAAAGAGACACGAACACACTTTTCCGCCGCTAGAAGCCTTTGTTCCGGAGAGATCCAATCCTGGAGCCATTTCCAATAATCTATTGGAGGGGGATTCGATCATGGAGGGCATCTACATCAACTCCATTGCCCCTCCGATGATGTGTGAGTAGTTCACCATAGACCTAAGGGTCCATAGCTAGTAGCTAGATGACTTCTTCTCTCTCTTTGCTTCTCAATACCATGATCTTCATGGAGATCTATCCGATGTAATACTTTTTTGCGATATGTTTGTCGAGATCCGATGATTTGTGGGTTTATGTTCAGATTATCCATGAATAGTATTTGAGTCTTTCCTGAATTCTTTTATGCATGATTTCATATCTGTGCAAGTCTCTTCGAGTTATTGGTTTGGTTTGGCAAACTAGATTGGTCATTCTTGCAATAGGAGAAGTGCTTAATTTTGGGTTCAATCATGCGGTGTCCTTAGCTAGTGACAAAGTAGGGGTACTGAGGCACGTATTGTATTGTTGCCATCAAGGGTAAAAAGTTGGGGTTTTACAAATTGCTTGAGTTTATCCCTCTACATCATGTCATCTTACCTAATGTGTTACTCTGTTCTTAATGAAGCTAATACTCTAGATGTAGGCAGTAGTCGGTCGATGTGTGGAGTAATAGTAGTAGATGCAGAATTGTTTCGGTCTACTTGTCACGGACGTGATGCCTATATGCATAATCATTACCTTGGATATCTTCATAATTATTCGCTTTTCTACCAATTGCTCGACAATAATTTGTTCACCCACTGTAATACTTGCCATCATGAGAGAAGCCATCTGGTGAAACCTATGGCCCCCGGGTCTGTTTTCCATATTATACTTTCAGATCTAAAACCAAAAATACCATAAATACTTGCTACCCTATTTTTACTTTTAGTTTTAATTTCCGTTCAAGCATCCTATTATATCTATCTCTACTTGATGTCATCCTTGCAAGTAACCGTGAAGGGAGTGTAAACCCCTTTATAGCGTTGGGTGCAAGAGTTTGATTCATTGTGTAGGTACATCTATTGGTGATTCGCTTGTATCTCCTACTAGATTGATACCTTGGTTCTCAGAAACTGAGGGAAATACTTATCTACTTTGCTGCATCAAACCGTTCCTCTTCACGGGAAACCAACGCATGCTCGAGAAGTAATAGTGGGCGAGACCCTCACTCGGAGTAGCTTCTACATAGGAAAAATCAGGTTTGTGGCTAAGTGTTTTGCACCCACTTGGGGTGGTAAGGTAATTTAATATCGACAAAATATAACGAAATAGAACTTTATTCATCGAGATCAGTCGAATTTATTATGAAAATCACAATTTACACTCGTTGTGTTCTACGTGTAGAACTTAAACTCTTCTACATCATCCTCGATGTTATACAGTCGGCATTCTCCGTTGTGTATGACTTTAGAGATGGAAAATGTTCCTTGCCATGGAGGCGCCAGCTTATGAGCTCTCCGCTGATCCAGTCGGATAACTAGATCTCCCTGCTCAAATGCTCCGCCTCTGACCTGCCTGTCATGATAACTCCTCAAATCATATTGGTAGAGCGTGGATCTTATGTGGCCTAACTCTCTTGCTTCCACCAAGAAGTCAAGACCATCTTGTCATGCTACTTCAGCCTCAGCTTTGTCGTATTGTTCCACTCAAGGGGAATTATAATGACGATCACACAACAACATGGCTTCTGACCCATATACGATGAAGAAAGGAGTGCGCTGCGTAGACCGGTTAGGAGTCGTTCGAATGCCCCAGAGGACTAATGGCAGTTCTTCGAGCCAGGCTCCTACAACATACTTCAGGTCTCTCATCAGTCGGGGTTTCAATCCCTGAAGGATCACCCGATTTGCTTGTTCTGCCTACCCGTTTGACTGCGGGTGAGCCACGAAGGCTTAATTAACCCGAGTGCCCTAGGAATAGCAAAACTCACGGAATTCGTCCGAGTCGAACTTCTGCCCATTATCTGTGATGCTGTCGTGTGGGGCACCGAATTTGTACATGGTCTATCGAATGAAACTTACGGCATTGCTCGCATCCAAACATTTTATGGGTTTCGCCTCAACCCGCTTAGTGATTTCTCAACTGCTGCGAGCAGGTGGGTGAATCCACTCGTCCCCGTCCGCAAGGGTCCAACCATGTCAAGGGCCCACACGACGAATGGCCAAGTGAGTGGGATCGTCTTCAGCGTGGAGGTGGGTTTGTGGGACTTGTTCTTGTAGAACTGACATCCGACGCACTTATCAACTAGATCTCTAGCAGCTTCGTTGGCTCGGGGATAATAAAAACCCGCTCGGAAAGCCTTGGCGACCAACGTTCGAGAGGACGCGTGATGGACACGAGTTCACGAGTGAATATCATGTAGGATCTGGAGTCCATCTTTTGGGGAGATGCATTTCTGAGTGACTCCTATGGTTCTTTTCTTGTACAATTAATCTCCCAAGACTTCAAATGACTTAGATCGACGGACGATCTGGCGATCTTCTTCTTCATCTTCGAGGAGTTCTTGCCGACACGAATATGCTAAATCAGGCTAAGTCCACTCAAGAGTGATTAGCAGCATTTCGTGGACTAGGTCGACAATAGCTGGGACGTCAACCTCAGTCAGATTTGATGGACCGACTGCTTGTGGGGTCTCCTCGATTAAAGGATCTTCTATAATTGTAGGGGCGCACACATGTTCAATGAATATATCCTTGGGAACAACCCGCTTAGTGGATCCGATTTTTGCCACGTCATCTGCTTCTTGATTCTTTGCATGGGGAATGTGATGCACCTCCAGACCTTGAAAATTCTTCTCTAATTTTCTAATTGCGTTGCAGTAACCAGTCATAGGTGGACTCTAAATGTCGCATTCTTTCATCACTTGACTAATAACGAGGTCCGAAACTCCATAGAACATTAAACGATGAATGCCAAGTGATATGGCCATTCTGAGTCCATACAGGAGAGCTTCATACTCGGTCTCATTGTTTGATGAATCAAAGTGGATATGAAGGACATAATTCAACTAATCTCCTTTGGGAGAAATAGGAACAACACCAGCACCCGAATCATTGAGCATCTTGGATCCGTCAAAGAATATTGTCTAGTGTTCTGAAACACTTGGGGCCGACTGCTCTTGCTCAATCCATTCGGCCATAAAATCAACCAATGCTTGGGAGTTTATTGCTTTCTTGGCTTCAAAGTTGATCTCCAACGGAAGGACCTCAATTGCCCACTTTGACACTCACCCTTCCGCATCTTGATCATGCAGGGTCTCCGACACGGGAGCGTTGCTGAAGACCGTAATCGACTGGTATTGGAAGTAATGAACTACCTTCTTAGCAGTCAGGTAAATACCATAGACCTACTTCTGATAATGCGGATATCTCTGCTTGGAGGGAGTCAAAACTTCTGAGATATAATAGATGTGTCTTTGAACTTTTAATGTTTTGCCTAGCTCCTCTCATTCGACTGCCAGGACGGTGCTCAACACTTGATTAGTAGTTGTGATGTATATGAGTAACGGTTTCTGGCTTCGCAGAGTAGCTAACACCGGCTGGGTGGAAAGTAATGCGTTGAGTTCTTCAAACGCGGCTTGTGCTTCAGTAGGCCACTCGAACTTGTCATATTTATTATCAATCGGTAAAGTGGGAGAGCCTTTTCACCGAGTCTTGAGATGAATCAGCTCAGGGCCGCAAGGCAGCCCGTTAACCTTTGCACGTCATGTAGGCGCTTTGTTGTCTCATTCGGACTATGGCACCAATTTTGTTCTGGATAGCATCGAACCCTCCTTCGGAAACGAGGAAACCGAGCAACTTTCATGCAGGTAGTCCGAATGTGCACTTGGCTGGATTCAACTTTATTCCAAAGCGCTTCAGATTCGCGATGGTTTGAGCAAGGTCAGCTAGGAGGTCGGAACCTTTCCTCAATTTGACCACAATATCGTCCATGTAGGCCTCCACGTTTAGACTGATCTGCCTTTGCAAGCATTTTTGAATCATCTGCTAGATAGTAGCACGAGCATTCTTCAAGCCAAAAGGCATTTTGACGTAACAGACATAGCCGAATGGGGTGATGAAGGCCGTTTTTATTTCATCGGGGCCGTACATTCGGATCTGGTGCTACCCGGAGTACGCATCCAAGAATGATAGGCGGTCACATCTGGCAGAAGAGTCCACTATTATTCTATACGAGGTAAAGGGAAATGATCCTTCGGGCATGCCCGATTGAGGTGTTTGAATTCAATACACATTCTGAGTTATTTATCCTTCTTAGGCACCAAGACGACATTCGCGAGCCACTCAGAGTGGTATACTTCGCGAATGAACTCAGCATCTAGGAGTCGAGCTATTTCTTCTCCAATCGCCTTGCGCTTCTCCACGGAGGATCAGCGCAAGTACTCTTTGACTGGCTTGACTTTGGGATCAGTTCGGAGTCGGTGTTTAGCCAGCTCCCTGGGAACACCGGGCATGTCAAACGGCTTCCATGCGAAGATGTCCCAGTTCTCACGGAGGAATTGAATGAGCTCGGCTTCCTACTTCTCCCCAAGTGATGTGGATATGTTTGTCGGTGTGGCACTCCGATCAGTCGGGTGTACATGGTTTGCTTGGTCTCGCCAGTCGATTGAAAAGACGACTCAGAAGTGGGCCGCTTCGACCTAAGCAAGTTAGATGTGTCCACCTATTTCTTCTATCCTTCGAGCTCATCTGGAAGCACCTGCTCATTGGCAATTTTGGAACCGTGTTGGAGGCATTCCTCAGCTACGATCCGGTCACTAGTCACAGTGATCACGCCACTCGGTCTTGGCATCTCCCATTTAAGATATGCGTAACACGGTCTATCCATGAAACGTGCATAAGCGGGCCTGCCCAGGATTGCATGATAGGAACTTTCGAAATCCACCACCTCGAAGGTCAATCTCTCCTTCCAGAAGTACTTCTCACTTTTCCCTAATACTATGTCAAGAGAGATCTGGCCGAGTGACTCTGCTTTCTTCCCAGGGACAATACCATGGAAATGCATGTTGCTCTTGCTCAACCGGTACACCGGGATGCCCATTGCTTTGAGCGTGTAAGCATAAATTATGATGAGCCCACTACCTCCATCGATAAGAACCTTACGTAGTCGGACACCGTTCATGAATGGATCGATGACCAACGCCTGCCTCTCGGCGGTGTCTATGTCAGGTGGATGGACGGAATGGTCAAATGTAATCGGAATCTTTGCCTAGTTGAGGGGTTTGGAGCAAGTCGGAACTGCCATCTTGACTTCCCAATTGACAACCTTCAACTGTCTTTTACTCTCAGCATCAACGAAGATCATCACAACTTTGTCGATTGATGGGAACCACGGGAACGCTCCTCCTCATCGTCAGAATCATCTCTGTATTCTAAGCCTCTTTGCCCATAGCCTATTTGAGTAGGCGACATTTCCGAGTGGTATGCTTTGGGAGCACAACATTGCCATCTTCATCTGTGTTGGTATGAATTTGACAAGGTTGATTGAGAATGTTGGGCTTGGAGTCAGAATTATTCTTGGGAATCCACTCTTTCTTATTATTGGGCTTCGACTTTCCCTGGCCCCGGCCGGAGACGGCCGCAACCTCTACCTTACTGAGAGCATCAGCCTTTTGCTTCTGTTGTTTCTTCCCTGCATTGCCCCCTAATTGAGGGGCATCACTGGTACGTCCTTTTCCGCTATGGAGGCAGTCTTCTTCTACGCCGTTGGCGTATTTATTCGCTATTTCCATGGACCGGCTGAGGTACAAATCCCCATCTCGACCAAACTTGAGAATCAACTTTGGATAGCGAGTGTCGGCCTTGAAAGCGCACACGGCCTAGTGGTCAGTTATGTTTTCCACGGTGTTGTGCAACATGGTCCAGCGCTGGATGTACTCACGGAGAGTCTCATTGCTCTTCTGGATGTAGTGTTGCAGTTCTGTTAGTCCACCCGGGCACTTGTAAGTTCTCTCAATAAACACGTGGGCTAAGTCTTCTCAGCGGTAGATGCAACTTGGAGGCAATTGGTTTAGCCATACGCATGTCGATCCTTCCAACATGAGCGGAAGGTGTTTCATTCCAACAAAATCATTGCCTCTGCCGATCTGAAGGGGCACTCAATAGTCCTCGAGCCACGTTTCTGGCTTTGACTCACCGCTGAATTTTCCAATTCCCATCGCTAGACGGTAATTGGGAGGAATCTCAGCTTCCCGAATGTATCTGTTGAAACAACCGAGTCCGTAGGCACCCCAGTCACTCACACGGTCCCTGTTGTCCCTGTTCCAATCAACCACATGCTCACTAATAATGGACCTGGCATTGAACTGAGGCGGTCTAGGACTGTTATCCCCACAACCTCTCCGGTCCTGGTCCCTTGCGTGAGGACGACCACCGTCATAGTGACGCGGGCCGTATAACCCGCCCCTCGGAGGGGGCGTCCGACTAACGTCGTGATTGTCACACCAGCACCCTCCGTATGGACCTCTCGGAAGAGGAGTTCGCTGGTCTTTCCCTGGTGCAAGTGCACTATGAACCGATTGAACCGTTTATGCTCGAACAGACTTGTTGTGGACACGCTGATGGGATTGTGACACTTTAGAGTTCTGCTCCAAACCCATCTTCAAAAGGGCCATGGATCTATCGAATGCCCTCACCAGCCACCGAATCAGATGGCAGGAGCGAATCAGCAATCCGAGTAGCCACAACTAGATTCAACAATGGCATGTGCATCATTAGGATGGTGTACGACCGCTCTTTCATGAACAACTGACGGCGACTCCAGATGGAGCGGGGTATCTCCCTTGGTGCACGCTCGTCTAGTGATCGGTGAAGCCACTCGAGTCTCTCAAGCTCCGCCAACCTGGCCTGCTGCATAGCTTATAGAGCCACCTCCTCTCGGGAAGTTCCCTTGATGGTAGTAAGAAGAACTTCACCTAATTTCCTCCAGTTGATCATGAGTGAGGGGTCGGGGAATGTAACCGTCGAAGGTAGACTTGTTGCGGTCGCCGTCTCACCCGCGAGCATCTCGTGCGGAGTATCCGAGAGGAGGATTGTCCTGGGACAAGCCGGCCATCAGGACCTTCGCAACGCCTCCGCTGCTCTCGCAATCGGCTGCACGACAGGAGTCGTCATCTGACGATGGGAAGAGGTAGTGCACGGAGTCGTCGATGCCGCACATGGGACTCTGCTCAGCTGTGGTCTGAGCCGCCACTACGTGCTTCATCCAGCGTTGCAACCGTGAGCGCCCAGAGCATCGGCGATAGGATGCAACGCAAGTCGGTGAAGTAGGTTGATATGGTATTGACGGTTGTCGGAGAAGAACTCGAAACGTCGTCGTGCTGAAATGCACTCCACCTTGGGCAGGCATTGCCTCAACATATAGCGGCGCTTCCTACAGCCACACCGAGTAATCAACGATGAAGCTGAGGGAGCCTAAGAAGATATTGTCGTTGAGTGTCATCATGATGATCGAAAAAGTGGAAATTCCACCTACACCGAAATTCTCTAGATGTGGATCCCCACGGTGGGTGCCAACTGTCGAGGGAATTAGCCTAACAATACTACCAGCAGTACGAATGGAGGGGATAAGTCCAGCTATGGCTCAGATGTTCTCTCAGATGTGTATGAGTTCAGGCCACACTCGGAAGTGGTTAAAGCCCAACGTCTCGATCCCGGGGGCTTGTGTCACGCCCAAGATGCGCGCCTATCCATATTAAGGCACGAAGGCCTCGACAGGGATAGAGGCGCATCTTGCCGTTAGCAAGTACAACATCATTACATACATTTAGGAAGAGAAGAGTATATGAGTTGGCTTACACTCGCCACATGCTACATTATAAATCCACATAATTTATTCAATCATCCATACAAAGGCAGGGTCCGGCTACAGACAAAATCAAACGATAAAATGATGCAATGACACTAGCTTCCTAGCCAAAAGATCTCGACCACAACCACTCTACTCGTCTGGATAAGTGACGTACATCCTTCCACGCTCCTCGTCATACTCCCACTCGACCTGCGCCACATCATCTGGCACGATCTCATCTGTACCTGCATCTGGATTGTTGTAGTAATCTGTGAGCCACGAGGACTCAACAATCTTGCGCCCTAATCTGTGATCCACGGGGACTCAACAATCTGTGAGCTTATAGGTTGGAATGGGGTATGTGTTTATTTTGCAGCAGCACTAAGCATTTATGGTGGCTAATATTATGAAACATGAAGGTAAATATGTGGTCTATGATAACGATCGAAAGCTAGAATGACCTCTAAGAGAGCCTGAACACCTACTTACGTCAATCATAACCCCACCGTGTTCTCTCTCGGTTCATCTTCACAAGCAGAGACGATCACGGTTACTCACACAGTTGGTGTATTTTATTACAGTTTACTTCAAGTTAACTATAACCGGGTGTTAAACACATATCCAAGTTGCCACATAACCGCGGGCACAACTTTTCGAAAGTTTTAACCCTACAGGGGTGCTCCAACTAGTCCATCATAAGTTAACCACACTCCGCGGGAATAACCTCGACCACGGATCTCGTGATTATCCCAGGCAACTCCAAAGGAATTCGAACACCTCGAGATAGCCCAAAGAAAGCCAGAACCCCACAGACAAGCCACTCGATAAAGGTAAACAAGTCCAGCAAGACCATCCAATAGGCCAGATCCCAATAGGAGCCGCGCATATCTTCGTCTCAGGGCACTACCAGATGGGACTAGCTACAGGGAAAACCAATCCTCAAGTTTCCTCTAGGCGGCCCCACAGGCAGCCTGTTTTTGACCAACACTCATGAGGAGCACGGGCCCGGGTTGTTGATTAATTATCCACGGGGTAGCTAATCCCTATGCATTTTTTCTAAGTTGTTTAAGCAAATAGTACCAATGTTGGTTCTTGCCAGAAAAGTTTTAATCTCAACTGAATAATCAAGGGGGTCCCCATAACAACCCCGAGCATGTTAGGAGCGCAAAATATGGAAACATAATACTGGTAACAAGAAACTATGGCTGTAAAAGTGGAACAAAACACCGAGCAAAAGGCCAAGCCTTCCACCATACCAAGATATATGTGTGCGTGAAATTAAATAGCATATAATATTGTGATATGCCAAATCCACGTTATCACATGGATACAACCTACACCTGCAACTAAGAATGCTATAAGAGGGGCTGAGCAACGGTAACTTAGCCAAACAAGGTTTGCTAGGATGTGAAGGGGTTAGAGGCTATCATGGCAATGTAGGAGGCTTGACATTCAAGTGGTAGGTAATGCATATGTAACTATAAGAATGAGACATCTAGCAAAGCAAAAATAGTGTCGGGATCCGGGTACAATCATCTTGGTTGTTGGTTCTTCAGAGAGACAAAGAGCAGGGTCCACATAGTGGTACTCTCCTGGATCCTTGTACTTTGTTTCAACACTCGCGTCTACCCAAGATAAAAGTCAACAATAAACATCCAACCAAGGTCCAATGCACAAACAAGATGATGCATGATTCATTTGAAGTATTTAACATGGCAATCCTAAACTAGTCATGTTTCACATGCAATAGTTTAGTTATTTACAATTCTGGGTAGAACCTCATGTTAAGTTATTTAAACATGGATGATCATGGCAAATATGTATGCTTCATGCAAAATGGATACAAATTCATATGTAGAATGTAAGAAACGGAGTTATGTTTCTCACGCTATGCTCACGTCAAGTTAGGAAGGCAAAACACAACACAAGGAAGGGCATGGGCTATTCATTGGCATTCCAAGCAGCCACTAGTTAGTCAATGAAAAACCAACCACAATGGAGTCAAAGATCAAGCAATTCCATGTATTATACCTCCGACAACTCACAAAAGACCAACACAAACAAACTGCCACAAAACAGCAACATAACAACTTTCACAGCCAGTAACTAGAACTACAGGAAGTCTTCAACCACAAACAATGCATTGTCAGAAACTACATAGCATGCTTATCAAATTATCCAACTAGACAATCTGGAATGGAGGCACACATCAATAAGCATGAAGCTGACAAGTTGGCATGATGAAACAGATTTTAGGGACTTAGGGAAAATAACAGTTTTCTAGAATCTGAATCAAGCTGATAGCAAGTTGATAGTAGAAGCTAATTAACATGATGGTAGCGGACAACATCTACTTCAAAACACTAGAACTGAGCTTGTGCTAATTCTCAACATATCACTTGGTAGCATCCACTCTTCATGGGATAAAAATATTAACAGATTCTCAGACTTAGAAATATTTAGCATGTTTGAAAACCGTAACATTTTAGTAGCTACTTTAGAGCATGGTTCCCACTCATATGCAAGTTTAACATGAAAAAAATAAATACCATGGCATTCTACTCATCAAAGGCTACCATATTAATGTTGGCACAAATATCGTAGCATGCATGGATTAAATATAACAAAAATATCAAAATGGCACTTTCAGACAAAATGTAATTTTGTAAAACTTGCTCAAATGACCAAACAAGTCACAACAATGGATTCATTGGGTGTTTCAACCCCAAAATCATGTATCATACTCATATGTTTGTATGGAGCATCACGGCAAAACACTAGATAGAAAAACTCCCAACATTCCTATAAGTGAAAACTTACTAAATATGTCCATGTTAATAAATGCACATAACCAGAAATGGAAATATTGAATGAATTAGAAATAACCTAACATATCAATTAAAACACTAAACACAATAAAGAAAAACAACAAATAATAGGGGCCCCACCTAGCATACTCACCAGGGGCCCCTAGTGCATGACAATTGGGGCCTGGGCCCACTTGTCACACACACCACACACACACACTCACAGCCACACACAACACACACACTCACACAGGATCCTGTTGGCCATAGATGATCCACACACACACACACCACACACAGGCACACATCCACACAACACCACAGCCACACCTAGATTTGGCACACAGCCGCCCCAAATCCACACCACACACACATTGCGCACGGGATCCGGCTCACACACCATATCAGAACACACAACACACAACACCAGATCCGAACACACACGGAGTCCTCGCTGAGATCTACTATCACGCATGCACAAGCTTGACGAAACCGAACCTATCGCACCGTGCACTGACAGAGAACACAGTGGCGAATTCTGGTGACGGAGGGGCTCTCCGGCGCGCAGACCTGCTACTGACGCTACGGGAACCTAAGGGAAGACGTTCCCCTGCTTGTCTTGCGACGAGGGAGGCGGAGGCAAAGCCCTCAAGGCTCTGCCTTGGAAGAATGGTGGCGACGCATAAGCTACGCTGACCGGACCTAGCAAGCTACAAAGCAGGTGACAGCTCACCAAGGGGAGGAAGACGATGGCTTGATCATGGCGAAGAGGAGGAAGAAGTGGGCGAAGACGTTGGCCCGAAGTGGAGGAAGAACCGGCGCAGGAGCACCCTGCCCGCAGCTCCGACGAGGACGAGGCCGTCGAGGATGGGGAGCCCGGCCTCTCCTAGCGATGGGAATGGATCGCGGGGACGATCCCCAGCCTCCTCGACATGCCAGGCAAGGAGGAGGACCACAGGAGACATGAAGACAGCGGCGATGAAGACCGGCGACAACTCCCTGAACCTCACCTCTCTGGAATTCTTACCTGACAGGGAAAGAAAGGAGGAGGGAGAGGAGAAGGAGAGGGAGACTGCAGCGGCGGCGGCAAGAGGAGGAACACGGAACCCTAGTGGGGGCGGCACGGACGCCGAGGGACTAAATAGGCGCTGGATTGATGGCTCCTCGACGTCTGAAGCTCACAGCGGCGAACACACACACTCTCTGCTCTCTGAAACTTACGGCACGAGGCAACAAAGCAGCTAGGCGTTACCTACCTAGGCCGGGCTGCGTGGGGAGGGTTTAGGCCTAGCTCCACTCTATCGTGGACAAAATAAAACAGAGGAAGCTCTTATTAATAAAAATATAAATAAAACAAGAAAAAGCCCTCAGAGAAAAGGAAAAGGGTTTGGTGTAAAACAAAAATACTTTTGCATAAAAGGAAATGTGAACTATTTAATAAAATTAACAAGTGGATTTTTAATGCAAGTCTTTTTAATCCTATTATGAAAACGACACCCCTGTTATTTAAATACCCCATGAGCCTAAGGTCCAAACATCATAGAGAGCAACACACACAAGCTTCAAATAATATTTACTACAACTTGAACATTTTTAACAGATTTATAAAGCAAATTAATTCTATTGAGGAATGATAATAGGTATAAAAGGTTTTAGGTATTGGTCTTTTGAAAAAAAGAGAGAGGGCAGGAGGTTGATGCCCACTCATGCACACTCATACACAAGACCACTCACAACATCACAACAAGGACACATAGAAGCACACCACAAGATAACATGCATGACATGATGATGAATGACATGATGCATGATGCATGAGACAAAGACATGGCAAAAGAGCAAACTCATTTCATTCATCACATGGCACATGGGTCCACATAGGTTACATGCCATAAAAGGCAGGGACATCACCTGGGCTGTCACAACTCTCCCACACTACAAGAGAATCTCGACTCGAGATCTAGGAATGAAAGAACTCTAGATATTCAGAACGGAGAAGATCCTCATGTTCCCAAGTAGCTTCTTTGTCAGAATGATGAGACCACTTCACCTTGAGAAACTTGATTGAGTTGTTGCGAGTCTGATGCTCAGTTTCTTCGAGAATAGCCACTGGGTGCTCACGATAAGAGAGGTCTTCTTGGAGATCAATGTCTTGGAGGTCAATGGTATGCTCGGGAGTCTTGAAGCACCTCCGGAGCTAAGAGACATGGAAGACATCATGCACATTTGTGATGTTTGGAGGAAGCTCTAGTTGATAGGCAAGTTCACCTCTCTTGCCAACAACTCTGAAAGGACCAACGAAGCGATGAGCTAGCTTCCCTTTAATTCCGAACCGCTGAGTGCCCGTCATGGGAGAGACTGTGAGATAGACTAGATCATCAACTTGAAAGGAAACATCCTGATGTTTGTTATCGTAATAACTCTTTTGTCGGGATAGAGCTGCTTTGAGGTTCTCACGAATGACACGGCACATCTCTTCTGCTTCGGTGATCATGTCATTGCCCAAAATTTGATGCTCTCCGGTTTCAGACCAGTTAAGTGGGGTACGACACTTCCTGCCATAGAGAATCTCGAAAGGGGCCTTGCCTGAGCTAGCCTGAAAGCTATTGTTGTTTGAGAATTCAGCGTATGGAAGGCAGTCTTCCCATTTCATGCCGAATGAAATCAAACATCCTCTAAGCATATCCTCAAGGATCCGATTGACTCTCTCAACTTGACCACTTGTCTGCGGATGGAATGCAGTGCTGAAACAGATCTTGGTACCCATAGCAGTCTGGAAGGACTCCCAAAACTTTGAAGTAAAGAGGCTTCCACGGTCATATGAGATGAGCTAAGGAATATTGTGTAAATAAACTATCCTTGACGTATACAACTTTGCTAGTTGAGCAGTCGAAATAGATTCTTTGACCGAAAGGAAATGAGCAACTTTTGTCATCTTGTCGATAACCACAAAGATGGCATCATTGCCTCTCTTGGACTTGGGAAACCTAGTGACGAAATCCATCTCCACATGATTGAATTTCCATTCTGGGATAGGAAAAGGCTGAAGGAGACCTGCTGGATGTTGATGTTCTGCCTTCACTCTGCGACAAACATCACACTCGTTCACGAACTGAGCAATTTCATGTTTCATGCGAGTCCACCAGAAGGTTTGCTTGAGATCCTGATACATCTTGGAACTGCCTGGATGAATGGATAGAAGAGAATTGTGTGCTTCGTCCATGATAATCTTCGTGAGATCACCTTTTGGAACCGTGAGACGGTCCTCAAAGAACAAGGTATCTTTGTCATCAACTCGAAAGCACTTATACTTCGGAATGACCTTGGCCACACCTTTCTTTACTTTCTTCACCATTGCATTAAGAAGTTGAGCTTGGTGAACCTAATCTTCCAGAGTCGTAGAGACTTGAAGATTGGCAAGAAATCCTTGCGGAATCATTTGAAAGTTTAGCTTGAGGAAGGCTTCACAAAGCTTGGGTTGAAGAGGCTTCAGGATGAGACTGTTGTAGAATGCCTTTCGGCTGAGCACGTCTACATTGACATTTGCTTTTCCAGTAGTATACTCAATGCTTGGATTGAAGTCCTCAAGCATTTCCACCCAATGAGACTGCCAAAGATTAAGACTGGGTGGAGTGAAAATGTACTTCAAGGTCTTGTGATTACTGTATACCTCAACTGGTCTACCCAACAACAAATGCCTCCAAGTCATCGGAGAATGCACAAGTGCCGCCAACTCGAGATCATGAGTGGGGTAGTTCTTCTCGGCAGGCTTCAATTGGCGTGAGGTATAAGCAACTGTCTTCTTATCTTGCATGAGAACAGCACCAAGACCTTGGAGAGAAGCATCACAGAATACTTGGAAAGGCTTTGACTGCTCGTGAGGAACAAGAACTGGAGCTGAAGTCAGTCTCTGCTTGAGCATATTGAATGCCACATCACATTCAGGAGACCAGACATACTTGACATTCTTCTGGAGGAGATTAGACAGAGGCTTAGCAATTGGAGAGAAGTTCTCCATGAATCTTCTGCAATAGCTTGCAAGCCCGAGGAAGCTTCGAAGCTTCTTCACATTCTAAGGAGGCTCCCACTTCAAGATTGCCTCAACTTTCTCAGGGTGCACTTTAATTCCCTCGACAAAGATCACATGCTCAAGGTACACCACTTCATTGAGCCAAAACTCACACTTGGAAAACATGGCATAGAATCGATGTTCTCTTCGGTTGTGAACACAAGGATATCATCCAAATAGACCAAGACGAACTCATTCTTGAAAGTAGAGAAAATCAAAGTTCATCATTCTTGAGAAGGTTGGAGGAGTAGTGGCAAGACCTAACGACATGACGGTGTACTCATAAGAGCCAAAACTCGTCCAGAAAGCGGTCTTTGGAATATGTTCTTCGCAAATGTGCATCTGATGATAGACCATGCCAAGGTCAAGCTTCAAGAAAACCTTGGCACCTTTTATTTGTTCAAACAACTCATTGATCTTGGGATGTGGGTACTTGTTTCTGATTGTCTTCTTGTTCAATGGATCATAATCGACACAAAGCCGGTCCGTGCCATCCTTCTTCTTGACAAACAAAAACCACAACCCCATGGAGAAGAACTTGGTCTGGTCAGACCAAGACGTTCTTGTTCATCTAGATGCTTCTTCAACTCTTTCAGCTCTTCGAGGCCAAGTTTATAAGGGCGCTTGCAAACTGGTTCAGTTCCGAGCTCGAGGTTAATCGCGAACTCGACTGGCCGGTGCGGAGGGCATTCCTGGCAATTTTCTGGGAAGACATCTTCATACTCACAAACCACCGAAATTTGAGATAGAGCTAAGATTTCACCCTTCTCATTAAGAGCAAAGAGACGGATTGTGTCATCGCGAGCTGCAAAAATAATCATATCCTCTGAAGGATGGGTCAGCCTGACTTCTTTTGCTTGACAATCAACACATGCCTTAATCATAGCCAGGAAGTCCATGCCCAGAATGAGATCAATGTCGGAATTTCCGAGAACAATTGGAGAAGCCACAAAAGAATAATTGCCCATCTTGATGGAGGCATCCCGAACCACCGTTTTTGAGCTGAGACGCTTCCCGAGGGACACAACTTGCAATGAATTAGGCAAAAATTCCATGGTAAAACCATGTTTTGCCGCAAAAGGATATGACATGAAACAATGTTATGCACCTGTATCAAACAAAAATTTAGCAAGAAAAGAATTAACTAAGAGATTACCCATAATCACATCATGAGACTGCTCTGCTTTAGCTGCATTGACCATGTTCAGCCTTGCAGACTTGGGATTATGCTTCACCATTGCATTTCCTAGAGGCCTGAGTGGAGGAGGGGGCGGAAGACACCGCTGGTTGCACTTGTTTGAGTATTGATCCTTCTGACCACACTTGTGACAAGTCACCTCAGATAGCGAACAAAAGTTGCCTGGAGGTGGAACAAAAGCTGACTTTGGCGCCTAGGGTCTCTACTAATATCCTGGGTTGGGTGGGTGGGAAGAACCACGGCCATCGAACCGCTTCTGCTGCAGAGGAGGGCGAAATGGAGGAGCATTAGGCACCCAATATTTATGCTACTTAGGAACCATCTGAGAGCTGGAAGAAGAAGAATATGAATCACTTGGACAAGTCCTTGAGTTCTCCAACTTGAGCTGAGTTGCCTCGACCTTCAAAGCTATATTCTAGAACTGATCAAACTCATGAGGCTCTTGAAGGACTAGACCCGGCAAAAGCTCATCCTTGAGACCACCTTTGAACTGATAGACCATGGCCTTGTCATCTGGAACATCTTGGTTGGCATAGCGGGCTAGATTCTGGAACTCGATGTTGTACTGATAGACAGACTTGCTCCCCTGCTTCAGGTGCCTGAATTTCTCACGCATCGCCTCGACAAAGCTTGTCGGAATGTAATGGGCCCTAAAGTCATGATATAAATTGTCCCAAGTAACAACACGATCGCCCCTGGAATCCTTGTACTGTTGCCACCAATCAGTTACCTGACCCTTAAGCTGGAACAACGCGAATCTGACAAAGTCCTCTGGTCTGACATTGCTGCAGTCAAAATGCTTACTCATGTCACGCAGCCAATCATCAGCATGAAAAGGCTGCTCACAACAAGTCAAAGACTTGGGCTGGTTGGCAAGGAACTGGTTGAGCGTCGCAAACTAAAGTTGATTCTGAAAATTACCTTGAAAGCCTTGCTGACCCTGATCTCTTTCTTGCAATAGACTGAGCAACATCTGAGTGTTCATATTGGTTGCGGCCATCACAGCTTGCCAAGCTTCTGGAGGAGGAGGAAGTGGTGGGGGTGGTGGAACATCAGCCCGCTCCTCACCACAACCCAGATTCCCATGACTTGGTGGAGCCTTCCTAAAGATGGACAAAACATCAACACCTCATTGATAAGATGAATTCAAAGCTGAAACAAATGCTTGAAAGAAATTGAATGAACAACACACACAGCCTTCCTACTGAAAAATTAGTAAGAATGCCTTCTTCGATTTTGCGATAACATCATCAGATATTAGAGGACACTTGCAATAACACAAAAGTATTGAGCTAATGTTGCTCGGAACAAATGTACATGCCCTCATACATCTGAAGAACATGATCCTAGATGACTACATGAGTTCCCACCTAAGAATTTCCAAAAACTTTCTGGTTATGCAATCTGATGTGGGGGATACAAGGAGGAAATATCTCACACAACTAGCAAACCTACACTCGAACTGTATCCTTCCTTCAACACATAACAAGAGGCTCTTGCGAATCCATCTAACTCAAATCCTCGGAAGGACAACGATACTAAACCATGGTGGTACCCCGGACGCCTCCCAAGTACTGAGTGACTCCGATCTTATCTCACCACAACAATTATTGAAGTAATTCCGAACACTCTCCATCCTGAGATACTAAGGAAGCTGAATGATAACAATGTGCAAAAATTTAGTGGAGCTCAACTCCCCGTAAGAAATTAAGTGAGACGTGAGGCACCAAGACAGAACTCCGTCACATCGGTATCATATAGGCTCCAAAATACCCGCGTGATCCTACAAATTTTTTGAGCGAGAAGAGGAGTAGAATCAAAATTCCTAAGTCGAATACCTCACTAGAGCATAGAAGAGGAGTAAAAAGAAACCTAATATCCGATATAACTAGACTCAAAATAGTTTTTACTAGACTCGACTCAGACAAGTTCGATCAAGCAAAGGCTCCTATGGTCATATGGCTATGATACCAGCTTGTCACGCCCAAGATGCGTGCCTATCCATATTAAGTCACGAGGGCCTCGACATAGATAGAGGAACATCTTGCCATTAGCAAGTACAGCATCATTACATACATTTAGGAAGAGAAGAGTATACGAGTTGGCTTACACTTGCCACATGCTACATTACAAATCCACACAATTTATTCAATCATCCATACAAAGGTAGGGTCCGGCTACATACGAAATTAAACGATAAAATGATGCAATGACACTAGCTTGCTAGCTCAAAGATCTCGACCACGGCCACTCTACTCGTCTGGATAAGTGACGTACAACCTGCCACACACCTCATCATACTCCCACTAGAGCTGCATCTCATCATTTGGCATGATCTCATCTGTAGCTGCACGTGGTTTGTTGTCGTAATGTGTGAGCCATGGGGACTCAGCAATCTCGCACCTGGGTATCGAGACTATTCAAGATTATAGGTTGGAATGGGGTATGCATATATTTTGCAGCAGCACTAAGCATTTATGGTGGCTAATCTTACGAAACATGACAGTAAATATGTGGTCTATGATAACGATCGAAAAGTAGAATGACCTCTAAGAGATCCTGAACACCAACTTACGTCAATCGTAACCCCACCATATTCTTTCTCGGTTCATGTTCACGAGCAGAGACGATCACGGTTACTCACACAGTTGGTGCATTTTATTAGAGTTTACTTCAAGTTAAATATAACCGGGTGTTAAACAAATATCCAAGTTGCCACATAACCGCGGGCATGGCTTTCCGAAAGTTTTAACCCTGCAGGTGTGCTCCAACTAGTCCATCATAAATTAACCACACTCCACGGGGATAACCTCGACCACGGATCTCATGATCATCGTAGGCAACTCCAAAGGAATTCAACACCTCAAGATAGCCCGAAGAAAGCCACAGCCCCAGACACAAGCCACTCGATAAAGGTAAAAGAAGTCCAGCAAGACCACCCGGCAGGCCAGATCCCAATAGGAGCCATGCGTTTCTTTGTATCAGGGCACTACCAGATGGGACTAGCTACAGGGAAAACCAATCCTCAAGTTTCCTTGAGGTGGCCCCGGAGGCAACCCGTTTTCGACCAACACTCATGAGGAGGACTGGCCTTGGTTGTGGATTAATTGTCCATTGGGTAGCTAATCCCTATGCATTTTTATTAAGTTGTTTAAGCAAATAGTACCAATGTTGGGTCTTGCCAGACAAGTTTTAATCTCAACCGAATAATCAATGGGGTCCCCATAACAACCCCAAGCATATTACGAGCGCAAAATATGGAAACATAACACCTGTAAAAAGGAACTATGGCGGTAAAAGTGGAACAAAACACCGAGAAAAACGCCAAGACTTCCGCCATACCAAGATATATATGTGCATTAAATTAAATATCAGATAGTATTGTGATATGCCAAATCCATGTTATCACATAGATACAACCTGCACCTACAACTAACAATGTTATAAGAGGGGCTGAGCAGCGGTAACTTAGCCAAACAAGGTTTGCTAGGATGTGAAGGGGTTAGAGGCTATCATGGCAATATAGGAGGCTTGACATTCAAGTGGTAGGTAATGCATATGTAACAATAAGAACGAGACATCTAGCAAAGCAAAAACAGTGTCTGGATCCGGGTACGATCATCTTGCCTATTTGTTCGTTAAAGGGACAAAGAGCGGGGTCCTCATAGTGGTACTCTCCTAGATCCTCATACTCAGTTTCAACACTCGCGTCTACCCAAGAGAAACAACAACAATAAACATCCAACCAAGGTGCAATGCACAACCAAGATGATGCATGATTCATTTGAAGTATTTAACATGGCAATCCTAAACTAGTCATGTTTCACATGCAATAGTTTAGTTATTTACAATTCTGGACAGAACCTCATGTTAAGTTATTTCAACATGCATTATCATGGAAAATATGGATTCTTCATCCAAAATCGATACAAATGCATATGTAGAACGTAAGAAACGGAGTTACGGTTCTCATGCTACGCTAACGACAAGTTACGAAGGCAAAACACAAGACAACGAAGGCCATGGGCTATTCCTTAGCATTCCAAGGCAGCCACTGGTTAGGCAATGAAAAACCAACCACTATGGAGTCAAATATGAAGAAATTCCATGTAGTATAGCTCCCACAAGTCACAAAACACCAACACAAACAATCTGCCACAGAATAGCAACATAGCAATTTTCACAGCCAATAACTAGAACTACAGGATGTCTCCAACCACAAACAAGGCATTGACAGAAACTACATAGCATGAATATCAAATTATCCAACTACACAATGTGGAATGGAGCCACACATCAATAAGCATGAAGCTCAGTTGCCATGATGAAACAAATTTTAGGGACTTAGAGAAAATAACACTTTTCTAGAATCTGAGTTAAGCTGATAGCAAGTTGACAGCAGAAGCTAATTAACATGATGGTAGAGGACAACATCTACTTCAAAACACTAGCACTAAGAGTGAGATAATTCTGAACATATCACTTGGTAGCATCCACTCTTCATGGCATAAATATATTAACAAATTCTCAGACTTGGAAATATTTAGCATGTTTGAAAACAAGAACATTTTAGTAGCTACTTTAAAGCATGATTCCCACTCATATGCAAGTTTAACATGACAAAAATAATTACCACAACATTCTACTCGTCAAAGGCTACCATATTCATGTTGGCACAAATATCATAGCATGCATGGATTAAATATATCAAAAATGTCAAAATGGCACTTTGAGACAAAATGACATTTTGTCAAACTTGCTCAAATGACCAAACAATTCACACCAATGAATTCCTTGGGTGTTTCTACCCCAAAATCATGTATCATACTCATATGTTTGTATGGAGCATCATGGCAAAACATTAGATAGAAAAAATCCCAACATTCCTATAAGTGAAAACTTACTAAATATTTCCATGTTCATAAATGCACATAACCAGAAATGGAAATATTGCATGCATTAGAAATAACCTAACATATCAATTAAAACACTAAACACAATAAAGAAAAACAAAAAATAATAGGGGGGCCCACCTGGCATACTCACCAGGGCCCCATAGTGCATTACAAGTGGGGCCTGGGCCCACTTGTCACACACGACACACGCACACACTCATAGCTACACACACACAACACACACACTCAAACTGGATCCTGATGGCAACAACAGATCCACACACACACACACCACATAGGCACACACGCACACAACACCACAGCCACACCTGGATCTGGCACACAGCCACACGAGATCCAGACCACACAAACACTACGCACAGGATCCGGCTCACACACCAGATCCGAACACACAACACACATTAGGCCAATCGAAAAAGAAGAAAAAAGGGGGGAGCGGGGACTCGATCCCTCGACCTCACGGTCGATCCCCGGACGCGCTACCACTGCGCCACACGTGCACGTCTGTACAAGAGGGAATCCTCACTGAGATCTACAATCATGCACGCACAAGCCTGATGAAACTGAACCTGCCGCATCGCGCACTCATAGAGATCACAACGATGAATTCCAGCGATGGAGAGGCTCTCCGGCGCGCAGACCTGCTACTGACATCGCGGGAACCTAAGGGAAGATGTTCCCTGCTTGTCTTGCGACGAGGGCGATAGAGGCGAAGCCCTCAAGTCTCTGCCTTGGCAGAACAGCGGCGACGCGCAGGCTATGACGACCGGACCTAGTAAGCTACCGAGCAGGGACGCGGCGACTCACCAATGGGAGGACGACAATGGCTTGATCGTGGCGAAGAGGAGGAAGAAGCGGCGAAGGAGCACCCTCCTCGTAGCTCCGATGAGGATGAGGCCATCAAGGATGGGGAGCCCGGCCTCTCCTAGCGACGGGAATGGATCACGGGGACGATCCCCAGCCTCCTCAACATGCCGGGCATGGAGGAGGACCACCGAAGATGCGAAGACGGTGGCGACGAAGACCAACGACAACTCCCGGAACCTCACCACTCTGGAATTCTTACCTGACAGGGAAAGGAAGGAGGAGTGAGAGGAGGAAGGAGAGGGAGACTGGAGCCGCGGCGGCATTAGGAGGAACACGGAACCCTAGGGGGGCGGCACAGATGCCGAGGGACTAAATAGGCTCGGGATTGATGGCGCCTCGACATCTGAAGCTCACAGGAGCAAATGCACACTCTCTCTACTCTCTGAAACAGACGACAGGAGGGAACGGAGCAGGTAGGCATTGCCTACCTGGGCTAGGCCGCACAGGGAGGGTTCAGGCCTAGCTCCACTCTCTCGCAGACAAAAAAAAATAGAGGAAGCTCCTATTAATAAAAAGATAAATAAAACAAGAAAAAGCCCTCAAAGAAAAGGAAAAGGGTTTGGTATAAAACAAAAATGCTTTTGCATAAAAGGAAACGTGAACTATTTAATAAAATAAACAAGTGTATTTTTAATGCGAGTATTTTTAATACTATTACGAAAACAGCACCCCTGTTATTTAAATACCCCATGAGCCTAAGGTCCAAACATCACAGAGAGTAACACACACAAGCTTCAAATAATATTTACTACAACTTGAACATTTTTAACGGATTTATAAAGCAAATTAATTCTGTTGAAGAATGATAATAGGAATAAAAGTTTTTAGGTATTGGTCTTTTGAAAATAAGAGAGAGGGGAGGAGGTTGATGCCCACTCATGCACACTCATACACAGGACCACTCACAACATCACAACAAGGACACATAGAAGCACACCACAAGGTAATATGCATGACATGATGATGAATGGCATGATGCATGATGCATGAGACAAAGACATGGCAAAAGATCAAACTCATTTCATTCATCACATGGAGCATGGGTCCACATAGGTTACATGCCATAAAAGGCACGGACAACACTTGGACTGTCATAGCTTGTTTGTTTGCTTATGGGGGAAGAGAGGAATACAGGATGTTGGAACCTTGCTACGTCATCCGGTGGTGGCTTATATAGAGTGTGCTACCACCAATCGAGTGCCATAATAAATGCTACTTAACGCTACGTTACAGGAACTGCTTCCTTAAGTAAAGTGTTACTGGTAATGCGTAATTCACTAGTTAGCGAGTGTCTTTTCAGGTCCCTCGAACGCTACGCCTCCCAAGCTGTTGAACTCCTGTCGTCCGAGTGTAGCTATATCCGCCTGAGTGACTCTTCAAGTGCGTCCGAATGCACCTTTACTATTGGAGGTTCAATGCTAATGAGTGTTAACAAGTGGGCCTACAAGTCATCCTTGTGACCCTACCCATGGTAGAAGACCTCATCAGCGGCCATGGGCCAGAGGAGAAAACCTCCTCCCACCTAGGGAGGAGGTCAAGAAAGAATAAGAAGGAGGAAGTCTCTCTCCCCTCTCTCCCGGTGACGCCGGAATGCTACCGAGGGAACCATCATGACGACGATCTACACCACAAAATTCGCCGTCGTCACCACCATCACCTTCCCTCATCTATTTATAGCGGTCCACTCTCCTGCAGCCCGTTGGACCCCCTACTTGAACATAGTGTTTTCTGATACATATTATTATCAAAGCATTTGTTGCTACCCTATGATGTTTGAGTAGATCCCTTTTGATGTCCTATGGGTTGATTGATGATCTTGATTGATTTGAGTTGTGTGGTTTACATTGGTGTTGTCCTCAGGTGCTTTCCGTGAGGCGCACATGCGAAAGATTCACATTGGAGTGTTTGTAATATGTTCATGATTTGCTTATAGTGGGTTGGTGAGTGACAGAAACATAAACCTATTGGAAATATGCCCTAGAGGCAATAATTTTTTTTATTATTGTATTTTCTTGTTCATGATAATTGTCTATTGTTCATGCTACAATTGTATTAACCAGAAACCATAATACATGTGTGAATACATAGACCACAACATGTCCCTAGTGAGCCTCTAGTAACTAGCTCGTTGATCAATAGATGGTCATAGTTTCATAACCATGGACATTGGATTTCATTGATAATGGGATCACATCATTAGGAGAATGATGTGCTGGACAAGACCCAATCGTAAGCATAGCACAAGATCGTGTAGTTCGTCTGCTAAAGCTTTTCTAATGTCAAGTATCATTTCCTTAGACCATGAGATTGTGCAACTCCCGGATACCGTAGGAATGCTTTGGGTGTGTCAAACATCACAACGTAACTGGGTGGCTATAAAGGTGCACTATGGGTATCTCCGAAAGTGTTTGTTCGGTTGGCATGAATCGAGACTAGGATTTGTCACTCCGTGTGACGGGGAGGTATATCTGGGCCCACTCGGTAAGACATCATCATAATGAGCTCAAAATGACTAAGAAGTTAGCCACGGGATGATGTGTTGCGGAACGAGTAAAGAGACTTGCCGGTAACGAGATTGAACAAGGTACAGGGATAATGACGATCTATTCTCGGGCAAGTATCATACCGGTAGACAAAGGGAATTGTATACGGGATGATTGAATCCCCGACAACGTGGTTCATCCGATGAGATCATCATGGAGCATGTGGGAGCCAACATGGGTATCCATATCCCGCTGTTGGTTATTGACCGGAGAGGTGTCTCAGTCATGTCTACGTGTCTCCCGAACCCGTAGGGTCTACACACTTAAGGTTGGATGATGCTAGGGTTATAAGGAAATAGTGGACATGGTTACCGAAGGTTGTTCAGAGACCCAGATCAGATCCTGGAGGTCACGAGGAGTTCTTGAATTGTCCGGAGACAAAGATTGATATATAGGAAGTAAGGATTTGGCCGCCGAAAGAGTTTCGGGGGTCACCGGTAACGTACGGGGACCACCGGAAAGGTTCCGGGGGCCCACCAAGTGGGGCCACCAGCTCCGAGAGGCTTCATGGGCCAAGAATGGGAGGGAACCAGCCCCTAGTTGGTCTGGTGTGCCTAACAACCCAGCCCAAGGCGCTACAAGGTGTGGAGGGGGCAAACCCTAGTGCGTGGATGGGCCCAAGGCCCACCCTAGGGCGCCGCCACTCCTCCCACCTTGGCCGTCGGCCATCCCATCTAGGGCTGTCGCACCATCTAGGGTTGGAACCCTAGATCGGGTGCCTCCTCCTTGTTCCCCCTATATATATGTGCGGTTTTTGAGGGCTGCAACACATGAGTTCTCTCTCCCACGGTGCATCCCTACTCCTCCCTCTCCTCGTCCTCCGTATTGCTTGGCGAAGCTCTGCTGGAGACGATGCAGCTCCACCGTCACCACGCCATCGTGCTACCAAAGCTCTCCCTCAACCTCTCCTTCCTCCTTCCTGGATCAAGGCGTAGGAGACATCACCGGTCCGCACATGTGTTGAACGCGGAGGCGTTGTTGTTTGGCGCTAAGATCGGAGTCCATCGCGATCTGAATCGCTACGAGTACGAGTCCACCAACCACGTTCTTGCATCGCTTCTGCTCAGCGATCTTCGAAGGTACTAAGATGCAATCTCTTCCTTCTTGTTGCTGGTTTCTCCATAGATAGATCTTGGTGAACACGTAGGAAATATTTTGATTTACTACTACGTCTCCCAACATTGGCATCATGAGCTAGGTCTATGCGTAGAATCTATGCACGAGTAGAACACAAAGTAGTTGTGGGCATCGATCTTGTTAATTTGCGTAACACTACTAGTCTAATCTTGATTTGGCGGTATTGAGGGATGAAGCGGCCCGGACCAACTTTACACGTACACTTACGTGAGACCGGTTCCACTGCTTGACATGCACTTGTTGCATAAGGTGGCTAACGGGTGTCTGTCTCTCCCACCTTAGTCAGATTGGATTCGATGAAAAGGGTCCTTATAAAGGGTAAATAGAAATTGGCATATCATGTTATGGTTTTGGCGTAGGTAAGAAACGTTCTTGCTACAAACCTATAGCAGCCACGTAAAAACTTGCAACTACAAATTACAGGACGTCTAACTTGTTTTTGCAGCATATGCCTTGTGATGTGATATGGCCAAAAGGATGTGATGTGATGCATTGTGATGTATGAGATTTATCATGTTCTTGTAATAGGATTCACGAGTTGCATGTCGATGAGTATGACAACTGACAGGAGCCATAGGAGTTGTCTTATTTTATTGTATGACCTGTGTGTCAATCATAAACGCCATGTAATTACTTTAGTTTATTGCTAAACGTTAGCCGTAGTAATAGAAGTAATAGTTGGCGAGACAACTTCATGAAGACACGATGATGGAGATCATGGTGTCATGCCGGTGACAGTGATGATCATGGTGCCCTGAAGATGAAGATCAAAGGAGCAAGATGATATTGGCCATATCATGTCACTATATTGATTGCATGTGATGTTTATCATGTTTACATCTTATTTGCTTAGAATGACGGTACTAAATAAGATGATCTCTCAACAAAATTTCAAGAAATGTGTTCACCCTAACTATGCACCGTTGGTAAGGATCGTTGTTCCATAGCACCACGTGATGATCGTGTGTGATAGGTTCTAACGTTCGCATACAACGGTTGTAAGCCAGATTTACACACGCGAAACACTTAGGTTGACTTGACGAGCCTAGCATCTACAGACATGGCCTCGGAACACGGAAGACGGAAAGATCGAACATGAGTCGTATAGAAAATACGATCGACATGGAGATGTTCACCATGGATGACTAGTCTGTCTCATGTGATGATCGGACATGGGCTAGTTGACATGGATCATGTGTCACTTGGATGACTAGAGAGATGTCTATCTAAGTGTGAGTTCATTAAATAATTTGATTATGTCAACTTAATTATCATGAACTTAGTCTAAAATTGTCTTCGCAATCTATATTGTAGATCCAATGACCAACGCTAAGGTCATCCTCAACTTGAACGCGTTCCTAGAGAAAACCAAGCTGAAAGATGATGGAAGCAACTATGCGGACTGGGTCCGCAGCTTGAGGATCATCCTCATAGCTTCCAAGAGATTGTATGTCCTTGATACAGCGCTAGGTGACCCACCCATTTTCCTAGCGGACCAAGACGTTACGAATGCTTGGCAATCACGCTGTGATGATTACTCCCTGGTTTAGTGCGGCATGCTTTACAGTTTAGAACCGGGGCTCCAAAAGCGTTTTGAGCAACACATAGCATATGAGATGTTCCAAGAGCAGAAATTGGTTTTCCAAGCTCATGCCCCGGTCAAGAGATATGACGTTTGCAACAAGTTCTTCAACTATAAGATGGAGGAGAATAGTTATGTCAGTGAGCACATACTCAAAATGACTAGGTTGCATAACCGCTTGACTCAGCTGGGAGTTAATCTCTCGGATGACTCGGTCGTTGACAGAATTCTCTAGTCGCTCCCACCTAGCTACAAGAGCTTTGTGATGAACTATAACATGTAGGGAATGGAGAATTCCATTCCTGAGTTGTACTCGATGCTGAAATCGGCGGAGGTAAAGATCAAAAAGGAGCATCAAGTGTTGATGGTGAATAAAACCACTAGTTTCAAGAAAGGCAAGGGTAAGAAGAACTTCAAGAAGGACGGCAAAGCTGTTGCCGCACCCGGTAAACAAGTTCACGGGAAGAAGAACAAGAATGGACCCAAACCTAAGACTGAGTGCTTTTATTGCAAGGGTACCGGTCACTGGAAGCAGAACTGCCCCAAGTACTTAGCGGATGAGAAGGCCGGCAACGTTAAAGGTATATGTTATATACTTGTTATTGATGTGTACCTAACCAGCGCTCGTAGTAGCTCCTATGTATTTGATATTGGTGCAGTTGCTCACATTTGTAACTCCAAGCATGAGCTGCGGAATAAGTGGAGACTGGCAAAGGACGAGGTGACAACGCGCGTCGGGAATGGTTCCAAGGTCGATGTGATTGCCGTTGGCATGCTACCTCTACATCTACCTTCAGGATTAGTTTTAAACCTCAATAATTGTTATTTAGTACCAGCTTTGAGCATGAACATTGTATCTGGATCTCGTTTGATGCGAGATGGTACTCATTTAAATCTGAGAAAAATGGTTGTTCTATTTATATGAGAGAAATGTTTTATGGTCATGCCCCGCTGGTCAATGTTTTTTTTGATGAATCTCGAACGTCATGTTACACATGTTCATAGTGTGAGTACCAAAAAGTGTATGGTTGATAACGATAGTCCCACTTACATGTGGCACTGCCGCCTTGGTCATATTGGTGTCAAATGCATGAAGAAGCTCCATGCTGATGGACTTTTGGAGTCTCTTTATTTTGAATAATTTGACACATGCGAACCATGCCTCATGGTCAAGATGACCAAGACTCCGTTCTCCAGAACAATGGAGCGAGCAACTGACTTATTGGAGATAATACATACCGATGTATGCGGTCCAATGAGCATCGAGGCTCACGGTGGCTACTATTATGTTCTCACCCTCACTAATGACTTGAGCAGATATGGGTATGTCTACTTAGTGAAACACAAGTCTGAAACCTATGAAAGGTTCAAGGAATTTCAAAGTAAGGTAGAGAATCAACGTGACAGGAAAATAAAGTGCCTACGATCTAATCGTGGCAGAGAATATTTAAGTCACGAGTTTGGCACGCACCTAAGGAAATGTGGAATTGTTTCACAACTCATGCCGCCTGGCACACCTCAGTGAAATGGTGTGTATGAACGTCATAATCGCACTTTATTGGATATGGTGCGATCTATGATGTCTCTTACCGACTTACCGCTATCATTTTGGGGATATGCATTAGAGACTACCGCATTCACTTTAAATAGGACACCGTCAAAGTCTGTTGAGACGACACGATATGATTTATGGTTTGGAAAGAAACCTAAGCTGTCGTTTCTAAAAGTTTGGGGATGCGATGCTTATTTGAAGAAACTTGAGCCTGAGAAGCTCGAACCCAAAGTGGAAAAGTGCGTCTTCATACGATATCCCAAAGAGACTATTGGGTATACCTTCTACCTCAGATCCGAAGGCAAAGTCTTTGTTGCCAACAATGGATCCTTTCTCGAGAAAGAGTTTATCTCGAAAGAATTAAGTGGGAGGAAAATAAAACTTGATGAGGTAACTGTACCTCCACTCAAACCGGAGAGTAGCACAGCACAGGAAGTTGTTTCTGTGGAGCCTACACCGGCTGGAGATAAAGTTAATGATGATGATCATGAAACTTCAGATCAAGTTACCATTGAACGTCGAAGGTCCACTAGGACACATTCCGCACCAGAGTGGTATGGCAACCCTGTCCTAGAGATCATGTTGTTGGGTAACGGAGAACCTTCGAACTACGAACAAGCAATGGCGGGCCCGGATTCCAACAAATGGCTTGAAGCCATGAAATTCGAGATAGGATCCATGTATGAGAACAAAGTGTGGACTTTGGGGGACTTGCCTGATGATAGGCGAGCCATTGAAAATAAATTGATCTTTAAGAAGAAGACTGACGCGGATGGTAATGTGACCGTCTATAAGGCTCGGCTTGTCGCTAAGGTTTATCGACAAGTTCAAGGAGTTGACTACGATGAGACTTTCTCACCCGTAGCGATGCTAAAGTCTTTTCAAATCATGTTAGCAATTGCCGCATTTTATGATTATGATATCTGGCAACTGGACGTCAAAACGGCAATCCATAATGGCTTCCTTAAGGAAGAATTGTATATGATGCAGTCGGAAGGTTTTTTCGATCCTAAAGATGCTAACAAAGTATGCATGCTCCAGCGCTCCATCTATGGGCTGGTGCAAGCATCTCGGAGTTGAAACATTTGCTTTAATGAGGTGATTAAAGCGTTTGGGTTTGTACATGGGAGAACCCTATATTTACAAGAAAGTGAGTGGGAGCTCTGTAGCATTTCTCATATTATATGTGGATGACATATTGTTGATGGGAAATGATATAGAACTCTTGGAAAGTGTAGAGGTCTACTTGAATAAATGTTTTTCAATGAAGGACCTTGGAGAAGCTTCTTACATATTAGGTATTAAGATCTATAGAGATAGATCGAAACACCTCATAGGTCTTTCACAAAGCACATACCTGGAAAAGATATTGAAGAAGTTCAATATGGATTAGTCCAAGAAGGGGTTCTTACGTGTGTTATAGGGTGTGAGATTGAGTACGACTCAATGCCCGACCACGACAAAGATAGAGAAGAGATGAGTGTCATCCCCTATGCTTCAGCCATAGGCTCTATTATATTTGCCATGCTGTGTACCAGCCTGATGTGAACCTTGCCATAAATTTGGTCGGGAGGTACCAAAGTGATCCCGGAGCGGAACACTTGACAGCGGTCAACAATATCCTGAAGTACCTGAAAAGGACAAAGGACATGTTTCTTGTATATGGAGGTGCCGGAGAGCTCGTTGTAAAGGGTTACCTCGATGCTAGCTTCGACACAGATCCGGAGGACTCCAAGTTGCAAACCGGATACGTGTATATTTTGAACGGATGGGCAGTCAGCTGATGCAGCAGCAGGCAAAGTGTCGTGGCGGCATCTACATGTGAAGCGGAGTACATAGCTGCTTCAGAAGCAGCAAAGGAAGGAGTCTGGATGAAGGAGTCCATAATCGACCTAGGAGTGATTCCAAATGCTTCGGGCCAGATGACTCAATTCTGTGACAACACTGGAGCTATTGCCCTTGCTAATGAGCCCTGGTTTCACAAGAAGACAAGACACATCAAGCGCCGCTTCAAATCCATCCGTGATTACATTCAGGAGGGAGATATAGATATTTGTAAAGTGCATATGGATCTGGATGTCGCAGATCCATTGACTAAACCTCTCTCACGAGCAAAACATGATCAACACCAGAATGCTATAGGTGTTCGATTCATCACAATGTAACTAGATTATTAACTTTAGTGCAAGTGGGAGACTATTGGAAATATGCCCTAGAGGCAATAATAAAATGGTTATTATTGTATTTCCTTGTTCAGGATAATTGTCTATTGTTCATGCTACAATTGTATTAACCTGAAACCATAATACATGTGTGAATACATAGACCACAACATGTCCCTAGTGAGCCTCTAGTTAGCTAGTTCGTTCATCAATAGATGGTCACAGTTTCATGACCATGGATATTGGATGTCATTGATAATAGGATCACATCATTAGGAGAATGATGCGATGGACAAGACCCAATCCTAAGCATACCACAATATCGCGTAGTTCATCTGCTAAAGCTTTTCTAATGTCAAGTATAATTTCCTTAGACCATGAGATTGTGCAACTCCCGGATGATGAGGAATGCTTTGGGTGTGCCAAACGTCACAACGTAACTGGGTGGCTATGAAGGTGCACTACGGGTATCTCCGAAACTGTCTGTTGGGTTGGCATGAATCGAGACTGGGATTTGTCACTCCGTGTGACGAAGAGGTATCTCTGGGCCGACTCGGTAAGACATCATCATAATGATCTCAAAGTGACTAAGGAGTTAGCCATGGGATGATGTGTTGCAGAACGAGTAAATAGACTTGCCGGTAACGAGATTGAACAAGGTATAGGGATAGCGACGACGGAATCTTGGGCAAGTATCATACCGGTAGACAAAGGGAATTGTATACGGGATTGATTGAATCCCCGACTTCATGGTTCATCCGATGAGATCATCGTGGAGCATGTGAGAGCGAACATGGGTATCCAGATCCCGCTATTGGTTATTGACTAGAGAGGTGTCTTGGTCATGTCTACGTGTCTCCCAAACCCGTAGGGTCTACACACTTAAGGTTCGATGACGCTAGGGTTATAGGGAAATAGTGGACATGGTTACCGAAGGTTGTTCAGAGTCTCGGATGAGATTCCGGATGTCACGAGGACTTCCAGAATGGTCCGGAGACAAATATTGATATATATAGGAAGTAAGTATTTGGCCATCGAAAGAGTTTTGGGCGTCACCGATAACGTATCGGGACCACCGGAAGGGTTCCGTGGGTCCACCAAGTGGGGTCACTAGCTCCGGGAGGTTTCATGGGCCAAGAGGGGGAGGGAACCAGCCCCTAGGTGGGCTGGTGCGCCTCCCACCCTAGCCCAAGGCGCTGCAAGGGGTCGAGGGGGCAAACCCTAGGGCATGGATGGGCCCAAGGCCCAACCTAGGGCGCCGCCACTCCTCCCACCTTGGCCGCCGGCCATCCCATCTACGGATGCCACACCATCTAGGGTGGGAACCCTAGATGGGGTGCCTCCTCCTCCTTCCCCCTATATGTATGTGCGGTTTTTGAGGGCTGCAACACACGAGTTCTCTCTCCTACGGTGCAGCCCTACTCCTCCCTCTCCTCGCTCTCTATAGTGCTTGGCGAAGCCCTGTCGAAGACCACGCAGCTCCATTATCACCACGCCGTCGTGTTGCCGGAGCTCTCCCTCAACCTCTCCTTCCTCCTTGCTGTCTCAAGGCGTAGGAGACGTCACCAGGCTGCACGTGTGTTGAACGCGGAGGCACCATTGTTTGGCGCTAAGATCGGAGTCCACCGCGATCTGAATCACTATGAGTACGACTCCACCAACCGCGTTCTTGCAACGCTTCTTCTTAGCAATCTTCGAAGGTACGAAGATGCAATCTCTTGCTTCTTGTTGCTCATTTCTCCATAGATAGATCTTGGTGAACACTTATGAAATTTTTTGATTGACTACTATGTCTCCCAACAAAACCCGAGTAAGGGAGTTGTTTATGTATGGGAGTAAAGAGGACTTGATGTTTCATGCTATGGTTGGGTTTTACTTAATGATCTTTAGTAGTGGCGGATACTTGCTAGAGTTCCAAACATAAGTGCATATTATCCAAGTACGGAAAGTATGTTAGCTCATGGCTCTCCCTCATATAAAACTGCAATAATGATTACCACACTCACTATATTTAGTTTATTGTTATTTTCTTAAAATAACACCAAAATTTTGTTTCAAAGTTCTTTATTATCTTGTAAAACTATCTTTACACCTAGAAAGTACTTCTAGTTTTATTCCCGCAAAGTAGTTTCATACTTGTTGTAGGTAAAGTAAGTGTCAGCGTGCGTAGAGTTGTATCGGTGGTCGATACAACTTCAGAGAATAAATTATTCCACCATTAGCTCCTCACTGGGTTTGACACTCTTACTTATCAAAATAGGCCACAAACGATCCCATAAACTTGTTGGTTATCACAGCTCTCTCTCAAATTATGTGGTCATTATTTTTGAGTTTGGTTTTCGCTTGAGGACAAGAGTGGTCTAAGCTTGGGGAGTTGCTACGTCCATTTTGCCTCATGATTTCCTATTGATATTTGTGATATTTTTGTCCATTATTCAACTATATGATATAGTTCTTATGCCATTTCTCTCTGAATTTATAAGGTACATCACAATTAGGGAAATAGATGGGAACTAGAATTAAAGACCTGAAAACCAAGAAAAAGGTGAAACTTCACTGGACTCCAAATGTCATCAACCTTCCCAGAGAATTTTTATGGAATACATAAGAATTATTGGGACAAAATTATAGTGGAGGGAGGACACCTGCTGGCCACAAGCCAACAGGGTACTCCCTGTTAGCTTGTCTGGCCTCTATAGGTCTCCCGACCCACCCCTGTAACGCCCAAGATGCGATCCTATCCTTATTTTGGCACGAGGGCCTCGATAAGGATAGAAGTGCATCTTGTTGTTTCACAAGAATGGATATCATTACAAGTACATGTACAGAAGAAATGAGTATATGGAATTGTCTTACACTTGCCACAAGCTACATCAATGTCACATCAATACAACAACATATTCAAACATCGTATAGAACAGCAGGGTCCGACTATGGATGAAATCAAACGATAAAATGACATCCATCCTTGCTATCCCAGGATGCCGCCTAGAACCCATCCTAGATCGATGAAGAAGAAGAAAAAGAACTCCAAATCAAACAAGCATCGTGCCCACGTCAAATCATCGCATTACCTGTACCTGCAACTGTTGTTGTAGTAATGTGTGAGCCACGAGGACTCAACAATCTCATTTCCAAGGGTATCAAGACTAGCAAAGCCTAATGGGTGAGGTATGGTTGAGTGGTGAGGCTGCAGTAAGAAACAAAGAAGTTATTTGAGTGGCTAACTTACGAATACACAAAGTAAAGTATGGTGGTCCATGCATAACGAACGTGAACTAGCAATGATCACTAAGTGATCCTGAACACCTACTTACGTCAAACATAGCCCCACCATGTTCTCTCTTGGATAAAGGACTCATGAGAAGAGACGGTCATGGTTATGCACATAGTGGGTGTATTTTATTAGAGTTTACTTCAAGTTTGCTATGACCGGGTGTTAAACAAGTTTTCCAAGTTGTCACATAACCACGAGCATGGCTTTCCGAAAGATTTAACCCGGCAGGGGTGCTCGAACTCATCCATCACAAATTAACCACACACCGCATTGGAATCCCTCAACCGCGGAATCACCCATAGTATTTGCGGAATCCTGATGGAAAATATGAGCTTTGAGATAGCCCGAAGTGTCGTCAAAATCCCACGCGCAAGACGTTCGATAAAGGGAAAACAAGTCCAGCAAGGCCGCCCAATGTGTCGACGAACCCGATAAGAGCCGCGTATATCGTTCTCATGACACGACCGGATGATACTATCTACAGGGAAAACCAATCCCCAAGTTTCCTCGAGACGGCCTTACAAACAGCCCATTTCGGACCAACACTCATGAGGAGCACTGGCCTAGATTTTTGGACCAACACTCATGAGGAGCACCTCGGGGTCCAGAAAGTCTCTATGACATTTTATTTGTTATTAGGCAAATGTAGTACTAATGTTGGGCCTTGCCAGACAAGCTTTATCCTAAAACAAAAATCAAGGGGGTCCCCATAACAACCCCGAGCATGTTAGGAGCTCTCAATATGGAGCATAACACCGGTTCACAAGTAACTAGGGCAGCAAAAGTGGAACAAAACACCGAGAAAAAGGCCAAGCCTTCCACCTTTTACCAAGTATATAAGTGCATTAAACTAAGTAGCAATAATAATGTGATAACAAAAGAATGTCCATGTTGTCACATGGAAGCAATTGCACCTACAGCTAGGAACGCTATAAGAAGGGATGAGCAAGCGGTAACATAGCCAAAGAAAGGTTTGCTGGGAAAGTGGAGTGTTAGAGGCTTTTCATGGAAATGTTAGGTGGCTTGACAAACAAGAGGTAGGTAACAAGACATAACGATAAACGTGTACAAACTAGCATAGCAATGATAGTAGTGGTATCCAGGGAAATGTGTCATCTCGCCTGAGATCCCGCTTAGAATATGAACGAAACCATGAAGAAGACGATCTGTGAAGAACACGAATGAATCCTCACACCCCGAATGCTTTTGGAACTCTATCGAGAAGAAAGAATCCGGAACAAATAATCAACGCATGATCCACCACAACATATGCATGACATGATGCGCAAACAAATATTATGCATGTCCGGTTCAAATATGCAAGGCATGGCAGTTCACACCAAACAACTATTACACATTAAAGTGAAGCTCAATATGCAACGAGTTGCATATTGACGAAAGTCCATGATAGAATATTTAGTTCACCCTTGTTTAGGTACTCAACAATATTAAATGTTGTTAAACATGGCAAGAGGTGAAGCATATATAAACTATCTATCTAGGTATCTTAAATGAGGTCGGAAACAAATTATAGTATTTCCAAAATGACTTGATATGCATATTATGGTTTCGGTCCAGATCTGTCCTAATCATATTATATATTTGTTAAACAAAAAAATAAACTATACCATGCAATTATACATGTTATTCCAGTTGATTTACATATGTGGAACATCTCAAACGGAGCTGCGGTCTAAAAGACATGCCCAACACAAGATGGATAGGTCATGAATGCAAAATGCATGAAAATGACAACCAAAAACATTTCACATCATGAATGCATCAAGTTATGATGATACTACATGAAAATCTAAGCAATTTTCATATATGGCATGCCCAAAACGGAGCTACGGTTCAACCACAACAACCAACACAAGTTTAGTAGAAATCTGCCCAAAAACAGCAACATGGCATATTGCACACATGAAAACAACAAGCTACAAGATTCTAAAATGAACACACTAAGCATGGAACAGTACCATGTAACCCACACTTCATTTCATCTTCACATATCATACTCAAAAGAGGCATGGATCACATGGTAGGAAGCTCACACCATTGCTAACTGAAAACAGTTTCAGACTTGGTGAAAATAGCAATTTTTGACAGTTCAGTTTTTATCAAGAATGCATATTGACAGCAGTAAAACTATATGCTACAGGTCATAAAATGCCATTTAACTTAACCGCAAACTAAAGGACATTCTCAACTACAAATAACTCCATTACACGTACCCCAAAGGGGTTCTAGATCACTAGAAAAACACATGGCAAGACAACAACAAAATGTTATAGATTCCAGACGTAGAAATTTTTTAGCATCTCAAAACAACACAATTTTTATAGCATGTTGGCAACAATAAAACAACACCTAAACATGTATTATCATGGCAAATAAAATGACCAGGGGCTAGTGCACATGTCACAGGGCATATCTTATGGTCAAAATTATTTCATATCATGCATAGATTTACTCAGACGAAAATAACAAATGGGCATCATAGCAAAATCACATGCACACTAATTTACTCAAATGACAAAACTAATTGCACAGATAAATTCTATGGATTTTTCTACCCAAAAAAACATATATAATATGTGGGTTTATTATTAACAAAAATGACAGAACAACTTATGCGGGGATAGGACATTAACCCGGTTTTCAAGTCATTTATGCAATTTAAAGCACACATGACAACAAATATTTTTGTAATGCATGTAAAATAGTTATACCTCACCTACACATTTTTTATATAGGAATAGGCAAAAATATGGATGCACAATTAAGTATTATGTATGATGCAATGATACGACATATATGCAAAATAAACAATAAATAATATTTAAACATTTTTATCATGGTTCAAAGTTGGATGTTATGAACCTACAGAAAAATCTTAACATTTTAGGTATTGAAAATATGTTGATATGATGGACGGTTATTTATCTATGAGGAATATAAAACATGGGCATTTTTTTGAAAATACGAAAATCCCTGGATAATTAGAGAAATCCGCAGACATGGAAAATCCTTACACGGGACGAATCTATCTAACGGGCTAAGCAATAGTTCGAGCGGCTAATATCTATACAACACGCACGCGCAAGATAGGGTCGGATGTAGCTCACTTTGTGGGCTGAGCCCAATCGGTGGAGCGGCTAGCGCTGGTGGAGCTGGGCCTGGCGCAGCCTAAACGCTGGACGCGGCCTAAGGTGCTGGCGGGCGAGTGGTCGACATGAGAGGGGTGCTGGCGCACCCTCGCTCCCGAGCGGGATGGGGCCATGGCGCACGGGCTGCTCGTGGCTGGCAGCGGTATCTTCAGGCCAGGGCTCCAGCAGAACTGGGAAGGCAGGGGAAGCAAGATCCGCAATGGGAACTCCGGATCCGTCCATTCCTGGTGGTTTCGAGGCGAGGCGCTAAGCTCCGGGGTGCTTGCGATGGCATCCTGCATGGGAGAGGTCAGAGAGAGATCAATGCGTGAGGTGAGGGAGAGATAGAGAGGTCAGGGTGGCAGAGCCTATCCTGCTTCGGTGGTGACGTCATCGGCGATGGTCTCCATCGAGTTAGCAGCGGCAGGCCACGACGGCTCTGGATCGGGAGGAGCTCCTCTCCTCCCAGAACGGGACGATGCATGGAGGCGACGACGTACGGGCGGCAGCGGGATCCGGGCCCGGGTGGGCCGGATCTGGGCTTCAGCGGGGCTGCATGGCTTGGAGGCCGCGGCGGCTAGAGGAGAGAGGAGGTGGGAGGTTGGCGACGGCGCGAGTTATGAGGAGGGCTAGGGTTGCCCGATTTGGATGCCTATGGGGTCTATGAATAGCAGTTTGGGGCTAGGTTAGGAATTTTTCTTCCGTTTTTGGGCCGTGCAATCTCAACCGGGCGGTACGGAAGCGGAGGGGGGGCGGTTAGCTGGGTTGTAGAGAGGGGTTGGGCTAAGATGAGAGGGAGGTTGCGGCCCAGCAACAGAGTTTTTATAAACTGAAATAGTCCGACAAATAAACCGATGAAAGTGCCGCTGTGGGTGGCTATTCAGGTATCAAATGAGCTCCGATTTCGACGAAATTTGGCAGGCGGCCTACTTACAATACCAATACCACATGCCAACTTTCGACCCAATCCTTGGGAAGAATAGAATGGAGAAGAAATGACAACTGCTACCACAATTGAACTTGAGAAGCATAGGGTGAACGGAGTTCATGGAGAATCAACAATGAAAAGAATAACTTGTTATGGGCTTGTGGAAAACATCTCAAAATTATGAGGTGACAACCTGCCACAACAGAAAAAATTGATTGCTTGGGAGCAACAAGAGATGAAAAACTTCTTTCACCAAGAAGAGGAGGAGAAAACTTGGATGATTTATGACACCATGATAGCAACAATCCTTAGGAAATGCTTTAGGTGAAATCCAACCCAATATAACTCAGAGAAGACATGATGGGTTTACTTATCTTAGTCTTGACAATTTCCTTCGAGGCTCCTCATAATCAATAATTTAATAAAACCATCTCAAAAGGCAATGGAGAAGGAATTGAATTTAGACATCCAAGATAAAGAACACTTGAGCACCTTCAACAAGAACCTTGAAGAACAATTCGAGGAAAATTACATCCTTAACAAATCACCATGAAGAACCTCTTGGCGAACACCGGGATGAAAGGACAATAACAAGAATGCAGTTGAAAAGAATACGTTATGATGTCGCAAAGATTTAGATGAATCTTCGTGAAGAGATGCTTGAGAAAAACATGGAAATCCATAAAGAAAAGATGAACAACTTATAACCAAGAATTTGATGCCATGAACACTCCACAAGAAGGATCGAAATCACCTTGATGAGACTAGAATAAGAATTATGTTATGCTCATCCTTCATCAAGTTAACTAGATGACAAGCAACGAATTTCGCACACCACATATTTTTCTTGAAAAAGGTTGAAGAGAGATGACACGAACTTGAAGAATTCTTGAACAGGAACACCAGTAAGAATTCACAACCAAAAGAGGACACCAAAATGGATGGAGAAACATGAGAATAAAGAGATCTGATCCGAACGAAGGAACAACAATTGAGAATGAAAACTAAAATCTGAGAACGAGAAATCTTCTGAAATGATGGCCTTCGGGAGGATCGAGAAATGCAAACAACTCTGAAATGGTCCTGATAGATACGGATGGGATTACTTATTATTAAAAACAATTCGAGAGGATATCATGAAGCTGAAACCATGAATCTTCAAAAGAATGAGCAAACATTTAAGAGAAACTCTTCTTCGATCTTTAAACACAGAGAATGTTGAAGAGAAACAACACCATGAATTACTAACACACTCCGAAAGAATGAATAGGGAAAGGTTGAGCCAACGATGAAAATATTTATAAGTGATCTTCGAGAAGGAATATGACTGATGAAAATCATTCTTACATCATACTAGAAAAGAACTTGAGGACATCTCCAGAAAGATTAGAAGAGCCAGGTAAGATCATCGGGAAAAACCTGTGGGTTATGGGCCCAATGAAAAAATCCACTCTTGAAGTGATTGCTTAGTAAGAGATGGCACCGGTAAAATTAAAACTTGATGAGGTGAGAACCTTGAAAGGATATTGAATGAAAATATGAAACTTCTGAGTTATCTTCAGAACTCCGGATAGAACAAAGAGATATGAAAACCAAGAGAGGCTTGATAAAGAATTCCAAAACGAGAAAGCGTTTAGAGAATGAAAGGATATGATGACTACTGAAATCTTGAATTGAACCCACCGCAGGCGAAAACAGAGACGAAGAAATGATGAACTTGAAGCTCTTAAGCATCTTCACATGAATCACCAGATACGATACAGAAGAAAACAAAACAGAGGCATCACATGGATAGAAAGGCATTTGAATGAGAATTTAATTGTTGAAGAAAAAGGGCGGGAGGGTGGGGATTAAAAAAGAGAACTTGGGATGGATGAAAAGAACTCCGGAAAGAAACATGAGGATTGATCTTGCAAATATTGGAGATGATTGAATATCTTAAAGAGGAGCACACCAGTTGAAAAGAATTTCATAACAACTCCAGTTGAACAAAAGGATTAACATTCCTATAAAATAATATGATAACACTACTTAGAAGAGATATGAAATCACCACTGGACATCGAAGCAACTCGAATTACCATATTCAAAAACAACATCAAGAATGAGGCTTACGAAACAAGCCAGAACAAATACATGCCCATTATGCACTTTTTTGAAGGATAATCCTAGTTAGCTACTTGAATTCTCACCTAAAAATGTGATAGCGCAAGTGTTGCTCCTACCTTTTATGGCATGTAACCTGTGTGGGGCTATGGGGACCCCGACTCAAATGTCATGATCACCAAATCCACGTGTATAGTGATCCTAGAGATCAATGCTCACTGAACGCACATAAGTTGAATACCAAGAGTCTTAAATCCATACTTAACGTCTTACACAAATAAAGACCACGATGGTCAAGTCTTACATCGATAGGGCCACACGGGCCAAACACTTAAATAGAACAAGCAGAGGAAACTTGGTTGAAAGCATAAACACATGCCATCTACCTTAACATATGGGCATTCTGACTGGGAAGCATCCTAGTTCGCATGTTTGTCACCCACGAACTCTTCAACATACTCATGTTCTTCCATGCCTGGCTAATTAAATAACCATTGGCAAGCCAATGAGTACTTTGAATGTACTCGCAAGCAACCTAATTTGTGGAACAGGGTAACAATGATGCATGATATAGCACTAAGTAGGTAGTTTTGTGGAAAGGTAGTTTTAAATGCAATGTCATGATCAAGTGACTAGCAAGCATGCATCAACAATACGCAAGTATCGATATGAACAAGACACTGTTATCATCATAAGTATGGGTTGAACACCTCATGTTCATTCACCATGCTAAGTCATCGGACTTAGTTTACTTCCCATGCTAAGCCATTGGACTTAGCTCATGTGAGCTCTTGTCACCATCACATCCATACTCACATCAAGCTTCACGAAAACATTCAATCATAGTTTAAGAAGGACTTCCAACTTTCCATGACCGCGGACACGGCTATTCGAATAGTTTTACACTCTGCAGTGGTTGCACAGTTTACCCACAAGAGTTGGGGAACTTGCATGTCATCCACGACTCACGGTATATAACATACCCGAGGTAAGCACCTGAACAATGCCTTTCCCATGGTGATAATAAACAAAGAGTCCACTCATTGGTGCCATCCTTCATGATATACATCATCTGTATCATCCATGAGGGCACGCAACGGTGTGCCCGGTGCCTGTAAACACAACGCATGACCTTCCACTCTGCGACGACCCGGTCTCACGAGTGACCACTTCACTCTTGCCACTTGTAATGCGGAGTCCTTGCTAGTACCAACCATAGTAATCAACAAAGCCCCATCCCACAAGGGGTATCATGGTTGCGCATGTAATGTTGGGATGGTCAACATACCTTAAATCTAATTCGTTTTCGAAAACACACACACACTCACTTGGTCCGGCATACCACTTCTTTCTCAAGTGTTTACCCAACATATCATCATCTCCCTCGGGCATTAGTGGCACCCGACGGGGTTTTCAAAAGAGTGTTTGAAATCATATCTCCCCTTTCCATCAATATGCACAACTCCCATCTCACCTGCGTAGCATCTTTTTGCATCCTAACTACACCCACCCGCATAACCCTCATAAGGTGGTAGGGTCATGCACGATGCAATTGTCAATAGTAAGAGTGTCGGAAACAACCCACTGAAGGGGGGTCACTACTTCACATGATCAGATATGATGAAAGTAACGTGTTATATGACATGCAATGAAAATGGTTTCTTAACATGTTCAAAGGGCTGCTTGCCTAGCTCAACAAAGTCTCAGGGGTCTTCAAAGTCTTCGGGTCCAACTTCTTCGTCAACCGCGCAATCTATCGTCGCGAAATAAAACGATAAAAATAAGCAACACACAAAACATACTACTCAAACTATTTTCAAAAATGTTAACCTACTCTGATAAATAATAAATGTCATCCTAAAATTATTCTCCTAGCGTTTTGTTGTGAAAAACATTTTGGAAATAAAATAACAGAGGCAAATAGGTGCCTATATATAGGTTTTAAAAGAAAACAATACTAAAAATAATTTCAAACATTTTTATAAATGGCACTAATAAATTCTATGGATAATTTCAAGAATTTAGGTGAAGTAATATTTGGATTTGGAATAATATTCTATTTTGTGGGATATTTGGAAGATACCACAGAAAATAAAAAAGAAAGGGCTATTGTGCCCCTCGGGCTAAAAGTGCCTGGCCAAAACCGGCCCAAGAGGGAAGCCATCCCAGGTGAGGAACCGCGCGCGGCAGGTTTGTTTTAAACCTGCCCGCGGGCCCGTCCTGCTAGCGAGAGAGGAGGGGGGCGAGCGGATGATAGGTGGGTCCCACCTGTCATCCCTCTCCTCGTGACAGGGGCAAAGGGGGCTCACCAGAGGGCTCTAGGCCATGGCGGCGGGAATGAAGGGCACATGCGTGCTCCTTAGGGCGTCGCGCGTCGGTGGGTGGTCATGGGGATGCCGAGGGGAGAGGGGAACACCGGCGAGGGGGAAGCCCAACGTCGGCGGTGAGGGTTTGGGTCGGGAGAGGGCTCTCGACCGTGGGGGGGAGCACTCTGGCACGGGGAGGACGTTAAGGAAGAGGGAAAGCCAGGAGAGAGGGTCAGGAGGAGCGGTGGGACCTATTTATAGGCGGCCGCCAGTCCATTATGGGAGCGGGGCGTGGTGAGCACGGGGTGCTCACCACAGGCCATGGGGGCTTCATGGACGCGGTCCGTGCCTAGGAGGAGGGGAGGCAGCCAGGAGGGGTGCCTAGAGGTGCGCACATGCGAGCCCGAGCACTAGCCGGTTAGGGCGGTGCCATGCGCGCATGCGAGAGATGGAGGGGAGAGATGGAGGGCCGACCGCCTCCCGCGTCGCGGACGTCGAGACTGACCGGGGGGACACAGTGGGGCGGCCCGAGGCTGTCGGGGGACACGATGAGGCGGCTACAGTGCGGGAGCGCACTGTAGCGTGCTCCAAAGCGCCCGAATGGCATGCCTGGGCATTATTTTAGCCCCCCTGCATGTCCATTTGTGCCTTGGGGATTTAGAAGAGGCCCAACGGCTAGGAGGAGCTAGGGAGACCTCTGGAGGAGCCATAGGGTAGAAGGAAAAGATGTTGTCTAGGGGGGGTAAATGGGGTTTTCACCACATTACACTTGGGCTATGGTCATGTGACTTTTACTGGAGGTGAAATGTGTCCATATGAGACTGTGGTAGAAAGTTGGGAGCAAGGGTAAAAGGGAAAGAGGTGGAAATGGAGGTTTTACTAAATCACCTGAAGGTGCTTGGTAAGGTTTTGGGAAAGAAGATGTTATCAACTTACTGAGATACTCACCAGGGTCAAAGGCTAGGTAAAGATGAGAGGTTTCACCAAGTTTGAGCCCAAGGGGAAAAAGTTGACAACAGAGATTTGATAAACCCTATAAATTAGCAGGATCAGATTTCCATAGATCTATTGATGCTAGGATTTTACCCTTGATGCACCACTTAGTGTATCATCACTATTTGGCCATTAGAGCATGCCCACAAAGTTTGAGGCCAAGGGGAGAAACTTCACAATGTAAAGTTGCTCAAATTTGATTCTGGATAGGGATGGTTTTGGGATTGTTGATGAACCAAACCAACTTGGATTGAGATGAAACTTTGCAACATCATCAACTATGATAGTGTTGACTTGTTGTAATTTTCCTTGAATTTATTGAGAATATTTCTTATAGAAATATTTGAAAAGGTTGATTTGAGCAGAAAGGGTTTTGAGGGGCTTTGCCTATGATTTGATCATGCCCTTGTGTTGAAACACATATATATGGAAAATATATGTCCACTAAGTTCCTCTAAATTTTCTCAAATATTGTTAAAGAATTTAAATAAATTTTCCCTATGAAAGACCATTTCTGACCTTAAGAAAAAGCCTTTAAACAAAATATAAAGATAACCTTTAAAAATAATATTTTGTGGTTTTGGGAAGTCTTATATATAGTGGGTTTGAAATAAAGCTTTTGGGAAATAAGAATCCACCCAATTTGAGGACTTGTAGTGCAAACCTCATTTCAGGGGATTTTGAAAACCTAACTTGAATAATTCATTTTTTAAAACAAATATGATAAGTATAGTTTCAGGCACTATTCACATGGCATGATCATTGGGCAAGAGGTTTGGGTCAAGGAAGATGAAATATGAGGTCGAATAGAATCAAGGAGTGCCACACCACAATCATCAATCAAGTAAACAATATAGCAAACATGCACAAGCACTTTGGAAAAGTTTTAGTTGGTTCCAAATTTTATAAAGCCAAACATATCAATGTGCTACAAATGCATGGTGTGATAGACCTTCCCCCTTACAAGAATCTCGTCCCTGAGATTCCTAGGCTAGGCGCTAAAAAGATAGGGGAACTCTGATCTAAGATAGTCTTCATGCTCCCAGGTTGCTTCAACTTTAGTGTGGTTGCTCCACTGGACCTTGAAGTACTTTATGGTGCGGCTTCGGATGCAGCACTCGGCTTCATCCAAAATGCAAATTGGACTCTCACGATAAGTGAGGTCTGGCTGAAGGTCGATGGCTTGATGCTCAATATCCTTGTAGTGGTCGGGGCGGTTGGGAACTTGCAGACGCTTCTGGAGTTGTGACACCTGAAAGACCTGGTGCACATCCGACAGCTCGGGAGGTAGTTCCAGTTGGTAGGCAACTTCTCCGTGTCTTGAAGTGATCTTGAAGGGGCCGATGTATCTAGGTGCGAGCTTCCCTTTGACGTGAAAACGCTTGGTTCCTTTAAGAGGCGTGACTTGAAGATATACATGATCTCCGTTGTTGAAGCTCAGATCTCGGCGGTGAGAGTCGGTGCAACTCTTTTGTCTTGACTTTGCAGTCTTCAGTCACTCTCGGACGAGTTAAACATGCTCTTCGGCTTCGCGGAGGATGTGTGGTCCGAAAAATAAACCTTCTCCGGTCCGTGACCAGTTGATGGGGGTACGGCACCTCCGTCCATACAACACCTCAAATTGTTCCATCTGAAGACTCGACTGATAGCTGTTGTTGTAGGATAACTCAGCGAATGATAGGCAATCTTCCCAGTTGGCACCATATGCCAAAACAGAAGCGCGGAGCATATCTTCGAATATCTGATTTACTCGTTCCGTTTGTCCACCGGTCTGAGGGTGAAAAGCAGTGCTGAAGGAGAGCTTGGTTCCCATGGCTTCTTGAAACATCTTCCAGAATCTTGAGGTGAACTGGGTGCCTCGATCCGACGCGATCTCCTTTTGTACTCCGTGGAGGCTCACGATATGCTCGATGTAGAGACTGGCTAGCTTGTGACCGTCATAGGTGGTTTTGACAGGAATGAAATGGGCTACCTTGGTTAGGTGGTCGACAATGACCCAAATGGAATCATGTCCTTTGCTTGACCTTGGTAAACCAGTGATGAAATCCATCCCGCCTTTATCCCACTTCCATTCAGGCACTTTGAGAGGTTGCAATAGCCTAGCGGGTCGCTGATGCTCAGCTTTAACTCTCTGGCATATGTCACACTTGGCGACAAAGGTGCCTATCTCCCGTTTCATGCCATGCCACCAGAATCTTGCCTTGAGGTCTTTATACATCTTGGTTCCTCCAGGATGGATGGAGTATGGAGTGTCATGAGCTTCTTGCAAGATTAGGTTCTTGAGATCTTCCTCGTTGGGTACGCAAATGCGAGTCCCGAACCATACAACTCCTTGTTCGTCCACCGAGAATCCTGGGGCCTTGCCTACCATGATCTTCCTCTTGATGTCTTCAATGCTCCTGTGTCCCTTCTGGGCTTCCCTGATATCATCCATAAGGGTAGGCTTTGCTTCGAGATTGGCAAGGAATCCTAGTGCAACAAGTTCCAAGCCGACGCTCTCAAGTTCTTCATAAAGGGCGGGTAGCCTTTCCTTAATCACAGCATTCAATGAACAAGCCTTTGTGCTTAAGGCGTCTGCTACCACATTGGCCTTTCCGGGGTGGTACTGAACACTAAGGTCGTAGTCCTTGATCAATTCCAACCATCTTCACTGCCTCATGTTCAATTCCCTTTGATTGAAGATATACTTCAAACTCTTGTAATATGTGAATATCTCACATCGCTTCCCCAGAATGTAATGTCGTCATGTCTTCAAGGCATCAACCACGACTGCCAACTCGAGATCATGAGTTGCGTAGTTCTCTTCATGAGGACGTAGCTGTCTGGATAGATATGCTACGACTCAGCTTTATTGCATCAGAACACCTCCAAGCCCAGTTCTTGATGCATCACAATAAATCACAAACTCCTTGTGAATATCGGGGTGGCCAAAATAGGGGTTGTGGTCAATCTCTTCTTGAGCTCCTGGAAGCATTCCTCGCACTTAGCAGTCCATTGAACCTTCTTGTCCTTCTTCAAAATCTTGATCATGGGTCGAGCAATGCTTGATGATCCTTCAACGAACTTGCGGTAATAACCTGCGAGTCCAAGGAAGCTCCTGACTTCCTTCACGGTGGTTGGGGTTGGCCACTCCGTTACGGCTTCAATCTTGGCAGGGTCCAATGACAATCCTTCTGCAGTCAACACATGACCCAAGAATCCAACTTCATGCTGCCAGAATTCACACTTGCTGAACTTGGCATAAAGCTGGCGCTCTCGAAGCTTCTCTAGGACCAATCCCAAGTGTTCCTCATGTTCTTCCTCAAACTTGGAAAAGACGAGTATGTCATCAAATAAAGACGACAACGAACTTGTCCTAGTACTCTATGAAGACCTTATTCATGAGGTACATGAAGTAGGCAGGGGTATTAGTTGACCCGAATGACATGACCGTGTATTCATACATGCCATACCGGGTTACAAATGTCGTCTTCGGAATGTCCTCGGGTATGATCTTCAGTTGATAGTACCCAAACCTGAGGTTGATCTTTGAGAACACCTTGGTTCCATTCAACTGATCAAACACGTCTTCAATCTTGGGGAGTGGGTACTTGTTCTTTATCGTGACTTCGTTGAGAGAACGGTAATCGACACAAAGTCTGATAGTTCCGTCCCTCTTTGACACAAATAGAACATGCGATCCCCAAGGAGAGGCACTAGGGCGAATGAATCCTTTTCTGAGATGCTCTGCCAGTTGCTTCTTCAAACTCAGCCAACTCTTCGGATCCCATCCTAAAGGCCTTCTTATAGATGGGACTTTATCCAAGCATAAGCTCAATGATGAACTCAATGTCACGGTCAGGAGGCATTCCGGGCAGCTCATCAGGAAACACATCCGGGTACTCACATACCAGTGGCACTTGATCCAACTCAACTCCCGATAGGCAGTTAGCCTCAGGGGCTTGAGTGGAAGCGGATTTGGGAACATACTTGACTTCCACTCCTTGGCTATTGGTCATGGTAACAATCCTCTTGGCAGAGTCCAACCTGCCATGGTGCTTGGTTAACAAATTCATGCCAAGGATGACGTCCAAGCCTGGTGAATCCAGAACTGTAAGGTCTGCTAGGAAATCTACCCCGTTGATGTCAATCTTTACTCCCTTACACCCTACCCTAGACTTCATAACTGAACCAGGGGTTTGTATCAACATACGACTACCCAGGGGTGTAGGTTCCATGCCACTCTCTAATGCAAACTTTTGGGTGACAAAAGAATGCGAAGCTCCAGAATCAAACAATACTATTGTTGTGGTTGAGGTGAGGAGGAACGTACCCAGTATGATGTCCAGGTCTTGCTGGGCTTCCTCAGCGGTGACGTGATTCAAATGACCCTTGCCAATGTTGGGCTGGTTGCAAGGAGATGGGTTCCTTGGTGGTACTCCATGGGCTTGACCTTGCTTTGGCGCATTGGTGCGCGGTGCATCTGGCTTCCTGTTGGGGCAAAGCTTAGGGATATGTCCAGACTGACCACATCCAAAGCAAGTGACTTGCCCAGGGTTGTTGTTGAAGTTCCTGCCATCGTTGTTGTTATTGGGGTTGTTGTTGTAGGCTGGGCTGGGATTTGCATACTGCTGAGGCTGGTAGCTCGGACGAGGTGTAGGAGGTCTGGCCTGCTGCGGCTGATAGGTCGGCTTGGCTGGGCTGGCTGCCAGGGGAGAGGCTTCTAGTTGCTGAGGCTACCGTTGCTGATCATCTTGCGCTTGCGAGTGTCGTTGATGGCACGACGCTTGTCTTCCAGCATGAGGGCCTTGTTCACCAGGTCGAAGAAGGTACGACAGTCGCAGATGATGAGCTGATACTATAGGACCTGTTGAACTCCCTCCATGAAGCGTTCCTTCTTGGCAGCCTCTGAGCTGACATATTCAGGTGCATACCTTGACAGCAGGTTGAACTTCTGCAGGTACCCCTTAACAGAGCCACATCATTCCTTTAGCTCTCGGAATTCTCTCTTCTTGATAGCCATGATCCTAGAAGGAATGTGGGCATTGCGGAATCCTCCCTTGAAGTCATTCCAAGTGATCACACGTTCTCCTTACATGACTTGACTCCATCCCACCAAGCTCAGGCAGTACCTCCGAGGTAGTGAGATGCATAAAGCACCTTCTCACGATCCTCATTGCAATTGACCAATGCAAGGAGGTCCTCGATGGTGTGGATCCATTCATCCGCATCTATTGGTTCAACAGTCTCGATGAAGGTTGGGGGCGAGTTCCTCATGAACTCAGACAGGGTGGAGCGGCCATTGCCGTTCCTGCCTTACTGTTGGTTGTTCACAAGGGCCTCAGCCATCCGCTAGATAGCAGCATTGTTGGCCTGGCGCTCCTCCCGGAGAACTTGGAGAAACTGAGCTATGGTCATGTTCTCCGGTGGAGGTGGTGGTGGGGGAATGTCTCCTTGTGGCTGCTCCTGGTGTCCTCCAGCGTGAGCAGCCCCACCAGCTCCCTGTTGTTGGCTTGAGTCGCCGGCTTCGGGGTTGGTCAAGGAGCTGTTGCGGGTTGCAGTCACCATCCTATTTGGAGCAGCCAAGTCAAACAACTTGGATAGATGAGAGGAAAAGCAACAATGGAAAAGCGCGCCTAAGGGGGTTGGTCGAGTGCAAGTGTGTTAAAACAAGGGTCAAAAGACCAACAATATATATTAAGGTAGACGATGGAGTCGCTTACATGTTGCCTAAGGCAAAAGCGCGACTTGCATCAGAACACAAATAACAAAACAAACAACAAGCACACATGGTTTCATATGAACCATTACAAGGACTCGACTTCACATGAGGGATACATGACTGATCCTACCCTAGTGGTTCTCAGACTCAGGTGGTGGAGTGCTCAGTTTCGTACTCACACTCCTCTTGGTCCTCCTCCTGTTCATCACCTAAACGGGCATCGTTCCCGCTCGAAGGGGTCGGGGAACGAGGAGGTCCATCCCAACGATGCTTTGTAGGCGGGTGCGTGAAGAGCTCACGTTACTCCTTCGCACTCATGCGATGACGATGTGTGGGTGCATCACTAGCTGGGGGTACGCCTCCTCGCTAAGCGATAGCTGGTCGACCCTCGGGGGCTCCATCCTTCTTGATCTTGTCTGGCTTCGTCTTGGCTTGCTGAAGTAGCTGTCGAGTGTGGTGAAGTTCCTCGCGGAGCATCGCGGACTCCTTCATCAGGTTATGAACCTAGACTATCAGCGGAGAGGCTAAAGTAATTCTGGAACCTAAGTGGTGTGCCTTCCTCCTTGGTTGGAATCAGTGTCCAACTCCCGCCAAGATCAACCTTCCTGAAGGGAAGGTAACGAGTAGCCGGCTCATCAACCATCTCTGGAATGATGTCTCGAAGGTGTAGGAGTGCCTTGCATGGAGCTGTCTTGACCACAAGTATCATGGTCTCCATCTGTGGTCGGGGAGTCGTTTTCCTTCACAACCACATCCACGTGGTATTCCTTCGTGACGGCTTCGACCCAATGCTCGTGGTAGAGGAAATTGGGTGGTTGGCAAAACTAGCACTTCTCCAGGCTATCCCCAAGGAGTAAGGGAAAGCCGGATGTCAGGAAGGCTTCGGGTATGACCGCCATCTACAAGGTTTGAAAGGAGGAGAGTCAGTAGAGTGTGATGTGAAGAATAGAGGAGGTAAATAGCGTAGAACTCCTAAGTACCAACGCTAGGTGTAGTTTTGAAAACGGTCTTATCCTGACTAACGTCCATGCTAACTAAGGGCTTCCTACAGTCAGGATAGCTCTGATACCCGCTTTTCGGGGACCCCGACTCATAAGTCGTGATCACCAAATGCACGTGTACAGTGATCCCAGAGATCAATGCTCATTGAACACACAGAAGCTGAATAACAAGAGTCTAGCATCCATACTTAACGTCTTCACAAATAAAGACCATGATGGTCAAGTCTTACATCGGTAGGGCCACATGGGCCAAACACTTAAATAGAACAAGCAGCAGACATCTTGGTTGAAAGTGTGAACCCATGCCATCTGCCTTAACCTACAGGCATTCTGACTAGAAAGCGTCCTAGTTCGCATGTTAATCACCCACGAACTCTTCAACATACTCCTGTTCTTCCATGCCTGGCTAATTAAATAACCAGTGGCAAGCCAATGAGTACTTTGAATGTACTCTCAAGCAACCTAAGTTGTGGAACAGGGTAACAATGATGCATGATATAGCACTAAGTAGGTGATTTTGCGGAAAGCTAGTTTTAAATGCAATGTCATGATCAAGTGACTAGCAAGCATGCATCAACAATAAGCAAGTATCCATATGAACAAGACACCGTTATCATCATAAGTATGGGTTGAACACCTCATGTTCATTCACCATGCTAAGTCATCGGACTTAGTTTACTTCCCATGCTAAGCCATTGAACTTAGCTCATGTGACCTCTTGTCACCATCACATCCATACTCACAGCAAGTTTCACGAAAACATCCGGACATAGTTTAAGAAGGACCTCCAACTGTCCATGACCATGGACAGGGCTATTCGAATAGTTTTACCCACAAGACTCGGGGAACTTTTGTGTCATCCACGACTCGCGGTATATAACATGCCAGGTAAGCAGCCAAACAATGCCTTTCTCATGGTAATACTAAACAAAGAGTCCACTCATTGGTGCCATCCCTCATGATATACATAACTTTAATCATCCATGAGGGCACGCAACGGTGTGCCCAATGCCTGTAAAGACAACACATGACCTTCCACTCTGGGACAACCCCGTCTCAAGAGTGACCACTTCACTCTTGCCACTAGTAATGCAGACTCGTTGCTAGTACCAACCATAGTAATCAACAAATCCCTGTCCCATAAGAGGTATCGTGGTTGCGCATGTAAGGTTGGGATGGTCAGTAGACCTTAAATCTAATCCGTCTTCGAAAACACACACACACACACTCACTTGCTCCGGGATACCACTTCTTTCTCAAGTGGCTATCCAACTCAGCATCATCTCCCTCGGCCATTAGTGGCACCCGACGGGGTTTTCGAAAGAGTGTTTGAAATCATATCTCCCCTTTCCATCAATATGCATAACTCCCATCCCACGTGTGTAGCATCTTTTTGCATCCTAACTACACCCACCCGCATAACCCTCATAAGGTGGTAGGGTCATACATGATGCAAGTGTCAATAGTAAGAGTGTCGAAAACAACCCACCGGACAGGGGGTCACTACTTCACATGATCAAATATGATGAAAGTAAAGTGCTATATGACATGCAATGAAAATGGTTTGTTAACATGGTCAAAGGGCTACTTGCTTGGCTCAACAAAGTCTCCAGGGTCTTTGAAGTCTTCGGGTCCAACTTCTCTGTCAACCGCGCAATCTATCATCGCGAAATAAAATGATAAAAATAAGCAACACACAAAACAGAGCACTCAAACTATTTTCAAAATGTTAACCTACTCTGATAAATAATAAATGTCATAGTAAAAATATTCTCCTAGGGTTTTGTTGTGAAAAACATTTTGGAAATAAAAAATAGAGGCAAAAAGGTGCCTAAATATAGGTTTTAAAATACAACAGTACTAAAAATAATTTCAAACATATAAATGGCACTAATAAATTCTATGGATTATTTCAAGAATTTAGGTGAAGGAATATTTGGATTTGGAATAATATTTTGTTCTGTGGGATTGTTGGAAGAAACCACAGAAAAGAAAAAAGAAAGGGCTACTATGCCCCTCGGGATAAAAGTGCCCGGCCGAAACCGGCCCAAGAGGGAAGCCGGCCCAGGCGAGGAGCCACGCGCAGCAGGTCTGTTTTAAACCTGCTCACAGGCCCGGCCTGCCAGTGAGAGAGGAGGGGGTTGAGGGGATGATATGTGGGCCCCACCTTTCATCCCTCTCCTCGTGACAGGGGCATAGGGGGGTCACCTATGGTCTCTAGGCTACGGCAGCGGGAATGAAGGGCACTGGCATGCTCCTGGGGGTGTCGCGTGTTGGTGGGTGGTCGTGGGGTCGCCTGGGGGGAGGGGAACGTCGGCAAGGGGGAAGCCCGACGGTGGCGGCAACGGTTTGGGTCGGGAGAGGGCTCCCAACCACGGGGGAGATCACTCTAGGAACCGGGAGGATGCGAAGTAAGAGGGAGAGCGAGGAGAGAGGGTCAGGAGGAGCGGGGAGGCCTATTTATAGGCGGCTGCCGGTCCATCGTGCGAGCACGGGGTGCTCGCCACAGGCCATGGGGGTGAGCGAGGCCATGTCTAGGGGCTTCATGGACGCGGTCCGTGCCCAGGAGGAGGGGAGGGAGCTAGGAGGGGGCCCGAAGCTGCGCGCGTGCGAGCGCGGCCACTGGCCGATTGGGGCGTTGTCGTGCGCGTGCGAGAGCGAGAGGGGAGATAGAGGGCCGACCGCCTCCAGCGTCGCGGACGCCGAGGTTAACCGGGGGGACACGGTAGGGCAGCCCGAGGCTGTTGGGTGGCGCTGGGCAGGGGCGGCTACAGTGCGGGAGCGCACTATAGCGCACTCCAGGGCGCCCAAATGGCATGCCTGGGCATGATTTTCGCCCCCCTGCGTGTCCTCTAGTGCCTTGGTACTTTAGAAGATGCCCAACGGCTAGGAGGAGATAGGGTGAACTCTAGAGGAGCCTTAGGGCAGAAGGAAAGGGAAAGAGAGAGATAAAAGATGCTGTCCAGGGGGGTAAATGGGGTTTTCACCACATTACACTTGGGCTATGGTCATTAGACTTTTATTGGCGGTGAAATGTGTCCATATGAGACTGTGGTAGAAAGTTGGGAGCAAGGGTAAATGGGAAAAAGGTGGAAATGGAGGTTTTACTAAATCACCAGAAGCTGTTTGGTAAGGTTTTGGGCAAGAAGATGTTACCAAACTTACTGAGATACTCACCAGGGTCAAAGGCTAGGTAAAGATGAGAGGCTTCACCAAGTTTGAGCCCAAGGGGAAAAAGTTGACAATGGAGATTTAATAAACCCTAGAAATTAGCAGAATCAAATTTCTATAGATGCATTGATGCTAGGCTTTTCCCCTTGATGCACCACTTAGTGTATCATCACTATTTGTCCATTAGAGCATGCCCACAACGTTCGAGGCCAAGGGGAGATACTTCACACTGTAAAGTTGCTCAAATTCGATTCTGGACAGGGATGGTTTTGGGATGGTTTGATGAACCAAACCCACTTGGATTGAGATGAAACTTTGCAAGATCATGACCTATGATAGTGTTAACTTGCTGGAATTTTCCTAGAATTTATCGAGAATATTTCTTATAGAAATTTTTTAAAAGCTTTATTTGAAAAGAAAGGGTTTTGAGGGGATTTGCCTATGATCTTATCATGCCCTTGTGTTGAAACTCATATATATGAAAATATATGTCCACTAAGTTCCTCTAAATTTTCTGAAATATTTTTAAAGATTTTAAATAATTTTTCCCTATGAAAGACCATTTCTGGCCTTGAGAAAAAGCCTTTAAATAAAATATACAGATAACCTTTAAAGATAATATTTTGTGGTTTTTGGAAGTCTTATATATAGTGGGTTTGAAATAAGGCTTTTGGGAAAGAAGAAACCACCCAATTTGAGGACTTGTAGTGCAAATCTCATTTCAAGGGATTTTGAAAACCTAACTTGAATAATTCATTTTTTTGTTAAAACAAACTTGATAAGTATAGCTTCGGGCACTATTCACATGGCATGATCATTGGGCAAGAGGTTTGGATCAAGGAAGATCAAATATGCGACGGAATAGAATCTAGGAGTGCCACACCACAATCATCAAGCAAGAAAACAATATAGCAAACAAGCACAAGCACTTTGGAAAAGTTTTAGTTGGTTCCAAATTTATAAACCCAAACATATCAATGTGCTACAAACACAGGGTGTGACAGGGACCTTGTGTCATGAGTTGTATGAAATGAGTTTTCTCTTTTCCCATGCCATTGTTTCATGCATCTTGCATCATATCATTTCATCATCATGTCTTGCATATTATTTATGTGGTGTGCTTCTTGACCTTGTTGTGATGTGAGTGATCATGTGGATGTGTGTGCATGTGTGGGATCAAACTTCTTCGCCCCTCTCTTATTACTTCAAAACAAACCTACCTATATCCTTTTATTTCTTTGCCATTCTTCACCAGAAATCAATTTCTTTATTAATCTGTTAAAAATGTTCATGAGGTACCCAATATTTATTTGAGCCCATCTGTGATGTTCTTTTGATGTGTTGAACCTTCTGATGTTGGCGTTTTAAATAACAGAGGTGCAATTTTATTATTGTATTAAAATATACTTGCTTCAAAAATCCTATTGTTAATTTTATTAAATAGGTCTCATTTTCTTTTAGACAAAAGTATTTTTGTTTCATCAAAAATCCTTTTTATTTTCCCCTTGGTCTTTTCTTATCTTGCTGTTTTTATTTAATGGGAAAACCCTGCTGGTTTTGTTTCTCTGAGAGAGAGAAAGAAGTGGGCCGCCTCCCCCATGCGGTCCAGCCCACACGCGGGACGGCAACCTGCCCCCATCGTTCTCCGTCAGATCAGCGTGTTCGTCATAGAGAGCGCGCATCGTGTCGCCATCAGGGCTCAAGGACACCGAGGTCGGCACCATTTTGCCCCCCCTTTATAAGGGCACGAAAGCCTAGGGTTCCTCCTTCCCCTTTCTCGCCGCCGTCGCCTTCTTCTCCTCCTCCTTCCCCCTCCTTTCTTCTGTCAGGTAAGGTTTCAAAGAATAGAGATTCAGAGAGCAGCGCCCCGTCATTCTTCGGTCGCCGTCGTTGCCTCCGGTGACCCCCTCATCCTCGTTGGAGATGGCCTGCTGCTCGGGGGAGATGTCTGCGCCCCGTTCCTAGCGATAAGGCGTGGAGTAGGCCTACGACGTTGTCTTCGTCTTCGTCTTCCGCGCGTCGCCGGAGCCCGTGTCGTCGTCTTCACCTGGTCCGCCCTGCTCCGAGCATGTCATCGCCCGTTGTGAGCGCCTGCATTCCCCGCTCCCCCCTCTCTGGATCTCCTCGTCAGTAGCCATAGCGCAGCTAGTAGCCTCCGTTCGTTGCCGTCGCACTGTGTCGCCACCGTGCCCTGACCCAAGCAGAAGCTCGAGCTAGAGCGCCCTGGCCGCTGCGCCTAGCCCTCTTTGATGCGGGAATGGATCATCTGTAGTTCCCCATTCCTCCTCTGCCTGTCCGCGTCGTCGGTGAGTCCCTCCATCGCTAGAGATCGCCGGCTCCGCTCCCTGTCGTGTGCGCTGCGGTGAAGTTCAGTTTCGTTAGGCTTGAGGTGCACGTAGTATAAATGCAGTAAAAACCCCTCCTTAGTTAGATCCGATCGAGTGGCCTGGCAGTCGCCTGTTCGCTCTGGGTACGAGAGGTCCGGGGTTCGATTCCCCCCGGCCCATTTTTTTATTTTTCGGCTGAGGATTGTGTGTGTGGGCATGGGATCAACTGCGGCCACAACCCAGGTCCCGTGTGGCAGTGGTAGGTGCGTATGTGTGTCTGTGTGTGAGTGTGTGTGTGGATCTGCTATGACCAGCAGATCCGGTGTGGTGTATGTGTGAAGTGGTGTGTGTGGCTGGGTGTATGTGTGTGTGTGGCAGAGTGTATGTGTGTGTGTGGCAGAGTGTATGTGTGTGTGTCTAGTGTGTGCATGACAAGTGGGTCTGGCCCCACTTGTCATCCACTACAGGGGCCCTCGTGCTATGCTAGGTGGGGCCCTCCTACTTTTTGTGTTTTTTTCTTTTATGTGTGTTATTAATGTTTTATGTGAGATAATTGGGATATTTTCTATTTATGGTAATAGTACTAAAACTGGTATGAGCATTTTTGGACATGGGTATTTTTAGTAAGTTTTCACTTAAAGCATTGCTGGGCAATTTTCTATCTAGTGTTGTGCCTTGATGCTCCACATTAACATATGAGTATGATACATGAATTTGGGGTAGAAAAATCTCAGGAATCCATTGGTGCAATTGGTTTGGTCTATTGAGCAAGTTAGACATAATGTCATTTTGTTCCAAAGTGCCATTTTGTCATTTTGTTGTATTTGATCCTTGCATGCTATGATGTTTGTGCCAACATGAATATGGTAGTATTTGATGAGTAGAATGCCATGGTATTATCTTTTTCATGAGAAACTTGCATATAAGTAGGAACCATGCTCTAAAGTAGCCACTAAAATGTTGTTGTTTTCAAACATGCTAAATATTTCTAAGTCCGAGAATCTGTTTATATTTTTATGCCATGTAGAGTGGATGCTATTTTGTGATATGTTGTGAATTAGCTCAATCTCACTGCTAGTGATTTGATGTAGGGGTTGCTCTCTACCATCTTGTTAATTTTCATGCCATGAGCTGGTATCTATCACCATTAGTTTCTGCTGTCAAGTTGCCATCAACTTAACTCACATTCCAGAAAACTGTTATTTTCACTAAGTCCCAGAAATCTGTTTCATCTTGCCAACTTGTGGTCTTCATGCTTATTGATGTGTGCCTCTATGCCAGATTGTGTAGCTGGATAATTTGATAAGCATGTTATTTACTTTCTGTCAATGCCTTGTTTGTGGTTCGAGGCTTCCTGTATCTCTAGTTGTGGGCTGTGTAAGTTGATATCTTGCTATTTTGTGGCAGATTGTTTTTTATAGTGTTTTGTGACTTGTGGGAGCTATACTCCATGAAAATGCTGGATATTTGGCTCTATGGTCTTCTTGTCTTGTGTTTTGCCTTCGAATCTTGTCGTGAGCGTAGCGTGAGAACCGTAACTCCGTTTCCTACGTTCTACATGTGCATTTGTATGGTTTTTGCATGATGCATCCATATTTGCCATGATCATGCATGTTTAAATAACCTAACACGAGGTTCTGTCCAGAATTGTAAGTAACCAAACTTTTGCATGTGAAACATGACTAGTTAGGATTGCCATGCTAAATTCTTCACATAAACCATGCATCATTCTTGTTTGTGCATTGCACGTTGGTCGCTTGTTCATTCTTGTTTATTTTGGGTAGACGCGAATGTTGAAACTGAGTATGAAGATCCAAGAGAGTACCACTACGAGGATCCCGCTACTTGTCCCTCTGAAGAACCAACAGGGAAGATGATTGTACCTGGATCCCGATACTATTTTTGCTTGCTACTTGTCTCGCTCTTATCATTACTATTGCACTACCTACCACTTGAATGTCAAGACTCCTACATTGCCATGATAGCCTCTAACCCCTCCATATCCTAGCAACCTTTGTTTGGCTAAGGTACCGCTGCTCAGCCCCCTCTTATAGTGTTCTAGTTGCAGGTGCAGGTTGTTTCCATGTGATAACATGGATGTATGGCATATCATGATATTATCTGTTATTTAATTTAATGCACATATATATCTTGGTATTTTTGGAAGGATTGGCCTTTTCCTAGGTGTTTTGTTCCACTGTTACCGCCATAGATTCTTGTTACCGATGATATGTTTCCATACTTTGCGCTCCTAACATGCTCGGGGTTGTTATGGGGAACCCCTTGTTTATTTCGTTGAGATTAAAACTTGTCTGGCAAGACCCAACATTGGTACTAAATTTGCTTAACAACTTAATAAAATTGCATAGGGCTTAGCTACCCCGTGGATAATTAATCAACAACCCGGGCCAGTGCTCCTCATGAGTGTTGGTCCCAAATGGGCTGCCTGCGGGGCCGCCTCGAGGCAACATGAGGATTGGTTTTCCCTTTAGCTAGTCCCATCTGGTAGTGCCCTAAGAAAGAGATACGCGTGGCTGCTATTGGGATCTAGCCTACCGGGTGGTCTTGCTAGACTTGTTTTACCTTTATCGAGTGTCTTGCATGAGGGGCTCTGACTTTCTTCGGGCTATCTCGAGGTGTTGGAATTCCTTTGGAGTTGCCTAGGGTGATCACGAGATCCGTGGTCGAGGCTATTCCCACGGAGTGTGGCTAATTTATGATGGTCTAGTTGGAGCACCCCTGTAGGATTAAAACTTTCGGAAAGCCATGTCCGCGGTTATGTGGCAACTTGGATATTTGTTTAACACCCGGTTATAGTTAACTTGAAATAAACTCTAATAAAATGCTCCAATTGTGTGAGTATCCGTGATCGTCTCTTCTCGTGAACATGAACCGAGAGAGAACATGGTGGGGTTATGATTGACATAAGTAGGTGTTTAGGATCTTAGAGTGGTCATTCTAGATTCGATCGCTTATCGTAGACCACATATTTACTTTCATGTTTCGTAAGATTAGCCACAATAAATGCTTAGCGCTGTAGCAAACTAAACACATACCCCTTCCCAACATATGAGCTTGAATAGTCTCGGTACCCGGGCACGAGATTGCTGAGTCCTCGTGGCTCACAGATTACTACAACAATCCAGGTGCAGGTACAGACGAGATCGTGCCAGATGATATGATGCAGCTCCAGTGGGAGTATTAGGAGGAGCGTGGCAGGATGTTCGTGAGTTATCCAGATGAATAGAGGACCGTGGTCGTGATATTCGGGGCTAGCAAGCCAGTGTCATTGCATCTTCATTTTATCGTTTGTTTTCATTCGTAGCCGGACCCTGTCTTGGATTGATGCTTGAACTCTTGATGTGGAATTGTAATTTAGCATGTGGCGAGTGTAAGCCAACTCATATACTCACCTCTTCCTAAATGTATGATGTAATGATATTGTAATTGCGAATGACGAGATGCGCCTCTATCCTTGTTGAGGCCCCTGTGCCTTAATATGGATAGGCGCGCATCATGGGCATGACAAGTTGTTATTTAGAGCCATACGTCCATAGGATCCCTAAGCTTGATCGAACTTGGCCAAGTCGAGACTAGGAAAACTATTTTGAGTCTAGTTATATTGGAGAGTAGGATTCTTTTTACTCCTGTTCTTTGCACTGGTGAGGTATTCGACTTAGGAGTTTTGATTCTACTCCTCTTCTCGCTCAAATTTTTTTTAGGATCACCCAGGTATTTTGGAGTCTATATGATACCGATGTGATGGAGTTCTGTCTTGGTGCCTCCTGTCTGACTTCATTTCTTCCGGGGAATCGAGCTCGAGGGAATTTCGGCACATTGTTATCATTCAGATTCCTTAGTATCTGAGGACGGAGAGTGTTCGGAATTACTTCAATACTTGTCATGGTGAGATAAGGTCGGAGTCACCCAATACTGGGAGGCGTCCGGGGTACCACCATGGTTTAGTACCGTTGTGCTTTCGAGGATTCAATTTAGATGGATTTGTGAAAGCCTCTGGTTATGTGTTGAAGGATGGATACAGTTGGGGTGTAGGTTTGCTAGTTGTGTGATATATTTCCTCCTTTGTATCCCCCACACCGGATTGCATAACCAGAAAGTTTTCGGAAGTTCTTAGGTGGGAACTCTTGTAGTCATCTAGGATCATCTTCTTCAAATGTATGAGGGTATATACATTTGTTCCGAGCAACATTAGCTCAATACTTGTGTGTTATTGGAAGTGGCTTCTAATATCTGATGAGTTATCGCGAACCGAAGAATGCATTCTTACTAATTTTTCAGTAGGAAGGCCAAGATGTTATTTGTGCAATTCTTTCAAGCATTTGATTTAGCTATTGAATTCATCTTATCAATGAGGTGCTGATGTTCTTGTCCATCTTCAGGATGGCTCCAAGACTCGCAGGAATCCGGGTGGTGGTGAGGAGCAGGCTGATGTTCCACCACCCCCACCACCGCCTCCTCCTCCAGAAGCTTGGCAAGTTGTGATGGCCGCAACCAATGTGAACACTCAGATGTTGCTCAGGCTGTTGCAAGAAAGAGATCAGGGTCAGCAAGGCTTTCAAGGGAATTTTCAGAATCAACCTCGATTTGCAACGCTCAATCAGTTCGTTGCCAACCAGCCCAAGTCTTTCACCTGTTGTGAGCAGCCTTTTGATGCTGATCAATGGCTCCTTGACATGAGGAAGCATTTTGAGTGCAGAAAATGTTAGACCAGAGGACATTGTCAGATTTGCATCATTCCAGCTCAAGGGTCAGGCAGCAGATTGGTGGCAGCAGTACAAGGATTCCAGGGCGATCGTGTTGTTACTTGGGACGATTTCTGTCGTGACATCAGGGCCCACTACATTCCAACAAGCTTTGTCAAGGAGATGCGTGAGAAGTTTAGCCACCTGAAGCAGGGGAGCAAGTCTGTCTATCAGTACAATATCGAGTTCCAGAATCTAGCCCGCTATGCTAAGCAAGATTTTCCAGATGACAAGGCGATGCTCTATCAGTTCAGAGGTGGTCTCAAGGATGAGCTTCTGCCAGGTCTAGTCCTTGAAGAGTCTCGTGAGTTTCATCAGTTCTACAACATGGCTTTGAAGGTCAAGGCGACTTAGCTCAAGTTGGCGAACTCAAGGAAGCGTTCAAGGGATTCATATTCTTCTTCCAGCTCGAAGATGGTTCCTAAGCAGCAGAAATATTGGGTGCCAAATCCTCCTCCATTTCGTCCTCCTCAGCAACAGAAGCAGATTGGTGGCCATGGTTCTACCCACCCACCCAACCCAGGGTATCAGCAGAGACCCCAGGCATCCAAGGCAGCTTTTGTTCCTCCTCGAGGCAACTTTCGTCCACTATCTGAGGTGACTTGTCACAAGTGTGGTCAGAAGGGTCACTTCTCAAACCAGCGCAACCAGCGACGTCTTCCACCCCCTCCTCTAGTCAGGCCTCTAGGCAATGCAATGCTGAAGCCTAATCCCAAGTTAGCAAGGGTGAACATGGTGAATGAAGTCTCAAGATGTGATTATGGGTAATCTCTCAATCAGTTCTTTTCCTGCAAAAGTTTTGTTTGATACTGGTGCATCGCATTGTTTCATGTCATATCCTTTTGCGGCAAAACATGATTTTACCATGGAGTTTTTGCCAAATGCATTGCAAGTTGTGTCCCCTGGGAAGCGTCTCAGCTCAAAAATAGTGGTTTGGGATGCCTCCATCAAGATGGGCAATTATTCTTTTCTGCCTTCCCCGATTGTTCTCGGCTATTCCGACATTGATCTCATTTTGGGCATGGACTTCCTGTCTATGAATAAGGCATATGTTGATGTTCAAGCGAAAGAAGTCAAGCTGACTCATCTTTCAGAAGATGTGATTATTTTCGTGCCTCGCGATGACACAATTCATCTCATTCCTCTTAATGACAAGGGTGAAATCTGGGCAATTTCTCAAATTCCGGTGGTTTGTGAGTATGAAGATGTCTTTCCAGAAGAATTGCCAGGAATGCCTCCACATCGGCCAGTCGAGTTCATGATTGACCTCGAGCCTGGAACTGAACCAATTTCAATGCGCCCTTATAAACTTGGCCCCAAAGAGATGAAAGAGTTCAAGAAGCAGCTAGATGAACAAGAATGTCTGGGTCTGATCAGACCAAGTTCTTCTCCATGGGGTTGTAGTGTTTTGTTTTCAAGAAGAAGGATGGCACGAACCGGCTTTGTGTCGATTACCGCCCATTCAACAAGAAGGCAATCAGAAACAAGTACCCACTTCCCAACATCAATGAGTTGTTTGAACAACTGAAAGGTGCCAAGGTTTTCTCGATGCTTGATCTTCGCATGGGCTATCATTAGATTCACATTCGCAAAGAAGATATTCCAAAGACCGCTTTCAGGACAAGTTTTGGCTCTTATGAGTACACCATCATGTCGTTTGGTCTTGCAAATGTTCCTCCAACCTTTTCAAGAATGATGAACTTCATATTCTCTCCTTTCAAGAATGAGTTCATGTTGGTCTATTTGGATGATATCCTTGTGTTCTCAGAGACCAAAGAAGAGCATGCAGAGCATCTCCGCCTTGTGCTTGACAAGTTAAGAGAGCATCAATTCTATGCCAAGTTTTCCAAGTGTGTGTTTTTTATCAATGAAGTGTTGTACCTTGGGCATGTAATCTCCGCCGAGGGCATTAAAGTGCACCCTGAGAAAGTTGAGGCAATCTTGAAGTGGGAGCCTCCTCAGAATGTGAAGCAGCTTCATAGCTTCCTCAGGCTTGCAAGCTATTGCAGAAGAGTGTCAAGTATGTCTGGTCTCCTGAGTGTGATGTGATGTTCAATACGCTCAAACAGAGACTGACTTCAGCTCCAGTTCTTGTTCCTCCCGAGCGATGAAAGCCTTTCCAAGTTTTCTGTGATGCTTCTCTCCAAGGTCTTGGTCGTGTTCTCATGCAAGATAAGAAGATTATCTCTTATACCTCGCGTCAGTTGAAGCCTGCCGAAAAGAACTACCCCACTCATGACCTCGAGTTGGCGGTAGTTATGCATGCTCTAATGACTTGGAAGCATTTGTTGTTGGGTAGACCAGTGGAGGTGTACACCGATCGCAAGAGATTGAAGTACATTTCACTCAACCCAATCTCAATCTTCGGCAGTCACGTTGGGTGGAAATGCTTAAGGACTTCAATCCAAGCATTGAGTATACTCCTGGAAAAGCAAATGTCATTGCAGACGCGCTCAGCCGTAAGGCGTCCTGCGACAGTCTCATTCTGAAGCCTCTTCAACCCAAGATATGTGAAGCCTTCTGCAAGCTCAACCTTCAAATGATTGCACAAGGATTTCTTGCCAGTCTTCAAGTCTCTCCGACTTGGAAGATCATGTTCACCAAGCACATCTTCTTGATGCTATGGTGAAGAAAGTGAAGAAAGGTGTGGCCAAGGGCATTCCGAAGTATAAGTGCTTTCGAGTTGATGACAAAGATACCTTGTTCTTTGAGGACCGTCTGGTGGTTCCAAAAGGTGATCTCAGGAAGGTTATCATGGATGGAGCACACAATTCTCCTCTATCCATTCATCCAGGCAGTTCCAAGATGTATCAGGATCTCAAGAAAACCTTCTGGTGGACTCGCATGAGAAATGAAATTGCTCAATTCGTGAACGAGTGTGATGTTTGTCACAGAGTGAAGGCGAAACATCAACATCCAGCAGGTCTTCTTCATCATTTGCCTATCCCAGAGTGGAAATTCAATCATGTGGAGATTCATCACTGGGTTTTCCAAGTCCAAGAGAGGCAACGATGCCATCTTTGTGGTTATAGACATGCTGACCAAAGTTGCTCATTTCCTTCCAGTCAAAGAATCTATCTCGGTAGCTCAGCTAGCAGAGTTGTATACATCAAGAATAGTTTCTTTGCATGGTATTCCTCAGTTCATCTCATCTAACCGTGGAAGCCTCTTTACTTCCAAGTTTTGGGAGTCCTTCCGGACTTCTATGGGTACCAAGATTGGTTTCAGAACTGCATTCCATGCGCAGACTAGTGATCAAGTTGAGAGAGTCAATCAGATCCTTGAAGAAATGCTCAGAGCCTGTGTGATTTCGTTCAGCATGAAATGGGAAGAGTTCCTTCCTTATGCTGAATGATCATACAACAATAGCTTTCAGGCTAGCTCAGGCAAGGCCCGTTTCGAGATTCTCTACGGGAGGAAGTGTCGTACCCCGATTAACTGGTCTGAAACCGGTGATCATCAAATTTTGGGCAATGACATCATCACCGAAGCGGAAGAGATGTGCCATGTTATTCGTGAGAACCTCAAAGCAGCTCAATCCTGACAGAAGAGTTATTACAATAACAAACATCGGGATGTCTCCGTCCAAGTTGATGATCTAGTCTATCTTAGAGTCTCTCCCTTGAAGGACACTCAGCGGTTTGGAATTAAAGGAAATCTAGCTCCTCGCTTTGTTGGTCCTTTTAGAATTGTTGGCAAGAGAGGTGAACTTGTATAAAAACTAGATCTTCCTCCAAACTTCACAAATGTGCAGGATGTCTTCCATGTCTCTCAGCTCCCGAGATGCTTCAAGACTACCGAGCGTACCATTGACCTCCAAGACATTGATCTCCAAGAAGACCTCTCTTATCGTGAGCATCCAGTGGCTATTCTCGAAGAAACTGAGCGTAAGAATCGCAACAAATCTATCAAGTTCCTCAAGGTGAAGTGGTCTCATCATTCGGACAAAGAAGCTACTTGGGAACATGAGGATCTTCTCCATTCTAAATATCCAGATTTCTTTCGTTCCTAGATCTCGGGTCGAGATCCTCTTGTATTGTGGGAGAGTTGTGACAGCCCAAGTGCTGCCCCTACCTTTTATGGCATGTAACCTGTGTGGGATCTTGTGTCATGAGTTGTATGAAATGAGTTTGCTCTTTTGCCATGCCATTGTTTCATGCATCTTGCATCATACCATTTCATCATCATGTCTAGCATATTATTTATGTGGTGTGCTTCTTGACCTTGTTGTGATGTGAGTGATCATGTGGATGTGTGTGCATGTGTGGGATCAAACTTCTTCCCCCCTCTCTTATTACCTCAAAACAAACCTACGTATATCATTTTATTCCATTGCCATTCTTCAACAGAAATCAATTGCTTTATTAATCTTTTAAAAATGTTCATGAGGTAACCAATATTTATTTGAGCCCATGTGTGATGTTCTTTTCATGTGTTGAACCATATGATGTTGGGGTTTTAAATAACAGAGGTGCTATTTTATTATTGTATTAAAATTTAATTGCTTCAAAAATCCTCTTGTTAATTTAATTAAATAGGTCGCATTTTCTTTTATACAAAAGTATTTTTGTTTCATCAAAAATCCTTTTTTTCCTCTGTTTTTTTATCTTGCTATTTTTATTTAATGGGAAAACCCTGCTGGTTTTGTGTCTCTGAGAGAGAGAAAGAAGTGGGCTGCCATCCTCTTCCTTGCGGCCTCGGAAGTCTCCCCGCACGGTCTAGCCCGCACGCGGGGCGGCAACCTGCCCCCATCGTTCTCCGTCAGATCAGCGTTTTCGTCAAAGAGAGAGCGTGCGTCACGTAGCCGTTAGGGATCACGGACGCCGAGGCCGGCACCGTTTCACCCCCCCTTTATAAGGGCACGGAATCCTAGGGTTCCTCCTTCCCCTTTCTTGCCGCCGCCGCGTTCTTCTCCTCCTCCTCCCCCCTCCTTTCTTCTGTCAGGTAAGGGTTCAGAGAAGAGAGATTCAGAGAGAAGCGTCCCATCGGTCTTCGTTCGCCACCGTTGCCTCCGGTGGCCCCCTCGTCCTCGTCGGAGATGTCCTGGTGCTCGGGGGAGATGTTCATGCCCTGTTCCCGGCGCTAGGGCGTGGAGTAGGCCTGCAGCGTCGTCTTCGTCTTCGTCTTCCGCACATCGTTGGATCCCGTGTCGCCGTCTTCCCCTGCTCTACCCTGCTTCGAGCGTGTTTCACCCACTGTGAGCACCTACATTCCCTGCTCCCCCTCTATGTATCTCCTCGTCGGTAGCAGTAGCGCAGGTTGTAGCCTCCGTTCGTCGCCGTCGCGCTGTGTCGCCGCCGTGCCCCGAGCCGAGCGGAAGCTCAAGCTCGAGCACCCTTGCCGCCACGCCTAGCCCTCTTTGATGCGGGAATGGATCGTCCCTAGTTCCACTTTCATCCTCCGCTTGTCCATGTCGTCGGTGAGTCCCTCCATCGCCGGAGATCCCCAGCTCCGCTCCCTGTCATGTGCGCCGCGGTGAAGTTCAGTTTCGTTAGGCTTGAGGTGTAGGTAGTATAGATGAAGTGAAAACCCCTCATTGGTCAGATCCGATCGAGTGGCCTGGTGGTCGCCAGTTCGCTGTGGGTATGAGAGGTTCGGAGTTCGATTCCCCCCGGTCCCATTTTTTTATTTTTTGGCTGAGGATTGTGTGTGTAGGCGTGGGATTAGTTGCGGCCACAACCCAGATCCCGTGTGGCTGTGGTAGGTTCGTATGTGTGACTGTGTGTGAGTGTGTGTGTGGATCTGCTGTGACCAGTAGATCCTGTTGGAAACATGCCCTAGAGGCAACAATAAATTAGTTATTATCATATTTCCTTGTTCATGATAATCGTTTATTATCCATGCTATAATTTTATTGATCGGAGACTTAGATGCATGTGTGGATACATAGGAAAAACCGTGTCCCTAGTATGGCTCTAATAGACTAGCTCGTTGATCAAAGATGGTTAAGATTTCCTAGCCATGGACATGAGATGTCATTTGATAATGGGATCACATCATTAGGAGAATGGTGTGATGGAAAATACCCAAACTACAAACGTAGCATCTGATCATGTCAGTTTAATGCTATTGTTTTCTTCATGTCAAGTATCTGTTCCTATGACCATGAGATCATGCAACTCACTGACACCAGAGGAGTGCCTTGTGTGTATCAAACATCGCAAAGTAACTGGGTGACAATAAAGGTACTCTACAGGTATCTCCGAGGGTGTCTGTTGGGTTGGCATGGATCAAGACTGGGATTTGTTACTCCGTGTGACGGAGAGGTATCTTAGGGCCCACTCGGTAATACACCATCACAATAAGCCTTGCAAACAATGTGACTAAGTGTTAGTCATGGGATCTTGTATTATAGAACGAGTAAAGAGATTTGCCGGTAACGTGGTTGAACTAGGTATGGAGGTACCGACGATCGAATCTCGGGCAAGTAACAAACCGAAGAACAAAGGGGACATCATACGGGATATTAATTAAATCCTTGACACAGAGGTTCGACTGACAAAGATCATCGTAGAATGTGTAGGAACCAATATGGGCATCCAGGTCCCGCTATTGGTTATTTACCGTAGAGGTGTCTCGATTATGTCTACATAGTTCTCGAACCCGCATGGGTCTGCACACTTAAGGTTTGGTGACGTTTCGGTAGTATAGAGTTATGCATGATGGTGACCGAGGGTCGTTTGGAGTCGCGGATGAGATCCCGGACATCATGAGGAGCTCCGAAATGGTCCATAGGTAAAGATTGATATATAGGAAGTCCTATTTTGGTCACCAGAAAAGTTTCGAGCTCATCGGTAGTGTACCGGGAGTGCTGGTAGTGTACAGGGAGACCATTGGGAGGGGTATTTCGACCCAAGAGGCTACATGGGCTGTGGGAGAGTGAATACCAGCCCTTAGTGGGCTGGTGGAAGTACCACACAAGGCCCATGCGGCTGGGAAGAAAATCCCAAAGAGAAAAAGGTGGAAAAAGGCCAAAAGGCAAAAATAAGGAGGAGTCCTAGTCCTACTAGGATTGGAGGAGGAATCCTCCTCTCCTCTTGGTTCGGCCGACGCCTAGATGGCTTGGCCCTTGGGACAAGCCTCCTCCTCTCTTCCTCTTATATATACTAGAGGTTTTAAGGTTTTTGCACTAGATTTTCAGCCACGTGCTACCCGTTCCTCTAGTGCATAGTTTCTCCTCTAGATCGGTTTTCTGCAGTGCTAGGCGAAGCCCTGCCGGAATAGCTCCACCACCATCGCCGGAGCACCGTCACGCTGCTGGAGAACTCTTCTGCCTCTCCGCTACCTCTTGCTGGATCAAGAAGGCGGAGATCGTCATCGAGGTGTATGTGTGTTGAACACGGAGGTGCCGTCCGTTCGGCGCTAGATCGGAAGGACCGTGATCAAGATCGCGAGACGGATTGTGATGAGTTCGCGGGACATTTCATGATGAGTTTGCGGGAAGGATCATAATTGGATCGCGGGACGAATCGTGATGAGATCACGGGAAGCTCGACGAGTTGGATCGCAAAGACGTTCGACTACACCAACTGCGTTTCTTAACGCTTCCCGCTTAGCGATCTACAAGGGTATGTAGATCCACTCTCCCTATCGTAGATGCTCATCACCATGGATAGATCTTGTGTGTGCGTAGGAAATTTTTTGTTTTTCCCATGCAACGTTCCCCAACAGATCTAGTGTGGTGTATGTGTGCAGTGGTGTGTGTGGTTGGGTGTATGTGTGTGTGTGACAGAGTGTATGTGTGTGTGGTGTAGTGTGTGCATGACAAGGGGGTCTGGCCCCACTTGTCATCCACTAGAGGGGCCCTGGTGCTATGCCAGGTGGGGCCCTCCTACTTGTTTTTTTCTTTTACGTGTGTTATTAATGTTTTATGTGAGATAATTGGGATATTTTCTATTTATGGTAATAGTACTAAAACTGGTATGGGCATTTTTGGACATGGGTATTTTTACAAAGTTTTCACTTAAATGATTGGTGGGCAATTTTTTATCTAGTGTTGTGCCTTGATGCTCCATATTAACATATGAGTATGATACATGAATTTGGGATAGAAAAATCTCAGGAATCCGTTGGTGCAATTGGTTTGGTCTTTTGAGCAAGTTTGACAAAATGTCATTTTGTTCCAAAGTGCCATTTTGTCATTTTTTGTATTTGATCCTTGCATGTAATGATGTTTGTGCCAACATGAATATGGTAGTCTTTGATGAGTAGAATGCCATGGTATTTATATTTGTCATGATGAATTTGCATATAAGTGGGAACCATGCTCTAAAGTAGCCACTAGAATGTTGTTGTTTTCAAACATGCTAAATATTTCCAAGTCTGAGAATCTGTTTATTTTTTTATGCCATGTAGAGTGGATGCTACCAAGTGATATGTTGTGAATTAGCTCAAGCTCAGTGCTAGTGATTTGATGTAGGGTTTTCTATCTACAATCCCATTAATTTTCATGCCATGAGGTGGTCTCGATCACCATTAGTTTCTGCTGTCAACTTGCCATCAGCTTAACTCAGATTTGAGAAAACTGTTATTTTCACTAAGTCCCAGAAATCTGTTTCATCTGGCCAACTTGTGGGCTTCATGCTTCTTGATGTGTGCCTCCATAACAGATTGTGTAGTTGGGTAATTTGATAAGAATGTTATGTAGTTTCTGTCAATGCCTTCTTTGTGGTTGGAGGCTTCCTGTAGCTTTAGTTGTGGGTTGTGTAAGTTGCTATGTTGCTGTTTTGTGGTAGATTGTTTATTATAGTGTTTTGTGACTTGTGGGAGCTATACTCCATGGAATTGCTTGATATTTGTCTCTATTGAGGTTGGTTTGTCATTGCCTTTCCAGTGGATACCTAGGAATGCCAAGGAATAACCCATAGTCTTCTTGTCTTGTGTTTTCCTTCGAATCTTGTCATGAGCGTAGCGTGAGAACCGTAACTCCGTTTCCTGCGTTCTACATATGCATTTGTATCGTTTTGCATGATGCATCCATATTTGCCATGATAACTCATATTTAAATAACTTAACATGAGGTTCTATCCAGAATTATAAATAACCAAACTTTTGCATGTGAAACATGACTAGTTAGGATTGCCATGCTAAATTCTTCACAAAAACCATGCATCATTCTTTTTTATGCATTGCACCTTGGTTTCTTGTTCATTCTTGATGTTTCTTTTGGGTACACGCAAACATTGAACTTGAGTACAAAGATCCAGGAGAGTACCACTACGAGGATCTCGCTACTTGTCCCTTTGAAGAACCAACAGGCAAGATGATCGTATCCGGATCCCTATACTATTTCCGCTTGCTAGTTGTCTCGCTCTTATCGTTACTATTGCGCTACCTACCACTTCAATGTCAAGCCTCCTACATTGCCATGATAGCCTCTAACCCCTCCACATCTTAGCAACCTTTGTTTGACAAAGTTACCGCTACTCAACCCCCTCTTATAGCGTTCTAGTTGCAGGTCCAGGTTGTTTCCATGTGATAACATGGATGTCTAGCATATCACGATATTATCTATTATTTAAATTAATGTACATATATATATCTTGGTATTTGTGGAAGGCTTGGCCTTTTGCTAGGTGTTTTGTTCCGCTGTTACCGCCATAGATTCTTGTTACCAATGTTATGTTTCCATACTTTGTGCTACAAACATGCTCGGGGTTGTTATGGGGACCCCCTTGTTTATTCGGTTGAGATTAAAACTTGTCTGGCAAGACCCAACATTAGTACTACATTTGCTTAACAACTTAATAAAATTGCATAGGGCTTAGATACCCCATGGATATTTAATCAACAACCCGGGCCAGTGCTCCTCATGAGTGTTGGTCCCAAACGGACTGCCTGCGGGGCCGCCTCGAGGCAACTTGAGGATTGGTTTTCCCTTTAGCTAGTCCCATCTGGTAGTGCCCTGAGACAGAGATACGCGCAACTCCTATTGGGATCTGGCCTGCCGGGTGGTCTTGCGTGAGGGGCTTTGACTTTCTTCGGGATATCTCGAGGTATTGGAATTCCTTTGGAGTTGCCTAGGATGATCACGAGATCTCTGGTCGAGGCTATTCCCGCGGAGTGTGGTTAATTTATGATGGACTAGATGGAGCACCTCTGCAGGGTTAAAACTTTCGGAAAGCCGTGCCCGTGGTTATGTGGCAACTTGGATATTTGTTTAACACCCGGTTATAGTTAACTTGAAGTAAACTCTAATAGAATGCACCAACCGTGTGAGTAACCGTGATCGTCTCTGCTCGTGTACATGAACCGAGAGAGAAAACAGTGGGGTTATGATTGACGTAAGTAGGTGTTTAGGATCTCTTAGAGGTCATTCTAGATTCGATCGCTTATCGTAGACCACATATTTACATTCCTTTTTCGTAAGATTAGCCACCATAAATGCTTAGTGCTACTGCAAGCCAAACACATACCCCTTCCCAACCTATGAGCTTGAATAGTCTTGGTACCCGGGCATGAGATTGCTGAGTCCTCGTGGCTCATAGATTACTACAACAATCCAGGTGCAGGTGCAGATGAGATCGTGCCAGATGATATGACGCAGCTCCAGTGGGAGTATGACGAGGAGCGTGGCAGGATGTACGTGACTTATCTAGACGAGTAGAGGATCGTCGTCGTGATCTTCGGGGCTAGCAAGGCAGTGTCATTGCATCTTCATTTTATCATTTGTTTTCGTCCGTAGCCTAACCCTGTCTTGGATTGATGCTTGAACTCTTGATGTGGAATTGTAATTTAGCATGTGGCGAGTGTAAGCCAACTCATATACTCACCTCTTCCTAAATGTATGATGTAATGATACTGTACTTGCGAACGACGAGATGCGCCTATATCTCTGTCGAGGCCCCCATGCCTTAATATCGATAGGTGCGCATCTTGGGCATGACAAAAAACTTCCCAAATCTTTGGTTATGCAATCGGGTGTTGGAGATATAGGGAGGCAAAATATCTCACACAACTAACAAGACCTACACTACAACTATATCGATCCGTCAACACATAACCAAGAAAACCTCTAAAATTGTGTACCTCAGACCTTCGAAAAACATCCGATATACTAGCTGTGGCAATATGTCCGATCGCTCACCCTAGTACTGGGTGGCGAACCACTCTTACCACAAAGATTATAGAAGCGTTTTCGATGCCGGTGACCTCTGGTATTCCGGAACTGCAACGATACAAATGTGACGACAACACCTTGGAGCTCAACTCCCCGAGACACTGCCACAACCCCTAAATGTCAAGAGGCACTAGGAACAATTTTCTCGTCATAAAGATATCAGAACGATCCCAAAAATACCCGCATGATCCTAACAAAAATTTGAGTGAAAAAAAGAGGAGTAGAATTAAAATTCCTAAGTCGAATACCTCACCAGAGTATAGAGGAGGGGTATCAGGACTATTAAAGCTTAATCTGTGAGGTATGGTTAAGTGGTGAGGGTGAAGCAAGTGACTAAGAATTTATTTGAGTGGATAACTTATGAATATAGAAAGTAAAGTGGGTGGTCTACGCATAACACGGTCATGAAATAGTAATGATCCCTAAGTGATCCTGAATACCTACTTACGTCAAACATAACCCCACCATGTTCTCTCTTGGATAAAGGACTCATGAGAAGAGACAGTCATGGTTACGCACATAGTTGGTGTATTTTATCAGAGTTTACTTCAAGTTTGTTATGACCGGGTGTTAAACAAGTTTTCCAAGTTGGCACATAACCGCGGGCACGAATTTCCGAAAGATTTAACCCTACAGGGGTGCTCCAACTCATCCATCACAAATTAACCACACGCCGCGTAGGAATTACTCAACTTCGGAATCACCCGTAGTATTTACGGAATCCCGATGGAAAATATCAACTTTGAGATAGCCTGAAGTGTCGTCAAAATCATACGTGCAACACGTTCGAGAAAGGGAAAACAAGTCCAGCAAGGCCGCCGACATGTCGACGAACCCGATAAGAGCTGCGTATCTCTTTCTCAGGACATGACCGGATGGGACTAGCTATAGGGAAAACCAATCCCCGAGTTTCCTCGAGATGGCCCCACAAATTGCCTGTTTTGGACCAACACTCATGAGGAGCACTGGCCCGGGTTGTTAATTAAAAATCCTCGGGCTCCGAAAAGTCCCTATGCAATTTTATTATTTATTAGGAAAATCTAGTACCAATGTTGGGCCTTGCCAAGCAAGCTTTATCCTAAAACGAAAATCAAGGGGGTCCCCATAACAACCCTGAGCATGTTAGGAGCGCTCAATATGGGACATAACACCGGTTCACAAGTAACTAGGGCAGCAAAACTGGAACAAAACACCGAGCAGAAGGACAAGCATGGCACAAAACACCGAGCAGAAGACCAAGTATATAAGTGCATTAAATTAAATAGAAATAATATTGTGATAACAAAATAATGTACATGTTGTCACATGGAAGCAATTGCACCTGCAGCTAGAAATGCTATAAGAAGGGCTGAGCAAGTGGTAAAATAGCCAAACAAAGGTTTGCTGGGAAGGTGGATGGTTAGAGGCTTTTCATGGCAATGTTGGGAGGCTTGATATACAAGTGGTAGGTAACGAGACATAACGAGAAAAGAGGACAAACTAGCATAGCAATGGTAGTAATGGTATCAAGGGAAATGTGTCATCTTGCCTGAGATCGCGCTTAGAAGAAGAACGAATCGATGAATAAGACGATCCATGAAGATGATGAATGAATCCTCACACCCCGAACGCTTTCGGAACTCTATTGAGAAGAAACAATCCAGAACAAACAATCAAGACATGATACACCACAACATATGCATGACATGATGCGGAAACAAATATCATGCATGTCTTGTTTAAATATGCAACGCATGGCAATTCACAGCACACAATTGCTACACATTAAAGCTAAGCTCAATATGCAACAAGTTGCATATTGATGAAACTCCATGATCGAATGTTTAGTTCACTCTCATTTAGGTACTCAACAATATTAAATTTTGTTAAACATGGCAAGAGGTGAAGCATAAATAAACTATCTATGTAGGCATCTTAAATGAGGTCGGAAACAACTTATAGTCTTCCAAAATGACCTCATATGCATGTTATGGTTTCGGTCCAGATCTGTCCTAAGCATATTATATTTGTTAAACAACAGAATAAAGTATACCCTGCAATTCTAGACATCATTCCAATCGATTTACATACGTGGAACTTCTCAAACGGAGCCACGGTCTAAAAGATATGCCCAACACAAGATGGATATACCATAAATGTAAAATGCCTAAAAATTACAACCACAAACATTTCAAATCATGAACGCAACAAGATATGATAATACTACATGAAATTCTAGGCAAGTTTCATATATTGCTTGCCCAAAATGGAGCTACAGTTCAACCACAACAACCAACACAAGTTTAGTAGAAATTTGCCCAAAAAGAGCAACATGGGATACTGCACACATGAAAACAACAATCCACAAGATTCTAAAATGCACACATTAAGCATGGGGCAGTAGCATATAACACACACTTCATTTCATATTCACACATCATACTCAAAAGAGGCATGGATCACATGGTAGGAAGCTCACAACATTGCTAATTGAAAAGAATTTCAGACAGTGAAAATAGCAATTTTTTACAGTTCAGTTTTTATCATGAAGGCATATTGACAGCAGTAAAACTATACGCTACAGGTCATAAAATGGCATGAAACATAACCGCATACTAAAGGACATTATCAACTACAAATAACTCCATTACACCTACCCCAAAGGGGTTGTAGATCACTAGAAAAACACATGGCAAGACAACAACAAAATATTTTAGCATCTCAAAATAGCACAATTTTTATAGCATGTTGGCAACAAGATAACAACAACCAAACATGGATTATCATGGCAACTAAAATGACCAAGGGCTAGTGCACATGTCAAAGGGCATATCTCATTTTCAAAATTATTTCATATCATGCATAGATTTAATCACACGAAAATAACAAATGGGCATCACAACAAAATGACAAGCACATGAATTTACTCAAATGACCAAACTAATTACACATATAAATTCTATGGATTTTTCTACCCAAAAAACATAAATAATATGTGTGTTTTATATTAACAAAAATGATAGAACAATTTATGCGGGGATAGGACATTAGCCAGGTTTTCAAATCATTTATGCAATTTAAAGCACACACCACAACAAACATTTTTGTAATGCATGTAAAAGAGGTGTACCTCACCAACACATTTTTCCTATAGGAATAAGGAAAAATATGGATGCAAGATTAAGTATTATGTATGATGCAATGATACGACATATATGCAAAATAAACAATAAATGATATTTAAACATTTTTATCATGGTTCAAAGTTGGATGTTATGAATCTACACAATATTCTGAACATTTTAGGTATTTAAAATATGTTGATATGATGCACGGTTACTTATCTATGAGGAATATAAAACATGGGCATTTTTTTGAAAATATGAAAATCCCTAGATAACTAGAGAAATCCGTACATAGGGAAAACACTACACGGGCCGAATATGTCTAATGGGATAAGCAATAGATCGAGCGACAAATATCTATACAACGCATAGGCGCAAGATAGGGTCGAACGCAGCTCACTTTGTTGGCTGAGCTCAATCGGTGGAGCGGCTTGCGCTGACTGAGCTAGGCCTGGCACACCCCAAGAGCTGGACGCGGCCCATGGCGCAGGCAGGTGAGTGGGTTGCTGGAGTCCCCCTCGCTCCCGAGCGGGACAAGGCCATGGCGCACGAGTGGTTTCAAGGCGACGCGGCCAGCTCTGGGGTGCACGCCATGGCATCCTGCACAGGACAGGTGAGAGAGATATGAACGCATGAGGTGAGGGAGAGAGAGAGGTCAGGGCGGAAGAGCCTACCCTGCTCCGGCGGTGACGTCACCGGCGATGGCCTCCATCGAGGTAGCAGCGGCAGGGCGCGGTGGCTCTAGATCGGGAGGAGCTCCTCTCCTCCCAGATCGAGAAGATGTGCGGAGGCGACGACATACGGGTAACGATGGGATCCGGGCCTAGGCGGGCCGGATCTAGCGTTCATCAGGCCCGCGTGGCTGGGAGGCTACGGCCGCTGGAGGAGGGAGGAGGTGGGAGGCTGGTGGTGGCGCGGATTCCGAGGAGGGCTAGGGTTGCCCCATTTGGATGCCAAGGGGTCTATGAATAGCAGCTTGGGGCTAGGTTAGGGGTTTTTTCTTCCGTTTTTGGGACGTGCGATCTTGATCGGACGGTCCGGAAGTGGAGGGGGGGTTTGCTGGGATGTGGAGAGGGGTCAGGCTAAGATGAGCGGGAAGTTGTGGTCCAGCAATGGAGATTTTATAAACCGAAATTGTTCGACAAATAAACCGATGACGGTGCCGCTTCGGGCGACCGTTTGGGTATCAAACGATCTACAATTGCTACTAAATTTGGCAAGGGGCCCACTTACAATATACCAATACCGCATGCCAAATTTTGGCCCAATCCGAGAAAGTTTTATATGCACTTTGAAAACAATATTTTAATGATGCCGTGGGCGCGTGCATGTGTGGTTGGTCTCGAAATGGCGAATGACACGAACGGAGAGTATAGACAACTACGAACGAATGCATGTTTTTGAAAAATGGGTGCAGATGCTATTCAGATGATGCAAATGATGCAATGATGAATGTGAAAACCAACCGAATCACACAATGAAAACGGAATAAAAGGGGAATCTTCTGGAGCGTCAGTCTCGGGCTGCTAAAGCCCCCTTCCACTAGAAGGCCTGTTTTGACCTACAAAAATTGAGAAGATACTTCCGGGACAAAGCACCGCCATCTTGAAGAGCAAAACCTAGGCAGAGGTCCTTTTTCTCTCGGGTAAAGAGATTCTGTTGGGGTAACTTCCGTCTAGGAGGGGGAAATCGAAGCCATCGTCATCACCAACGCTTCCTCCTTTGTGGGAGGACCAATCTTACTCAACATCTTCACCAACACCATCTCAACTCAAACCCTAGTTCATCTCTTGTATTCATTCTTTGTCTCAAAACCTCATATTGGTACCTATTTGTTATTAGTAGTGTTGATTACATCTCGTAGTTGATGCTTTCTGGTTTACTTGGTGCAAGATATTATGTTTAGATCCTTGATCATCATTGTTACACATCTGATCTTGAACATGTTAATGATGTGTCAGTAGGTACTTTTCTTCATGAGGACATGGGATAAGTCTTGTTGTAATTAATCATGTGAAGTTGGTATTTGTTCGATATGTTGATGATATGTATGGTGTCATGGGAACGTCAACTACAAGACACTTCACCATGTTTTGGGCCCAAGGCCAGGCATTGTGGAGTAACAAGTAGATGATGTGTTGCTAGACTGACAGAAGCTTAAACCCTAGTTTATGGCATTGTATGGGAGGCGGATGTGGGTGACATCGAAGACGATGGTCTCGGTAAGGTAGTTCTTGCACCCACCGAAAGTGACGGGCAGGCGTACTTGCCCAATGGGCACTGTGGAGCCGTCGGTGACTCCTAAGAATGGCTTGGTCGGAATAATTTGGTTGGATGGTACTTGGAGTGTCTCGAAGGTCTTGATGGAAAGGACACTACCGATGAGGGTCTTGGTCATGAGGACGTTGCTGATGGTCGCGGTGCACAACATGGGGAGCTTGTCGGCCATGGCTGAGCACCTGAGTTGATCCCTCGAGTTGAAGGTGATGGCAGTTTGGTACCACTTGAGGGGGCGCATGGCCTCGGCCTTTGAGAGTGCCACGTTGACCTCCCCCATGAACTGCATGAAGATAGGGTTGGAGGTCGGGGCCTGAGCACCGCCCAAGATGCAGGCCATGGCACTGATCTCCTGGAAGCCCCTAGCCTCGTTGTCTTGCCTATTCTCTTCCTTCCTTCTGGGCAGAGGCAGTAGTGGTGGTAGGCTGGCCACATAAGGGCATGCCGCTGGCCGCGTCGTGACCCCTCTAGAGGGTCATCGCGCTAGCGGTCCTCCTGAGTCTGATCGCACTAGTGGTCTTCCTAAGGCTGATTGCGCCAGCGGTCCTCCCGAGGCTGGTCGCGCCACCCCTGGAGCTGGTCCCAGCGGCCTCTGCCGCGGCTTCCGTCATGTCCAATGCCACGATCGGTGCGTCCTAGGCATCGGTCGGAGTGTTCGGCACAGACCAGCCTGAGCAACTAGTAGTCAGTGGTGTCATGGTTGTTGGTGCCGTGGAGTATGCAGGTCGGCCTCCCCTAGCAGGGTGCTTCTCTCCTTGAGCACGCTTCAGCTCAGGCTCGGCTGCGAGTACCGCGAGGACCTTGCGTTTCGCCTCCTTGGCCTTGGTCATCTTCTCCTCGGGCTCTGCTATCGGAAGCTCACAGAGAGATAGACGGCCTTCTTAGGCCGTAGCGCACTTGTTCGCCAGGTTGAACATCTCAATGGCAGAACACAACTCGTTGTTCACTGAAAGATCTTACTTCATCTTGGTGTCCGTACGCCATCCGCAAAAGTGGAGATGATGGCCTCATCTGACACCTTCGGGATTTTGAGGCGCGTGGTGTTGAAGCGCTCTATATACTTGTGCAGGGTCTTCCCATCCTATTGCTTCACATGTCGTAGGTCGTTCACGGTGAGCGCACGGTCACGGGTGCCTTGGATGTTGGCGACAAACCATTTGCGCTGGTCTTTCAAGGAGGTGATGTATCCCACGGGAGGTTGAGCAACCAGGAGAGCGTGCTGCCCTTGAGAGCCATGGGGAACCAGCATGCCATGACCTGGTTGTCTCTATCAGCAGCCCGGATGCTTATCGAGTAGAGTTGTAGGAACTCGGCAGGGTCTGTAGTACCGTCGTAGCGAGGCGGTAGATCAGCTTTGAACTTGCAGGGCCATGTAGTTGTATGGAGATTCGGCGCGATGGCGAGGCAGCCCACCGGCTCGAAGGGTCCTATTGCACGTGTGGGTGGGACCTGGTGTTGACGTTCCTGAGGGGCTGCCTCGAGTGGTTCCTGGGCGCGGCATTGGTTCGGCAGCATGGGGAGCGCGCGCACATAGACGCACGTCAGGGCACCCCCTGACAGCTCACTTCATCCCTTGCCCTTGCTCGTGGCCCGCGGGGCTAGTCGTGCGGGCGCGCTTCATGCCTGGGCTCGAGGTCGATGTCACGATGCGGAGGACGTGGCCGCGCATCATGGGCCTCGTCGTCCGCTAGTGAGGGATAGGGTTGGAGTGAGTAGGAGAGGACCAAGGCGTCACCGACGATGCTGACGAGCTGTGCGATGCGCTGAAGCCAGTCATCATAACGGTCAGGGGCGGGACGGTAGCGGAGCAGCTCGTTTGCCATTGCGAGTGCGCCTGTACTCCATAGCGGCACAGGTTGGACGTGGAAGGATGACCCTGTCGCTGGGAGGATTGACTGAGTGGCGGTGTGGCCGTCGCGCTACGCGGTGGGAGGCTAGGAGGAGTCTTGCTGTTCGTGGGCGTCCGGGCCTGTGGCAGCATTGGCCGCAGGCGAAGTGGACCAGCTCGTGCCGACACGGCCCACGGGTGCGGTCTGGGTGACGCGGGCAGCGCATCCCTCGGTGCTGGCTTGGCGGGCGTCAGCCATTGGAGCGGCGAGGTGGAAGAAGGGCATGGGTTGAAGAAGACTTCGACACGCCCCCTACCTACCATGCCAAATGTCGGATTTTGTGCTCCGCAAAACCCCCAAGGTTCGAATGTAGGAGCGTGTGTGAAGGTTCCCTATAGCCTCGCCCGACCAAGCTCTCTACTCGATGGTTACCGTTAGCCAAACTCGCTCGATGACGAGGAAGAAGATGAACATGAAAGTTTACCCAGGTTCGGGCCGCTGTGAAGCATAATAGCCTACACTTGCTTTGGTGGATTACCTCTCATGGAGGTTTGGGTGGATGAACTAGTACAGTTAGCCGATAATATTCCCTTGAGTGGAACATAGGGAATGCATGCGACAGCTAGCACAGAATTCTAAAAATATATTCAAAGGCAAAGTTCATGATGAGAACCTATGGCCAGCATCATACACATGCAGCTTGAGGAAGCATGAGCACCATTTGAGAGGGTTGTATGCTCACAATCCTTTGGTGAAGGAGTACATGGATGAACATCATGGAAATGTCTAGTCAAGAAGCAAATTCAATGAAATCTGCAAAGTAGACTATGTGACCAATAACCTTGCTGAGTGTTTCCATGCAACGTTCAAGTCAGTGAAAGGTTTTTTTGTGTGGTAACCATTTGATAAGATCAGGCAGATGATCATGATAAAGATGGTTCGTCGTAAAAGAATTGCAGAAACACAATATGTTGGGCATCTTATGCTCCCACCTCTAATTAAGGCATTTCATGCCAAGGCAAGAAGACTAAGTATGAAATGTATTCGACCATCAGAATACGAGGCTAAGGTGACATACACTGACAGTAAAAATAGGGAATGGAGATATGTAGTGAAACTTGCAACTAAGGAATGCGGTTGTAGGCAATGATAGATCCGCGGGAAGCGTGCATACATGCCCTACATCTCATGGCCGTTATTGGAGGTGAAGATGGTGAAGTTGATTAGTATAGCTCTGAATATTTCTCTGTTGCCAAATTTAGGACCGCTTATGCTGAAAATGTGCTTGCACTCTTGGGAAAAGACCAATGGAACATACTAGACCCAGGGTTCAAACTCCATTCTCCTATACTGACTAGACCATCAGGAAGACCAAGGAAAAACAAGATAAGAGCTGGTGAGGAGGGTCATGTAAAAAAATAGTGTAAGTGAAAAAAAATGTGGTATCCTAGGGCATATTGCTAGGATTTGTACCAATCGAGTTGATGCATCATTTGGAGAAGAGGACCAATGGGCAGTAGCAAATGCAGAGGAGAATGCAACAAGTTTAGAGGAGAATGCAGCAGCAGAGGAGAATGCAACAAGTATAGAGGAGAATGAAGCAACTGAAGTAGCAGCTTGGTATGTCTGCAACATTTCCTCTTTTTGCATTTGTTCTCTTTTTTATCGATGGCTAAGCTTATTTTTGTTTGACACAGCTCTAGGATAATTAGAGGCACAAGACACGAAAGACCTAGAGAGGAAAGAACTTCGGTTGAACCATCATCTGATGCAGAGTTTGAAACCATGGCTTATGAAGGTTTTGAAGCTATAAGAGAGGAGGAAGTTATTTTGTGTGAAGCTCCTTTAAGAATTTGAAATCATGGCTTATGACTGGTCATCACTTGCTCGGTCAGTCAAAGCTCAACAAAACCGCCAGCACCAAAAGTGAAGATCGGAAGCAACAAGACAAAGCTTTCAAAAGCACAAAATATCCCAGCTAGGGAAACCAGGAGCAAGACGGTTACCCGTCCCGAAACACAAGGAGAAAGGAAAAGATTTGAATTTGAACTTGAATGCAAATCATAAACTATGAACTCTAATGATTTGTAATAAGGATTCTGTCGTCAATTTTAACTACTGTGAAAACTTCTAATGTGCAATAATTCTATTTGTAATTTGATGTTAAATTTGAGGTAGAATACAAATCAGATGCAAAATTTGATTTTCAGGCAAACTTTGAATTTGAACCAACACTTGAATTCCATTGCCCTATGGTGTGAGTTGATTGATGAACTATTATAAACATTTGGTGCTCTATCCGATCTCATTTGCATGGTAAAACTTGTAGTCATGAGAATGTACTCCAAATGAACTCCCAATCTAGGGTAAACAACCCCATTTGTAATCAAGTTTTTTTGGACCTACTCTAAATGAGCCAAATATTTTTTATTAACACCTATTCAATTTATATAATGTAGATTCGAAGTATCACTATTTATTGAATTAATCTTCATATTTTTACTTTTTTTGAAAAAATATACTTTAATAGAAAACCATTAAAACAACGTTTAAAATATGAAAATGGAAAACTAAGTTCAGATCCTTCTTATTCACTTTGAAATCAAGCTTTGGTGATGTTTTTGATTTTTTGTTTAATTTTCAAAATCCGAAGGGAACCCTACCTCCTCTCCTTGGACTCTATGAAATGTTGTGCATGATAGTTCATATGTGTGAAGGAGTTTTCATGAAAATGTCCATAGACAAAGTTTATGATTTTTGGTTGGTAACATGTCACACAAGACAACATTGTGCGTTGGTTATATATATATATATATATATATATTGAAATTAATGGTGCTCATTTGACCTCGATCTTGCAAGCTAGGTTTTTTTTGTAAATGTCCGTATAAAAAGTTTAGTATTTTCCTTGTTAATGTGTCTTGTAAAACGACGAACGGCAAAGGTTCCATATTTTTTTGATTTTTTTATATTAGTTATGCTCAATCAAAGCCTTGGAAACCCTGTTGATTAGCTCAAAACCCTTCTAAACCCCGTGGCGAAGGGTCGGCCATCCAATCATACCCTAGATCCAAACGACAACCCTCTGCGCCATTGGATCACGTGGAGAGCTCCGCATCATTGGATCATGGGGCGATCCGCGAGAGGCGATCCGCGATGGTTTTTGGTTGTGCTCGCCTACCCTTGCCTCCCCTTTCTCTAGCTGCTTATTCTGTGGCGACGACAGGAGCTACTACTCTGCTTCTTCTTCTCCAGCGATGAGGGGAGCCACTCCTCTACTTCTTCTTCTTTGGCACCTTTGGGCGATATGTCGAGCTCCACTTCAGCTTCCCGCTCCTCGTGGACCAACTATGGTCCACTTCCTATGGAGCGATGTCCTGGCTGCCCATGCAATGCGCCACTAGTACAGTTGACTTCGCACATGGTCAAGAATGGCAACTATGTGTGCGAGTTCATGAAATGCGAGAGCAAGCCAGAGTGGCAGGTTAGATCTAATGATGTTTCTCTAATTTCTTTTTCTATTTGCTTTTAATTCTTTTCCTAAGATCTGGGATTTAGGGTTCATGTTTTCGTTTATGATCGTGAGGAAATGCACACATTTTGAATGGCCGGATGACTACATTCAGCGAATTCAACGCAATGTGGCTCCAACCCGGGAGCTCAGTCTGCTGTCAGCACCAATGAATTTGGTCTCTGAAAGTGCTGCTCCGACACTTGGGGATGCAGATCTGACGGCGGAATTAAAGAAGATGACCAAGAAGTTGAAGCAAATGATTCAATTGAACAAGAAGGCAAATCTAATAGCTTTAGGATTTTATTTTTGTATAGTTGCTCTAGGATTTGCTTACTTGTTGGTCACTACTCGTTAGAGATGTTATTAGTGTGGTGTCATGTGCTCTTTGATTTGGTTAACTTTGTTTATCACGTGCTCTAGAATTTGCTTAAATTTCTGGATCATGTGCTCGAGGATTTGCTTAAATTTGTAGAGCATGTGCTCTATGCTCTGTGTTGCTTAATTTGTGGATCATATTACTTTCATCAGTTTTGTACACTTTCAGTTTCTTCAAATTCGTCAGATAACACCGATCGCAGAAGAAAAAACATAGTTCTAGGGCACAAATTCAAACTAAGCTTTGGTTGGGCCATCGCATTACGTTGAGTGTCAAAGGCCCACAAAGTTAAAAGAGGCATGGAAAATAGCGCATGTGTTGGCTATTTTTTTTCCTTGGTTATTTCCATGGTAAATCCAATTATTGCCATGCGAACAAAAAAGTGCATGATGGTAAATCGATTTATTGTTAGCAGTACAACTTTTGTCCCATGGTATTTTTGTACACATACTTGCCATGGCAAACTTAAGAATAACTTTTTCCATGACATTATTAATGTAGATACCATGACAAATTATTTATTGAACTTACGCATGTCAAATTTATTGGTACATATCGTGCCAATTCCCTTCTGTATATAGCCTACGGCACAACACTTCGATTTTTTGACATGCAGGTATTATAAACATGTTTTTGTTGCAAGAAAAATATTGTATACACGATATTTTGTTTTTTACACGATTTTTTTTATGAACATGGCAAAAAAATTATTAATAGCATGTCGGATTTAATTATGTAGATCATGATATCCATCAGAAACCACGTCTAAAATATAGGCCGGTGGCATGTCTAGGGCTTGGCTACGGCACCATATCCATCTAGAGAGCATGTCTAGAGCTCGGGTACGGCACCATATCCATCTACCGATATCTCATGTAACAAGCATAAATCCATAACATAGAAAGTAGCAAGCATAGCATAGTTCTTATAAAAACATAGGGTGCCCTACAATCGTCCATGACACTAGAGAAAATAACCAGCAACCAGAGTCAGCTAAACATAGCTCAGAGAGCATAATTGTGAAAGCATACAATATACTGCCTAGTGCACTACGCATCTTCGTAGTCGGAGATGGCTTGATCTTCCTGCGCCAGAGCCTATTCCGCCTGGGCCGGCACCTGCGCTGCCCGTGCTGCCTCCATCTGCTGTTGATGAAGACATTGAGCATGTGCGGCTTCTTCTGAGCGGATGGAGTTGAGGATCACCACCTGGTCGGGCCACAGATAGTAGACTGGCGGTGCCTTCTCTTCCGGTTCCTTTGGCGGCGCCTCCACTTCCGGCTCCTGCGGTGGCGCCTCCACCTCTGGCTCCTGCCGCAACGCCTCCTCCTCCTGCTCTTGCACTTGCGCCTCTGCCTCCTCCTCCCCCATCGCTGACCCCTCCTCAGAATCCTCCTTTGGTTCCAAAGGTAGCCTCCCTTGCCTATGGTTTTGGTCCTGTCGGAGGATGAAGAGACGGTCTTCGATTGTGTAGTACTGGCGGCGTGGTCGCATAGCTGATGGGCTTGGAGAGGGCACTGCTCGAGTCTCGGCGGGGGAGAGGGAGCATGCGGATGTGCTAGGGTTGGGGGACACCATCCGGTTTAAATAGACGTCTATGGATAATGTAGGGAAGTTGGATAGGTGCCCTCGACAGTCAAGGAGAGGTCAGAGAAATTTAAATTTGGGACGCGTGCGAGATGAGAGGAACTAGCGACATCGACCGTCACTGCGTCCATGGTGGTGTGCATGCAGGCAGGCTAGCTCGATCACATGGCATGCACAGCAGGCTTTTGCATCATGGCGGCGCACGTCGATCGGTATGCCCTAGACTTTAATTGCCGCATCGAATTGATGCTGCAGAGATCAAAGGCTGAGATGGCGTGAATCGTGAATCGATCAAGGAGGCGCTGGCGAGAAGGGACGAATCGGTAGCAGCAACACATGTTGCGTCCTGTGACGGCTCACAGGAAGGCTGCATCCCTGGCGGCGCGTGTCGGCGCATGCAAGCAGGCTGGCTGGTTCATGTGGCGCATACATAGCAGGCTTATTATGGTGGCGTGCATCAGCACATGATGCACGTGCGCATTTAATGCAATGGCCCAAACGAAAACATGACCCCACACGACCCCACTTGGCAGGTCCAATGGGCAACACAGTCCAACATGGCCCCACACATCAGAATTGTCAGAGGAGGGTGACACGGTCCAACGCAGCCCCACTTGGCAGGTCCAATGGGCGACACAGTCTAGCGCGGCCCCACTCGTCGGAGTTAACGATCAAGCCATTGACCCAACGACAACACCCGTTGTGACCAGTTCTGAGGGTTTCGGGTAAGGGAGTGGGGAAAAGTTAGCAAATTTAAGAGCGTGTGGATAAATGAGTATTGCTAAGGAACTAGGGCACAGAGATAAAAATACATTTTGTCAAATACTAGGTTAAAAACTAAAAATACCAAATTTATTGGTCCCTAGTTTTGGAGTGTCAAAGACGGTGAAAAGTATTTTGACAGAGATTTAAAATACTTTAAAAGGGTTTTTGTTAGTGCATCTAGTGCCCCTTAGTGATTTTGGTGTATTGAAGGCTTATAGATTAAGGAACTAATGCGTTTGTGAGTGTACACGGGCTCTATAAGTCGATGAGGAGTTTGATATATCCGGATATTATCGATCCCTAAAAATGTATGTCTTCAACTGAAGACTTTGGTGAAGACTTTGGTATTCCCTGAAGACTTTCAGAATGAAGAAGTTGGTGTGTCCTTGAAGATATGAACGAGGAAAATGAAGCGTGAAGACTTTTGTTTTCGTAGTTTCATTTCCTTTATTTGTGTCATAGGAAACACCGTACTGTTAAAGGGGGCAGAGTTAATACTAAGGAAAATTTCCAACTGATGCTCAACTCCAAAATCCTCAACCTATTCAATCCTTCGAATGAAGTCTGTGCAAATCTCATACAAGTCGGTCAAATTCTTCAGTCACAGAGACGAAGTTCTTCTAGCCTCTGATGAATTTGAACTAACTAAGGAGTTAGGATTTCGCCAGTGCGAATTGCCTACAAGTGAGGAACATGATCTGTGTGAGGACTTTCATAGTTCGAAAATCCGACCATTGCTATGCTTAGCGCCAGCTGTCCCCAATAACAAATATCCACATAACGGTCATATCATTAGGGGCATTTATGTCTTATCATGTCAGGTTGCACCCTGGCTATAAATAGCCACCCCCCACAACCACTAGTTGATTGGCTGCTCCGAGAGAGAACTAACAGTTGTCATTTGAGAGCAACCCATCCTCCGAGGACTTTGAGAGATAATCATCAGTGAGGAAAAACCCACAACCAAACCACCAAACCCAAGTGATTGAGCATCACTGAAGAAATTCATGTGTGGAACCGACGCTTGTTACCTTTCAGGACTGTGCATCCTCTAGACGGTTAGGCGTCATGGTCTACTGCATCCTGTAGTCAATTGGGGATCACAAAGTGACCTTGGTCTAGAGCATCAAGCAGTAAATTGTGGATCACTGGGTGACCAGTTTGTGAGGGTTTTGGAAGACTTACCAGGAGACTTACCACGAGTGTTGGGCGGGTGAGCAATTGTGCATCCTGCAGTCAATCCTCAAGACTTACCATGAATGTTGGGCGAGGACAGTGTGACCTTATCTCAAGGAGAATACGGTAAGGACTGTGTGTCCTGGGACTGTGTGTCCTCTGGTTTAAATACAAGGCCGCTCCACACCACACGTACATCTGTCACAACAGTTGGAACTGGGTCAGCAAACCGTTGTCTTCATCGAGCTACCTAGTTCTATTTCCTAAACCCCTCTATTCCTCATTTTTTTTTGATGAAATTGATTGTTACTGTTTGAAGAATTTGTCTGAAGACTTTCACAATTTCCTCACCTCAAATTCTTCAACTTATCTTGTTCAGCACTGCTTATCCTATATTACGTCACTTACTATTTGTGCATGTTTCATTTCATCATGAAGACTATGTTGTTACTGTGTTCCTCATGCACTTGAGTACTTATTCCGCTGCTATTTATTTATCACATTTCAAATTCCTCAAAGTTGAAATTCCTCAAGTGATGAATTTCTAGAAATTGCCTATTCACCCCCCCTCTAGTCTATATAACGCACTTTCAATTGGTATCAGAGCAGGTACTCCCTTGCTCTGTGTGATTTTGGTTTAACCACCTGGAGTTCTAGTTATGTCGACTGCAGGTATGATCAAGGTTTCCGCAGGCTGTCCTACCTTCGATGGGACGGACTACCCCTACTGGAAGAACAAGATGTGCATGCATGTTGAAGCTATTGACAACGATCTCTGGTACGTTGTGGAAAATGGTGTACCCTCTGTCACTCTCGTTGTTACTGTCGCTGATGTGAAGAGTTTCAAGCAAGTCGACTCTCAAACAAAGAATATAATCTGTGTCCATCTAAGCAAAGGTCAAAATGGCAGAGTGAGTGCTTTGGAGACTACTAAGCTTATTTGGGATAGGCTGTCCAAAGTCAACGAAGGTGTTTCCACTCAACGTGACTCTCGTGTTGATGTTCTTCGCAATATCTTCAACCGCTTCAAGAGACTTGACAATGAAAATGTTCAGCAAACTTTTGATCGTCTTACTGATATCTCCAATGAGCTTCAAGCACTGGGTGCCACCGATATCACTGACCATGAAGTGGTGAAGAAACTGCTAAGATCTCTTGACTCATCATTCGATACTCTGGCTTTGATGATTCAAGAACGTGGAGACTACAAGTCACTCGATCCTGCTGATATTCTTGAGAGACTGAATACTCATGAATTCGAACAAGCTAAGAATAGAGACCTCTACGGGCCGAGCTATGGAAGATCTAGTGCTCTCAAGGCGAAAGCAATTTCCTCATCCGAAGAAGAAGATTCTGACAGCAGCCTTGGTGATCCTGAAGAACTAAGTCAGGAGCTAGCAATGCTCGTGAGGTAATTCAAGAAGTTCTCAAGGAGAGGTGGATTTGGAAAGCCATCAAATAGTGGCTTGAGGAAATCAACTTCCTCAGAAGACTACAAGAAAAGAACCTGTCATTATTGCAAGAAGCCTGGTCACTTTATCTCTGACTGTCCTCTCTGGGAAAAAGATTCAAAGAAGAACAGAAATACAAGGATGATATTTCTGATGACTCGAAGCAAAAGAACAAATCTTCAAAGTCCTCATGTGCAAAGTCCTCATCATCAAAGTCCTCAAAGCACAAGAAGAATGGTTCCAGAAAGGCGCGAGCATTCATCGGTAAGGAAATGGATTCTAAGGAAGAATTTGAAGAATATGAAGAAGAGGAAGAATCTGAGGTGGAATCAAAATCTGGTGTACCTATTGCTTCATGGCAAAAGGATCAAAGGTACACAAGCATCATTCCTCTTCTGAGTCAAGTGAAGGTGAATCTGATGAATTTGTGAAACCTAGCTATGCTAAACTTGTTAAACTTGCCACTAAGCAACAAAGTGCACTTGAAAATCTGCAGAAAATGCTAGGCAAAAGCGATGATCTATTGAACTATGAAGTGGATCGGACTCAAACTCTGTCTGACGATCTCAAAATTCATCAGACAAAGTATTATAACCTTCAGAGTCATCATAATGACCTCTTAGCCGATCATGAGAAGCTTTCTTATGAATTTCTTCAAAGGAAGCAAGATCTTGAGAAACTGAGGGTGTCACATGAGGATCTCCTAAGGGAAAACGATTCCCTTCTGGCTCAATAGATCAGTACCGCTCAGGAAGAATTTGTTCCACCTTGTTTAAAATGCATCGAATGTGAAACTGCTAATTCTTTACCGGAATGTTCAAATGCTTCTATTACTGCAAATTCTTCAACTATTTTGGTGGTCTCAAATTCCTCATTTGAGGATACCACAAGTATCACTGACGATAATGCAGGGTTGAAGGAATTGTATGTGATAGGTATGTACAAAAGTCTCAAAGGGCATCAAACCCTTTGCGATGTCCTCAAAAAGCAGATTCTGAATAGGAACCCTAGGAAAGAGGGCATTGCCTTCGTGAGGAAACTCAACGCTGATGGATCCTACTTGACACCTGAGCAGTACCCCAAAACCTCATGGGTTGCTCCAAAACGACCTCCTGTAGATCCACCCACTTTATGTGGCTTTACTTGTGAAACTTCATATTCCTCTGATGAGTCACTTGACTCCAACTGCAAATTCTTCAAAAAAACATAAAGGTGAAGTATTTGCTAGATTTGTTGGAACTAACTGTAGGAACGGTTCACCTATGAAGAAAATCTGGGTTCCCAAGAGCTACCTAGATAGTCCTCAAGTGTATGTCCTCATGACATCACGCATGAAGAACAGGAACCCTAGATCAAATTCCTCATATGAACCAAAGTCTTCACATGAATCAAATTCTTCGAATATTCCAAAATATCATTCTCATGCTAATGCATCCATTTCGCAGGGAAAATCTAAGAGTACTGAATATGTGCATTATTCTTCAAATCATTATGTTCATAAGTCCTCGAAGAATTTCTCTGCTTATTCATATGATTACTCTAACCCTCATCCTGTGAAACGAAGCGCACTTGCTTCAATGCCTCCCTTCTCATATGGTGCTCGCAGAGTGATGAAATCTTTGCCACCCCCCCAAATGTGGTTGGTGAAGTAATTGAACTAATCTCTTATGCAGGGTCAGGTATCCAAATGAATTTGAATATTGGACGAATTTGATGGAGACCTGAGGAAATGCTTGAAAGGACGCAAGCTAACCATGTAGAAATGAGTTCCTCATTTCTCAAGTCCTCACACTACTTGCTTACTATATTGTGTGATGAAAATCTATCTGATGAAATAGATGTCATGTTCTTCACTCTGAAGCAGATGAGTTCATAAGTCGTACTAATTCATCTGTAGGATGATACTCCAAAAGCTACTGAGTGGGTCCTCGATAGTGGATGCACAACCCACATGACTAGTGACAAGAATATGTTGATGAATTTGCTACTTGCTCCATCTCCTCTGAAGCATATCACCTACATAGACAAAGGAAAAAAGAAATGTATTGGGACTTGGTAAGGTTGCAATCTTAAAGGACCAAACCATGGACAAGGTGATGTTAGACGAATCCCTCGGGTTCAACCTTATGTATGTCTCAATGCTTTGTGATCTTGATATGATTGTCGTATTTGGAAAATATCGTTATGTTATCATCATGGAATCTGACAATTCCAAAGTCTTCGAAGGCTTTAGGAGAGGAGACTTGTATATTGTTGATTTCTCTGCAGGTCCTCAGCCTGCCACATGCTTACTTGCAAAGTCCTCAGAAGGCTGGCTATGGCATTGATGAATTGGACACACTAGTATGATAAACTTGCACATGCTCGTCAAGAAAAAGCACGTCATAGGCATTGAAGGTGTTAAATTCCTCAAGGACCACCTCTGTGGTGCATGTGAGTCTGGGAAGATGACCAGATCCAAGCATCCCTCAAAGACAATCATGACCACGACAAGACCTCTTGAATTACTTCACATGGATCTCTTTGGTCCCACTCATTACTCCACACTAACAAATTCTTCAAGTTTGTATGGCTTTGTCATTATTGATGATTACTCTCAATACACTTGGGTGCATATTATTCTATACAAGAATAAAGTGCAGCATGTCTTCAGACGATTTGCTTCAAGGGCCTCCACCAACTTCGGCATGAAGATCAAGCATATTAGGAGTGATAATGGGACTGAGTTCAAGAACACTAATCTTGATGAATATCTTGATGAACTTGGTATTACTCATGAGTTATCTGCCCCTTATACTCCTCAGCAGAATGGCGTCATGGAGCGCAAAAATAGGACTCTTGTTGAGATGGCTCGCACCATGCTTGATGAATACAAGACTCTGCATCGCTTCCGGCTTGAGGCAATTGATATTGCATGCCACATCATCAACAGGGTATATCTTCACAAATCCTTCAAGAAGACTCCGTATGAATGTATGACTGGCAAGAAACCCAATGTAAGTTATCTCAAAGTCTTTGGTGCAAAATGCTGGATTAGAGATCCTCACCACTATTCAAAATTCGCACCGAAAGCACATGAAGGTTTTATGCTTGCTTACGGAAAAGACTCGCACACCTACAGAGTCTTCAACGCCTACCACCACAAGGTTGTTGAAACTGTAGATGTGCATTTTGATGAAACTGATGGCTCGCAAAGAGAGCACCTGCCTTCTGTGTTAGATGAACAGTCTCCTGAGGAATCCATTAAGCCGAAGGCTACTGAAGATGTCATACCCACTGAGGAAGTCATTCCAAAGAATGAAGACTTCCATGTTGATACACCTAAAGAAAATGGTGCTGATGAAAACCCTCAGCCATGTCAACCTCCTCATCCAAGAGTTGCAAATGAAGTGCAGATTGACAAATCATCGATGACATCAATAAACCAGGTCCTCTCACTCGCTCAAAAGCTTCACATTTGACCAACTTTTGTGGGCACTTTGCTTTTGTCTCTATCATAGAGCCCACCAAAGTTGATGAAGCATTCAAGGAGCCTGAGTGGATTCAAGCTATGCAAGAGGAATTGCATCAATTCAAGCTCAACAACGTGTGGGAACTTCTCAAGCTGCCAGATCCTCGCAAGCATAACATCATAGGTACCAAGTGGATCTACCACAACAAGCAAGATGAAAATGGACTTGTGGTGAGGAATAAGGCTCATCTTGTATCTCCATGCTATACACTGGTTCAAGGAATTGACTTCGATGAAACATTTGCACCTGTTGCTAGACTTGAAACTATTCCCATATTGCTTGCTTATGCTAACCATCATAATATCATCTTATATCAAATGGATGTGAAAAGTGCATTCCTCAATGGTGAGCTTGATGAAGAAGTATATGTTGCTCAACCCCCAGGTTTTGAAGACCCTAAGCATCCTGACAAAGTCTTCACACTCAACAAGGCCCTCTATGGCCTCAAGCGGGCCCCTCGGGCATGGTATGACACTCTGAAAGAATTCCTCATGAATAAAGGCTTCAAACCCAGTTCACTCAACCACACTCTTTTCACAAAGTCCTATGACAATGAACTGTTCATATGCCAAATATATGTAGACGATATTATCTTTGGTTGTACTAACAAACGTTATAGTGATGAATTTGCCTATATGATGAGTGAAGAATATCAAATGTCTACAATGGGAGATTTGAAATTCTTCTTAGGTCTTCAAATTTGTCAGCAAGACAACGGGATCTTCATCTCACAAGAGAAATACCTCACGGATGTTCTGAGGAAATTCGACATGCAAGATTGCAAAGTCGTCAAAACTCCAATGCCTTTAAAAGGCCACCTCTCCACTGATGAAAATGGTAAAGATTTCAATTAGAAGGTATACCGCTCCATGATTGGTAAGCCTAATATTATGCTGAGTGTTTGCATGTGTGCCCGATTCCAAGCAACACCAAAGGAATCACACCATAAGGCTGTGAAACATATTCTTCAATACTTAGCTCACACACCAACACTTGGATTATGGTATCCCAAGGGCTCAAATCTTCACCTGTCGGATACTCTGATGCTGACTATGCTGGAGATCGTGTGGATCGCAAGTCAACCTTAGGCACATGTCATTTCCTCGGACGATCCTTAGTTTGTTGTTCCTCGAAGAAGCAGAACTGCGTCTCATTGTCTACTGCTGAAGTTGAGTACATTGTTGCTGGTTCACGTTGTGCTCAGTTACTACGGATGAAGCAAACCCTCAAGTACTACGACATCAAGTTGAAAAATGTGCCTCTTTACTGTGAAAAAGAGAGTGTCATCAAGATTGCTTACAACCCAGTTCAGCATTCCAAGACCAAGCACATCCATATTCGTCATCACTTTCTTCGAGATCATGTACTCAAGGGCGACATCTCCATCAACCTCATCCCCACTGAAGAACAACTGGCCGATATCTTCACAAAGCCCTTGGATGAAAAGAGATTTTGCAAGTTGCGATGTGAGCTAAATATCTTAGAATTTTCGAATGTTCTTTGAAAAAGGACACACATCCTAACACTTATGCAAAATTGATGACTTAGATGTGCAACACACGAAGTAATGTTTTTCTTCAATCAATGAAGAATAACCATCTAAGTGTGAAGAAATTAATGAAGAATTTGATTCTCATAACCCTACGACAATTGTACACGGTGTCTGAAATCATCATTCTTATACGGTGGGTCATGCCACCAACCAAAGTTGAAGTTCTTCAAAATTGAGTTTTTCATCATTTTAAAAATTCTTCAAATTTTCAAATTCCTCAATTTTTCAAACTCTTCGAATTTTGAAACTTATGTTCTTCATAGACTATATTTATATATTTGAGTTTTCAATGTCCTCAAGAGTTCACTTATTGCTAATTCTTCAAGTTGATTTTCATCTAAGTGAATGTGATCGGACCCCTTCCCCCTCTATGCTAAACTCAACCCAGTCTGTTCACAAACTCTTCATATGCATTCTACTTTGGAACTCCTTCAAAGTCTTCACTCTGTCCTTGACAACTGAAGAATTTGCAAACGGAAACTTTGAAATTTTTAATATCAAATTTTTTGGCGGTTCCCGCTCAAACGGTTCCGATTCCCGCGATTGGATCACCCACGATCCCCCACTATTGCCACTTCTCAATATGTGGGTGACACCTGTCGCATGGAGAGCAAGGGTCAGGGTTAATCCTGTCCCAAATCTTCAGGCGGATTGGTTTTCACTTCCACTGTAAATACCCCTCCCCTTCAAATGTGCTCGGTTACTCCTCATCTCTACTCTCTCCCAAGCTCCAACCTAGCGCCGCCGCTAAAGTCATCGACGTTAGTGTGGAAGAGATTCACTGCCTCGACCTCGTCGTCGCCGTACTCTCATCGGTCGCAGAAGTCTACATCCCACTGCCGCTATAGCTATCTGCCTTTGCCAACCTAGGGCGTGGGAGATCTGAACTGACGAACTTCCCAATCTCATCTCTCAGTTCGTCGTGTTCTTCACTAGGGTAAATAAAATTTATTTTTACTGCCCTTGTTTGATCTTCAAATGTTCTTCATATTCCTCAAAAGGTGTTTATTCTTCATGAATCTTATTCTAAAGCACCTTACATCTACATATACTTGATAATTTTCCCTAAGTAATGATTTTCTTCAAGATTCCTCAATTGTGTGAATCCTCAAAATTTGCACAACTCTGGAACCTAAGACAAAGAACACTTAGTGAAATTCCTCAAGACACCCATGGTCAAATTCCTCACACCTATTTTTATTGAAAAATTTCTAAGAACGCATATGACCTCTTCAAATTCCACGCACCTATACTTTGTTCACAGGTGAATAAAATGGCTGACGGAAAGAAACCTCAGAAAGGTGGAAAGAAGCCAGATGTGCACACTGCTTTTGAGATTCCAGATGACTTGTATGAGGAATACTGCACACCGTATGAAGAAACTCATGGGAAAGAAACGACCAAGTAGAGAAAAATTTGTCTGCAGAAAATTGAGAGGAGATGGGCAAGGGAATGGAAGGAATATCGTTATGTAACTCCTAAATACATGATCAAATTCGCTGTGAAACCTCCTTGTAGCATGCCTCCCCTGGCTGAAAATCAAGTTGTTGATCCCACTAGTATCAAGAATGGTGAGGACTTTACTCATATGTGGGAGATGCAGCAAGCCAAGCTGGCGAGGAAAGCTAAAAATGCAATCAAGAAATTCAATGAAGATTCTATTGTTGCTGCCTCTGCCGGAGCCTCTACAAGGGCTCCGAAGAAATCAATGATGAAGAAATCTACTGTGAAGACAAGTTCTTCAACCTCAAAACCATCATAGCAGATTCCTCAAGTCCAAAGGCCACAACCTACAAAGGCCTCAGATGTTGGTACTGTTGCTTCTCAGTCCTTAGCTGCACCTGCAAAGTCCTCAACCCCTGTGCATCTGGCATCATGTAAGAGGACTGAGGGATTCTCACAAGTTCCAAAGATCTCGGCAAGCCCCTCTACTACAAAAAAGTCTTCAACTAGCCCTATAGTGTTGAAGCTGAAGAAAACTGTTGGACGAGGTCAAAGAACAAATCCTCACTCAAGCAAGCCTGTGGTAACCATACCCTCAGGATCTGAGGATGATGATGATGAAGCTGATGATGAAGAATTGGAAGAAATCATCAGGCAAAGTCAGCAGAGGGCTGCTATAGCCAAGGGCAGCTCTGTTACTCTCATGCTGGATCCCAAGATGATCCTCAACTTCATCGATATATGGCATGAAGATCCAAACACCCCACTTTCTTCACTAAACCTGCCTCTTGGTGTGGATCATGTCCTCACCCACTTCATCTCTGAAGAAAATGGAAGAGAGAACAAGCTGAGGGAGCTAAGAGGAACAGGGCTCTGAAAGAAAAGTTCCTGAGAGACAATTTGATGAACTTGACCCCAAATCAACTTGTCACAGTTCAGTCTAAAATTCACACACTCTCTAAGGATCAACAAAGGTATGATGCTGAATGGAAGGGCACCAAGGTGAGATTCGTCAGGGCTGCTCAAGATACTATGAAGGATCACAATACAAGGATTGCAGCTCGATCGCAACCACAAAATCCTCAGTTTGATGAAATTCCTCAGGCCACTGATGAAACTGCTCAGCCTGATGAAAATGCTTCTGCACTAGAAGCAACAGCCAACACTGCTGAAGAAACGCAGACCACTAATGACCATGCCAGGACAACCACCACTGTTGTGCCTGAAGAAACTGAAAGGCCGGCTAACGTGTTTGCTGTGCCTGAAGAACCTGAACCCACCAGGGCGACTGCATCAGTTGTGCCTGAAGAAGCTAAAACTGCAGAGGAAAAGACTCTTAAGAGAAAAGCATCAGATTCAGAACCCTCAACTGTGAAGTAGTTGAAGACTATGCCAACTTGTTCAACTGGACCCATTGATGCTACACCACTCTCCTCTACACCGGCTTATGAACTTGTACCATTTGGGATTGACTATGTCATCCCAGATGAAGAAGATGAAGATCATTCTACTACTTCAACAGAGCAGATTGATGAAGAAATTGAAGTTGAAGACATTGCTTCAACTCCAAAAGAATCATCGCCCCAGCCTCAGTTCACTGCTGAAGAGTCTGGTGTTGAAGAAATTGATGAGGATGTAGACATTGGCAACACAACTTCTGTCATCAACGATGAATATTTGGATCAACACACCCAAATTCACTAATGACTACTCCTCTGACACAGATTCCTCAGTCGCCTGCTCCGACTAAAGAAATACATGAAGAATCTGCTAATCTGACCACCCAAGTCACTGAAGAAATTCCAGCTGCAACAGTTGATGACATTGCTGCTCCACCTGGAACTGAGGAACCATCCCTCCAAACTGTTCAGTCTGAAGAAGTCCCTCCGATGCCAAAGGAGATCAAGGGCCGCTTCAAGCCAAAACTTCAACCGAAGCCAAGAATGCCATTCAAAGGCTCAACGTGCTCCAAATTCCTCAAGAGTAATTTCTTCAATGAGCGCATGTTCTTCACAGGTCCAAATCCTTATGACTTTGCAAGGGCAGGTCATAGCCGATTCTGGACGGCAACTCAGCTCAACTACTATGCATCAGTCTTGTTCGAGAAGAAGAAAGTCTTCGAGCACCACCAAATTCCCCATGCTGACATGGAAACACTTCCATCATTCACACCAATGCTCCAAGTTCTTCATGATGCAGGCATTCTTCCTTTCTGGGTCGACATATGCGACTGGAATGAAGAACACATCCTTTAGTTCTATGCCGCACTGCATATCAGTGGAAATTCTTCATACATCAACTCTTGGGTTTTGGACTGGTTGACAGGATCAACTGACTTCACTCCTCAAGCTTATGAATTGCTTTAGTGTGTACTAGTTCCAATTCCCTCAGATGAAACTCGTAGACTGTTTGATGAACCTGCCCTTCCGAATCAGCTGATGCAAGTGCTGATGAAGACATTGCCTCCTAGAAATCCTCAACGGAAAACCTTCCTTGTGAAGGATTTGCTATATGTGCCCAGGACGGTCTACCGCATACTCACAAATACTCTCTGTCCTCAGAAGATCCACAATTATGAAGAAGAAGAAGTGTAGGGAGTCATGAAGAATATGCTCTTTAACATCATTCATGGGATTCCCATCGACTTACACGATTTCTTCATGAGGACATTGGCCAATGCTGCTTTAGCTCCATTTGAACAGAAGCCTTATGCGCCTTGGATCATGAAATTCAGCAAGGCAAAGTCCTCAGTTCCCTTCAAGGCTTATTTTCAGAACCACTTTGTCTTCCTGCATCCAATCGAAGTCATCAAGACCACAACTGACTCAGTGGAAGGAAAAGGCAAGGCTATCATTGATGAAGGCACTCGTCCATTGGATGGACAGTTTCACAAAGCTACTTCCTTCTCCACCAATGATGACACTTCAACTCAGGACTCAGAAGCAAAGGCCTCAGCTCAAAGACCTCAAGAGTCTGCCCCGCGTGTGATGACTGATCGTGAACTTCTAATAAGTCTTCATTAGAAGGTCGACCACAATCACAAGTGCGTAAAGCGTCAACTTGGTTGCATTGTGCAAGACATGACTGTGACTCATAACTCTATGAAGAGAAATCACTACTATGCACATGAAACCCTCAAGCGCACTTGGGTTGTCCTTTCTCGCCTCACAACTCCTGAAGAATTGAATGAGGTGAACTTTGAGGAACACCCTGACTAGGCTCGTCAACCACAGAAGAAATTAAAGAAAGTCCAAGTTCCTCTGATGGTCACAAGTTCATATTACTCATCACGTGAGAGAGATGAAGATGAAGACATTGACAACACTGCGGCAGGCCCTGCATTGACAAACGACCCCAACAACGGTGGCGCTCCTTCCTCACCAACACGATGAAATTCTTCAAAGGGGAGTTAGTCCTCACTTCTTCGTCCCTTTTGGTATTCGATGATAAAGGGGGAGAAAATTTGAGTTAGTCTTCAAGCGGGTCTCTATATATATGGGCTATTTTTGTTTAAGTTACAACTCTCGCTCTTCTGAAGTTTTTGTTGATTGAGTTGTACACTTAAGTCCGATGGTGGTCTGACACTTTTGAACTATTTCCTTTCATGTTTATTTCCTCAAGTACCTTAATGCATACATGGTGAATTTTTTCAGACACCATTTTCCTCACGCATTTCAAATTCTTCTTATTATATGTTCAAATGCGTGTATGAATTACAAGATATAGGGGGAGTTCTCCATTTTTAACCTGCCATGTGCATTTGCAGTCCAAAGCAAATTCCTCAAATATGCACATCTTCAGGGGGAGTTCTTCTATATCTTGCAAGCAAATTCCTCAAACTAAGTACTTTCACTTCATATGTTTATCCCCGTTGAAAACTTAACCTATTTGTCATCAATCACCAAATAGGGGGAGATTGTTAGTGCATCTAGTGCCCCTTAGTGATTTTGGTGTATTGAAGACTTCTAGGTTAAGGAACTAATGTGTTTGTGAGTGTACATAGGCTCTATAAGCTGATGAAGAGTTTGATATATCCGGATATTATCGACCCCTAAAAATTTATGTATTCAATTGAAGACTTTGGTGAAGACTGTGTGAAGACTTTGCTGAAGACTTTTGTATTCCCTGAAAACTTTGAGAATGAAGAAGTTGGTGTGACCTTGAAGATATGAACGAGGAAAATGAAGTGTGAAGACTTTTGTTTTTTTAGTTTCATTTCCTTTACTTGTGTCATAGGAAACACCGTACTGTTAAAGGGGGCCGAGGTAATACTAAGGAAAAATTCCAACTGATGCTCAACTCCAAAATCCTCAACCTATTCAATCCTTTGAATGAAGCCTTTGGAAATCTCATACAGCTCAGTCAAATTCTTTAATGACAGAGACGAAGTTCTTCTAGCCTCTGATGAATTTGAACTAACTGAGGAGTTAGGATTTCGCCAGTGCGTATGGTCTACAAGTGAGGAACATGATATGTGTGAGGACTTTCATAGTTCGAAAATCTGACCATTGATGTGCTTAGCGCTAGCTATACCCAATCACAAATATCCACATAACGGTCATATCATTGGGGGCATTTATGTCTTATCATGTCAGGTTGCACCCTGGCTATAAATAGCCACCCCCCACAACCACTAGTTGGTTGGCTGCTCCGAGAGAGAACTGACACTTGTCATTTGAGAGCAACCCATCCTCCAAGGACTTTGAGAGAAAATCATCAATGAGGAAAAACCCACAACCAAACCAACAAACCAAGTGATTCAGCATCACTGAAGATATTCCTGGGTGGAACCGACCCTTGTTACCTTTGAGGACTGCGCATCCTCCTGATGGTTAGGCATCATGGTCTAGCGCATCCTGGAGTCAATTGGGGATCACGAAGTGACCTTGGTCTAGAGCATCTCGCAGTAAATTGTGGATCGTTGGGTGACCAGTTTGTGAGGGTTTTGGAAGTCTACCCTGAAGACTTACCGCGAGTGTTGGGCGAGGACTATGTGACCTTAGCTCAAGGAGAATACGGTAAGGACTGTGTGTCCTTTGGTTTAAATACCAGGCCGCTACAAACCAGATGTACAACTATCACAACAGTTGGAACTGGGTCATCAAACCATTATCTTCATCGAGCTACTTGGTTCTATTTCCTCAACCCCTCTATTCCTCATAAAACTTGTTAATGAAACTATTTGTTACTGTTTGAAGAAGTTGACTGAAGACTTCCACAATTTCCTCACCTCAATTTCTTCAAGTTATCCCGTGTTATCACTCCTTACCCTGCGTTACGTCACTTACTATTTGTGCATGTTTCATTTCATCATGAAGAATATGTTGTTACTGTGTTCCTCATGCACTTGAGTACTTATTCTGCTGCTAGTTATTTATCACATTTCAAATTCCTCAACGTTGAAATTCTTGAAGTGATGAATTTGTAAAAATCGCGTATTCACCCCCCTTTAGTCGATCTAATGCACTTTCAGTTTTAAATACAAATACTACAAAAAATATTTTCCAAATGATGCACAACTGGCATCACCAAATAGGTTGGAATATTACAAGATTTTAGGAGTTGGAATATTTGAATTTGGATAAATTTATAAATCTGCGGAATTTTCACAAAACTGCTAGAAAAATAAGAAGAAAATGGGCATTGTGCCACTGGGCCAAAACAGCTGGCCGAGCTGGTCCAGTCGGTGAAACATACTTATGCGAGCTAGGCGCACGCTCCTGCCTGGGTTTAAACCCAACTATCAGAACCCAGCGGCCAGAGAGAGGTCCGGATGACAGGTGGGGCCCGCCTGTCATCCCTGACCTCACGACAAGGAGGCTGAGGCGGTCGCGGTCGATGCTACAGGTCACGAGGGAGGACATGGAGGCTACTGGCGTGTTCAAGGGAGAGTTGTCGTTCAGGTGGTGGCATAGGAGGTCGCCACATCCTTCAAAATGGAGGCGGGAGGATGTGAAAATAGTTAGGGTACCGAGGACAGACCAACCGAGGGAAAATGGGAGCTAGAGGGGTTCTCTATCTGGAGATCATGTTGGACCGACGGGGCGGAGCTCGAGGTCGATCTCGAGATCGGGCGGTCTTGCGGATGGGAAAGTGGGGGTGTGATTGGGTATGAGTGGGGTCTAGCAGAGGGGAGAGAGAGACCCAGGTGAATTTTATAGACTTCCCGAGGCTCACCATGGATGGAGTCCACGGCCACCTGCGGGGATAGCTTTGGGATGCTCTTGGCTATAGTGTGAGGACGCATTGTAGCACGCTCTAGAGCATGTTTTTTTGCAGGCCATGGCATGCTCTTGGAGCATAGGGCGTTCCCACTCATATCCAGGGGATCTAAGGGGTAAACAAAGCTAGGTGAGAGTCTTTGGTGTCCCGGAGGTTGCTAGGAAGGTGAGGCAGAGGAAAAGACGATGTTGTCCTTGCTGTCCAGGGGGTAAAAATGGAGTTTTCACCCCCCAATCATTGTCTTGAGGTCTTGAGAAAATTACTAGAGGTGCAAGGGGTCTATGAGGTACTATGCTAAAATGATGAGGTCAAGGAGAATAGTAGACGAAGTGAAACCCGGGGTTTTGCCAATCTACCAGAAGGTGTTTGATGATTGATTGGTCAAGATAAAAGGCTCTCCTTGCCATGAGATTTAACTGGATCAAATGGTGTGTACAAATGAGGTGGGTCACCAAGTTTGAGATCATTTGAAGAAAGTTGCTAATGCAAACATTATAAACCCTAGAAATCAATAGAAATAAGTTTCCTTAGATCTAGGCATGCACATCCATTCTTCTTGATGCACCACTTGGTGTGGTGGCATCATTCTGGGATTAAAGCATGCCCACAAAGTTTTGGGTCAATTGGAAAAACTTGATAATGCAAAGTTTCTATAATTTGGATCTAGGCTGAGAGGGTTTTGGGGCATTTTGGTGACCACAATTATAGAGACCGAGATGAAACTTGCCACGAGCATGGCATATGACATATATGACATACTGGGATTTTCCTAGATTTATTTGTGAATATTTCTGGTAGAAATATTTCAAATACTTGAAATATCCGAAAAGGGTTTTAGAGGATTTTGTCTAATGTTTTGAACATGACCATGTGTTGAAACTCTTATATATGGAAAATATATGTCCATTGAGTTTCCTTAAATTTCTCAAATATTTTGGAAACATAAAATATGTTTTCCCTACAAAAGGCACCATATCTAGCCTTAAAGAAAAGCTTTTAAATATAATATGAAAATAATCTTTAAAAATAATATTTGGTAGTTTTGGGAAGTCCTATGTATGGTAGGTTCCAAATATTGTCTTTGGGTCAAAACATTCACCCTAATTTTAGGACTTGCAGCACTAACCTCATTTCAATGGTTTTTGACAACCTAAATTGACTAAATTCTTTTTGGACAAAATAGTATTTTATAAAATTAGTTTTAGGTCCTATACACATGGCATGATCATTGTCAAATTTTTGGATCAAGGAGATGAGTTTTGAGAGAAGAAGGATCTTTGAGAATTGAAACAAAATCAAGCAAACAAGAAAATAGTAAGCAAACGAAGTGCTTGATCTCCAAGATAACCTTACATACCAAGAATACCCTATTCGTATTCTTGATCAAGCTGAGCGTACCACTCGGCATCGGAACATCAAGTTTCTTAATGTTCAGTGGTCGCATCATTCTGAAAAGGAGGCAACATGGGAAAGAGAAGATCGTCTTCGACTAGAGTACCCCGCGCTCTTCCCGACGACTTCAAAATCTCGGGACGAGATTCTTTTGAGTGGGGGTGAGTTGTCACAACCCTAACAAGTGTCTAGGCTAGCATTGTGTTTGCATCATCATCATCATCATTGCATCAATTTGAAATAGGGAGAAAGAAAGAAACCCTAAGCATTTTATGAATTAAAGGAATTCCAGATAAATGAAGTTTCAACAAATCCAAAATGCCCATCAAAAATATTCCCTATGTCTGATAATTAAGGGCATGGATATACCAGGGACCATTTCACTTATTTGAACATTTGAAATATTTTAAATTATTGAATTAAGTCTCTGAAAATGAAAAATAAAAATATTACCATTATCACTTCTTTCAAAATAATCTGAAACTTTTGATACAAGTTAGAAGTATTCAAACTTGAATTATAAAAGTTTTTAGAATTTTTTGAAGGGGTATTTTGGACCTGCAAGAAATAAACAAATATCCGAAAGAAGTAAAAATAAAAGAGAGAGGAGGCCTCAGGCCTGGCACTGGGCAGCCCATCTAGCCCATGTGCCAGTCGTCTCCTACCTCTGCCAGCAGGCACTGGCAAAAGAGGGCACGGCGAGGCCTCCACCTCCTCCCTGCCTGGTCGCCTTCCTGGAGGCCCCAGAGCGCGCCAGCGCATCATCGCCATGGCTTTCTCCCTTTCTCCCTCGCGCTCGCCGCTCCCTCTTGCTCTTTCGCCCCTTCTTTGCTCTCCTCTGTCGCCGGCTCCCGAAGCTCTTGCCGTCGATTCGCCGCCCCTAGCGCCTCCCCGACTCTCTCGTCGCCGCCAAAAGCACCGGGGTGAGTTCCCGGTTTGTTTCCCCCTCTCCCCGCTGCTCCTTCCCTCCTCTAGCCCTGCTAGCTGTCGATGCCCGAGAGGACCTCGCCGCCGGCCATGGCGCAACCGTGACCACAACAGCTGCAGCCCACACCCGAGCATGTGCCCGTGCTAAGTGCGTCCCTAGGAGCCCATACTTGCCTCCAGATTTCCTCCCCGTGCCCTGGCTGCCGTTTCCCCATCGTGCCGAGCTCCGGCCGCCACCAAAATGGACGTGTCGTCGACTCCGGCCACCCCAGCGCCTCCTGACCCCCTAGATGGACGCGGACGTGTGCGGGCTACCTCCAGGTGCTCTCTGCACGCTCTGCCGCCGTGTCTACGCGATTCCGGCGAGTTGCCGCCGTCGTTTTGGTTGTCGTTGGCGAGTCTCCGGCGCCGCTGACGTGGCCTAGTAATTAGGATTAACCCCGTGCTAATTCCCCCCCCCCATTAGTGGCTGACAGTGGGCCCCAACGCTGGGTCAAACCCTGTTCAGCGCGGGATTAACCCCCGTGACACTGACCAGTGGGGCCCTCATGTCAGGTTTGACCTAGAGCGGTCACTTGACCAGGCTGATGTCATGGTGACGCATGGCTGACGTAGTAAATCTATTTTCTGATTTTAAATATTTCCAGAAATAGCTAAAAACTTTGAAAAATCATATAAATTAATCTCTAACTCAGATGAAAATAATTTATATATGAAAGTTTATAAGAAAAATCCAATGAATCCAATGGTGCTATTCTCATGCATGTTAGGGCAACCTAAATAGGTGAACATGGACATTTTAGCATTAGGTCAATATATAGAATTTGAAATGAGAACAACTTTGAACCTATATTCAAATGCATTTCAAATTGACATGATCACTAGTTACATTAGCTCATCCATGCATACCATTATGCCATGATCATGCATCATATTGTTGCATCTGCGTTGCGGTAGGCCCTAATCCGGAGGATACTACTCCGTACCCTGACGAAGGAGAGAACTCTTCCGCAACCCAGCAAGGCAAGCAACCCCATTGATCATTTCGATAACATCCCACTCTCTCGTTCCTGCTCTCATTTATTGCATTAGGACAAACGATCACAAGTCAGTTATACACGGTAGATGATCCTATTCTTATGCATGACCTGATCTTGTCACAGTAAATAGCTAAACTTTGCAACCTAGCTTACCTGGTAGATGCTTGTGCCATAATGTGCTTAGCTTACTTGCCTGCTATGGTTGCTATGCTTAGAGTTGTGTCAGGTCTGTTTCATCTGGGTGATGAACTGAGTGAAACAGTGTTGTCCAATGTGATGAGCATATAATGAACACGCTTTGGTAAAGGTAGTGATGAGAGGCTATGTAGGAGTACATAGTGGGTTGTCTCATTGGGACCGTTCTTAGGAACTGGGTTCCATGTTTGTGATCCAAGACGAGATACTACCACATGCTGGGCCCTGAAATATGACCCCGCTCGATTTATCAGTCGCTTAGTCTTTGGCCCAGGTATTGCAAGTAGTTTCTGGTGTTTATAGCATGCTGGAGGCCGTGCGTAGCGCTGACCCTCGGGGTGGGTTACGACGCGGTAGGCAGTGGCACGGTGTACCAAGGGTCACCCGAATGGTGGGCTTGGGAACCCTGCGCACATCATTTGGGACCGTAGCGGAAACTTCGGCCGGTCTTCCGTCCGAGTTCAGTCTCAAATAGGCGGTAGCCTGGACTAGAGGTCTTATGTGATTGACGGTCGTGGCCGACTCCCTCGCTGGGCATCCGCTTGAAGGTTGCCGAGGTGCATGGTTTATGGCACACAGCGATAAGTGGTGAGAGCATGTGTGAAGAAGTACACTCCTGCAGGGTATGAAACTATTCGAATAGCCGCGTCCTCGGATATGGACTACTTGGAGAACTTATGTTGTTCATAGATAATCAAATGGGTACTTCTAAAAATCTCAAGACAAGTGTGAGTACAGTGAATGGCACTCTTCCGGAAGGGGAAGGTGAATCCATGGTAGTGTATTGTGATGGAGGTAGTGGACTCGTGTGCGATAACTAAAATTGTAACAAGGAGTTAAAATTGAGTAGTGTAGGTTAGCCATGAGTCGAAGCTGGCTTTCTGCATAAACTCCACCACCCCCTTGTTGATACATGAGCATAAATAGTCTAGGTCTGTTTTAAGGACTTGCTGAGTACGATTGTACTCATCCTTGCTTAATTAATGTTGCAGAAGAGAACCAGGACCCATCAGGTGGGTTTTATCTAGACGTTGACGATGCCGAATAGCTGGTGTCCCAGCTACGATCTTGCCCGTGTGGTGGGCTGTAGATAGTCACGCCATGTGCCTCTTTTATATTTTGCCGTCTGTACCCAGACAGCTTTAGTTTCCGCTGGCTTGTACGACTATGCTTGTATGACTTGAGTGTCGGGTCATGTGACCCCTGTCTGTATGAACATATTATGCAAGGCTCGTCTGAGCCTCTTAAATAAAAGTCATGTTATTATATGGTTATGTTGTGATGACATGGTTGTATCTATGCATATCGGGCATGTCGTGCGTACGTGTGACGTGCAACGGTATGTATGGGATCCGACACCTAGTAGTGTGCCTTTAGTAGTACTCCTTACGGGAAACCGCCTCTTTGTGCTTCCACCGAGCCATGGTAGCTACTTCTCCGGACACATTGATTGACCGGCATGTATCCTTCTTTGCTGCTGTGTCTGTCCCTTCGGGGAAATGTCTCGCAGTGTAATGGAGTCCCTGTAGCCTGTTACGACTCGTCTACGTGCAGTGATGACATTCGTGTCTCGCGACGTAATGGAGTCCTTGTCACTTGCTACGACTTGTCTACACACGCTTGAGGCCGACACCTGCATTGCTGGGTTATGTATGTCTGTTTCCGTACGGATGTGCTACTTGGGTTCTATGACTAATTATGTCGGCCCAGGTTCTTTGTTGTGTGATTGCCAGCGACATGTTCACATACGCGAGCCAAAAGACGCAAACGGTCCCGGCCAAGGTAAGGTGGCGGCCGTGGAGTACTGTGCGTGAGGCCGCAAGATGATGTGGCTTGTTACAGTATGGAATCATATGACTTAGGATTGGGGTCCCGACACAAGACAGACTTGTCCTTGATGCACTGAGCCTTCATGCGACGAGGTCAACCAGGGAGTCTTGACGCTTCTTCTTCTCGCTGCCATAGACCCTGTACTAATCTTGGATGTTGACAAGCTTCTGGCAGGGCAAGCCTGGAGTTTTGAGAACCTTTAGATCGTTGGTGGTGTCCACCATTGTGAACATGTAGTCAGGGTTGTTGATACACTCGCAAGGCCTTGTGGCCAGGCTGTAGTGGTAGATGAGCACGTGATGGCACTTGCACAATTGGGCGACGACAACCTTCTGATCATGCCCGACACGATCGCCGGTGTACTCGAGATTGAAGCTAACCACTTTGTACTTGTTATCCTTAGCAAGCATATGCTCCAGCGTGTTGATGGAGTTCTCCACCACGAACAGGTTGTTGGTGTACACCATCTAGAGGTCCATCTTCCTGATGTGCGTGTCCACTTTTACAATAATGGAGAACTGTCGTTCGGTGTCGGTAGCCGCCATTGTATCCGCGCGGAAGGTTGAAGCAATGAAGAGATGTGCATCCTCTCTGTATTATTTCTCATTGTGGGTGTGCTTCTTGTGTTGTGTGGCACGATCGGAAGGTGGTAGAGATGAAGGTAAATGGCCACGAGAATAGACGGGTGGGCGCCAGATGGCATGGAATTTTGATACGTCCACGTGATAGTTTTTGTAGCGCTTAACTTCATGGTGGTTCACATATATTGCATGGTGGCGCACATATACTGCATGGTGGTGCCAGGTGAGGCACAACCGCATGCATATGGTTCCCCAAACGTACATGATCGTTCGTGCATTGAGGCATGCCGGCAAAGCATGCATGCACAGACGCGGGAAGAGTGCACCGTGGCTGCCTCAACCATCTCATGCATACACCAGTTCACAGCGATGTGTACAGAATGATCCTTTTCTTTGTAATAAAACGCAAATGATTTTTTATTATTAATTGTTTGTGTACTTCTCATTTCTCCCTCCTCTATCCCGTCTTGTCACCATGATGGCACCGAGGATTCAAGTGCATGCTTTGGGAGTGCACAGGCATTTCTTTTGGCCTCCCAATTGTCGCGCAACCGCGTAGGTTCCTTCACAAGCTTCCCACATGTCTCGCTAAAATCTCCCAAACCCCCAATGCTTGGCCGCCTACTTTATAAACCCTCATGGCCGGCGTCTCCACATCGCATTCGTCCCCTCTCTCCCTGTAGCTTCTCTAATTTGCTTCTCCCACAATAACCACTCGTACCTATCCGTCCTTGTCGCTCTGCCACTATGCTAGAGGATAGCTCTAGCTGGGAGGATGCACCGCGTCGGTGGTGGAGTCCCCAGAAGTGTGTAGTGCTTGTGGCGTCCTTGTTGGGTGCGTGCAAGCCACCCACCACACGCTCCTCCGAAATTGCCCGAAGGCAGGTGCTGTCGGTGACCGCCGTGGCCGCTACCCTATCGCCAGTCGCTGTTGTCGCCACCCCATCGGCGGCCACCATTGTGACCACCCCACCAGCTGCCGCCTGGGCCGCCACAAAACTATCTTCCGCCTTAGCTTCCACCCCACCACGAGCCATTGTGGCCATCACCCTCTCCGCCACTGTGGCCCAAAGGCGGGAGGAGGAGGCTGTCGTCAATGCCTAGCCACTCGGCTTTTGCGGCAATGGCCTTGCGTGCTACATCAACTTCCTACATGAGGAGGAGGAGCGCCAGGTCGATCATGCAAAGAGCCTCACCATCATCATGGCTGTAGCAGACGCCACTCCGGTGGCGCGGAATGAGGATATCTATGTAGAGTCCTGCTGCTTCGAGGAGATGTGTTAGGAGCGATGGCGGGCAGCATTGGCAGGCGATGGATTTGATTCCTCTAGATCGTCGGTAGGCTCCTCCTCCTCTGCCTCTTACTAAACGCGCTCAGAAAAGGAGAGACTACTGGAACTAGTACGAAGCCCCTCCGTATTAGTATTTAAGGGCTATTTTGTTCAATTCATCTAACTATAGATATGGTTGAACTGTACCACGTATTTTAAATTAGCTAGTATATATAATTGAACTAGCTATTTCAGTACATGGTTGGCAACAATTGGGGAAATGTTTATTCGTTTCATCTATCAAGCTAAATTTCAGTTGCAAAATTGCAATGTAATAGTGATTTTATTCCTGCAATATTTCATAAATGTCAGTGTTACAATGTTGTTAAATGTCATGTTACAAGAACGACAAATGCCAATATTTCCAATTTGACAAATAGTAATTTACCCAATATGACAGATGCAAATCTTACCTGTCTGTACTAAGCACACGGGTCATGACACACAAACTTGCCGATGAAGCGACGGAAAAAATCCTTTGCACCATATTTTCACTTGGCTTAGTAGCTAAGGAATCATTTCCCTCGATCTGCATATGGGTATTTACTCTGAAACGTTTGTGCTGATGGGCAAAGGACATGCCTCCCCGATGAGCTGGAGGACTACTTGCACGTTTGCCATCTACTCAAGCACTTGTCCTCATGCTATCTCCTGGCTAATAAAGAGTGCAACGTGTGGTGACACATAAATGGTCAGTAGAACGTCCATGATTTATAAATAATATGCCATTTTGTGATGGTAACGTGACAACTTTTTGTTCCAAAATGCCTTTGTTGGCTATTAATGTTTGCGCCTTCTTTCAAATTGGTCACAAAAAATACCATAGCATATTTGTGCTATATCATGAGGACCTACCCAATTTCATGAATTGTGTGTTAGTTCTGGATTTACTATAACTTAAACCAATATTCTCAATGTTGGCCTTCAGAAAATAAAAGTTTGTAAAGTGTCTCAAATTGGAAAAAAATGCATACAATGTCTTATCCCTTATGTGCCATGTTATTACAAAATGGTAAGTGTAATAAATTTCAGATGACTTTTGGATTTACGGGAATTTAAAGACCAGGTTTCTCAAGGTTTGCTTTCGAGCCAAGATGCTAAGATGTTTGAAATTAATTCCTACTTATTGCGTGGGACCTAAACATGCATCCATGGACACGTATATGATTTTTCAACCCAATTTGGTGCTCTCTATGTTGTGATTGTAGATCAAATTTGAATTGTGCACATTAAATGCATAGAAAACTCAATTACTCTATACAAAGCCAGACGAACCCGAAATAATTTTTTATTTTTGCAGCACCTATTGGTCTATGTTGTTTCTAGAAAAAATCATAGAGAGAAGAGGCATCAGATGCCGTTTCATCCACAGATGTGACATGTATGTTCCCTATCAAAACCACATTGCTTATTAGGACCTAACAATGTAGCCAGTAACAGAGCCAAGACATTGATATGTTTGAATTCATTCCCATTTCTTGCATGAGACCTAACCATGTAGCCAGGGACTCGTATTTAATTTTTCAACCAATTTTCGTGCATTCGACCTTATGATTATAGTTCAAATTTGAATTATGCAGATTAAATGCCTAGAAAACTAAATTAACATCTAAAATAGGCCAAACGAATCCCTGGATAATTCCATAGTTTAGCACGACATTCATGTTGCTCCATGGTGCCTCTAGAAATAAATTCAAGGCAAGAGGAAACATCAGATGTTGTTTTCGCACATAAAAGATGAATGTTCCCTATCATAACCACATGGCTTTCTTGTGAGAATGTCCGGTTTTAAGAGGTTTGTGCCAAAACTTTTCCAAAATTGGGCAATTTATTTTACCACAACACGCAACAGGCAAGGTCATCATACCATGCCCAAGTTTGATGAATTACTGATCAGATTTTGATTTACAGGAATTTAAAACCCAACTATTTCAATTTTTACGATCGAGCCAAGATGCCGAGATGTTTGAAATTTATTCCTAATTCTTGTGTGGGACCTAAACATGCATCCAGGGACACATATATGATTTTTCAACCAATTTTCATGTGCTGGACCTTGTGATTGTAGTTCAAATTTGAATTATGCACATTAAATGCCTAAAAACTCAATTAATGCATAAAAAAGGCCAAACTAACCCTGAATAATTCCATATTTTAGCACGACAGTCATGTTGCTCGATGGTTCCTCTAGTAAAAATTCAAGGCGAGAAGAGACATCGAATGTTGTTTCGCCCACAAAAGGTGAACATTCCCTATGAAAACCATATGGCTTCTTGTGAGTATCTTCGGTTTGTTAGAGGTTAGTGCTAAACCTTATCCAAATTGGGCATATTTTACCACAATACACCTGATCCATGACATATATCATCCCAAGTTTCTTGAATTTCAGAAGAGATTTGGATTTAATGGAATATGAAAACACAGATTCTCAATGCCTATGACCGGGCAAAAACAAGGAGAGCTTTTAAATTCATTAGCATTTCTTGCATAGGACCAAAACATGTATCTAGTGACACATATATGATTTTTCAACCCATTCATGTTCACTCTAGCATGTTCTTAACTATAGTTTATATTTGAACTATGCACATTAAATGTCTAGAAAACTCTTAAAATGTTTAAAAAGGTCTAAACAACCCTGAATAATTCCGTATTTGAACAAACACTCCTATAGTTGCATGTTCACTGCAAATAAATGTTATTGCAATCCAAACGCCTTCAATTGCCAATGTAACCTCATTTTTCATATAAAAACAATATGAAAGTCAGGTACATCGCAAACATCTCGTGATCATGAATTGTTCGTGATGTGGTATAAAATATCTTGGGGAAATCCTCATATATGGCTTATGCAGGAAGCTTCGTTCGCTACCAGTCTTTGCCGACGCGCTACCACACAGTCACACTTTCTCCCCAAGGCTCTTGTACTATTCAAACATTGCCGGTGAAAGATGGGGACATGGGTCCGTGTCGTGAAGGTAACTTTGGTGACCCACTCCGGCCTTAGTGCAGCCACATCAGCCATGAATGTCCTCACAACATTGATGAGCGCGACCGCAATCTCTGATAGGGAGGATGCAGCAGCCGGCAAAAGGGCAGCTGCTGCAGCTGAGATGTCGGCAACAAGATCCACGATATCGATAGCAAACAACAAGAAAGTCACAACAACTGTCCGTTCCTCAAAGGTTGTCGTAGCCCTGATACGGACTACCCATGCCTATGTAGAGGCCGCCCATGCCCATATTGTGTTGTTCATCGCACAAATAGCAACGACCTTCTCCAACACAGGTCGGCAACCTACTTCCTAAGAGTTGGCAATCGTCAAGAGTGCTCGAGAAGACGTCCATTCATTGGCGGCCTTCCTAACCAAGATGGAGGTTGCCAACGACAGGACTGCGGCCGCCCACACCCTGCTTGTGGCAGCATTTTCCAAAGAGATGGCGGGCACAGACTGCGAGATGCTTGCGAAGTATAGGGAAATGGATGCCATCGATCCCTTTCACCTGGAGGTTGTCATGCATGAGTTGGTCATGAGGATGCAACGGAGATCGACGAGCGTCAGGCGGACATTAGTCTTTGTTTAGAGCGCTAGTCTTTTATTAGATTAATGTTTAGGTCAACCAACTCTATTTAATTGCTCGATTAAATAAGTGCGGGCTGTGGTGTAGGCTCTTTTGTGTAGTAACCAAATTAGCACTTGACCATTATAACCGGGGGAAATCAGACCAATATTTGCACCATATCCCAATTCCACCTTCCTAATGAAAATGACATTCAAGTACATCAAACACAATTTGTTGGTGCGAACCGTGTGTAATGTAGAATCCAAATTATGTCTGAAGCTTGAACACCCAAATTTGCACATATCAATCTCATCACACACGGGGTAAACTAAATGATTCGTTTTTTATTTTAGCTATCGCATACACTTCTGAATAAGGGACCGTGTCTAGTGACACTTTGCGCGCCCGTTTTTCACTAAACCTAACAAATCTTTTCAGCTACCTTCGAAATATCTACCTCCCTCACCCACAGTACAAAACGAAAAGCCACATTCCCATGTTTCCTCCTTCCCTTCCTAGTTCAAACCTTCATTGCTAGCTTGCAGCGCCGCCTGCTCGTCGGTGCCGCTCCTTCCTGCTGCTCAAACTCATCCAACTAGTCAGATAATCCACACCTCCTCCTTACCCTCTCTCCCCCATTCCTAATATGTCTCTGTCGTATCTATATTTTTTGATTGTTTCATTCCAATATTATAAAACTTTCGTATACTTTTGGCAAGATTATATATTATGTTTGGGACTAACTTAGTTATCCAGTGCCTAGTGCCAATTCCTGTTTTTTGTGTTTTTTGTTGTGCGGAAAATCAATAGCAAATTAAGTCCAAATGCGGTAAAAATTTATGGATGTTTTTCTGGAATACATGGGAATTCTAGGAAGAAGAATCAACGCAACATGGTGCTCAACGTGCCCACAAGCCAGCTGGGCGCGACCAGGAGTGGCCACGCCCTGATAGGTTTTGGCTACCCCTTAAGTCAGTTGCGGCAGTTCTTTTGCCATAATAAGCATAATTTCCCAATTCAAATCCTCTCATAATTTTAGCCTAATCGGAGTTACGGATCTCCGTATATTTAAGAAACGGTGAAGGGGTCAGAAAACCGACGCGAAAACAGAAGAGAAACAGAGAGAGAGATCCCATCTCGGAGTGGCTCCTGCCCTCTAGGAGCCATGGCGGCCATGGACAAGAGGGTAAAGTGTCTTCCCTTCTAGGGGGGAGACCAAGTAAAAAGGATAAGGAGGGGGCTATCTCCCCCTCTCTCCTGATGGCGCTGAAGTGTCGCCGAGGCAACCATTGTGACGACGATCTACAGCAACAACTTTGCCGCTATCAATAGCAACTCTCTCCCCTATAAAAACGTTCCCCCCGCTGAAATCTCTACTTAAACATGGTTCTTAATGGTATATATTATTGTTCAATGATTTGTGGCTATCCTATGATGTTTGAGTAGATTTCTTTTGTCATATGGGTTGATTGATGATCGCTATTGGTTTGACTTGCATGTTTTATATTGGTGTTGTCCTATGGTGCCTCCTATTTTGCGCACATGTGGGGAATCCCCAGTATAGGGTGTTGCAATATGTTTATGATTGACTTATAGTAGGCGGCTAGAGTAACAGAATCTTACACCCGAGTAAGGAGGTTGTTTACGTATGTGAGTAAAGGCGACTTGGTGTGTAAATGCTATAGTTGGTTTTACCTTAATGATCTTTAGTTGTTGCAGATGCTTTCTACAGTTCCAATCATAAGTGCATATAATCCAATACGGAAAGTATGTTAGCTCATGCATCTCCCACTTATAAAACTGCAACAATGATTCCTGATCTACTTATCGATTGCCTAGGGACAAATATTTCTCTTGTGTTACAAAAAGCTTTCTACTAGACAACTAACTTAGATAATCTTTATCTATACATCTAGTAACTTTAATTTATGTGATATTTACTTTCTTGCGAAACTATCTATTACACCTACTAAGTACTTCTAGTTTTCTTCCCGCAAAGTAGTTTATTTCTAGTACTAGGTAAAGTAAGCATTAGCGTGCTTTCCGAAGGTTTTAAATGTTGCATTTGAAACTTTGTCATGTTGTGCAATTGGTATAGCTAGGTAGTATATGAATATATGATGGTGTACTCTGATGTAATTCAATTATGAAATCCGGGTTGTCGTAATACGAATAATAAATATATTGTGTGCTTGATATGAAACTTTAATTTGATTACTAAATGGATTACAAATAATAGATCAATTAGGCTAATTATTCGGGTTCCTAATGCAGACGATTTCTAAGACAACACCGTGGGCGATGACCTCAAGAAACCCACACGGTTTGTAAAAACTTGGGAGTGTTGGATTAATGAAAAATCACACACGACTTCCGGTTGACAACTATGTGCGTTAGGCCATCCTATCACAAACGTTTTCACATAATAAGTGTGTGTGATGGACAGCCCTATGTCAGACAGTTTCTTCCAGGCACCATGAGTGATGTCTTGAATAATGCAATCAACAAGATTATAACTATCGTGCGTGATGGCCACCCCTAGCACAGACAATGTTATAAGAAAATTGTGTGTGATGTCCAATACGAACGGACACGTATGTTTGGGACTCCTTGTGTGCGTGCTGAGAACATCTCACATGGCTTCTACAATGTTTTTGTTTGTGTTCTGGCTTTCTTGTTTGATGTCCTAAACATGGACATGGCTCTCCCCTTATATAGTATGAGGGTAGCACAAGGGTGAGTTCTTATGTGTGAATATACATGGAAGAAAGTAGGCACCCGCCTCGCGTGGTATTATTTGTCTTTGATACTTCTACAACATATCTATAATTTTTGATTATTTTATGCTATTATGTTATAAATCTTCGATACTTTATATGTAATTATATGCTATTCTATATCACTTTTGGAAACTCACCTATTAACCTAGTGCCAAGTGCCAGATGTTGTTTTTTTGCCTATTTTTGGTTCTCCAGGAAATCACTACGAAACGAAGTCCAAACTCTATGAAGCGTTTTGACGATTTTTGTCTGCACAAAAGAGACCCGGGAACCTTTGGGAGATGTCAGCAAGCGATGTGAGGAGACGACAAGGCAACATGACGTGCCCAAGGGGGTGTCGGTGTACTAAAGTTTGGGCTTTTAGTACCCCATACTTAAGCACGAGCAGTTGTAGCCACATCAGCGGCAAGGCATGCCAGAGGATTGATGCAAGCAAATACAAAGGCGTCAAGAAAACATTCAAGTTCACAAGCACAAGATCAATGGCCAAAGGTTGGAACCCCGGCAAGATCTTGCCGGGGGTGGCTTGTAGAGCCCCGGCAAGAAGTGCACCGAACAAGACCTCGCCACCCTGCCAATGCAGATACCAGGTGTCATCCCACCAGGATACGTGTCGAGGCGCTGGCGATGGAGAGGCTAAGCGGTGCTGATGGGACGGGCTCCTGTCCCGTCCCGGAGAAGGTCAGAGAGACCTGACGGAGCATTAAATGCATTTTTCCTACAGCGTAGCACTGTACACCTCGTGCGTGTACTATACAACACTGTTGGAGACCCCTTAGTCGTATAAAAGGAGGCCCAAGGCGTTACGAGGGAGGGGCTTCTTCCACCTTCTGGCTCACATGCGTAGTAGCTATGTACTATTCATAGCACTCATGTAGCAAGAACCCTAAAACACCCATAATACACTAATCCACTGGTAGGGTTTTACACTTCTCAGCGGCCCGAACCTGGGTAAAAACCTCCCCTCGCGCTGCTTGTCAGATTTGTTGTTTGCGCATACTGTCTCCCTGTCGAACCACAAAGGGAACCACGTGATCCCATAGGTGTCGTACCCCGACATATTTGGTGCTCCAGGTAGGGGGAAGCTTGTGTGAACCTGATCTAACGATCAGTGCGTCAGTTTCTTCATCATATTCATCGCCATGGCCTCCAAGAAGAAGGGTTTCACGGCGGCTGATCTGTCCATGTTCTGTTGGCCTATAGCCACTCGGACAGGCGACGGTCTGGATGCAGGCGGAGGCCTTGAACCTCCACGACGTTCTGGTGATCAAGGCCAAGCCAGCGGCGCCCTTTGCAGTGACGACGGCAACCCCCACGCCACTGGATCTCAAGAAGAAGTTTTGCTGCCTACAGGCGGCGCAGTGAACTTCAGGGATGGAAGGGTGCCTTCCAAGACACCTACGCTGGCGCAAATGTCATGGCCTTCTTAGGTCGCACCCGATGGGCAGCGCGGTGATGTTGGTGGTTAAGCGCACCCATGGAACATCTCCTGCGCATCACTCCCGAGATGCATGGGACCAACATGCGCGCCAAAATGCTGGCAAAGGTGGAGCGCAGTCGCAGGACCGTGATGGAGCTCCTTGAAACACGGTTAGGAGTCAGAGCACCTCATGTTCATCATAGCTTCTGCAGCCGACCTCATCGCACCTTCCGCGGTCCATCGAGTCAGCACGTACCAATGGCGACAACGCTTGAGGTGGCACGACCATGGTGCACTCTTCTCCGCGGCGACAACTATGATCGTCGACTTGACCGGTCGACAATGGTGGGGACGGCTCAATGGCATTGTCTTATCCACGAAGTCGTTGTGATCAATGTCAAGTTCTTCGGGAGCAAAAAAAATAAGAAGCTTGGACCACCATCGAGCGGCAACAGGAAATGCGCCATCAATCTGATAAGCGCGCAGGACACAAAGTAGACAAGCCTGCGCCAGGGTATCCTGTCGACCTACCTCATGAGGTGGGTTGCCCATCATTTACCCGTGAGCTACAACGAGTCCCGTGGCCCAATTCCTAAACTTTCAAACCGGAGGTCCGGGAGAAATACGATGCCTAGACCAAACCGTCGGAGTTCTTGAGCATCTAAACCATTGCGGTGCAGGCTGCCGGGGCTCGCGATGACAAGATACTCGCCAACTACTACCTGTTGGTGCTGAAGCCCAACGTCAGGTCGTGCTTGAAGCATCTGCCAAAGAATTCCATTTCTTCCTGGACAGACCTGTGTCATGAGTTTGTTGGTGCCTTTACCAGAGGCCACCAAGCTCCTAGCCAAGCGAGTGATTTGCATCTCATCCCTCAGAAGGAAGGTGAGACGTTGCGCAAGTACGTTCAGAGATCAGCCGTATACATCACAACATGCCAGACATTCATCCTACTGCTGTTATAAGCGCATTTCATTAGAACATGTGTAACCATAGGATGCGCGAAGAGCTGGTGATGAACAAAGATAAGGACGTCGCAGAGCCCTGTGCTCTGGCTGATAGATGTGCTCGAGCTGAAGAAGGGAGGAGACTCCCCAACGAGGATGCTAGCGTTGGAGTCGACCCTGACGAAGACACCACCGCCCCGACAAGGAAAGGCCAACAGCAGAACAAGAAACGCAAGGGCAAGGTTGTTCTTGCCATGGAGGAATCCGACAACCTCAACACCGCCAAGATGACTAAGGTTGACAGCCCTGGCAAGGAGGTTGCCGGGTGCGCCTGTTGTCAGGCCATGGCGGCTGCCAACAAGCTGGAGGGCTCCTACAAGCAGTATTGCAAGATCCACCGCACCAAGGGCCACGATCTCTAAAACTGCCGACAAGTTGAGCAGCTTCCCGAGAGGCAGAAAGCTGAGTATGTGAGGCGGGATATGGAGAAGGCCCAAGATGGTGCATAGGGGTCCGGCAAGAAACGCGGTGGCTGAGGAGGTCACCACGGCAAGGCCAAGCAGCAGGAGAGGCATGCGCGAGGCCACAACAAGGAAAAGGGGGATCACGATGGCAATGAAGAGGACGATGAGTCCAACAAGCATGAATTTCAAAGAGCTATAGATGTCATGTGCGTCAATGGAGGCGCCTCGTTGCATTCTTCCCGCCGCCAACTCAAACATAGGGCGCGCGAGTTTCATGTGACAGAGCCATCTCTTGAAGCACGCAAACCATTGAGATGGTCCCACATGCCTATCATTTTCGACACCGAGGATCACCCTGATTGCACAACTGCGGTCATGTGTCTGCCGTTGTTTGTTTCTCCAACAAATCGCAACCTCAAGATGACCAAAATGCTAGTTGACGGTTGTGGGGACCCCGACTCATAAGTCGAGATCACGGAATGTATGTGTGTAGTGATCCTAGAGATGAATACTCACTGAACACACAGAAGCTGAATAACAAGAGTCTTACATCCACACTTAACGTCTTACACAAATAATGACCATGAAGGTCTTAGTCTTACATATATAGGGCCACACGGGCCAAACACTTAAAATAGAACAAGCAGCGGAACTCTTGGTCGAAAGCATGAACCCATGCCATCTGCCTTAACCTACAGGCATTCTGACTGGGAAGCGTCCTTGTTCGCATGTTCGTCTCCAACAAACTCTTCAACATATGCCTGTTCTTCCATGCCTGGCCAATTAAATAACTAGTGGCAAGCCAATGAGTACTTTGAATGTACTTGCAAGCAACCCAAGTTGTGGAACAAGGTAACAATGATGCATGATATAGCACTAATAGGTAAGTTTGTAGAAAGCTAATATTAAATGCAATGACATGGTCAAGTATCCTGTAGGCATGCATCAACAATAGGCAGATAACCATACGAACAAGATACATTTATCAACATAGTAGAGGTTGAGCACCTCATATTCAGTCGTCATACTAAGTCATCGGACTTAGTCCAGTGTTCATGCTAAGTCATCGGACTTAGTCCATGTGACCTGATTGTCACCACCTTATCCAACTCACACCAAGTTTTATGAAAACATCCTGACACAGTTTAAGAAGGACCTCCAACTGTCCATGACCGCGGACACGGCTATTCGAATAGGTTTACACTCTGCAGAGGTTGCACACTTTTTCCACAAGACTCGGGGAACTTCCATGTCATCCACGACTCGCGGTATTTATGGATGTGTGTGATGGACAGCCCTATGTCAGACAGTTTCTTCCAGGCACCATGAGTGATGTCTTGAATAATGCATTCAACAAGATTATAACTATCGTGCGTGAGGGCCACCCCTAGCACAGACAATGTTATAAGAAAATTGTGTGTGATGTCCAATACGAACGGACACGTATGTTTGGGACTCCTTGTGTGCGTGCTGAGAACATCTCACATGGCTTCTACAATGTTTTTGTTTGTGTTCTGGCTTTCTTGTTTGATGTCCTAAACATGGACATGGCTCTCCCCTTATATAGTATGAGGGTAGCACAAGGGTGAGTTCTTATGTGTGAATATACATGGAAGAAAGTAGGCACCCGCCTCGCGTGGTATTATTTGTCTTTGATACTTCTACAACATATCAATAATTTTTGATTATTTTATGCTATTATGTTATAAATCTTCGATACTTTATATGTAATTATATGCTATTCTATATCACTTTTGGAAACTCACCTATTAACCTAGTGCCAAGTGCCAGATGTTGTTTTTTTGCCTATTTTTGGTTCTCCAGGAAATCACTACGAAACGAAGTCCAAACTCTATGAAGCGTTTTGACGATTTTTGTCTGCACAAAAGAGACCCGGGAACCTTTGGGAGATGTCAGCAAGCGATGTGAGGAGACGACAAGGCAACATGACGTGCCCAAGGGGGTGTCGGTGTACTAAAGTTTGGGCTTTTAGTACCCCATACTTAAGCACGAGCAGTTGTAGCCACATCAGCGGCAAGGCATGCCAGAGGATTGATGCAAGCAAATACAAAGGCGTCAAGAAAACATTCAAGTTCACAAGCACAAGATCAATGGCCAAAGGTTGGAACCCCGGCAAGATCTTGCCGGGGGTGGCTTGTAGAGCCCCGGCAAGAAGTGCACCGAACAAGACCTCGCCACCCTGCCAATGCAGATACCAGGTGTCATCCCACCAGGATACGTGTCGAGGCGCTGGCGATGGAGAGGCTAAGCGGTGCTGATGGGACGGGCTCCTGTCCCGTCCCGGAGAAGGTCAGAGAGACCTGACGGAGCATTAAATGCATTTTTCCTACAGCGTAGCACTGTACACCTCGTGCGTGTACTATACAACACTGTTGGAGACCCCTTAGTCGTATAAAAGGAGGCCCAAGGCGTTACGAGGGAGGGGCTTCTTCCACCTTCTGGCTCACATGCGTAGTAGCTATGTACTATTCATAGCACTCATGTAGCAAGAACCCTAAAACACCCATAATACACTAATCCACTGGTAGGGTTTTACACTTCTCAGCGGCCCGAACCTGGGTAAAAACCTCCCCTCGCGCTGCTTGTCAGATTTGTTGTTTGCGCATACTGTCTCCCTGTCGAACCACAAAGGGAACCACGTGATCCCATAGGTGTCGTACCCCGACATATTTGGTGCTCCAGGTAGGGGGAAGCTTGTGTGAACCTGATCTAACGATCAGTGCGTCAGTTTCTTCATCATATTCATCGCCATGGCCTCCAAGAAGAAGGGTTTCACGGCGGCTGATCTGTCCATGTTCTGTTGGCCTATAGCCACTCGGACAGGCGACGGTCTGGATGCAGGCGGAGGCCTTGAACCTCCACGACGTTCTGGTGATCAAGGCCAAGCCAGCGGCGCCCTTTGCAGTGACGACGGCAACCCCCACGCCACTGGATCTCAAGAAGAAGTTTTGCTGCCTACAGGCGGCGCAGTGAACTTCAGGGATGGAAGGGTGCCTTCCAAGACACCTACGCTGGCGCAAATGTCATGGCCTTCTTAGGTCGCACCCGATGGGCAGCACGGTGATGTTCGTGGTTCTAAGCGCACCCATGGAACATCTCCTGCGCATCACTCCCGAGATGCGTGGGACCAACATGCGCGCCAAAATGCTGGCAAAGGTGGAGCGCAGTCGCTGGACCGTGATGGAGCTCCTTGAAACACGGTTAGGAGTCAGAGCACCTCATGTTCATCATAGCTTCTGCAGCCGACCTCATCGCACCTTCCGCGGTCCATCGAGTCAGCACGTACCAATGGCGACAATGCTTGAGGTGGCACGACCATGGTGCACTCTCCTCCGCGGCGACAACTGCGATCGTCGACTTGACCGGTCGACAATGGTGGGGACGGCTCAAAGGCATTGTCTTATCCACGAAGTTGTTGTGATCAATGTCAAGTTCTTCGGGAGCAAACAAAATAAGATGCTTGGACCACCATCGAGCGGCGGCAGGAAACGCGCCATCAATCTGATAAGCGCGCAGGACTCAAAGTAGACAAGCCTGCGCCAGGGTATCCTGTCGACCTACCTCATGAGGTGGGTTGCCCATCATTTACCCGTGAGCTACAACGAGTCCCATGGCCCAATTCCTAAACTTTCAAACTGGAGGTCCGGGAGAAATACGATGCCTAGACCAAACCGTCGGAGTTCTTGAGCATCTAAACCATTGCGGTGCAGGCTGCCGGGGCTCGCGATGACAAGATACTCGCCAACTACTTCCTGTTGGTGCTGAAGCCCAACGTCAGGTCGTGCTTGAAGCATGTGCCGAAGAATTCCATTTCTTCCTGGACAGACCTGTGTCATGAGTTTGTTGGTGCCTTTACCAGAGGCCACCAAGCTCCTAGCCAAGCGAGTGATTTGCATCTCATCCCTCAGAAGGAAGGTGAGACGTTGCGCAAGTACATTCAGAGATTCAGCCGTATACATCACAACATGCCAGACATTCATCCTACTGCTGTTATAAGCGCATTTCATTAGAACATGTGTAACCACAGGATGCGCGAAGAGCTGGTGATGAACAAAGATAAGGACGTCGCAGAGCCCTGCGCTCTGGCTGATAGATGTGCTCGAGCTGAAGAAGGGAGGAGACTCCCCAACGAGGATGCTAGCGTTGGAGTCGACCCTGACGAAGACACCACCGCCCCGACAAGGAAAGGCCAACAGCAGAACAAGAAACGCAAGGTCAAGGTTTGTTCTTGCCATGGAGGAATCCGGCAACCTCAACACCGCCAAGATGACTAAGGTTGACAGCCCTGGCAAGGAGGTTGCCGGGTGCGCCTGTTGTCAGGCCATGGCGGCTGCCAACAAGCTGGAGGGCTCCGACAAGCAGTATTGCAAGATCCACCGCACCAAGGGCCACGATCTCTAAAACTGCCGACAAGTTGAGCAGCTTCCCGAGAGGCAGAAAGCTGAGTATGTGATGCGGGATAAGGAGAAGGCCCAAGATGGTGCATAGGGGTCCGGCAAGAAACGCGGTGGCTGAGGAGGTCACCACGGCAAGGCCAAGCAGCAGGAGAGGCATGCTCGAGGCCACAACAAGGAAAAGGGGGATCACGATGGCAATGAAGAGGACGATGAGTCCAACAAGCATGAATTTCAAAGAGCTATAGATGTCATGTGCGTCAATGGAGGCGCCTCGTTGCATTCTTCCCGCCGCCAACTCAAACATAGGGCGCGCGAGTTTCATGTGACAGAGCCATCTCTTGAAGCACGCAAACCATTGAGATGGTCCCACATGCCTATCATTTTCGACACCGAGGATCACCCTGATTGCACAACTGCGGTCATGAGTCTGCCATTGTTTGTTTCGCCAACAAATCGCAACCTCAAGATGACCAAAATGCTAGTTGACGGTTGTGGGGACCCCGACTCATAAGTCGAGATCACGGAATGTATGTGTGTAGTGATCCTAGAGATCAATGCTCACTGAACACACAGAAGCTGACTAACAAGAGTCTTACATCCACACTTAACGTCTTACCCAAATAATGACCACGAAGGTCTTAGTCTTACATAGATAGGGCCACACGGTCCAAACACTTAAAATAGAACAAGCAGCGGAAATCTTGGTCGAAAGCATGAACCCATGGCATCTGCCTTAACCTACAGGCATTCTGACCGGGAAGCATCCTTGTTCGCATGTTCGTCTCCAACAAACTCTTCAACATATGCCTGTTCTTCCATGCCTGGCCAATTAAATAACTAGTGGCAAGCCAATGAGTACTTTGAATGTACTTGCAAGCAACCCAAGTTGTGGAACAAGGTAACAATGATGCATGATATAGCACTAATAGGTAAGTTTGTAGAAAGCTAATATTAAATGCAATGACATGGTCAAGTATCTTGTAGGCATGCATCAACAATAGGCAGATAACCATACGAACAAGATACATTTATCAACATAGTAGAGGTTGAGCACCTCATATTCAGTCGTCATACTAAGTCATCGGACTTAGTCCAGTGTTCATGCTAAGTCATCGGACTTAGTCCATGTGACCTGATTGTCACCATCTTATCCAACTCACACCAAGTTTTATGAAAACATCCTGACATAGTTTAAGAAGGACCTCCAACTGTCCATGACCGCGGACACGGCTATTCGAATAGGTTTACACTCTGCAGAGGTTGCACACTTTTTCCACAAGACTCGGGGAACTTCCATGTCATCCACGACTCGCGGTATTTAACATACACGAGGTAAGCACCCGAACAATGCATTTCCCATGGTGATACTAAACAAAGGGTCCACTCGTTGGTGCCATCCATCATGATATACATCACTCGTATCATCCATGAGGGCACACAATGGTGTGCCCGGTGCTTGTAAAGACAACGCATGACCTTCCTCTCAGGGACAACCCCGTCTCAAGAGTAAACACTTCACTCTTGCCACTAGTAATGCGGGATCCTTGCTAGAACCAAAATAGTAATCAACAAAGCCCCGTCCCATAAGGGGTACCGTGGTTGTGCATGTAAGGCTAGGACGCTCAACAGACCGTAAATCTAATCCGTTTTCGAAAACACATACTCAACTTGCTCCGGCAAACCACTTTTTCTCAAGTGGTCACCCTTCTCATCATCATCTCCCTCGGGCATTAGTGGCACCCGACGGGGTTTTCGAAAGAGTCTTTGAAATCATTTGTTATCTTTACATCACCATGCATAAGTCCCATCCCCACTTGTGTAGCATCTACTAGCATCCTAACTACACCCACCCACATAACACTCATAAGGGGTAGGGTCAGGCACGATGCAAGTGTCAATGGAGAAGTACCAGAGGCATCCCACCAAAAGGGGAACACCACATCACATGATCAAATATGATGAAAGTAAAGTGCTATATGACATGCAATAAAAATGGTTTCTCATCATGGTCAAAGGGCTGCTTGCCTGGCTCAACAAAGTCTCCGGGGGCTTCGAAGTCTTCGGGTCCAACTTCTTCGTTAACCGCACAATCTATCGTCGCGAAATAAAGCGATAAAAATAAGCAATCACACAAAACAGAGCACTCAATCTACTACCAAAAATGTTAACCTACTTTGATAAATACTAAATGTCATACTAAAAATATTCTCCTAGAGTTTTGTTCTGAAAAACATTTTAGAAATTAAATAACTAAGGCAAAAAGGTGCCTAAATATAGATTTTAAAATGAAACAGTACTAAAAATCATTTCAAACATTTTAATAATTGGCACTAATAAATTCTATAGATTATTCTTGGAATTTAGGTGGAAGAATCATTGGCATTGGATAAATATTCATATCTGTGGGATTTTTGGAAGTCTATAGAAAAAAGAAAAAGAAAAGTGCCCCTCGGGCTAAAGGTGCCCGGCCAAAACCTGCCCAAGAGGGAAGTCGGCCCAGGCGAGGAGCCGCGCGCGGCAGGTTTAGTTTTAAACCTGCCCGCGGGTCGGCCTGCCAGCGAGAGAGGAGAGGGGCGAGGGGATTACAGGTGGCCCCCACCTGTCATCCCTCTCCTCATGACACGAGTAGAGGAGGGGCTCACCGGAGGGCTCTAGGCCATGGTAGCAGTGATGAAGGACACTGGCGTGCTCCTGGAGGCGTCGCGCATCGGTGGGAGGTTATTGGGCTACCTGGGGATGAGGGGAACGCCGGCGAGAGAAGCCCGCTGGCGGCGGCGAGGGTTTGGGAAGGGAGAGGGCTCCCGACAACGGGGGTGAGCACGTAGGGCACGGGCGAGAAGCGGAGGGAGAGGGGAAACGAGGCGGGGAGCAGGAGGTGTGGGGAGGCCTTAAATAGGTGGGCCGCCGGCTCACCCTGGACGCGGTGCGTCGGTGAGCACGGGGTGCTAGCCACAGGCCATGGGGGAGAGAATGGGCATGTCTAGGGGCTTCGTGGGTGAGGTCTAGGCCGGGAGAGAGAGGAGAGAGAGGCAGGGCGTGCGCGTGCGAGCTCGCTGGTTGGCCGAGCCGTGTGGCCTCGGGCACGCGCGCAGGAGCCAGCGGAAGGAGAGAGAGCTGGGGACCGACCAGGCAGCGTGTTGTGGACGCCGAGGGGGGAAGAGGGGACAAGATGGGGCAGCCCGAGGTGGTCGGGGGCAGCCATTGGGCCGCGGCTATAGTGCAGGAGCGCACTATAGCACGATCCAGAGCGTGATCCTTGCATGCCAAGGCATGCCCTTGGCATTTCCTGCGCGGCCGCCTGTGCCCAGAGGATCTACGGGAGGCTAAACAATGGGGAATAGGCCTTAGATGCTCTGGTGAAGCCTTAGGGTAGAAGGAAATGGGGAGAGGGGCTAGAAAAAGATGCTGCCAAGGGTAGAAATAGGGGTATTCCCCACCTCACAGGGGCCTGGCGACTTGGGACTTTTACTAGGGGTGAAAGGTGACTGCAAGAGTGTCTGGTAAAATTTTGGAGGCAAGGGTAAAAGGGAATGGGGTGAAAAAGCAGATTTTACAAAATCACCAGAAGGTGTTTGATGGAGTTTTGGGCAAGAAGATGTTACCAACTTATAGAGACACTCACCAGGGTCAAGCGGTAGGTAAAGATGAGAGGTTTCACCAAGTTTGAGCTCAAGTGGGAAAAGTTGGCAACGGAAATTTGATAAACCCTAGAAATTAGCAGAATCAGATTTCTGTAGATCCATTGATGCTAGGCTTTTACCCTTGATTCACCACTCAGTGTATCATCACTATTTGGCCATTAGAGCATGCCCACAAAGTTTGAGGCCAAGGGGAGACACTACACAATGTAAAGTTGCTCAAATTTGATTTTGGATAGGAATGGCTTTGGGATGGTCTCACGAACCAAACCAACTTGAATTGAGATGAAACTTTGCATGATCATCACCCAACATAGTGTTGACTTGCTGGAATTTTCTTGGAATTTATTCAGTACATTTCTTATAGAAATATTCCAAAGGTTTGATCTGAATAGAAACGGTTTTGAGAGGTTCTGATCATGCCCATGTGTTCAAACTCATATATATGGAAAATAAATGTCCATTGAGTTTCTCTAAATTTTCTCAAATATTTTTAAATCATTTAAATAATTTTTCCGGAAGAAAATCCATTTCTGGCCTTAAGAAAAAGCCTTCAAACAAAATGTGAAAATAATCCTTAAAAATAATATTTTTTGGTTTTGGGAAGTCTTATATATCGTCGGTTTGGAATAAAGCTTTTGGAAAAGAAGAATCCACCCAATTTGAGGATTTGCAGTGCAAACCTCATTTCAGGGGGTTTTGGAAACTTAATTTAAATAAATCATTTTTGGGTGAAACAAAATTTAATAAAAATAGTTTTGGGCACTATTCACATGGCATGATCATTAGGCTAGATGTTTGGGACAAGAAAGATGAGGATGAAGTGGAATAGAATCTAGGAGTGCCATATAACACAATCATCAAGCAAGCAAACAACATAGCAAACAAGCACAAGCACTATGAAAAAGTTTTAGATGGCTCCAAATTTTGTAAACCCAAACATAACAATGTGCTGCAAATATAGGGTGTGACAGACCTTCCCCCCTTCCAAGAATATCGTCCCTGAGATTCCTAGGCTAAGTGCTAAAAAGATAAGGGATGTCCGATCTAAGATAATCTTCATGCTCCCAGGTTGCTTCTGCTTCAGTGTGGTTGCTCCACTGGACCTTGAAGTACTTGATGGTGCGGCTTCGGGTGCAGCGCTCGGCTTCATCAAAAATGTGAACTGGCCTCTCATGATAAGTGAGGTCCGGCTGAAGATCAATGGCATGACGGTCGATGTCCTTGTAGAGGTCGGGGTGGTTGGGAACTTGCAAAAACTTCCGGAGTGGTGACACATGAAAGACATTGTGCACATCTGACAGCTCGGAAGGTAACTCTAGCTGATATGCAACTTCTCCTCGTCTTGCGGTGATCTTGAAGGGGCCGATGTATCTGGGTGCGAGCTTTCCATTGACATGGAAATGCTTGGTTCCCTTGAGAGGCATGACACGGAGGTAGACATAATCTCCGACGTTGAGGTTCAGCTCTCGGCGGTGAGAGTCGGTGTGGCTCTTCTGTCTTGACTTGGCAGTCTCAAGGCGCTCTCGAACAAGTTGAACTTGCTCTTCGGCTTCACGGAGGATGTCCAATCCAAAAGTTAATCCTTCTTCAGTCTCGCACCAGTTGAGGGGAGTACGACACTTGCGTCCATACAACACCTCAAATGGTGCCATCTGAAGACTTGACTGATTGCTGTTGTTGTAGCAGAACTCAATGAATGGTAGGCAATCTTCCCACTTGGTTCCATATGCCCGAACACAAGCACGGAGCATATCTTCAAGTATATGATTTACTCATTCCGTTTGCCCACCGGTCTGGGGGTGAAAAGCAGTGCTGAAGGAGAGCTTTTTTCCCATGGCTTCTTGGAACATCTTCCAGAATCTTGAGGTCATCTGGGTGCCTCGATCCGACACGATCTCCTTTGGAACTCCGTGGGGCTAACTTATTACCATCATAGGTGGTCTTGATGGGAATGAAATGGGCTACCTTGGTCGGGTGGTCGACAATGACCCAAATGGAATCATGTCCTTCACTCGACCTTGGTAAACCGGTGATGAAATCCATCCCGACTTCATCCCACTTCCATTCAGGCCCTTTGAGAGGTTGCAATAGCCTAGCGGGTCACTGATGTTCATCTTTGACCCTCTGGCATATGTCACACTTAGCAACGAACGTGCCTATCTCCCGTTTCATGCCATACCAACAGAATCTTGCCTTGGCGTCTTGATACATCTTGGTTCCTCCAGGATGGATGGAGTATGGAGTGTCATGAGTTTCTTGCAAGATCAGGTTCTTGAGATCTTCCTTGTCGGGTACGCAAATGCGAGCCCCGAACCATAAAATTCCTTGTTCGTCCACCGAGAATCTTGGGGCCTTGCCTGCCTTGATCTTCCTCTTGATGCCTTCAATGCTCTCGTGTCCCTTCTGGGCTTCCCTGATATCATCCATCAAGGTAGGATTTGCTTCAAGGTTGGCGAGGAATCCTGGTGCAACCAGTTCCAAGCCGAAGCTCTCAAGTTCTTCATACAGGGCGGGTAGCCTTGCCTTAATCATAGCATTCAAGGAACAAGCCTTTCTGCTCAAGGCGGCTGCTACCACATTGGCCTTTCCGGGGTGGTATTGAACACTGAGGTCATAATCCTTGATCAATTCCAACCATCTTCGCTGCCTCATGTTCAACTCCCATTGAGTGAAGATATACTTCAGACTCTTGTGGTCTGTGAATATCTCACATTGCTTCCCCAGAAGGTAATGTCGCCATTTCTTCCGGGCATGAACCACGACGGCTAACTCAAGATCATGACTGGCGTAGTTCTATTCATGGGTTTGTAGCTGTCTTGATAGATATGCTACAACTCTGCCTTCTTGCATTAGAACACCTCCAAGCCCTGTTCTTGATGCATCGCAATAAATCATAAACTCCTTGTGAATATCGGGGGTGGCCAAAACTGGGGTTGTGGTCAATCTCTTCTTGAACTTTTGGAAGCTTTCCTCACACTTAGCTGTCAATTCGAACTTCTTGTCCTTCTTCAAAAGCTAGGTCATGGGTCGGTTAATGCTTGATAACCCTTCCACGAACTTGCGGTAATAACCCGCGAGTCTGAGGAAGCTCCTGACTTCCATCACGGTGGTTGGGGTTTGCCATTCAGTCACGGCTTCAATCATGGCAGGATCCACTGACAATCCTTTTGCAGTTAACACATGACCCAAGAATCCAACTTCATGCAGCCAAAATTCACACTTGCTAAACTTGGCATAAAGCTAGTGCAATCGAAGCTTCTCTAGGACCAATCTCAAATGTTCCTCATGTTCTTCTTCAGACCTGGAGAAGACGAGTATGTCATTAATGAAGACAAGAACGAACTTATCCAAGTACTCGATGAAGACTTTATTCATGAGGTACATGAAGTACGCATGGGCATTGGTTAACCTGAATGACATGACCGTGTACTCATAAAGGCCATACCGGGTTACCAATGTTGTCTTCGGAATGTCTTGGGGTCCGATCTTCAGCTGATAGCACCCAGACCTGAGATCGATCTTGGAGAACACCTTGGCTCCATTCAACTGCTCAAATAGGTCTTCAATCTTGGGGAGTGGGTACTTGTTCTTTATTGTGACTTCATTGAGAGAACGGTAATCGACACAAAGTCTGATAGTTCCCTCGCTCTTTGATACAAGTAAAACAGGTGATCTCCAAGGAGAGGCACTAGGGCGAATAAATCCTTTTCTAAGATGCTCTGCCAGTTGCTTTTTCCACTCAGCCAACTCTTCGGTTCCCATCCCATAAGCCTTCTTATAGATGGGCCTTGATCCGGGCATAAGCTCAATAATGAACTCAATGTCGCGGTCAGGAGGCATTCCGGATAGCTCATAAGGAAACACATCCGGGTACTCACATACAACTGGCACTTGATCCAACACAACTCCCGATAGGCAGTTAGCCTGGGGGCTTGAGTGGAGGCAGGGTTGGGAACATACTTGACTTCCACTCCTTGGCTATTGGTCATGGTGACAATTCTCTTGGCCCAGTCTAACATGCCTTGGTGCTTTGTTAACCAATTCATGCCAAGGATGACGTCCAACCCTGGTGAATCCGACTCATAAGTCGGGATCACCGAATGCACGCGTATAGTGATCCTAGAGATCAATGCTCACTAGACACACAGAAGCTCAATAACAAGAGTCTTACATCCACACTTAACGTCTTACGGAAATAATGACCACGGAGGTCCTAGTCTTACATAGATAGGGCCACATGGGCCAAACACTTAAAATAGAACAAGCAGCGGAAATCTTGGTCGAAAGCGTGAACCCATGCCATCTACCTTAACCTACAGACATTTATACTGCGAAGCGTGCTAGTTCGCATGTTCATCTCCAACAAACTCTTCAACATACTCCGGTCCTTCCATGCCTAGCCAATTAAATAACCAGTGGCAAGCCAATGAGTATTTTGAATGTACTCGCAAGCAACCCAAGTTGTGGAATAAGGTAACAATGAAGCATGATATAGCACTAATAGGTAAGTTTGCGGAAAGCTAATTTTAAATGCGATGACATGGTCAAGAATCCTGTAAGCATGCATCAACAATAGGAAGATAACCATACGATCAAGATACAGTTATCAACATAGTAGAGGTTGAGCACCTAATATTCAGTCATCATACTAAGTCATCGGACTTAGTTCAGTGTTCATGCTGAGTCATCGTACTTAGTCCATGTGATCTCTTTTCCACCATCTTATCAAACACACACCAAGTTTTATGAAAACATCCGGACGTAGTTTAAGAAGGACCTCTAACTGTCCGTGACCGCGGACACGACTATTCGAATAGTTTTACACTCGGCAGAGGTTGCACACTTTACCCACAAGACTCGGGGAACTTCCATGTCATCCACGACTCGCGGTATTTAACATACCCGAGGTAAGCACCCGAAAAATGCCTTTCCCATGGTGATACTAAACAAAGAGTCCACTCGTTGGTGCCATCCCTCATGATATACATCACTTGTATCATCCATGAGGGCACGCAACGGTGTGCCTGATGCCTGTAATGACAGCGCATGACCTTCCTCTCAGGGACGACCCCGTATCAAGTGTGACCACTTCACTCTTTCCACTTGTAATGGGGACTCCTTGCTAGCACCAACCGTAGTAATCAACAAAGCCCCGTCCCATAAGGGGTATCATGGTTGCGCATGTAAGGTTGGGATGGTCAGCAGACCTTAAATCTAATCCGTTTTCAAAAACACACACTCAACTTGCTCCGGCACACCACTTCTTTCTCAAGTGGTCACCCTTCTCATCATCATCTCCCTCGGGCATTAGTGGCACCCGGTGGGGTTTTCGAAAGAGTCTTTCAAATCATTTCTTAACTTTCCATCACCATGCTTAAGTCCCATCCCCACTTGCGTAGCATCTACTAGCATCCTAACTAAACCCACCCGCATAACCCTCATAAGGGGTAGGGTCATGCACGATGCAAGTGTCAATGGAGAAGTACCGGAGGCATCCCATCGAAAGGGGAACACCACATCACATGATCAAATATGATGAAAGTAAAGTGCTATATGACATGCAATAAAAATGGTTTCTCATTATGGTCAAAGGGCTGCTTGCCTGGCTCAACAAAGTCTCCGGGGTCTTCGAAGTCTTCGGGTCCAACTTCTTTGTCAACCACGCAATCTATCATCATGGAATAAGGCGATAAGAATAAGCAATTAAACAAAATAGAGCACTCAATCTACTACCAAAAATGTTAACCTACTCTTATAAATACTAAATGTCATACTAAAAATATTCTCCTAGAGTTTGTTTGTGAAAACATTTTGGAAATTAAATAACACAGGCAAAAAGGTGCATAAATATAGGCTTTAAAATAAAACTGTACTAAAAATAGTTTCAAACATTTTTATAATTGGCACTAATAAATTATATAGATTATTCTAGGAATTTAGGTGGAAGAATCATTAGCATTGGATAAATATTCAAATCTGTGGGATTTTTTGAAATGTACAGAAAAATAAAAATAAAAGGGCTATTGTACCCCTCGGGCTAAATGTGCCCGGTCAAAACCGGCCCAACAGGGAAGCCGGCCCAGGCGAGGAGCTGCGCGCGGCATGTTTTATTTTATGGCCCCCACCTGCCAGCGAGAGAGGAGAGGGGCGAGGGGATGACATGTGGCCCCCACCTATCATCCCTCTCCTCCCGAGAGGGGAAGAGGAGGGGCTCACCGGAGGGCTCTAGACCACAACAGTGGGGATGAAGGGCACCGGCGTGCTCCTGGAGGTGTCGCACGTCGTTGGGAGGTCGCGGGGCTGCCGGGGGATGAGGGGAACGCCGGCGAGGGGGGAAGCCCGACGGCGTCGGTGAAGGTTTGGGTCGGGAGAGGGCTCCTGACCACGGGAGAGAGCATGCAGGGCACGAGCGAGAAGCGGAGGAAGAGGGGAAGCGAGGAGGGGGGAGAAGGAGGTGCGGGGAGGCCTTAAATAGGTGGGACGCCAGCTCACCGTGGCCACGGTGCGGCGGTGAGCACGGGGTGCTCGCCACCGGCCAGGGGGAGAGAATGGGCATGTCTAGGGGCTTCGTGGGTGAGCTCTAGGCTGGGGGAGAGAGGAGAGAGAGGCAGGGGCGCGCGCGCGTGTGTGCCTGCTGGTTTGGCAATCCACGCGGCGCCGGGCACGCGCGCAGGAGACGTCGAGGGAGTAGAGGGGACAAGCTGGGGCGGCCCAAGGTGGTCAAGGGCAGCCATTGGGCCACGGCTACAGTGCGGGTGCGCACTGTAGCATGCTCCAGAGCGCGAGCCTAGCATGCCAAGGCATGCCCATGGCATTTCCTACGTGGCCGCCTATGCCTAGAGGATCTAGGGGAGGCTAAACAATGGGGAATAGGCCTTGGATGCTCTGGTGAAGCCTTAGGGTAGAAGGAAATGGGGAGAGGGGTAGAAAAGATGTTGCCAGGGGTAGGAATAGGGGTTTTACCACACTTCACAGTGTCCTGGCGACTTGGGACTTTTACTAGGGGTGAAAGGTGACTACAAGAGGCTCTGGTAAAATTTTGGAGGCAAGGCTAAAAGGGAATGGGGTGAAAAAGATGGATTTACAAAATGACCAGAAGAAGTTTGATGGATTTTTTGGCAAGAAGATGTTACCAACTTACACAGACACTCACTAGGGTCAAGGGGTAGGTAAAGATGAGAGGTTTCACCAAATTTGAGCTCAAGTGAGAAAAGTTGACAATGGAAATTTGATAAACCCTAGAAATTAGCAGAATTAGATTTCTGTAGATCCATTGATGCTAGGCTTTTAACCTTGATTCACCACTTATTGTATCATCACTATTTGGCCATTAAAGCATGCCCACAAAGTTTGAGGCCAAGGGAAGACACTTCACAATGTAAAGTTGCTCAAATTTGATCTTGGACAGGAATGGCTTTGGGATGGTTTGATGAACCAAACCAACTTGGATTGAGATGAAACTTTTCAAGATCATCACCCAAGATAGTGTTGACTTGCTAGAATTTTCTTGGAATTTATTGAGAACACTTCTTAAAGAAATATTCGACTAGTTTGATCTGAATGGAAAGGTTTTTGAGGGGTTTTACCGATGATCTGATCATGCCCTTGTATTGAAACTCATATATATGGAAAATATATGTCCACTGAGTTTCTCTAAATTTTCTCAAATATTTTAAAAGCATTTAAATAATTTTTCCCTAAGAAAATCCATTTCTGGCCTTAAGAAAAGCCTTTAAATAAAAAGTGAAAGTAATCCTTAAAATAATATTTTGTGGTTTTGGGAAGTCTTATATATAGTGGGTTCGGAATAAAGCTTTTGGAAAAGAAGAATCCACCCAATTTGAGGATTGGCAGTGCAAACCTCATTTCAGAGGGTTTTGGAAACTTAATTTAAATAAATCATTTTTGGTTGAAAGAAAATTTGATACAAATAATGTTGGGCACTATTCACATGGCATGATCATTAGGCCAGATGTTTCGGACAAGAAAGATGAGGATGAAGGGGAATAGAATCTAGGAGGGCCATATAACACAATCATCAAGCAAGCAAACAACATAGCAAACAAGCACAAACACTATGAAAAAGTTTTAGTTGGCTCCAAATTTTATAAACCCAAACATAACAATGTGCTACAAATATAGGGTGTGACAACGGTGGGGCTGGTTTGAACTTGATCCGGCATGATGTGATCAGAAGGTTACAAATTCCGAATGAAGATCTCGAGGATACGGGCACGTTTCAAGGGATCAATCCAGGCAGGAGTCAGCCAAAGGGCAAGATCACACTGTCGGTAACATTTGGCAATGACATGCACTTTAGGATAGAAAAGATTGTTTTCGACGTCGCCAAGATACCATTGCCATATAATGGGATCCTTGGTCGCCCAGCACTGGCCAAGTTCATGGTGGCATCACACTACGCTTATAATGTGTTGAAGATGGCTGGGCCGACTAGCGTCATCACAATCAACTCTGACAAGAAGGATGCACTTATCTGTGCCAACCAACTTTACTGGGAGGCAGTTGTAGCACCTGCCACCAAGGCACCTGCTCCTGCCACTGAAGCTCATGGGGGGAAGAAGACCGGCAAGACCCCTGGTGCACACTCGGGCAAGCGCACCTCTTCGGAGTGCTACGCTCCTGTTGACGATGTGCCAGAGAGCTCTACCGGCAAGAACAAGAAATCCAAGGAAGCTCTACCAAAAATTATGAAAGTGCCAATCAAGGAGGATGGTACGGGAGGAACTTTCACCATAAGTTCTACCCTCGACGACAAATAGGATAGCACGCTCATTGCCTTCCTGCGGGCGAATGTCGATGTGTTTGCATGGCAACCATCTGATGTCCCCGGTGTTCATAGGGAGGTAATTGAGCACCATCTTGCTGTCTATCCTCATGGATAGTCCGACAAGCAGAAAGTTAGAAAGCAAGCCTTGGAGCATCAAGAATTTATTGCCGAGGAAATCAGGAAGTTGGAAGCGGCAGGTCTGATCAGAGGAGTGATCCATCCAACATGGTTGGCCAATCAAGTTGTGGTGTGCAAGGCGAATGGAAAATGGAGACTGTGTATTGACTATACAAATATCAATAAAGCCTATCCAAAAGATCCTTTCCCTTGCCACCCATTGACCAGATTGTGGACTCCACTACAGGCTGTGATCTGCTGTAATTTCTCGATGCTTATTCAGGATACCACCAGATCTTCATGTCCAAGGAAGACGAAGAGAAGACCGCATTTATCACCCCATGTGGTACGTATTCCTTTGTGCGTATGCCTTTCGGGTTGAAAAGTGCTGGTTCAACATTTGCAAGAGTAGTCCAGATTGGTTCTAAGCCTAAGCTACATAGAAATATGGAAGCTTATATGGATGGCATTGTGGTTAAAACCAAGGACAAAGCAACACTCATACAAGATCTAGAAGAGACGTTTGGAAATCTGTGCAACATCAACTTGAAGCTCAATCCTAAGAAGTGTGTGTTTGGTGTTCCGTATGGCAAGCTTTCTCGGATTCTTTGTGTCTCAACGTGGGATTGAGGCGAACCCCGACAAGATCAACGCAGTTGAGAAAATTGAAGCACCAGTACGTGTCAAGGATGTGTGTCATCTTGCTGGCTGCATTGTGGCTCTGAGTATGTTCATCTCAAAATCTTCTGAGCATGCTCTACCCTTTTCCAAAATCCTGAAAAAGGTAGGTCCAATGAAGTGCACTCCGGAAGCGGAGGCAGCGCTGCAGGATTTGAAGAGGTACCTCTCCTCTCCGCCAATACTAGTCGCACCTAGATCACAAGAGCCGTTGTTGCTATACCTGGTGGTAATGAATCAAGTGGTTAGTGTTGCGTTAGTGGCGTAGAGAGAAGTCGATGAAGAAGCAGCAACAGAGGTAGGACCGCCAAGCAACAAACCAGGATCTTCCCCGGCAGGGTCTGGTGCCGACAAGTCAGGATTTGTGCAGATGAATGAAGTGACACGGAAGAATAAGATGGTGCAACGCCTAGTGTATTTTATCAGCTCCCTTTTGCAAGGGGCTAGGTCAAGATACTCTGGCGTGCAATAGTTGCTTTTTGGCCTGCTCATGGCCTCAAGGAAACTGCGCCATTATTTCCAAGCACATGAGATCACCGTCATCACTCACTTTCCGCTACAACAAATTTTACGAAATCCAGATGCGGCTGGCATGATTGTGGAGTGGGCTTTGGAATTTTCAAGCTTTGGTCTCAGATTTGCATGTACTTCAACTATCCAGAGCAGAGCCTTGGCAGAATTCATTGCATAATGGACTCCAACGCCAGACAAAGAGATCCAAGAAACGACCCTCCCTGGCAAGGAAACAGGCCAAGAATGGGTTATGTATTTTGATGGGGCTTTCTACCTACAGGGAGCCAGTGCTGGTGTACTGCTTGTCACACCCACCGGAGAGCACCTCAAAATTGTAATTCATATGCACTTTCCCTAGGAGAGGTCGACAAACAACACCGCAGAATATGAGGGACTACTTGCCAGTCTCAGGATCGCGGCAGACCTTGGGATCAAGAAGCTAATTGTTAGAGGTAATTCACAACTTGTTGTCAAGCAAGTCAACAAGGTTATCAGAGCCCGTTGATGGAAGCCTATGTAGATGAAGTGAGGAAGTTGGAGGAGCGCTTTGATGGTCTACAAACAGAGCATGTTCATCATGCAGGTAATAGCATTGCTGACGAACTGTCGAAGCGTGTTGTCCTCAAGTTACTTGTGGAACCAGGAACTTTTGTGCTTTAATTAACTTATCCATCCGTAACACTGTCGGCAATGCAAAACAAGAGAACAAAGTTGAATTCTTTCCAGTACTTTCCTGTAGAGCTCCCAGAAGTTGTCGGCAAGGAAGTTGCCAGGGTCTACGCCAAGCTTGCCGGGGGGCAATAGGCTCCGGCAAGGCCTCAAGCCCTTGCCGTAGAGACAAGCGACCCCTCGTCAGAAGACATGCCTTTAGTCCTTGCCGTCGAGCCCAAGGATCCAGCATATGCATAACACATTTTTCAATTCCTTCAAACAGGAGAACTCCCCGAGGAACAGGAAGAAACAGAGAAAGTAGCCCATCAGTCTTATATGTACAAGTTTGTTGATGATGTCCTGTAAAGAAAGAGACAAAATGGTGTGAAATTTAAGTGCATTCCTTAGGAGGATGGACTGAGCTGTTGGCAGAGATACATGGAGGCATATGTGGCTCCCACATAGGATCAAGAGCTCTTGCCGGGAAGGCCTTCCGGCAAGGTTTCTTTTGGCCCACACAGAACCAAGTGTGAAGCGTGCCAGTTTCATTCAAAGAAACTACATCAACCAGCTCAAGATCTTCAGACAATCCCTCTTTCCTGGACATTTTCAGTCTGGGGGCTCGACATCTTGGGTCCCTTCCCCTGTGCTACCGGGGGTTCTGAGTACTTGTACGTTGCAATCAACAAATTCACAAAGTGGCCGGAAGTGGAAGCAGTGAGAAAGGCGACAGCGCAATCAGCCGTCAAGTTCTTCAAAGGACTAGTTTGCCGTTTTGGTGTACCAAACAGGGTCATCACTAACAACGACACACAATTCACAAGCCACACCTTCATGCAATATGTCCGAGACCTTGGCGGCAATATCTGTTTTCCTTGTGTTTCTCATCCAAGGAGCAACGGCCAAGCGGAAAGGGCAAATGTTGAAGTGCTGCGCGGGCTTAGGACTAGAACTTTCGACCGGCTGTGCAAGAGAAAAAGACGTTGGATTGATGACATGTCAATGATTGTTTGGTCGATTAGTACAACTACAAATCGAGCCACCGGCCAAACACCCTTCGCCCTGGTGTACGGGGCGGAAGCAGTTCTCCCCACAGAACTCATATACGGGTCACCTCGAGTGCTTTCTTATGATGAGCTTGAGAAATAGTAGTTGCGCCAACATGATGTAACGCTCCTTGAGGAAGATCGTCTTCAGGCTGCTGTGCGAGCTGCAAGCTACTAGCAAGCTTTGCGCCTCTACCATAGCCGCAAAGTTCATGGCCAATGTCTTGAGGAAGGCGGCCTTATTCTTCGGCGCGTTTAGTCGGCCAAGAATTCAAACAAGTTGAGCCAAAGTGGGAAGGGCTTTATCAGGTAGTACGAGACACCAATCTTGGCACAGTCCGCCTGGAGACCGAAGATGGCGTCCCAGTGAGCAACTCCTAGAATATCGAACATCTTCGTAAGTTCTATCCATAAGGCACAGTTGTTGGGCCCCCCGGCAACCACCTTTTGTACAAGTCTTGCCGGCGAGGCATGTCATCCTTTGTACAAAGCCAAGCACATACCCTGTGCATAGTTGAATAAGATCGAGCGTCCTAGAACTCTTGTCGATTTCCATGTTTCCTTACATGCATGTTTGTCTGAGATGTTGCATTACGCTTATTCCTAGCAAGTGCTAATGAACCACCAAGGTTCCATACCTCTGTTTCTCTTCTTTCTTTTTCTTAAAGCATAGAAGGTTCCCTCATGTACACGTTTGCCGTGGGGATGAGATAGTATGGACACCTACAGGCGACGTTCGAAGTTGACACCTTGCAGAAAGGAGTACAACAACAAAAAGTTAAGTTGCAAAACTCTAAGTCAACTTTTACTATGAGGTTATTTTCCTTGAACAATTTTAACTTTTGTGTTGGAAACCTGCATGCCAAGGTACCTTGTCGTGATCGGTTGCGCCCTTACTCTGTTTCGAGTCCGCTCAACAGTTTAAGTGGCAGCACTAAAAATTTCAAGGTATCTTGCTAGCAGCGGCACCGCCAGCAGGCTGCTAAGGATCCGCTCCTCAAAGCGGTCACGGCGGGGCTGCGTGCACCGGAAAGTTTCCAATAAAGCGTAGGGAGTGTACCATACAGAGAGGAATCTAAGTAGAGGAATAACACTCATTTGTTCAAAACAGAGCCAACTATATTACAATAAAGGTTGTTGTGATTCTATCTTTGGAGAAAATTGTCTTTGCATAGAATGATGTCGACAATAAAAGGTGGACCAGCTAGTCCTTGTGTTGGCCTTCGACCCTCTTAACTTGGTTCACCTTGTCGATGATGGATGCGACAAGTTCCTCAAGCGCCATGACATCCATGGGATCTAGTGCACCACTTGGATGAGCACATTGAGGAGGACAGCCTGGCAAAGCTTGCGGGACTCATTGGCCAAATGGGCTGCACAATTAGAGTGGAGCTGCTTCGGAGCGTCGACTACTCCGTCGAAGAACATGGTCAACATGGTCAGCCTATCGTCGGAAGAGAAGTTGAAATTCTGCAGACCCATGGTGGACAGTAGGGTAGCAAGCTTTTGAGCCACATCCACAAGGCGCTCGGTCCAGATCTGCACACCTTTCACATAGTCATTGTGAGTGGCGGTGTCACTGTTGAGCTGGCACTCCCCATCTCGGAGATCTTTGTTCAGAGGCTTCTCATGAGTTGTGCTGCTCTCAAGAGACTCCTTCATCGTGGCCAACATCAGCTCCAGGTCGGCAATAGAGTCATTGGCTAAGTAGAGTTGTTGGATCTTCTCAGACATGGTCACTTGTATCTCCACCAGGCTATAGAGGGCCTTCTCTTTACCAGTCTTGAGCGTCGAGATTTCCTTTCCGTGGTCCTAAAGGTCCACCTCCAGCCTCTTCACCTTATCGGCAAGCTCGTTCTTGGCGGCCTCTGCGGGCTCAGGAGCGTTGATGGCTTCCTTCAGCTTGCCAGTGTGGTCTGTGACCAGAGCCTCGAGGATTTCCTTGTGTTTCTGCTACATCCCTTGGGTTCGCTGCCCGACAAGGTTTCCGATTTCTTCATCCTTGCGAAGAAGCTAGTTGGCGAGCACCCCCTCACGAGCGGTAAGGTCTTCTTCATGGGCATCATGCCCGATGCGGCGTTCCGTCAGACGAGCATCCTCTATCGTAGCTTGTTGTAAAGCCTCCTCTTGTGCCCTCTCGACGTCAGACTGCTTCAAGAGGAGTTCATTCCAACCTTTTCATAGCTGCTCCCGACTGATCTTCAACTCTTTGAAGGCTTCGGCGAACCAGGCTTGTGTGTCCTCAACGTGCCCCTAGAAATCCGTCTCCGCTGCTTGCATAACTGCCGCCCTGGTGTCCAACTTCTCCTTCCGAGAGTGGTAGAGCACCTGGAGCTTTTGGAAGTTATCGCTCATGGCTTGGAGGAGTTGTTCTTCCTCGGGTTGGCCGCTGGCGTTTGGCTCATCGAGAGTTTCAGGTCCGGCAGCAGTGGTGACTTCCCTGTCAGGGATCTCTCCTTATGTCAGCATCCTAGTGTTAGTCGTTCCTGGCATGTTGACGAATAGGTTCTCATCAGCCTTGAGATATCTACTCGAAGAGGGGACTTTAGATGTTGACAACTGATCCTCGACAGCCGCCCCACTGGTGACCGGAGGTTCCATGGCCGACGCAGTGCCTGGCGCTCCTGCAGCAGGAATGCTGTCAGTATGGTCACTGGAGTCCTTGCCAATCTTTTCAGTAGATCCCTCGGCGGTGGCTTCCAGTACATCCTTGGCGGCCTCATCAGTGGCAACTCTGGTGGCCTCGACGGCATCTTCCCTGGTGGTCTCCTCAATGATGACGTCGAAGTTCATTTCTTTTTCATCGAAGGGAGATCTGAAAGCCAGAAATGGGGAAGCAAGCTGAGACCGAGGCTGAAGTTCAAGAAGACAAGAAAATAAATAAAGACAGAATGACAAGTACTCTACAGCAAGCGGTTTACCTACACAAAGCTATTGGGAGGTACCTGCTCCCTCCCCAGCAACATTGGTTGCTAGCATAGGATTGCCGATGCCTGCACTTGCCGGCCTCCCCTCAACGAGAATAGGCTCATCAACAAAAACCCTTGTTGGAGATCCATCTTTGGGCGGTGTAGTCGACGGAGGTGGTGCGTCAAGGACGGCCTCCAATGGCCCTCTTCGTGTCCGTCTTTCTTCTACAAGCCTGGTGATGTCGGTGTTGAAGATACATGTCCCAACGCTTGCCAGTGGGAAATGAGTAACAGAATCATGCTGGGGGCTGTGTTGAGGACTGCTTCATGGGTTGGACTCCGGGGTGATGTTGATCAGCACTGGCACACTTGTGGTGCCCACCGGCGGGTCATCGCCCATTGAAGTCTTTGCCCTCTTCGCCATCCTTTGCGCCAATATTTCCGTATCCCTACAAAGATAGGCCAAAGCCAGCCAGACAAGTTAACCAAAGCTGGAAATTTAGAGGATCAAAGCTAGACAGAGAATGTATGGCGGGATCCTTACTCTTCTTATTTCGAGCTAAAGGCGGAGAGATTGAAGTCCACCTCCGCCACCGTGTCCGGAGGAGGAGAAGGAGCAGTCCTGGGTCGCTTGGTTGCGGTTGAAGCGGAGGGTTGCTGTTGAGTTTCTTGCCACTGCGCAGCCTCCCCGGTCACACCCTTACCGGGGGCAGCACTGCTCGGGGAAGGCTAGAGAACTAAGGCACCTAAGGAAGCTTTCAGAAGAACATGCTTCTTCTTCCTCTCAAGAGCTGGGGGCACCACATGCGCCTGCTCTTTAGTTGTGTCTTCGGCAGAGGGATCCCCGACAACAGTGCCACTCTGTTCTCCAACAACCTCGCCCTGCCCGGCAAGTTGTCCCTCTGACACCACTTCTCCTTCACTGGATTCCCCTTCGGTGAAGCCAACGCTGCCGGCCTCCACGGCAAGATTCACCTCCTCCATCCTGCTAGCGATGTACGCCATATTTCTTCAGTGGTGTGGCGGACAAGGTTCGTCTCTTCACGAATGGCCTTCTCCGACAAGTTGTCGATGAACTCCTATACCTGTTCTATGGATGGCTCTTCCCAAGATCGGACAAGGCCATGAGAATTGCACACCGACATCATGGCAAGGATTAAGCACAGGGCGGAGTTGTTGCACGGGGGGATTATGCCAGCTGGCAACTTGTGTTTCGTGTCAGACCTGAACAACTTTTGGCAAAGAGTTGTGTGCTACATAACCGTCAAGTTATTATTCAAGCCAGGGTGTAGCCTCATGATATCTACTACATTCTGGAATTCCCAGGCTGGTCTCCCTTTGTTTTGTAGAGGGGCAATGCGCCGCCAAAGAAAATCAGCACTGATCATCTCTACTGTGAGCCCGACAACTTTGAGGTGGTGAATCATGGTAACTGCAATAGTGAGCTTCTCATCTTGAGAAACGAGGTCGCTCTAGTCAGTGTCGCGCTCCATCTTTGTTTGTCGAGGCAGACGTAAGGGCTGACGGTCTGTCTCCTGAATCCTGCACCACCTGCCCCGCCATTCGTCCCACTTCTTGTGGAAAGCCCCGTCCGGGTATGTTTCCTTGTTCCCTGTCCTGGGGATCTAGGCGACAGAACCGGAAAGGGCATCTCCCTTTTGGATGCGCGGAACGAAGAAGTGGTGGAGGAGGGCGGTGTTGGTGACTACTCTAGTGAAGTCTTCATAGAGATGGGCGAAGACTGACATACATGTCACAGCATTTGACGTGAAATCCAAGAGACGGAAGACGTATGTGTACATGATGTAGTTAAAGAAATCGGAAAAAGGGGGACAGAGCCTACAGTAAAAATTGTCGGCAAAGAAGGGGAACTTATCGTTACCATCCTTGGAGGAACCTAGACTCACGCGAGTAGAGGTGTGGGCCTTTGTCTCCTTCGCCCACATGTTCTGGTATTGCTCCTTCAAGGCCGCCGCGTCGAGCACCGAAGGGAAGACGACACGCTTCTTCCGCATACTTGCCAGATCGATCTTCGTGATGGAGGCTTTCGGTCCCTTTCCCTTGCTTGTCTTGGGTGGCATGGCGGCTATGGGAGCGAAGGCTGGGAACGGAAAGGGCACGGAGGCAGAGGTTGAGTGGGAGAATTTCTGTTCCGGGCTCGAGGAAGGAGATGACGGCGGTTTCCAGATTGGAAAAGACAGGGAGTAAATGAGCGAGCGCTTCTGCGGTTCCTTTTTATGGGGAAGACGTGAGGCTGCCTCTTTACTAATCAACGGGAAACACCTTCACGAGATTCCTGCCATAACAACCACTCCACACGTATCCCACATCGTGCACTTAACACGCGTCGTGGGGAGGCGCAGTAAGCCGAATGATTACAACCGCAGGCTCCTGCCACGCGTGCCCATGCACTGTTTGGGACTAGCCTAACAACACCTCGCTCCCGTGTGTGGCCTAGGCCTAGGGGCTCCTATCGGTGTACTAAAGTTTGGTCTTTTAGTACCCCCATACTTGTGCATAGGTAGTTGTACCAGCGGCATGACCCGCCAGGGGACTGCTGGAAGTAAATACAAAGGCGTCAAGAAAACATTCAAGTCAACAAGCATAAGACTGAAGGCCAAAGGATGGAACCCCGACAAGATCTTGCTGGGGGTGGTTTGCAGAGTCCTGGCAAGAAGTGCAACTGGCATGACCTCGCAACCCTGCCAGCACAGAGAACGGGTGTCATCCCACCAGGATAAGTGTCTAGGCGCTGGCGATGGAGAGGCTAAGTGGTGCCGATGGGATGGGCTCCTGTCCCGTCCCGTATAAGGACAGGTACACCTGACAGAGCATTAAGTGCATTTGTCCTACACCATCAGTGTTAGGTATGATAACTCTATAGCACTGTACACCTCATGCATGTACTATACACCACTGTTGGAGACTCCTTAGTCCTATAAGAGGAGGCCCAAGGCATTACGAGGAAGGGGCTTCTTCCACCTTCTAGCTCACACACGTAGCACCTGTGTACTACTCATAGCGCTCCTGAAGCTAGAACCATAAAACACCCGTAATACACTAAAGCATGAGTAGTTTCTTATGCTTCTCAGTGGTCCGAACCTGGGTAAAAATATCCCCTCGCGCTGCTCGTCAGATTTGCTCTTTGCGCATACCATCTCCCTGTCAAACCACAAAGGGATCCATTCGATCCTATAGTTGTCATACCCCGACAGGGGGGTAGGCACACACTGATTCCATGTGGGCTCCTCATGGCTCTGTCTAACCTAATTCCATCTTCATAAATTCTCTACAATCAGGAAACCAACAGAGAGCCAGCCAAAACTGTTTTTCCGCCACTCCAAGCCTCTGTTTGGACAGTAGGCCATATGATGACCTTTTTATTACTCTTTCAAAGGGTGAATCTGGGGGTCGTTCTGCATGGAATCCATCTTTGCCTCCTCTATGCATGCAGCCGTGATTTGCTTCTCCACTACCAAATGCTCTTTGAGATCCTGGCTATACTACGTTGGCAGCGACTATTTGGAGGATGGGGCAGTGATTTGGTTGGAAGGTGTCCCACTGGCGGTCAGGCCATATGTGATGGAGGAGGAGGTGTGAGGGGGTAGTGGGGAGGTGTCGATTACCTGACTAGATGGACGAGGCCGAGCAGCGGGAAGGATCATTGCCGACGAAGGGGCAGCGCTGCAAGCAAGCAGTGAAGGTTTTCACTAGGAAAGGTAAACGAAAAGGGGGAAATGTGGATTTTGATTGGTACCGGGGGGTGAGGGAGGTAGTTATTTCCACGGCATCCCAAAATTTTCATTTTGTGCAGCGAAAAACTGGGGCGGAAAGCACCATCATACATAGTCCCTTATTCAAAACCATGTGATCGAAACATCACAAACGAGGCCTGTATTATACCCCGTGTGTGATTAACTTGAACGTGCAAAATTTTAGGAATATTTCTCTCTATCAACACATCACAAATGAAGCATGTGCTATAACCTAAGTGTGATGAACTTGGACGTGCAAATGTTTGTCTACAAGGTTTTGACGTAAGATTGGATACTACATTGCACACGGTTCATGCCAAAAATTGTGTGTGGTGAACTTCAATATCATTTTTAATTGGAAGATGGAATGGGAATATGGCAACAAATTTTTTTTCCGAATTTCCCTGGTTATAGTGGTCATCCACGTAGTCGCATAATTTAACATCAATTGCTAATTTGGTACTACACAAAAAGGCCGACACCACAGCCCGCACTTACTTAATCGAGCAATTAAACAGAGTTCGTTAACCTAAACATTACTCTAACAAAAGAACATCGCTCTAAACAAAGAATAATGTTCCGCGTGACACTCGTCGATCTCCGTCGCATCCTCCATGACCAGCTCGCGCTCGACAACCTCCAGGGGAATGGGGTTCATGTTATCCATTGCCACTTACTCCGAAAGCATCTTGTAGTCTGCATCCGCCATATCTTCGGAAACGACTGCCACGAGTCTTGGTGTGGGCGGGCACGGTCCGGGCATGGATGTCCTCCATCTCGGCAAGGAGGCTGCCAATGAATGGATGACTACCTGAGAACTCTCGGCGATTGACAACTCATTGGACATAGGTTGCCGACCATTGTTGGAGAAGGCCGCTGCTATTTGTGCGGTTACCGACATGAGCTGGGCGTGGGCGGCCTCAACATAGGCGTGGGCAGTCGCCATCAGGACTAAGACGGCCGTCGAGGAACGGACAACTGTTGTTCCTTTATTCCATTTGTTATCCCGGTCACAGATGTTGTTGGCGCCATCTCAGATGCAGCAACTGCCTTTTCAGCGGCTGTAGCTGCCCTGTTAGAGATTGTTTCCACGCTCAAGGATGTTGTGAGCGCATTCATGGCTGATGCATCCGTTCTTGAGTCGGAGTGGGTGGCCGAAGTTGCCCTCACGACGCAGATCCACGTCCCCATCTTTCACCGGCAACCCTTGAACAGTACAGTGGTCTTGGTGAACAAGTGTGACTGTGTGGTTGATGTGTCGGCGGTGGACTGAAGCTACCGGCCTAGGCCAAATATGAGGATTGGCCCAAGATATTTTTATACCACATCACACATATTTCATGATCAAGAACTATTTGCTATTTATTTGCTATTTATATTGCTTTGAAACGAAAAATGAAGTTACATCGACAATTGAAGGTGTTTGGATGGCAATAACATTTATCTACAGTGAGCGTACAAGTATAGGAGTGTCTGTTAAATATGGAATTATTCAGAGTTATTTAGGCCCTTTTAAACATTTAAAGAGTTTTTTAGAGATTTCATGTCTATAGTTCAAATTTGAACTGCAGTTAAGCACATACTAGAGTGCACCTCAATGGGCCGAAAATCATCTATGTGTCACTAGATACATGTTTGGTCCCATGCAAGAAATAGAAATTAAACGAATTTCAAACATCTCAGTATTTTGGCATGGCCGTAGACTTTGGGAAGCCATGTTTTCAAATTCCAGTGAATCCAAATATAGTTAGAAATTCATGAAACTTTGCATGGTGTCATGTCATGGCTCATGTGTGTTGCTGTAAAAAATGCCCAGTTCGGGACAAGTTTTGGCACAAACCTCTTAGAAACCAAAGATTCTCACAAGATTTCAGGTGGTTCCGATGGGGAAAGTTCACATTTTATGTGCGAAACAACATTTGATGTCCCTTCGCGCCTTGAATTTATTTCTAGAGTCTGCATAGAGCAACATGAATGTGTCGTGCTAAACAATGGTATCTTATAGAGTTCGTTTGACCTTTTGAGTACACTAATTGTGTTTTCTAGGCATTTAATGTGCATAATTCAAATTTGAACTACAATCACACGGTCCAGCGCATGAAAATAGGTCGAAAAATCATATATGTTTCCCTGGCTTCATGTCTAGGTCGAAATGGGAATGAATTTCAAACATATCATCGTCCTGGTTCGACCGCAAACATTGGGAAACTTTAGTTTTTGAATTCATGTAAATGCAAACCTTGACAGAAATTCATGAAATTTGGGCATGGTGTCATCAATTACCCTGTTGTGTGTGTTGTGGTAATAAAATTGCCCAATTTTGGAGAAATCTTGGCATCAAACCCCTTACAAACCGGAGATTCTCATAAGAACGTCATGTTTCTGATAGGGAAAGTTCACGTTTTATGTGTGACACAAGATCCCTTGTCTCTTCTCACCTTGAATTTATTTCTAGAGTCACCATAGATCACCGTGAGAGTCATGCTAAACTATGGATTTTTTCCATGGTTCGTGAGACCTATTTAATACATTATTTGAGTTTTCTAGTCGTTTAATGTGCATAATTCAAATTTCAAATACAACGACAGGATCCGGCGCATGAACAATAGGTTGAAAAATCATTAGCCTTTCCCTGGATGCATGTTTGGGTCCCATGCAAGAAATGGGAATGGATTTCTAACATATCATTGTCTGTTAGCTCGACCACAAACATTGAGATACTCGGTTTTCAAATTCCCGTAAATCCAAAAGTCATCAGAAATTCATGAAAGTTGGCATGGTTTCGTGACAAGGGCACACATTTGCCATGGTAAAATATTGTCCAATTTGGACATGTTCTTGCACAATCCCCTTACAAATCGGAGCTCCTCACAAGAAGCTTTGTGGTTTCGATAGGGAACATTATATATGCATGTCACATATGCGGGCGAAAAGACATCCGATGCCTCTTCTCTCCTTGATTTTTTTAGAAACAACATAGACATGTAGGTGTGAAGTGCAAAAATATGAATAAATTAAGGGATCATCTCGCTTTAAATACATTAATTGAGTTTTCGACGCATTACTTAATCTGCATAATTCAAATTTGATATACAATCACAAGGATTGGGATAGCAAAATGAGTTGAAAATCATATATGTGTCCCTGGTTGCATGAGTTAGGTCACAGGCAAGAAATGAGAGCGAACTTCAAACATCTCAGCATGTTGGCTCGACCTCAAACATTGAGAAGCTTGGTTTTAAAATTCTCTTAAATCCGAAACTCCGTTAGAAATTCATGAAACTTGGAATGGTGTCATGACAAGGCAGACATATGATGTGGTAAAAAATTACCAACTTGGACATGTTTTTGTCACAATCCTCTTACAAATCGGAGCTTCTAACACAAGAAGCTACGTGGTTCTGACATGGAACATATGCATGCCACATCAGCAGGTGAAACGACATTCGATGCCTCTTCTCTCCTTGATTTTTTTTCTAGAAACAATATAAAGCAATAGGTGTGTACTGCAAAAATATGAAATTATTAAGGGTTCATATTGATTTTTATACACTAATTGAGTTTTATGTGCATTTCATGTACATAATTCAAATATGACCTACAGTCACAAGTTTATGTTGGGCAGGGCCTCATCATATAAAGCAAAAATATGATGTGGTATTTTTAGTGTCCACTTTGAGAGAAAGAGTAAGCATTATTAATAGACAACAAAGGCATTTTGGAACCAAAATTTGTCACATTACCATCGCAAATGGGCATATTATTTATAATTCGTGGATGTTCTATGGACCATTTACATGCTGCCACGTGTCGCTCTTTGTATTGGTAAGGAGGTAGCATGTGTACATGTGTTTGACTAGACGGGTGTTGTGCGAGCAGTGTCCTCCACATGCTCATTGGGGAGGTGTGTCCTTTGCTAGTCATCAAAGACGTTTCAGATTGAATACCCGTATGCGGACTAAGGGCAATAGTTCCTTCCCTGCTAATCCAAGCGAAAATATGGCATGGAGAAATTTTTTCATTGTGTCATCGCAAACGGTTGTGAATGATGTCCCATGTGCCCTTGCCAATGCTACACCTTTTACTAGGGCTAACTGCTAAGGTTGCCATGTATGCAAAAAACATCTGATGTGGGAAGGTAATTAAGAGGAGAGATCTGAGTTTGGTGACCACATGAAGAAACAATGCCCAACGCGTGAACCTTGGCAAAACACTTAAGTGAAGGAAACTCACCAATGCATGAAAAAGCATAGTTGCTAAATCATTAAATAAAGGGACCTTAGCAACAATGCATTGTGAACTTGAGTTCCTAAGATATTTAATACACTACGAATCCCATCTAAGAACCTACCAATGCATTGGAAGGAGCAGTGAGGTAAGATTCTAATTTCTCATATTGGGTAAATTTTCATTTGACAAATTGGAAACACTGACCGTTGTCAAACTTTGCAGGAACAAAATCACTATCACGGTGCAATTTTGCAACTGATATTAACTAAACATAGATTTCATTCATAGGTTAAGCATTGGTCTTTGTACAAAATAGTTCAACTCAACAGCTGAACCGAACAAACTTTCGCCTATTTGTTGCCAATCACGTACTGAAATAGCTAGTTAAACTATATATACTAGCTAATTTAAAGTAGGTGGGACAGTTTAGACATATCTATAGTTAGATTAACTGAACAAATGTGACAGCCCAAGTGCTGTCCCTACCTTGTTGGTCATGTGATCTTAAGTGAACCTTGTTGTCATGAGTTAATGAATGAGTCTGCTACTTGTCATGCCTTCTCTCATGCATTCATGCATCATGCATCATATCATTCTTCATCATGCCATGACTTTGTTCATGATGTGCTTAGTGACATTGTTGTGTTGGGAGTGATCTTGTTTTGTGTTGTGGTGAGAGTGTGGGTGGTGCAACACTCCTTCTCCTTCCCCCTCTCTTATTCTTTTTCAAACAACCCAACTTCCCTCTTTATTCCATTGGTTTTTTATCAACAGATTCAACTTGCTAATTAAATTGTTCGAAAATGTTTAGGAGATAGCCTATAATATTTTAAGTATGTGATGTGTTATCCTTTTGCTATTTTGAGATTTATGATTTGGGGTTTTAAAATAAATAAGGGGTTGTTATTCATAAAAGTATTTAATTTACTTGCTTTTAAAATCTTCTTGGCATTTTATTTAAATAGTGCATTATTCCTTTTGTGGCAAAGTATTTTTTGTTTGGTAAAAAAACCTTTTGTTTTCTCTAGGGCTTTGTTTGTTTCCTTTTTATTTACAAAAAGAAAAATATGTTTGTTTTCCTGAGAAGAGAGTGGAGCTGGGCCTAACACCTCCCTGTGCAGCCCAGCCGAGGTAGGCAACGCCTATCTGCCCAATCGGCGCCTTCCGTCAGTTCAGAGAGCAGAGAGAGAGCGAGAGTGCACCACCATGAGCCTTTTTGCCGTCCGTCGACGCCAGCTTCGGGGGTATTTAACCCCCCTCGACGTGTGTGTCGTTCCCTCTAGGGTTCCTCTCCTCCTCCCAGCCACTGCCGCTCCCTTCTCCCTCTCTAGACTTCTCCTCCTCCCCTTCTTCTTCCCCCCTCGGTGAGGTTCAGAGTAGGTGTAGGTAAGTTCGGAGAGGTCCCGCTGCTCGTCTTCGTCGCCATCGCTGCGCTCCGGTGGCCCTCGTCGCTGGTGGTCATGGCGTGGAGCTCGGGGTCCACGCTCGCGTTCCGTTCCCACGGCTAGGGAGGTGAGGAGCACCTCCTGCAGCGTCGCTTCACGTTGTCATCGTCTGCAAGCAGAGAAGCTCGTCGCCGGCCATCTTCTTCCTCTTCTTCCCCTCCGTCTCGCCGTCGTCCGCGTCCCCGCGCATCCGAAAACCCCGTGGTGAGCAGCCGGTCCCCGCAGCCCCTTCTTGCCCGCGTAGGCCGCCGTGTTGTCGCCTTCGTGTCCATCGCCGCTGGTTGAAAAGGTGGGAGCTTGAGCTCACCTCCATCCTCCTCGTCACAGGATGAGTAGGGGAATGGGACCCCGTAGTTCCCCTCTTCGTGCGTGCCCGTCCGCGCCGCAGGAGTAGCCCTGCGTCGCTGGAATTCGTCGCCACCGTTGTCTATTGCCGTAGGTGCAGCGATGTTCGGTTTCGTTAGTTAGCGGGGCGTTAGATAGTACTAGAGGGGTCGATGCTCTCTCCTGTTAACAGTCAAGCAGTAGCGCAGTGGTGTGCGCTCGGGGGTGAGATCGTGAGGTGTGGGGTTCGATCCCCATAACCCCTCCCCTTTTGTGTTTTTTCTTTTCTTTGTTTTCTTTTCTTTATTATATGAGGTGAGTGTATGTGTGTGTATGTGTATAAATACAGGTAGTTGATTGTGTTTATTTCTTTTTCTGATTTAGAGACATGTGTGTGAGTGTATCTGTGTGAGTGTGGTGTCACATGCATGCGTATGTGCATATATGCACTTGTGCATATATGTGTGCATATGTGTGTGTGTGATGAACACTCACATACATAGGTGTGTGTTTTCATGAGTGCAGGAGTACCCATGTGCACTTGTGCATATGTGTCTATGTGTGTAGGTGTGTAGGTGCATGCCATGTATGTGTGTGTGTAGGTTTGGGTGAGTGTGTGTGTGACAAGTGGGCCATGCCTCACTTGTCATATACTATTTATTTTGGTATGTGCCATGTTTGTAGTGATAATTAGATTTTCCATTTATAGCTAAGATTCGAAATCTGGATAGGTTCATTTTTGCACATGAGTATTTAGGGTAAGTTTTCACTTATAAGAGAGGATGTTGATTTTGGTATGTAGTTTTTTTCATGATGCTTCATGTGACTATATGAGTATGATACATGATTTTGGGGTATAAACACCCAAGAAGTCCATTGGTGCAATGAGATTTCACTTTTGAGAAAGTTTGCAAAACTGCTATTTTCTGGCGTGATGCTACTTTGTCATTTTTGCATGAATTAATTCATGCTTGCTTTGGCGCATGTGCCAACATGAAAGTGCTAGTGTTTTATGTCTATTATGCCATGGTATTTTTTTGACATGAGAATCACCCATATAAGTGGGAAACTTGCTTCAAAGTAGCTAACTTAATGTTGTTGTTTTTCACCATGTTAAATATTTCTGTCTGAGAATGTGCTCTTATTTTTCTGCCATGAAGAGTGGTTGCCATCTTGTGATATGTTGAGAATTAGCTCAAGCTCAGTGCTAGTGTTTTGAAGTATATGTTGTCTTTTAGCATCCTGTTAATTTTCATGCCATGAGGTGGTCTCTATAACCATTCGTTTCTGCTGTCAACTTGCTACCAGATTAACTCAGATTCCAGAAAACTGTTATTTTCACTAAGTCCCAGAAATCTGTTTCATCATGCCAACTTGTGAGCTTCATGCGTATTGATGTGTGCCTTCTTTGCAGACTGTGTAGTTGGATAAGTTGATGAGCATGTCATGTAGTTTCTTTCAATGCCTTGGTTGTGGTTGTAGATTTCCTGTAGCTCAAGTTTTTGGCTGTGAAAGTTGCTAGGTTACTGTTTGGTGGCAGATTGTTGGTTTTGTTGTTTTGTGACGTGTGGGAGCTATACTCTATGGATTTGCTTGATCCTTGACTCTATTGTGGTTGGTTTCTCATTGACTATCCAGTGGCTACCTTGGAATGCCAAGGAATAGCCCAAGTCCTTCTTGTCTTGTGTTTTGCCTTCGTATCTTTTCGTGAGCATATCGTGAGAACCGTAGCTCCGTTTCTTACGTTCTTCATATGCATTGTTATCGTTTTTGCATGATGCATCCATATTTAACATGTTAATGCATGTATAAGTAACTTAACATAAAGTTCTGTCTAGATTCACTAATAACCAACCCTTTGCATGAGAAACATGACTAGTCAGGATTGCCATGCTAAAACTCTTCAACTAAGCATGCATCTCTCTTTCTTGTGCATTGCACCATGGTTGTTTGTTTATTCTTTCTGTTTCTTTTGGGTAGATGCCAGCGTTGAACCTGAGTACGAAGAGCCAGGCGAGTACAACTACGAGGATCCTGCTACTTGTTCTACTGAAGAACCAACAGGCAAAATGATTGTACCCGAATCCTGATACTATTTTTGCTTGCTAGTTGTCTCTGTCTTATCGTTACAATTGTGCTACCTACCACTTGAATGTCAGCCTCCTAATTGCCATGATAGCCTCTAACCCTCCACATCCTAGCAACCTTTGATTGGCTAAGTTACCGCTGCTCAGCCCCTCTTATAGTGTTATAGTTGCAGGTACAGATTGTTCCTTGTGATAAAATGGATTTGGCATATCACAATATTATCTGTTATTTAATTTAATGCACATATATATCTCGGTATTGGTGGAAGGCTTGGCCTTTTGCTGTGTGTTTTGTTCCGTTGTTACCGGTGTTATGTTGCCATACTTTGCGCTCCTAATATGCTCGGGGTTGTTATGCAGACCCCTTGTTTATTCAGTTGAGATTAAAACTTATCTTGCAAGACCCAACTTTGGTACTACATTTTCTTAACAACTTAATAAAATTTGCATAGGGCTTTGCAACTTTGGTACTACATTTTCTTAACAACTTAATAAAATCACCCCCGGGCCAGTGCTCCTCATGGGTGTTGGTCCAAACTAGAGCCGTGTGCTGGGCCAACCTAGGGCAACTCGAGAGATTTCTATCAGGCCACTATATGTTGTGCTTATCCGTCCTGTCCTAAGAACGAGATACACGGCTCTTATTGGGTTCGTCGACACATCGGGTGGTCTTGTTGGATTTATTTTACCTTTATAGAGTGTCTTGCGTGAGGAGCTCTAACTTTCTTTGGGCTAACATGAGGTGTTGGAATTCCTTTGGAGTTGCCTAGGATGATCACGAGATCCATGGTCGAGCCTATTCCTGCGGACTGTGGTTAAGTTGTGATGGACTAGTTGGAGCACCCCTACAGGGTCAAATCTTTCGGAAAGCCATGCCCGCGGTTATGTGGCAACATGGATATTTGTTTAACACCTGGTTATAGTTAAATTGAAGTAAACTCTAAATAAAATGCACCAACTGTGTGAGTAACCGTGATCGTCTCTGCTAGTGAACATGATCCGAGAGAGAACACGGTGGGGTTATGATTGACATAAGTAAGTGTTCAGGATCTCATAGAGATCATTCTAGATTCAATAGTTTTATCGTAAGCCACCTATTTAACTTCATGTTACATAAGTTTAGCCACCATAAATGCTTAGTGCTGCTGCATACTAAACACATACCCCATCCCAACCTTTAAGCTTGAATAGTCTCGGTACCCGGGCGCATGATTCCTGAGTCCTTGTGGCTCATAGTTTACTACAACAATCCAGGTACAGGTAGAGATGAGTACGTACAGGATGATCTGACGGAGCTCCAGTGGGAGTATGACGAGGAAAGGGGCAGGATGTACGAGACTTATCCGGATGAGTTGGTGTCCATGGTCGTGACCTTTGGGACTAGTGAGATAGTATCATTGCATCTAGTTTTATCGTTTGTTTTTATCCGTAGTCGGACCCTGTCTTCATATTGATGTTTGAAATCTTGTGTGGAATTATAATTTAGTATGTGGCGAGTGTAAGCCAACTCATATACTCATCTCTTCTGTAATGTATGATGTAATGATGTTATACTTGCGAACGACAAGATGCGCCTCTATCCCTTGTGAGACCCCCGTGCCTTAATATGGATAGGAGCGCAACTTGGGCGTGACAAGTTGGTATTCAGAGCCATACGACCTTATGAGCCTCTGCTTGATCGAACTTGGCCAAGTCGAGTCTAGTGAAAACTATTTTGAGTCTAGTTATATCGGAGAGTAGGATTCTTTTTACTCCTCTTCTATGCTCTGGTGAGGTATTCGACTTAGGAATTTTGATTCTACTCCTCTTCTCGCTCAATTTATTTTTAGGATCACGTGGGTATTTTGGAGTCTATATGATACCGATGTGACAGGGTTCTGTCTTGGTGCCTCCTATCTGACTTGATTTCTTCCGGGGAGTCGAGCTCCAGGGAATGTTGGCACATCGTTATCATTCAGCTTCCTTGATATCTCAGGACGGAGAGTGTTCGGAATTACTTCAATACTTGTCGTGGTGAGATAATGTCAGAGTCACGCAGTACTGGGGAGGTGTCCGGGGTACCACCATGGTTTAGTATCTGTGTGAGTTCGAGGATTCGAGTTAGATGAATTTGTGAAAGCCTCTGGTTATGTGTTGAAGGATGGATACAGTTGGGGTGTAGGATTGCTAGTTGTGTGAGATATTTCTTCCTTGTATCCCCCACACCGGATTGCATAACCAGAATGTTTTTGGAAGTTCTTAGGTGGGAAATCTTGTAGTTATCTAGGATCATCTTCTTCAGATGTATGTGGGCATATACATTTGTTCCTAGCAACATTAGCTCAATACTTTTGTGTTATTGTAAGTGGCTTCTAATATCTGATGATGTTATCATAAACCGAAGAAGCATTCTTACTAATTTTTTAGTAGGAAGGATGTGATGTTATTTGTTCAATTTCTTTCAAGCATTTGATTCAGCTATTGAATTCATCTTATCAATGAGGTGCTGATGTGTTTTGTCCATCTTCAGGATGGATCCACCAACTCGCAACAATCCGGGTCGTGGTGAGGAGCAGGCTGATGTTCCACCACCCCCGCCACCACCTCCTCCTCCAAAAGCTTGGAAAGCTGTGATGGCCGCAACCAATGCAAACACTCAGATGTTGCTCAGGCTGTTGCAAGAAAGAGATCAGGGTTAGCAAGGCTTTCAAGGGAATTTTCAGAATCAACCTCAATTTGCGACACTCAATCAGTTCCTCGCCAACCAGCCCAAGTCTTTCACCTGTTGTGAGCAGACTTTTGATGCTGATGATTGTCTCCATGATATGAGTAAGGATTTTGAGTGCAGCAATGTCAGGTTAGAGGACTTTGTCAGATTTGCATCATTCTAGCTCAAGGGTCAGGCAGCTAATTAGTGGCAGCTGTACAAGGATATCAAACACGATCGTGTTGTTACTTGGGACGATATCCATCGTGACTTCAGGGCCCATTACATTCTTACAAGCTTTGTCGAGGAGATGGGTGAGAAGTTCAGGCACCTGAAGCAGGGAAGCAAGTCTATCTATCAATACAACATCGAGTTCTAGAATTTCGCCTGTTATGCTAAGCAAGATGTTCCAGATGACAAGGCGATGATCTATCAGTTCAGAGGTGATATCAAGGATGAGCTTCTGCCAAACCTAGTTCTTCAAGAGCCTCGTGAATTTGATTAGTTCTACAACATGGCTTTGAAGGTCGAGGCAACTCATACCAAGTTGGAGAACTCAAGGAGGCGTTCAGGGATTCATATTCATCTTCTACCATCTCTCAGATGGTTCCTAAGTAGCAGAAGTATTGGGTGCCAAATCCTCCTCCGTTTCATCCTCCTCAGCAGCAAAAGCAGTTCGGTGGCCGTGGTTCTTCCCACCTACCCAAGCCAGGATTTTAGCAGAGACCCCACGCGTCCAAGGCAGTTCTTGTTCCTCCTCCAGGCATTGTTCGTCCACTTTCTGAGGTGACTTGTCACAAGTGTGGCCAGAAGGGTCACTATGCAAGCAAGTGCAACCAGCGGCGTCTTCCGCCTCCTCCTCAAGTCAGGACTCCAGGAAATGCTATGCTGAATCATCATCCCAAGTCAGCAAGGGTGAATATGGTGAATACAGCAGAGGCAGAGGATTTTTCTTAAGTGATCATGGTTAATCTCTCAGTTAACTCTATTCCTGCAAAAGTTTTGTTTGATACTGGTGCACCGCATTGTTTCATGTCCTGTTCATTCTTTGCAATGCATGAGTTTGCATGTCAAGATATCCTTAGACCTGTGTCAGTGGTGTCTCCTGGGAAGTTAATGAATTCCAATTGCTTGGTTCCGGATGTTTCTATTAAAATGGGCAATTATTATTTTCTAGCTTCTCCAATTGTTCTCGGCAATTCAGACATCAAGCTCATTTTGGGCATGGACTTCCTGGCTATGAATAAGGCTTATAATTATTGAAAAGCAAAAGAAGTCAAGCTGACTCATCCTTCAGAAGATGTGATTATTTTCACGGCTCGCGATGACACAATGTGTCTCTTTGCTCTTAATGAGAAGGGTGAAATCTGGGCGATTTCTCACATTCCGGTGGTTAATGACTATGAAGATGTCTTTCCATAAGAATTGCCAGGAATGCCTCCGCACCAACTAGTCGAGTTCATGATTGATCTCGAGCCCAGAACTAAACCGGTCTGCAAGCGCCCTTATAAACTTGGCCCCGAAGAGCTGAAAGAGTTGAAGAAGCAGCTAGATGAACAAGAGCATCTGGGTCTGATCAAACCAAGTTCGTCTCCATGGGGTTGTGGTGTTTTGTTTGTCAAGAAGAAAGATGGCATGGACCGGCTTTGTGTCGATTACTGTCCATTAAACAAGAAGACAATCAGAAACAAGTACCCACTTCCCAACATCAATGCTTTGTTTGAGCAACTGAAAGGTGACAAGGTTTTCTCGAGGCTTGATCTTCGCATGGGTTATCATCAGATTCGCATTCACGAAGAAGACATTCCTAAGACTGCTTTGAGGACGAGTTTTGGATCTTATGAGTAAATCGTCATGTCGTTTGGTCTTGCAAATGCTCCTCCAACCTTCTGAAGAATGATGAACTTCATTTTCTCTCCTTTCAAGAATGAGTTTGTCTTGGTCTATTTGGATGATATCCTTGTGTTCTCACAGATAGAAGAAGATCATGCAGAGCATCTCCGCCTTGTTCTTGACAAGTTAAGGGAGCATCGATTCTATGCCAAGTTTTCCAAGTGTGAGTTTTTTCTTAATGAAGTGGTGTACCTTGGGCATGTGATTTCTGCCAAGGGAATTAAAGTGCACCCTGACAAAGTTGAGCCAATCTTGAAGTGGGAGCCCCCTCAGAATATGAAGCAGCTTCGGAGTTTCCTTGGGCTTGCTAGTTATTGCAGAAGATTCGTGGAGAACTTCTCTCAAATTGCTAAGCCTCTTTCCAATCTCATCCAGAAGAGTGTCAAGTATGTTTGGTCTCTTGAGTGTGATGTGGCATTCAATACGCTCAAGCAGAGACTGACCTCAGCTCCAGTTCTTGTTCCTCCTGAGCAGTCAAAGCCTTTCCAAGTATTCTGTGATGCTTCTCTCCAAGGTCTTGGTGGTGTTCTCATGCAAGATAAGAAGATTGTTGCTTATACCTCGTGTCAGTTGAATCCTGCCAAGAAGAACTACCCCACTCATGATCTTGCATTGGCGACAGTTGTGCATGCTCTAATGACTTGGAGGCATTTGTTGTTGGGTATACCAGTTGAGGTATACACCGATCACAAGAGCCCTAAGTACATTTTCACTCAACCCAATCTTAATCTTGAGGTATACCCAGTCTCGTTGGGTGGAAATGCTTGAGGACTTCAATCCAAGCATTGAGTATACTCCTGGAAAAGCAAATCTCATTGCACATGCGCGCAGCCGTAAGGCATACTGCAACAGTCTCATCCTGGAGCCTCTTCAAGCCGACCTTTGTGAAGCCTTCCACAAGCTCAACCTTCAAATGATTCCACAAGGATTTCTTGCCAATCTTCAAGTCTCTCCCACTCTGGAAGACCAGGTTCACCAAGCGCAGCTTCTTGACGCTATGGTGAAGAAGGTGAAGAAAGGTGTGGCCAAGGGCATTCCGAAGTATAAGTGCTTTCGCGTTGATGACAAAGGTACCTTGTTTTATGAGGACCATCTAGTGGTTCCAAAATGTGATCTCAGCAAGGTTAACATGGACGAAGCACACAATTCTCTTCTATCCATTCATCCAGGCAGTTCCAAGATGTATCAGGATCTCAAGCAAACATTATGGTGGACTCGCATGAAACGTGAAATTGCTCAGTTCGTGAATGAGTGTGATGTTTCTCGTAGAGTGAAGGCGGAGCATCAACCTCCAGCGGGTCTTCTTCAGCCTCTGCCTATCCAAGAGTGGAAATTTGATCATGTGGAGATCGATTTCGTCACTGGGTTTCCCAAGTCCAAGAGAGGCAACGATGCCATATTTGTGGTTATCGACAAGCTCACCAAAGTTGCTCATTTCCTAGCAGTCAAAGAATCTATCTCGGCAGCTCAGCTTGCAGAGTTGTATACATCAAGGATAGTATCTGTGCATGGTATTCCTCAGCTCTTCTCATCTGACCATGGAAGCCTCTTTACTTACAAGTTTTGGTAGTCCTTCCAGACTGCTATGGGTACCAAGATCCATTTCAACATTGCATTCCATCCGCAGACAAGTGGTCAAGTTGAGAGAGTCAATCAGATCCTTGAAGATATGCTCAGAGCATGTGTGATTTCGTTCGACATGAAATGGGAAGAGTGCCTTCCATATGCTGAATTCTCATACAACAATAGCTTTCAGGCTAGCTCAGGCAAGGCCCCCTTCGAGATTCTCTATGGCAGGAAGTGTCGTACCCCGCTTAACTCGTCTGAAACCGGTGAGCGTCAGATATTGGGCAATGACATGACCACTGAAGCAGAAGAGATGTGTCGTGTCATTCGTGAGAACCTCAAACAGGCTCAGTCCTGACAGAAGTGCTATTACGATAGCAAACATCGGGATGTTTCCTTCCAAGTGGATGATCTAGTCTATCTCAGAGTCTCTCCCATGAAGGGCACTCAGCGGTTTGGAATTAAAGGGAAGCTAGCTCCTCGTTTTGTTTGTCCTTTCTAAGTTATTGGAAAAGAGAGGTGGAATTGCATATCAACTAGAGCTTCATCCAGATTTTGCAAATGTGCATGATGTCTTCCATGTTTCTCAACTCCAGAGGTGCTTCAAGACTCCCGAGCGTACCATTGACCTCCAAGACATTGATCTCCAAGAAGACCTCTCTTATCGTGAGCATCCAGTGGCAATTCTCAAAGAAACTGAGCATAAGACTCGCAACAAATCTATCAACTTCCTCAAGGTGAAGTGGCCTCATCATTCTGACAAAGAAGCTACTTGGGAGCATGAGGACCTTCTCCATTCCGAATTTCTAGAGTTCTTTCGTTCCTAGATCTTGGGTCGAGATCCTCTTGTAGTGTGGGAGAGTTGTGACAGCCCAAGTGTTGTCCCTACCTTGTTGGGCATGTAATCTTAAGTGAACCTTGTTGTCAAGAGTTAATGAATGAGTTAGCTACTTGTCAGGCCTTCTCTCACGCATTGATGCATCATGCATCATATCATTCATCATCATGCCATGACTTTGTTTGTGATGTGCTTAGTGACCTTGTTGTGTTGGGAGTGATCTTGTTTTGTGTTGTGGTTAGAGTGTGGGTGGTGCAACACTCCTTCTCCTTCCCCCTCTGTTACTCTTTTTCAAATAACCCAACTTCCCTCTTTATTCCATTGGTTTTTTATCAACAGATTCAACTTGCTAATTAAATTGTTCTAAAATGTTCACGAGATAGCCTATAATATTTGAAGTATGTGAGTGTTATTGTTTTGCTGTTTTGAGCTTTATGATTTGGGGTTTTAAAATAAATCAGGGGTTGTAATTCATAGAAGTATTTAATTTACTTGCTTTTAAAATCTTCTTGGCATTTTATTTAAATAGTGCATTATTCCTTTTGTGGCAATGTATTTTTTTGTTTGGTCAAAAAAAAACTTTTCTTTTCTCTGGGCTTTGTTTGGTTCTTTTTATTTACAAAACAAAAACTCTGTTTGTTTTCTTGAGAAGAGAGTGGAGCTGGGCCTAACACCTCCCTGCGCAGTCCAGCGTAGGTAGGCAACACCTACCTGCGCCTTCGGCGCCTTCCGTCAGTTCACAGAGCAGAGAGAGAGCAAGAGTGCACCGCCGTGAGCCTTTTTGCCGTTCGTCGCCGTCAGCTCCGGGGGTATTTAACCCCCCTCGACGTGCGTGTCGTTCCCCCTAGGGTTCCTCTCCCTTCTCCCTCTCTAGACTTATCCTCCTCCCCTTCTTCTCCCCCCATCGGTGAGGTTCAGAGTAGGTGCAGGTAACTTTAGAGAGGTCCCGCTGTTCGTCTTCATCGCTGTCGCCTCGCTCCGGGGGCCCTCGTTGCTGTTGGTCATGGAGTGGAGCTCGAGGTCGATGCCGGCGTTCCGTTCCCGCTGCTAGGGAGGTGAGGAGCACCTCCCGTAGTGCCGCTTCGCTTCGCTGTCATCCACAAGCAGAAAAGCTCATCGCCGGCCGTCTTCTTCCTCTTCTTCCCCTCCGTCTCGCCATCGTCCGTGCCCCCGCGCCTTCGAAAACCCCGCGGTGAGCAGACGATCCCTGTATCCCCTTCTTCCCCGCATAGGCCGCCGTTTTGTCGCCATCATGTCCATCGCCGCTAGTCGAAAAGGTGGGAGCTTGAGCTCGCCTCCGTCCTCCTCGTCGCAGGATGAGTAGGGGAATGGGACCCCGTAGTTCCCCTCTTCGTGTGTGCCCATCCGCGCCGCAGGAATAGCCCTCCGTCGCTGGAATTCGTCGCAGCCGTTGTCTATCGCCGTAGGTGCAGCGATGTTTAGTTTCGTCAGTTAGTGGGGCCTTAGATAGTACTACAGGGGTCGATGCCCTCTCCTGTTAACAGTCAAAGCAGTAGCGCAGAGGTGTGTGCTCGGGGGTGAGACCGTGAGCTTTTGGGTTCGATCCCCATACCCCCCCTTTTTGTTTTGTCTTTTCTTTGTTTTCTTTTCATTCTTTTATGATGTGAGTGTATGTGTGTGTATGTGTATACATACAGGTAGTTGATTGTGTTTTTTTTCCATTTCTGATTTAGAGACATGTGTGTGAGTGTATGTGTGTGAGTGTGGTGTCGCATGCATGTGTATGTGCATATATGCACTTGTGCATATATGTGTGCATATGTGTGTGTGTGATGAACACCCACACACATAGGTGTGTGTTTTCATGAGTGTGGGAGTGCCCATGTGCACTTGTGCATATGTGGCTATGTGTGTATGTGCATGCCATGTATGTGTGTGTAGGTTTGGGTGAGTGTGTGTGTGTGACAAGTGGGCCATGCCCTAGTTGTCATGCACTATTTATTTTCGTATGTGCCATGTTTGTAGTGATAATTAGATTTTCCATTTATAGCTAAGATTCCAAATCTGGATAGGTTCATTTTTGCACATGAGCATTTAGGGTAAGTTTTCACTTATAAGAGAGGATGTTGATTTTGCTCTGCAGTTTTTGTCATAATGCTTCATGTGACTATATGAGTATGATACATGATTTTGGGGTACAAACACCCAAGTAATCCATTGGTGCAATTAGACTTCACTTTTGAGAAAGTTTGCAAAACTGCTATTTTCTGCTATGATGCTACTTTGTCATTTTTGCATGAATTAATTCATGCTTGCTTTGGGGCATGTGCCAACATGAAAGTGCTATGTTTTATGTCTATTATGCCATGGTATTTTTGTTTGACATGAGAATCACCCATATAAGTGGGAAACTTGCTGCAAAGTAGCTAACTTAACGTTGCTGTTTTTCACCATGTTAAATATTTCCAAGTCTGAGAATCTGCTGTTATTTTTATGCCATGAAGAGTGTTGCCATGTTGTGATATGTTGAGAATTAGCTCAAGCTCAGTGCTAGTGTTTTGAAGTATATGTTGTCTTCTCGCATCCGGTTAATTTTCATGCCATGAGGTGGTCTCTATCACCATTAGTTTCTGCTGTCAACTTGCTACCAGACTAACTCAGATTCCAGAAAACTGTTATTTTCACTAAGTCCCAGAAGTCATCATGCTAACTTGTGAGCTTCATGCTTATTGATGTGTGCCTCCTTTCCAGATTGTGTAGTTGGATAAGTTGATGAGCATGTTATGTAGTTTCTGTCAATGCCTTGGTTGTGGTTGTAGGATTCCTATAGCTCAAGTTATTGGCTGTGAAATTTGCTATGTTGCTATTTGGTGGAAGATTGTTGGTTTTGTTGTTTTGTGACTTGTGGGAGCTATAATCCATGGATTTGCTTGACCTTTGGCTCTATTGTGGTGGGTTTTTCATTGCCTATCCAGTGGCTACCTTGGAATGCCAAGGAATACCCCAGGTCCTTCTTGTCTTGTGTTTTGCCTTCGTATCTTGTCGTGAGCGTATCGTGAGAATCGTAGCTCCGTTTCTTACGTTCTTCGTATGCGTTTTTATCGTTTTTGCATGATGCATCCATATTTACCATGTTCATGCATGTCTAAATAACTTAACATCAGGTTCTGTACAGATTCACTAATAACCAACCCTTTACATGAGAAAAATGACTAGTCAGGATTGCCATGCTAAAACGCTTCAACTAAGCATGCATCATTCTTGCTTGTGCAATGCACCATGTTTGTTTGTTTATTCTTGCTGTTTCTTTTGTGTAGACGCGAGCATTGAACCTGATTACGAAGAGCCAGGCGAGTACAACTACGAGGATCCCGCTACTTCTTCCACTGAAGAACCAACAGGCAAGATGATCATACCCGGATCCCGACACTATTTTGGCTTGCTAGTTGTCTCGCTCTTATCGTTAAAATTGTGATAACTACCACTTGAATGTGAGCCTCCTAATTGCCATGATAGCCTCTAACCCTCCACATCCTAGCAACCTTTGATTGGCTAAGTTACCGCTGCTCAGCCCCTCTTATAGCGTTATAGTTGCAGGTACAGGTTGTTCCATGTGATAACATGGATTTGACATATCACAATATTATCTGTTATTTAATTTAATACACATATATATCTCGGTATTGGTGGAAGGCTTGGCCTTTTGCTGGGTGTTTTGTTCCATTGTTACCGCCATAGTTTCTTGTTACCGTTGTTATGTTTCCATACTTTGCGCTCCTAACATGCTCCGGGTTGTTATGGGGACCCCCTTGTTTATTCTGTTGAGATTAAAACTTATTTGGCAAGACCCAACTTTCGTTAAAATTTGCATAGGGCTTTGCAACCCCGTGGATTATTAATCAACCCCCTCCGGCCAGTGCTCCTCATGAGTGTTGGTCCAAACTAGAGTCGTGTGTGGGGCCAACCCGGGGCAACTCCTGACGAGATACGAGATGCTTATCTGTCATGTCCTGAGAACGAGATATGCGGCTCTTATCGGGTTCGTCGACACGTCGGGTGGTCTTGCTGGATTTGTTTTACCTTTATCAAGTGTCTTGCGTGAGGAGCTCTTACTTTCTTCGGGCTAACTCGAGGTGTTGGAATTACTTTGGAGTTGCCTAGGATGATCACGAGATCCGTGGTGGAGGCTATTCCCACGGAATGTGCTTAATTTGTGATGGACTAGTTGGAGCGCCCCTGCAGGGTCAAATCTTTTTGAAAGTTGTGCCCGCGGTTATGTGGCAACTTGGATATTTGGTTAACACTCGGTTATAGTTAAGTTGAAGTAAACTCTAAATAAAATGCACCAACTATGTGAGTAACCATGATCGTCTCTACTCGTGAACATGATCCGAGAGAGAACACGGTGGGGTTAGGATTGACATAAGTTAGTGTTGAGGATCTCATAGAGGTCATTCCTGATTCGATTGTTTTATCATAGGCCACATATTTATCTTCATGTTACGTAAGTTTAGCCACCATAAATGCTTAGTGCTGCTGCGAACTAAACACATACCCCATCCTAACCTTTAAGCTTGAATAGTCTTGGTACCCGGGTGCATGATTGTTGACTCCTTGTGGCTCACAGTTTACTACAACAATCTGGGTACAGGTACAGATGAGTACGTACAGGATGATCTGACACAGCTCCAGTGGGAGTATGATGAGGAAAGGGGCAGGATGTACGTAACTTATCCGGATGAGTAGGGATCCATGGTCGTGACCTTCGGGACTAGCGAGATAGTATCATTGCATCTACTTTTATCATTTGTTTTCGTCCATAGTCTGACCCTATCTTCATATTGATGTTTGAACTCTTGTGTGGAATTGTAATTTAGTATGTGGCGAGTGTAAGACAACTAATATACTCATCTCTTCTGTAATGTATGATGTAAAGATGTTATACTTGCGAACGACAAGATGTGCCTCTATCCCTTGCGAGGCCCCCGTGCATTAATATGGATAGGCGCGCATCTTGGGCGTGACAACAAAATAGCCAGTAAATACTACTCCGGAGGGGCTTTGTGCTTCTGTCGGCAGCCTTCTCCTCTACCGAGCGCGTTCCGTATGAGGCAAAGGAGTAATAACCTACCGACGAGATTGAGGAGTCAAATTCGTCGGCTGCCGCTGTTGCCCTCCACAACTCCTGACGCGATTCCCTGAAGCGGCAGGACTCACTGTAGATCTCCTCATGCCACGCCACACTACGGCATATGCTGCGGCCATGGCGGTGGTTAGAATGTTTATTTGCTCGACCTGGCGCTCCTACTTCTCATGCAGGAAGTTGATGTAGCACGCTAGGCCACACACGCAAAATCCGAGCGGCTGAGCATCGGTGGTGGCCTCCTCTGATGTTTACTACACAACTTGTTCTTGTAGACTCATGTCGGGCATCCAAGCGCATAGTTTTGTAGGATAGTAGCAATTTTCCCTGAAGTGTTGACCTAAGGTTTATCAATGCGTGGGAGGTGTAGGATAAAGATGGTCTCTCAAAAAAACATTGCAATCAAACACAAGAAATCTCTTGTGTCCCCAACACACCCAATACAATGGAAAATTGTATAGGTGCACTAGTTCGGCAAACAAATGGTGATAAAAGTGTAGTAATGATAATATATATTGATTTTTGTAATCTGAAAATATAAAGACAGCAAGGTAGCAAGTCACAAAAGTGAGCACAAATGGTATTGCTGTCGGATCTCGGGCTCCGCAAAACCCTTAAGATTTGAACACATGGGCATGGGCAAAGATCCCCTGCAGCCTTGCCCAACATAGCTCGCTAATCAAGGAACACAGTAAAGAACTCGCATGATGACGAGGAAGAGGATGAACATGATAGTTTACCCAGGTTCGGGCCGCTTTGACGCGTAATACCCTACTCCTGCTTTGGTGGATTGCCTCTCGTGGAGGTGGTGTAGATGAAGTGGTATAGTGTTTTAGGGCCTCGTGAGGGCTCCCTTCGAGGTGTTCGTGGCCCTCTACGACTTGGTGATGGATGAGTGGTGGAATGTATTTGGATCCCTCTCTATGGTGCAGCCTACCCTCTATATATAGCGGTGGCTCGGGTCCTCTTCCCTTATCGCAATTGTGGGAAGAGATCCCACTACGGACAATTTTTAGGGGGACAGGAGTATGTGCTCGGTGTGCCTAAAGGCAGTCCTCGCCTGCAAAGTAGCTATCGACGGTGTAGGGATGGGCTGAGCGATGACATCCGCCCTGCGGGGCGGGTGGTTGCGGTCTTGTTGCATAGGAATGGAAACCTTTGGGGGTTGCTTTGCGAACCCGCGTACGTCCGTGCTCCCTTTGCACCAAAGGGCAAACTACACCGTCTGGCATGCTGGCGCCGGCATATCCTTCATTGCATCACCCTTCACCCCGAGGTCGGGCCTTGCATAGAGATCTCTGCTACTCCGGAGGGGGACTATGGATGACCATACCTTGTCGGTCCTGACATTGTTCCTCCTCGCGAGCCTAGGGCCCTCGCGAGGGCCTTTTCTTGAGTGAGGCCACGCCCGACCGTGTTTGGTCGATGAAGTGGGCGATGCCCTAGGCCGCAGGTAGGCAGGTCTGGGTACCCCTGTTCCCAGAACATCGACAGTAGCCCTCGAGCCCAAGGCGCGCATGAGCTGGCCTTAGGGCGAAGCCTGGGGGTCGGACTGAAGCTCCACGGGCCCCAAACTCCTATGAGCCAGGCTCATCACGCATCATGCCAGTGGTATCGGGTGTACTTTGCCCCTTCGGCCTCTTCTCGAATCGACAAAAGCCCGACTTCTAGCGCAGCTACTCTTGCTTTCTAGGTCTCCAACTGTAATTGTCATCTCTCTAGATCTGGCGCTGCTCTGTCCTTCTCCTTGCTGCCTTAGTCCCGCGTGCTTTCTCGTTGGCGCCCGCCTGCAAGCAGAAGCCAAAGGCGCAGGGCTCTACCCCCGCCCCCATCTCACCGGCGCTCTCGGGGTCTACCATTTCCAAGGACGAGGACCTCCTCCCAATTCTCCCATGGATAACAGATGGGTCCAACGAGCAAGGGCGAACCTTGATTTGGGGAGGCTCCTCTGCGAAGTGGCCCTCGTCCGAAGCGGTCTACCCTTTCTTCCTCCGCAACATCTTTGCTGGGCTCGTCCCGCCCTTCTCCGCGTTCTTCACCGCCATCCTCGACAACTACGGGATACAGGCCCTTCATCTCCAACCCAACTCCATCTTGCTCCTATCCGTCTTTGACTTCTACTGCGAGGCCTTCGTGGGCGTGCAGCCTTTGGTGACTCTCTACCGCCATTTATTCAGCTTGCGTTTGCACGACGACGCTCAATGGTCGGCGTGTGTCTCCTTTGTCATGGTCCAGTGTGGCAACATGCTCTTGATGGACGGGAAGAAGGTGGAGAACTTCAGGCACCACTAGGTCCTCATGGATCTCAAGAGCACCAACCCTCGGTTGGATCTGCCTGAAGGGTTGCGTGGATCTCCGTGAAGCTTTCTGACCCCTGGGCCGGGCTCGTCCTGGAGCGCTTCTCCCACGATATCAGCGCCAGGAAGCTGGCTGGGGGATGATATTGAAGGAGTTTCTGGCGCAGCACCTGACGCCCCTCGAGGCCCATTCTAGGCCCTTGTGGGACTATCAGGGCAGCGGTGACAATCTTAGGCTTCGGTCTGCGCGCATACGCCCAAGGAATTGAGCAGGGCTATGGCAACCCGGCTCAACGGTGACCCTGACGGCCTCCCTCAGGCCCACGCCTCGCTGTACTGCCGTGACGACGCGGCCGATCTGGTTGCCGCGATTCCTCTCTTCAATGAATTGGGGCTTCTCCCTGCGGAGGGCCTTGGTTCCCTGGTGATGGTGGCCTCTGATGTCACCTTGTGTTGGGAGGACTCAGAGAAGACAGTCGACGACGGCCTGGTAGAGGCATCTCCCCTGTCGCAGGGCACCCTTCTACGAGAGCTTAAGGATGACGGTAATGCTGGTGAAGCTTCTGCTGTGGGCTCCTCTCGTGTCTCCAAGGCCCCCAGAGGGCTTGGGTCGGCCCCTTGAGCCACGCGGTCCACCTGCATGATGACTCCCCAGAAGTGCGGAGTGGAGTCTTCTCCGGTGCGCCCTGCATCTGTAAGCAAGGAGGTCGAAGTGTCAGCCTCGCCCTCGCCTGGATCGCAACTCGCGGGCGAGGCAAGCGAGGCTGCTGCCATGGCGATCCCTTTGGTGGTCGCGGGCAATGCCTCGGCTCCCCCGTGCAGTGGTGCCCCCACTGAGGTGGACTTGGGCACCTCCCTCGCTGGCAGAGCGAAGAGGAAGAGGGATTAGGTCAACGTCAAGGAGTAAGAAGTCCGTCTTGGCTTGGCTCGCATTCCTATGGCTTGTGCGTTGATGCCCTCCCTTTGTTTTGTGACTAGGGACGCCACTAGGCTGCAGATGAGGAGGAAGAAGGCGGGCATTAAGCCGAAGGCGACTTTCGATGCATCGCCTGCCCCCGCGGACACGCCGTCGCCTGCTGCTGAAGGCAAGGGCGCGCATGAGGTTGCCTCCTTGGTCGTCATCGTGAAGCCCCCTGAGCCCCCAATGCCCACAGTGCATGGTCGCTCTTGCTCTCGAGAGCATGGTGGCACTGATGTCTGGGGAGGCAGCCCTTGATTGCCAGCCGCTTGCCGGTTCGGCCATGTCCGTGGTTACCGAGCGGCCTCCGGAGCCGCCTTCGCCTCACGTCGTTGCCCCACCGGGGTTGCCCCTGCGATCGCATAAGGGACTCCTCCAAAGGGGCCCTTGATGCCTCTGGTGCACGGCCTTGACATCCTGGACAAGGACTTTGCTGCTCTGGATCAGGTACGTGATGCCCTCTGGAGTGCCGACGATCGCCTCACGAGTGGGCGCCTAGAGCTCCTCTCAGGATGGCTCCAGGACGTCGCCTCTGTTGAGGTGGCTTGGGGCCAGGCTGAGGCTGCCATGGCGAAGAGCGAGAAGGAAGCCGCAACCGCTCGGGCAACACGCAGAGGCGCTGATTGAGGCGGCATCTGCTGCCAAGCGGTGCGAAGAGGCAGAAGCCCGTCTAAAGGCCTCCCATGAGGAGCAAGCCAAGCTTGCGGAGCAGCTTCATCAGCGGGAGGAAGACCTCAAGGCCTGTGAGGCCAAGCTTGCTACTCAGGACTCTTAGATATCCTAGGTGGCAATCTGCCAGGACGCAGAGCGTGTGCGCCTGGACGCAAAGAGGTAGGAAATTTCTTCAAAGAAGGCCCTTCTTGACGCTAGGGAGGGACCTCTTTCCACGGCCGAGGAGAAAAATGCCGCGGTGTTGAGCGCCTTCCCTACCGTCAAGCTCAAGCTTCGCCAAGCGCTTCATGCCCTTTGTCGGGACGGGTTCGCGGAGCCCCTGGTGGCTCCAGAGAGCGGCTTCGCGGTGCTCGCCTCGAAGCTCATCGAGGCGCTGGAGGGCACCGTCGTCAAGGTGGAGAGGGTCCTAGAGAGTGAGTGTCGCGACCTCTTTTCTGAGGTCACGATACGCGTCTTTATCCATCTTCATCTTCATGAGCCAGGGTTTGACATTGACTCCGTGATCTGCCTGGACGCCCCTGAGGTCCGCGTCAGTGTCGCGGCGGTGCTGAAGGGCGTCGTTGAGATGCTGGTGAAGACGTTCGCTCCCATCATGGTTTCTCCGCCTCCGGATGCTGGTGGGGTTGGCGGCGAGGAAGACGATGCCATCGATGTTGACAACGAGCCCCCTAAGGATGGGACGAGTGGTGGCGGCGGTTCCCCCTGACTCCTGTCTCCTGCTCCTTTCCTACAATGCACATCGTGCCTAACGGAGGCGTTAAACTTGTTTGTGTTCACGAAAACTTTTAATGCTTGTAATAATTGTTTGACTATGTGATTTCTCTCTTAACCTTGTTTCCTTCTTGCTTGCTCTGATGCTCTACGTTGGTAGGGCTCGTACCGCGCATACCTCAATGGCCTTTGGGCCGACCGGATCACCAAAGACGGTCCAAGGGGCGAGGGTCTACGGGTCAAGTTAGGCTCCTGAGTTGTGATGCTCAGGAGTCCCCCTTGACGTACGAGCTCCAACGTGCTCCTTGAGGGTTTTTGAGCAGTTTTTTCAGCGCTTCAAGCGCCGCGTCGGCAGGGCCCGTCCTATGCATACCTCAACCACCATTGGGCCGACCGGATCACCTAGGACGTTCCAAGGGGTGAGGGGCTGCGGGCACAGTTAGGCTCCTGAGTCGCGATGCTCAGGAGTGCCGCTTGACGTACGAGCAGCTCCCATACCTTTCCTCGCCAGCTTTTCCGGAGATGGGCACATGAAGACCAGGTTCGACAAACCTGGGAAGGTGGCGTGTACCAGGCTTGGCCTGGTGGCAGCCCCCGTGTAGCCCCTCCCGCATGCATCCCCGGGGGAACGGAGCGAGCAGGGGGCACTAGGGACCTTCCTGAGGTTGGAGGCAGCAGCTGGGGGCGCCCTCGGTTGTTTATCCCCTTGCACAGGGAGTGGGGCTTCCACATTGCGTGGGGATAGCCATTGCAGGGTCGTGTTGTCCGCCAGCACGGAGCTCTGGCTTCCACATTGCGTGGGCATAGTCATTGGTGGACCGTGTTGACCGCCAGCATGGGGCTGTGTGTTCCACATTGCATGAGCAGAGTCATTGGTGGACCGTGTTGACGGCTAGGACGGGGTTGTTGCTACCACATTGCATGGGCATAGTCACCGGTGGACCGTGTTGACCTCTCTGCTAGCGCTGGCCTGTGGTTGTCACATTGTGTGGGAAGGGACCCCTTCACGACCTCGCCCCCCCCCCCCCGGGCGTGTAAAACCCATGTAGTTCGTATGCATGGCTGGCACGGCAGAACTCGGAGGTGTATCTGGGAGCTCACAATGGTGCTTTGGCGTTGGGAGGTCCCTACCTCAAAGGCGGTTTGCGCCCGAGTCTTCTTGTATATGGGGCCATCCGAGGCCCTGCTGGCTTCTTCTTGGGTGAGGCTGGTTGGGAGTGCTTTTGGCACTCTACATCATCAGGTCCCGATCCTGCACATTTCCCCACTGCCGTTAGGTACGACCGGAAACCAAGGATGCACTTCACGGGGAGAGGCCCTGACACTCCTAACACCGACCGGAAACCAAGGACGACATCAGGGGGTCGAGTGGCATTATGACCAGTAAGGCTCCTGAGGAGCCCCCTTTGATGCTCAAGTGCCTCTATGTCTGCAGGTCCCAGTCCCGCACATTTCCCTACCACCGCAGTATACGATCGGAAACCAAGGACGCAACTGCAGGGCAAGGCCCCGACACCCTTGGTGCCGACCGCAAACCAAGGATGACACCAAGAGGGGCGAGTGGCTATGTGACCGGTAAGGCTCCTAAGGCGCGATGCCCAGGAGCCCCCTTTGACGCCCGAGCGACCCCCTTTCCATCCTGTCTGCTACTGCCTCAGGAGCCCGTGGGCCCTCCCGAGACTCCGTGCTGAGGCACCGCGCTATGGCCGGAACGCCAAGCAGGGGTCGACCGTCCCACGATGCAAGTCCCTAAGGCAATAGGGCCTTGCATCCCAGTTCCGAGGTCCCCTAGGAAGGGTTGTAATGCACAACCCCTTCCAAAACACAAACCTAGAGAGGGTGGTATGGAGCATTCATGCCGGCAAGGAGCCATGCAAGCATGGTAGAATGTTAGAAAGCAGAGCGGATACATGAGAAACTATTGAATACGCATAAATGAGGCGACTGCGGAGGTGTGGCCTGATCACCTGAATGCCACTGAAGAGCCGAAGTTGCCATCATAGGTTGATCTTTCACCTCCACAAGCGTGAGCTTCATGGTTTCGTCGTCTCCCGAGGCTCGGGACCTTCTCATGGTCCGAGCACCTCCTCCAACTCCTCATCGCGCCTCGCTAGGCAAGGCACGAGCATGGCTCGGTAAAGGCACTGGAATGTGATGCATGCGTTCACCAGTCCGAATGGCATGCGGACGTAGGCGTTCGGGTTGACACATCCATGATCGGCACGCGCTGGCCAGAAGGGGCCCTGGGCTGAGGCACTATTAATCATGAGTGCGTGGACATCGACGCGCGTCCAGTCGATCGTGCCGATGATGGCGGCTGCGATTACTGGTGTTGGGCAGCCCCCGCCTTGCATGGCTTGTGCTTCTCGAAGATCCTCAATCGCTCTGATGACAGACTCTTGCGAGCTCGGCGCCTCGTGTCGTGCTCCTGGTTCAGGTCGATGTGCGTCAGACTGCATATTCAGGTTGTGCTCGAGCGCCTCTCTTGTCTCACTAGCCGAGCCCGAAGTCCCTGGGTGGGAGCCCCCGGGCCTGACCCAAGAGTGGCGCCGAGCGTGTCTTCCTATGCGGTGGGGGTGGGGCTCCATCCCTAGACGCTGAGCTCGGGGCCCGTGGGCACCTCGTGGAACTGAGCCGCTTCTTCTTCTTGTGCGGGTCCTCACGAGGCGGGGCGTCCTCCTCGTCGTCTGAGCATTCAGCCACGGCGGCGCGGTAAGTGCTCTCGAGGGTGCAGACAGCATCCTTTTTGTCGCAAGCGATGGTGATGATGCGACCACTCCCTTGCTTCTTGAGGAAGTTCTAGCCATGGTGGGTCACCGCCATGAACTTGGCAAGGGACGGGTAACCGAGGATCGCGTTCAATGGAAGGTGGATGTGCACAACGTCGAACACAATGATCTCGGTGTGGTAGTGCTGGTGCCCACCGAAGGTGACAGGCAAATGCACCTGCCCAATGGGCATTGTAGATCCATCCATTACACCTAAGAAAGGCTTGGTCGGCATGAGCTGCTCGTAAGGTACCTGGAGAATCTTGAAGACCTCAATGGAGAGGACATTGAGCCCTGCTCCATTGTCGATGAGGGTCTTGGTGACGAGGACGTTGCTGATGGTTGGAGTGCAAATCATTGGGAGCTTGCCATACATGGACGAGCACCTGAGATGGTCCCTCGAGTCAAAGGTGATGGTGGTCTGGGACCAATTGAGGGGGCTTATTTCTTTAAGTTTTGGGAGAGCCGCATTCACCTCCCATGCGAATTGCTTAAAGGCAAGGTTTGATGCGGGGGCATGGGCACCGCCCAGGATACAAGCCAGGACCCTAATCTCCTGGCAGCCCCTAGCCCTATCGTCCTGCCTATCCTCTTCCTGCCTTCTAGGTGGAGGTGGTAGCAGTGGAAGGCAAACCTCACAAGGGCAAACCTCGTGAGGCGGGCCTCGTCGTGACCCATCTGGAGGGTCATCGCGCCAGTGGTCCTCATGAGGCTGGTCGCGCTAGCGGCCGTCTCGAGCCTGATCGCACTAGTGGTTCTGCTGAGGCTGATCGTGCCACCCTTGGCGAGATTCCCGGTTGTCCCAGCGTCCTCCATTGTGGACACTGCCATGTATGAAGCCTCGGTCAGCTCGTCCGGGGCGCCTGCTGAAGTGGTCGGCACGATCAGCCCGAGTTCCTGGCAATCGGCAGTGTCGTAGTTGCTGGTAACATGGAAGATGCAGGTGGGCCTTCCTCCTGGGGGGTGTTCCTCACCCCAACCGTGCTTCGCCTCAGGTTTGGCCGCAAGCACTGCTGGGGCCTTACGCTTTGCCTCCTTGGACTTGGTCTTCTTTTCTTCTCGCTCAGCCGTCGGAGGCTCGCTGAGCAACATGCGGCCCACCTCTGCCTTGGCGCACTTGTTTGCCAAATTGAACATCTCCAGGGCGAAGCACGGTTCTTCATTCATGGTGAGATCGTCCTTCATCTTGAGGTCGATGACTCCATCGGTGAATGTTGTGATGATGGCTTCGTCTGAAGGACTCGGGATCTTGAGGCACGTGGTCGTGCAGCGTTGTATAAACTTGTGCAGGGTCTCTCCCTCCTGCTGCTTGATTCGTCGCTGGTCGTTGACGGTGGGTGCGCGGTCACGGGTGCCTTGGAAGTTGGTGATGAAGCATTTGCACAGGCCTTTCCAGGAGGTGATACATCCCTCCGGGAGGTTGAAGAGCCAGGAGAGCGCACTGCCCATGAGATCCATGGGGAACGCGCACGCCATGACCTTGTCATCTCCTCTGACTGCCCGGATGCTCAGGGAGCAAAGCTGCAGGAACTCTGCTGGATCTGGGGTACCGTCATGGCGTGGGGGTAGGTCAAGCTTGAACTTGCAAGGCCACGCGGTTGGGTAGAGCTCCGGGGCGATGGCGAGGCACCAGACCGGCTCGACGGGTGCTGCGTGCATGGGAGGGTCCTAGTCTTGATGCTTCTGCGAGGCCTCCTAGAGTGGTACCCGGACGCGGTGCTGGGTTGGTAGCACGGGGAATGCACGCGTGTCGACGTGTGGCCAGGGAACCACCAGGCAGCTTACCTCATCTCCTACCCTTGCATGTGGTTCGCGAGGCCGGTCACGGGGGTGCATTTCCCGCTTGGGCTCGGGGTCGACGTCACATCATGGAGGTGGTGGTTGCACATTTTGTGCCGTGTCGTCCGCTAGGGATAGCTGGGGTCAAAGCGAGTAGGAGAGCGCCGAAGCATTGCCGACAAGGCTGATGAGCTCCGCGATGCGCCGAAGCCAGTAGTCAAAACGGTCGAGGGTGAGGCAGTAGTGAAGGAGCTCGTTAGCAATGGCGAGCGTGCCCTGGGCGGGCACCGGCCTGAGCCGAATATGGTTGGATGACCTGGAAACTTGGACGATCTACGGAGTGGCGGTGTGTCCGTCGTGCTGCACGATAACCGCCTGGGAGGAGTCCTATTGCTCGTGGGTGCCTGTGCCCGTGACGGTGTTTGCCACAGGTGAGGGCGACCGACGCACACCGGCGAGGTGCACCTGCATCGTCTAAGCGACGCGGGTGGCTCGGCGCTCGGCGTGGGCTCGGCAAGCGTCAGACATCGGAACATTGAGGTGGGAGAAGTCTTGGCTTTAGGGAGCTCCGACACGCCCCCTACCTGGCATGCCAAATGTCAGATTTCGGGCTCCGCAAAACCCTTAAGATTCGAACACAGGGGCATGTGCGAAGATCCCCTGTAGCCTTGCGCAACCTATCTCCCTACTCGATAAACACAGCAAAGAACTCGCACGATGACGAGGAAGAGGATGAACACGATAGTTTACTCAGGTTCGGGCCGCTGCAAAGCGTAATACCCTACTCCTACTTTGGTGGATTGCCTCTCGTGGAGGTGGTGTCGATGAATTTGTAAATTGTTTTACGGCCTCGTGAGGACTCCCTTCGAGGTGTTCGTGGCCCTTTGTGACTTGGTGATGGATAAGTGGTGGAATGGATTCGGATCCCTTTCTACGGTGCAGCCCACCCTCTATATATAGTGGTGGCTTGGGTCCTCTGGAAACCTTTGGGGGGTCTTGTTGTACCGGAATGGAAACCTTTGGGGGGTGCTTTGGGAACCCGCGTACGTCCCTGCTCCCTTTGCACCAAAGGGGAAACTACACCGTCTGGAGGGCTGGCACTCGCCTGTCCTTCATTGCATCACCCTTGACTCCCCTAGGCCGCATAGAGATCTCCACGGCTCCAGAGGGGGACTGACGAGGCCCATCCCTTGTCGGTTGCTACGTTGTTCCTTCTCACGAGCCTAGGGCCCTCACGAGGGCCTTGTCTTGAGTGAGGCCACGCCCGACTGCGTTTGGTCGATGAAGTTGGCCATGCCCTAGGCCGCAGGCAGGCAGGTCTGGGTACCCCCGTTCCCAGAACGCCGACAATTGCAATGCTTAAAAACAAGGCCTACGGTACATACTTTTTCTAGTGCAATCTCTCAACAATGCTAATATAATTGGATAACATAACCATCCCTCAACGTGCAACGAGTAATCACTCCAAAGTTCTTATCTAGCGGAGAGCATCAGAATAAATTGTTTGTAGGGTACGAAACCACCTTAAAGTTATCCTTTCCGATCAATCCATCCAAGAGTTCGTACTAAAATAACCAAGTTGTCCTTTCCGATCGATCTGTCTAAGTGTCCGTACTAGAGTAACACCATACGATACGCATCAACCAAGAATAAAGTCACCTAGATACTCCAATGTCACCACAAGTATCCATGAGTTAATATTACGAGACACATCAAACAATTTCAGATTCATAATAATCAATCCAACACAAAGAACCTCAAAGTGCCCCGAGATTTCTACCAGAGAAACTAGGACAAGAACGTGTATCAACCTCTATGCATATATTAACCCCATGTCACCTTGGTAATCCGCAAGTTGACTACCAAGACATACATCAAGTGAATCAATAGGACACCCTGCTATCACCACGGGTGTCCGCATGCAAGACATATATCAAGTGTTCTCAAATCGAATATTCAATCTGACATAACAAAATCTCAAAGGGAAAACTCAATTCATCACAAGAAGATTTAGAGGGAAACACACCATATGATCCAACTATAATAAGAAAGCCTGTGATACATCAAGATCGTGCCATCTCAATTACACGAGAGAGAGAGAGAAAGATTTCACACATAGCTACTGAAACAAACCGTCAAACCCGAGGGTGGACTACTCCCTCCTCATCATGGACTCCGCTGGGATGATGAAGATGGCTACTGGAGTTTATCTACCCTCTTCGGCAGGGTACTATTTTCTCTCCAGATTGTTTTTTCGTGAAGACAGAGGCCTTGCGGAAGTGGAACGAGGACTCTAGGATTATTTCTGATAGATTCTATATTTATGGGAATTTTTGGCGTTGGTTTCACGTGGATTTGGGCCACGAGGTGCGCACTGTCCACTAGGACTTGGTTTGGGAGCCTAGCGTGCCCTGGTGGAGCGTGGCCATGTCGTGACTCTCCTATCCCTCCCACGAAGTGTCTAGTGCCTCTTTTGTTACAAAAAAATCATCAAATAGTTTTGGGCGATTCCGAGAACTTTCATTTTCTGCACAAAAACAACACCACGGTAGTTCTACTGAAAACAACGTCAGTCCGGGTATGTTCTCAACAAATAATATAAAGTGCATACAAACCATATAAATGTATTGTAAATATAGGTGAATATGGCATGAATACTTCATAAATTATCGATACTTTGGAGACCTATCATCCTCCTCCTGCCTTCGGGCCGCGATGGCGGAGCGGGTGATGGCCCCGACAGCTGACCATGGGGTGGATGCCAAGGTGGACGCGGTTGTGGTGGCTGCCAAGGAGGCTGGTGCTGGGGTGGCGAAAATGATAGTCGGCGATGGGGTGGGGGCCACGACGGTCGTCCGCAGAAGCTCCCTTTAGGCAAAGGTTGAGGAGTGTGTGGTGGATGTCGTGCACACAGCCAACAAGGATGCCACACGCACTACACGATTCTAGGTACTTCCACCACTGAAGTGGTGCATCCTCCCAGCTAGAGCTTCCCTCTGGCAGAGTGACGGAGCGACAACGGCTAATAGGTGCCATTGGCGATTGGGGGAGAAGCAAACTTGGGAAGCTACGGGCAAGGAGAGGATGAATGTGATGTGGAGACGCCAGTCGTGAGGGTTTGTAAAGAAGGCGACCAAGACGAGCCGTACGGGAAGCTTGTACGCGTTCTTGCGCGGTTGCACGTGAACACGAAGCCCAAAAGGAACATTGCACGCTCCCGACGCATTGGGTGTTTGGGGGATTTTGGTTATTAATGCGTGAAGCTTGCGGGGGAACCTGCCCGCTCACAATGTGTGCACTAGAATCCTTGGGCGGCAACACGATGACAAGATGGGACGAAGGTGGCGGAAATGAAAGTACACAAACGGTTTATAATAAAAAAATGTTTGTGTTTTATGACAAGGCAAACGCTCGTTCTGTGCGCACCGTCATGAATTAATCTACGCAAAAGGCGGTTGACATAGGCGTCGCGTGCCATGCTCGTGTCCGTGCGTGCCCGCTCTGCTAGCGTACATGCGCGAACGATCACATACGTTCGGGGCGCCATATGCATGCGGTTGCGCCGCTCCCTGCTCCACCATGCAGTTAAGTGCTGCAAAAACTATTATGTAGACGTGCCAAAATTCCAGGTCGTTCGGTGCAATTTATTCCCGCAGCCATTTATCGTAGTCTCTTGCACCTTTCGGTCGCGTCGCACAACACAAGACGCACACCCACGACGGCAAATAATATAGAGAGTATGCACATATCTCGTTGCTTCAACCTTCCTATGCGGATCCAATGGCGACTGCCAGCGCCGAGTGGCACTTCGCCACTATTGTCAAAGTGGAAACCCACATCAGGAAGACCGACCTCTCGGTGGTGTACACCAACGACCTGGTCATGGTGGTGAACTCCATCAACATATTGGAGCAGCTGCTTGCTGAGGATGATAAGTACAAAGTGGTCGGCTTCGAGCTTGAGTAAAATGGCGGTCGTGCCGAACATGATCAGAAGGTTGTTGTCGCCTAGTAGTGTGTGCGTCATCACGTGCTCGTCTACCACTACTTCCTGGCCACAATGTCTTGTGAGCATTTCACAAAGTTTGTCAACAGCCCAGACTACAGGTTCACAATGGTGGACACAACCAACAGTCTAAAAATGCTCAAGACTTTGTGCTTGTCCTGGTAGAAGCTTGTCAACATCCAAGGTCAGTACATGGTCTGGGGCAGCGAGAAGAAGAAGTAGAAGGACTCCCTGGTTGACCTCTCCGCAGCCATCATCGACACCTACTATAGAGACATGAAGGTTTTGTGACACAAGGACAAGTCTGCCTGGCACAAGGCATCGGTGAACGAACTGGATGAAGAACAAATCAAGTATGCAACCGAGGACGCGAAGTTAAGCTACTGGATGTACAGGAGGATCATTGACATGAGGAAGTGCCTCCTTCCTGCAGACAGCGAGGGATAGGCACAAGACGAGCAGTGTAGGCAATCGTCATCGAAAGAAGAATATGATTTAGTGATTGTCTACTTCTTGTAAATTTATATTGAGGAATGTACATGTGTTGTGTAGTCACTTATGTAACTGGATGTTCAAGTTGGTTATGCAACAATAATGCTTGTGTTCTGTACACGGAGCATATAGATGTTGTGCAAACACAACAAATCACATATAATACAATTATTAGCAGCAACCATCTGCCCACAACACACAAATGTTGTCAGGATGAATCGTTTGGGTTATTATTATTCTTCCCACGCAATTCTGATGAATGAACTGTTTGTCGAGTAGCCACAACACACATGGTTCACTACTAGGAGAAACCTTATAGGCAGGAGCCTACTAGTAGCGCTGGGAAAATACAAACTCTGTTGCTAAGTACCAGTAAAATTGTATTCGGGCAGCGCTACAAGTAAGGGCTTAGCAGTAGCGCTGGAATCTAGAAAGCGCTGCCGCTAAGGGGGCCCCGACGATCGCACCGACAGTATTTATAGTAGCAGCGCTTTCCTTAAGGAAGCGCTACTGCTACGCCTCGTATCAGTAGCGCATGTTACCAACCAGCGCTACTGCTAAGTGGGTCGTGCACTTATCCTCTTCACCCCACACGACCCCTCTCTCCCTCCTCCCTCCCACTCCCTACACAGCCACCGCCGCTGGCCCTCATTCCCTCCCTCTCCCTGCACCACCGCCGCATTGTCCCTCACTCCCTCCCTTTCCTTGCGCCGCCGCCGCCGCCCCACCCCTCACTCCCTCCCTCTCCCCCTCCTCACTCTCTCCCTATCTACTCTGTGCCGCCACCGCCGCAGGTCCTCCCCAGCGACCTTGCCCCCGACCCTGACCCCGACCTCGACCTCGGTCCTGACCCCGACCTTGACCCCGGCGACCTCGACCCCGGCTCCCACCCCGACACCGACCCTGACCTCTGGTGAGACATCCCAACGCCTATAGGGTTCTTGCTAGGGACTAGATGATGCCCCGAACATTGTTGCGGGAATATTTGCAATATATATATATTGTGTTTTATTATTTTCTATATATTTTCTTGATAAGGTGTCATACTTGCATGTTGAGAAAAATAGGTTAGTGGGCGCTAGCTAAATTTAAATGAGATGGTTTTGAATGGATGCATGTAGATGCATGGATGCATTTAGATGGATGGATGCATCAGATGGAGAGATTTATTCTGTGTGATGTATACTTAATATGTCCATTGTTAAGAAAATGTCATGCCAAATTTACAGGGATTCCCATGTCTCCTAAACGTTCTCGTGAACAAGAGTTGGAGTGGAGGAGGCAATTGTTGGCACGGGGAAAAAGGATTGACGATGTAGTGTTCAGATGGAGAGATTGTATGCGGGAGCTGAAAGAGGCAAAAAAATAAGTTCCGGGAGACTCAATGTAGTTTTTAGGAGCATGAAGTCAATGCGTGCAAAAGTTATGCCGACACACAACTAAAGTTGTGGTAGACATCATCTTTGTGTAGGCTAATGCTGCAGAGCATGTTCAGATGCCACCTCAGAGTAGTCCCCACTTGGTTATGGAATGGGCGCTACAACAAGTGACATCTCCGTGCCTGGCTCAGAGAGCCCGTTGGGGAAGTGTGATCGGGATACTTCCACCAAGAATGCCCCCACCACCACCAAATTCTTCTCATTAATAGTATTGTAGTAAGATTGAGCTCTAGTTTAAGACTTAATAGTATTGTCGTAAGATTAATAGTAGGGATAACCATCCATCACTCTAGTTAATTAGTTTGGGTATGAGAATCTTCCTTCATTATTTTATCTGATGTCTACATAATATGTGATGTCTACTTAATATGTGATGTCTAATTAGATGGATGGATGTATCTGATTTCTTCATGAGATTTGTTCTCTGTGATGTCTACTTAATATGTCCATTGTTAAGCAAATGTGATGCCAAATTTACAGGGATTCCCATTCTCACGAACAGGAGTTGGACTGGTGCAGGGAGTTGCTGGCGCAGGGAAAAAGGATTGACGATGCTGCATTCGGATGGAGAGAAAGTATGCGGGAGCTAAAAGAGGGAGAGAATATGTTCCGAGATACTCAGTGTACTAACTGGGAGCACTAGGTCAATCTGTGAAAGGCTAATGTCGAAACACAACTAAAATGGATGGCAGACATCATCTTCGAGGAGGCCAACGATGCAGAGCATGCTCAGATGCCGCCTTAGAGTAGTCCCCACTTGGTTATGGTTGCTAAGTCAAGTCAAATCATCGTGGACGACTCAGAGAGACCGATGGGGAAGTGTGGTTAGGATACTTCCGCCGAGAATGCCCCCACCACCACCAGATTCTGCTCATTAATAGTATCGTAGTAAGATTAAGCTTTGGTTTAGTGTTTAATAGTATTGTAGTAAGATTAATAGTAAGGATAATCATCGATCGCTCTAGTTAATTAGTTTGGGTATGAGGAACTTCCTTAATTATTCTATGTTTACTATAGGTTGCTTGTATTTTCCAACTATGCCTCTTTGTGTACATAGATTGGAGATGGCAAATGACTGCTACGCCGTATTCATTGGGAGGGTTCTAGGAGTGTAAGACCACTAGCCAGACGCTCAGGCCCAGGTGGACAGGTAACCGGGCGCTAGCAATAGAGTGTTCGACAGCAAAGCCGAAGCGGAAAATAGTTACTTGAGGTGGACGCTCCTGCAAGAGAGGGAGCGAAACCGGTGCCTCAAGAACTATTACTTAGTCGTGCTCTTGTTCAGACTGATCGCTCTTCTCTTCTACATCATGCTTTATATAGAGATGATGAAACTTGTGTGTGTGCCATGACTATGCAGTTGCATTTATTCGATACGTGACATGTCACTATTTCCGAGATGTGACGATATTTGTGTTGGATGATGATGGTGGTGGTATGACGAGTCTCCTTTATGTGTATGATATGATGAGAATAATCTATGTTTATTATGATATGATGAAACTAACACATAGAGCACGCACAAATAAGTGAAGGGGACTAAAATGTTAGTAGTGTTGGTTTAGCAGTAGCACTGGTGAGTTGCAGTAGCTGCGTTGGTTTAGCAGCAGTGCTTGTTCTACAACAACACTACCACTAACACTACTTACCAGTACCGCTAGTTTTTCAGTGCTACTGATAAACACTTAGTTGTAGCGCCTTAGCAGTAGCGCTACCACCAGCTACTAATAAATGGAAAAAAGTGCTACTGGTAGGGTTTCTCCTAGTAGTGGTTGTCATGTTGTATCGTTTGGGATATTATTGGTCTCCCCACACAAATCTGATGAATGAACTGTTTGCCGGTTATGACAGACGTATTCTTAGGCTAACTCATTTGTGTTCTGCTTGATCAGTGCAAACAGTTTGTTCGAGTGAACTGTATGCCGCACTATGCACACTTATATAGTTTGTTAACCCTTTATGTTATCTTTCATAATTAGAAACAGTTCATAAGAACAAACTATATGTGATGCATCACACACGCAACTATATTTTGAACTGTATTGGACGGTTCCTCCATCACACATAGTTTTCTTCATTGGCTGCCGAGTTTGGTCTGTACCGTTTTCGATTGATGGATCGCACGTAGTTCGGTTGAACAGTCTCGGATTGATGTGTCGTCTTTGGACCATCCTGTAGTAGTGAAAGTTCCCATTAATTATACCTTATTATCCCATAGCTCACCATGAGCATCAGTACATCACCAACCAGGACATGAAACTACAACCACAAGCATCTGCTAACATCGACCTTGGCAGATGTATGTGTGTACCTCCATGTGGTCTGTGCTGCCGGTTCAGATGAAGTATGCTAGCCAATCTGTTAGAATTTCTCGCGCTCTCTCATGCTCTTGATAAACTCAGATGGATGAAGATAGTGTTTGTGCAACACACAACTTTCTAATTTTCCTGTTTCCATTCCTCTTATTTTGTTTCAGCCAACAATCATGTTCAATTTTCATGCTGTAGTCCCACTCGTGTTGAACGTGCCATCCCATGTTCACGAAGTGGGCGTGCTCATCACGGTCGTCTCCTAAGCCTAGTCATGCATGACTGACGTGGCTTGAGACTGTGTTGATATTTTCCCCAAAGAGGGAGGGATGATGCAACACAATGATGGTAAGTATTTCCCTCTGTTATGAAACCAAGGTTATCGAACCAGTAGGAGAACCACGCAACACTATGTAAATGGTACCTGCACACAAAGAAGAAATACTTGTAGCCCGACGCATAAGAGAGGTTATCAATCTCTCCACGGTAAAAATATAGATTGGTTTGTAGTGGATTGGATGGATAGATCACACAAGAACAAAAAAAAAAAAAGAAGCAAATAAAAAGAGCAGCAAAGTATTTTTGGGTTTTTCGAATAATAGATCTGAAAACAGAAGCGGCAAAAAGATAGATTGGAAATTAATATGTTGGAAGATAGACCCGGCGGCCGTAGGTTTCATCAGTGTCCTCTCTCATGAGTATAGCACACGGTGGGTAACAAATTTTTGTTGGGGAATTGATAGAAGATCCAATAATCATGACGATATCCAAGGCCATGAAAATTATATAGCCATCATGTCCAAGATAAGTAGACCGAAACGATTCTGCATCTACTACAATTACTCCACACATCGACCACTATCTAGCATGCATATAGTGTATTAAGTTCATGGAGAAATGGAGTAGAAAGGATCTATTCATGTAGGAATAGAACGATGACATGATGTAAACAAGATCTATTCATGTAGGAATGAACCCACCTTGTTATCATTAATAGCGACAATACATGCGTGCCTCGCCGCCCCTTTTGTCACTAGGAGAGGACACCGCAAGATCGAACCCATCACAAAGAACCTCTTCCTATGGCAAGAAAAATCGATCTAGTTGGCCCAACTAAACTAAATCTTCGAAGAAGAAATGTGAGGCTATAAGTAATCATGCATATAAGTGATCAAATAAGACTCAAATAATATTCATGCATAGAAACTGATCATCAACTCAAAATTCATCGCATCCCAACAAACACACCGCAAAAAGTCATTACATCAAATATATATCCAAGAGACCATTGTATTGAGAAACAAAAGAGAGAGAGGAAGCCATCTAGATACTGCCTACGGACCCGTAGGTCTATGGTGGACTACTCACGCATCATCGGAGAGGCACACATGAAGACGATGCACCCCTCTATGATGGTGTTAGATTGAATCTCGTGGTTCTAGAACTTGCGGCGGATGGAATTGTGTTTCGTTGACTCCCTTTGAGTTTTTGGAATATTTGGGTATTTATAGAGCTGATAGGCGGTGGAGAGGCGTCCCGAGGAGGGCACAACCCACCAGGTCGCGCCAGGGGCCTCTAGAGCGCCCTTGTGTCTTGTGGCCTCCTCGTCCCTCCTCTGTGGTGCTTCTTTGCTCCTCCAGGTGTCTTCTGGCCCCGAAAAATCTCCAAAAAGTTCAACAATGTTTGGGCTTCATTTGTTACTGATATTCTGCAAAGTAAAAAAAAGCAAAAAACAACAACTGGCACTTGGTTAGTCGCACAAAATGATATAAAGTTGCTAAGAAATTATTGTAAAATATCCAAGGTTGATAATACAATAGCGTGGAACACTAAAAAATTATATATACGTTGGAGACATATGAATGACGCGCACAAGTTGCACCCCTAGCGCCTTATTGTTAGCGGAAACAAAAAACTTGGTATACCCATCCAGCTACAGACGGTTCAGGGTTTATCAAATGCCTCCCTAAATCCCGAACCTCTACTGAATCGAAACAACACCAATTTCTTCTCAAAGTTCCTAAAACATGATGAGTCCGAGTGCCTTCAGGATATCAGTGAGGTGTCCATTGGTGCTGCTGAACTCAACCTCAACACGCCCATCTTCAACACATTCATGAAGGAAGTGATACGTTGTGTCGATATGCTTGATGCAGTCATGGAAGACATGGTTCTTCCTGAGGGAGATAGCTGCCTTATTGTCGATCTTTAGCGTGATGCACTCGACCATTGTGTTCTTGGTGTATCCAAGGAGCCAAGCGAGCCAGGCACCCTGATAGGCCACCTTTGCGATGGTGGTGTACTCTGCCTCAGAGGTGAACAACGCAACCACCGTCTGCTTGTGGTTTTGTCAACCGTTGAGGCTCTGGACAAGGAAGAAAAAGGCGCCGGTCGTACTCTTGCGGGTGTTGATGTCGCCCGCCTTGTCCTTGTTGTTGAAGCCTACCAGTGACACCTCATTCCTTTGTCTTGCATAGTAACAACAGTATTGTTGTGTACCTACAATGTACCTGATGACTTGCTTGATGGCGGCGAGGTGCTCCATCGTCGGGGCCTCTATGAAGCGGCTCACGTAGCCGATGGAGAAGGCAAGATCCTATAGCGTGTGTACCAGGTACTTTAGCCCGTCCACGATACTATTGTACACCATCTCGTTTGTGGTTGGTGTCCTGCTTATCTTGCTGAGCTTTAACCAGGGATTCGTCGAAGTGTGGCATGGATTGCAGCCCACCAAGTAGGCCTTCTCTATGATCTTGCTGGTGTATGCCCCCTGCTTGAGGGATATTCTGTTGGTTGTCTGCTTCACTTCAATGCTGAGCTAGAAGCTTAGCATCCCTAGGTCGCTCATGCGAAAGAGCATTTTCATATCCCCTTTGAACTTGTCGATTTCGAGGTTGTCATTGCCAGTGATGATGAGTTCATCAATGTACACGCCGACTAGCAGGTGTGTCATGCCGTCGCCCCGTCCATAGACAACATGCTCCATCGGACTCCTGCTGAATCCCACCCCAAGAGGCAGTGATCCATCTTTGTGTTCCATTCTCGTGGTGCATGTGGCAGCCTGTAGAGGGCCTTGTCTAGAGAAGCACCTTGTGCTCCTGTCCGTCGATGACATAGATTGGCGGCTGCGACACATACACATTTTCCTTCATGTCACAATTGAGGAAGGCGCTCTTGACATCCATGTGGTGGACTTGCCACCCTTCGTGCGTGGCCAGAGCAACCAGCCGGCAAAAAGACTCGAGGTGCACTATGGGAGCAAACACCTCCTTGAAGTCCAGCCCCTCCTTCTGGACGAAATCCTTTGCCACTAATCGTGTCTTGTGTTTCTGGACGTTGCCACTCGCATCACACTTAAGCTTGTATACCAATTTGATTTCGATCACCTTATGACCCGCGGGGAGATCAACCAGTCAATAGGTTTTGGTTGAGATGAGTGAGTCCGTCTCCTGGGCTTCACTATACTTCTTGGGCTTATTAATCTTGCCGAGGTAAAGTTCTTCATCGTGGGCGAGCATGACGTAGTCCTCATACAGCCGATTCTGTTGGCATTCTTGGATCGAGGGTAACTAGACCTGCCTGCTCGCGGCCCAACGCATGGCCCACCACGACGGCCCGGTACAGCCCAGCAACGAGCCCCCCCCCCCAAGTCAAGGCCCTCGCGAGAGCCCCAACCTTGTGAGGCGAGCAATGCCAAGACCTCCAGAGGTGTGGTGTCGCCTAGGCTGCCCCCGAGGAGAGAAGATACCTATGCTGGTACCCGGCCTTGTGAGGCCAGGATGCCATGGGCACTGATGGTCGAGCTAGGCAGGCGCCAGCATGCGCAGACGGGGATAATTTCCTCTTTCGTGCTATGAAGTCAAGGACGTACGCAGATTCCGAGGGAACAACCAAAAGGTTTACCTCCTCCTACAACAGGACCGAGGGCATGGGCTTGGCAGGACGGATGTCATCATCGAGCCCACCACCACGTCAGACCCAGAAGCTGTGCAGGCAAAGACAACCTTTAGTCAGGTTAGGATATACCTCGTGTCTCTCTTCCCACCTGTGAGATAAGAGAAGAGGACCATGTCGATTATAAACAGGGACCAGCCTCAGCCATACAGAGGGATCAGATTGAATCCAACCACACCCTCAAGCCCTCGCGAGATTGCTCAACCACTGTACTAGTTCATCCTTAGCCTCCTCGTGAGGCTAATCCACCACAAGCAGGAGTAGGGTTTTACACCACAAGGTGGCCTGAACCTGGGTAAATCCCTGAGTCCATCTTCTTCCCTACTCGCACATACTTGACATAGCTAGGACGTAGGGTGATAAGGTTGAGATTGCGAGCTGGTTGAGACCTTCGCACACGCCCCAGTGTTCGGACTTTGTTGGGTCTGCGGAGCACCGATTCCTACATTTGGCACATCAGGTAGGGGCGTGTCGAAATGTTCCTCCGGTTCCACCCCATCTCCGCTCCATTGCTCCCATGGCTGATGCGTGCCAAGTTTGCACCGAGCGTCGGGCTGCTCATGTCGCCCAGATGGCGCCCGTGGGCCGCGGTGTCCCACACCCCTCCATCTCTCTGGCAGTCAACGCTGCCATTGACCCGGCTTCTCATGAGTAGCAGGACCCATCGCTGACCCTCCATGCAGCGTGGCAAGTACACCGCCACTCCGTCTCCCGCTCCTGCCACGGTGTCGTCCTCCCACGCCCTCCATGAACCGGCCAACGCACTGACTGCGCTGCTCATGGCGTGCGAGCTGCTGTGTTACTGCCCTGCCAATGACCGCTATGAAGACTGGCTTGGCCGCATCGCTGAGCTCTTGGACGCCACTGGTGAGGCCCTGGCGCCCTCTCACTCGCCCCGTCCTCTGCCCTTCTAGGCGGGCGACGTGGCCTATGGTGCTCCGCCTCCTCCATACCTGTAAAAAAATGACCTCGAGCCCAGGTGCAGAGCGTGCCCCCACGACCTGCCATGTGCGGCACCAGCGTGCACACAAGACAAGGCAAGCTACCGGGTGGTGTCGCGACCGCAAGGTAATGCGCGTGCGCTCGCCCCACCCCACCGGCGGCATCAAGACCATGCACCACTGGAGGTTGCTTCGGATGGACACCAAGCCGGGATCCCCCCATTCATGTTGTGCCTGAGAATGAAGCGGCCTGCCGCGCCTTCACCTCAGAGCTACGCAGCATCGTCTGGCCTAGTAAGTTCAAGTAGGACCTGCCTCCACGCTACGACGGCACCATCAACCCCATAGAGTTCCTCCAGCTCTACTCGCTGAGCATCGAGGAGCCCGGCGGTGGCGACTAAGTCATGGCAAACTGCTTCCTCATGGCTCTGAAGGATGACGCGTGCTCTTGGCTCATCAACCTCTCGGAAGGATCGATCTCCTCCTGGGACAAACTTCACGAGCCTTTCATCGCCAACTTTCGGAGCACCCGGGACCACCCCTAGTGGTGAGCGACCTGCGGCGTGTGAAGCGGTAGGAGGGAGAGACCCTGCAAAAGTACATACAATGCTTCATGAGCGTCCGCCTCAAGATTCCAGAGGCGTCAGATGAAGCCATCATGTCGGTGTTCCTCGATGGCATCAGGGACCTCAGGATGAGAGAGGATCTCACCATCCATGATGACCTGTGCTCTGCCCTAGAGATGTTGTAGGATTGAAAGTATGTCTAGAGGGGGTGATTAGACTACTTGACCAAATAAAAATTCTACATTTCCCAATTTTAAGTGTTGGCAGATTTTAGCAATGATAGTAAGTCAAGCACACCCTACACATGCATTTCTAAGAGTATAGAGCGGAAAGTAAAGACAAGCAAATGTAGTAGAGGAAGGGTAGGAAGATCAAACAGAATTTGTAGACATAGAGATTTTTCCCGTGGTTTAGATAGGCGGTGCTATTGTACGTCCAAGTTTATGGAGACTTCAACGCATGGAGGGTAACGACCACGAGAGTCCATGGAGGGCTCTACCCTTGGAGGGTTCCATGAAGAAGCAACTTTGTCTATACCATGATGACCTACATCCACGAAGGACTAGCCTAACTTGGGGTAAATCTTCACAAAGTAGGCGATCTCCTTGCCCTTACAAACTTATTGGTTCACTCCACAACAGTAAGTAGGAGGCTCGCACGCGACACCTAACCAATCTAGGATGCACCACCCTCCAAAAGGTAATAGGCTCGATAATGTCGATGAACTCCTTTCTCTTGTGCTTCAAGATGATAGACTTCTCATCACTCAATCACTCTCTCACAAATTTGGCTTTGGTGGAAGAGATTGATTGGGTGGAAAGCAACTTGGGGAGGCTAGAGATCAAAATTCACATGGATGGAGTGAAATGGCTTGATCTCAACACATGAGTATGTGGCTCTCTCTCAGAAAATCTGATGGGATAAGTGGGGATCTGTTTTGAGTGCTTCTCTTGCGAGTGGTTGGTGGTGGAGGGGTATAGATATACATCCCTAAATATCCAACCGTTACACCTAAGACCAACTCGGTGACACCGATGTGTGAATCTCGATGGTACCGAGTTGCTACAAAGGTAGCAACTTTTGAATCTCGGTGAGACCAATACAAAGATCTTGGTGTTACCGATAACATGTCCAACGGTCAGAATCCACAACTCGATGACATCGATCCAAAAACTCAGAATTTTTGATTTTGTGAATCGAGGTAACAGAAAGTAGGCAAGATGAACTTGGTGGCACTGAAGCAGAATCTGTTGCACCGATGATCTAGGGTTTGGTAGGGGTCTGTCTGAGATGGGAAATCGATGGGACCGAGTGGAAGTAGTGGGTTGCACCGATTTTGATGAAAGGCTTGGATAGACTTTTGTGGAAGATTTGTGGGATTTTTTTGTGACTATCACTAGTGCACATGGAGCATCTTTGTTCACCAACAGTACCTTACCCCCTTTTAATAGTATTGGGTTTTCCTATGGTCTCAAAGTGATTCCTCACTAAGCAAAATGTAGAGTCCTCTTGCTTGAATTTTTTCAATCCTATTCCTTGCATCTAGGGGTTTCTCGACAATACTTTTGCCAACCCATCATTAAAATTTTCCTAAAAATATGCTTAGCGGAAATATTAGTTCAATGAGATATATGTTGTTATTGATTATCAAAACCACCAAGGGAGCAAATGTGCTTTCAATCTCCCCCTTTTTGGTAATTTATGATAACATATAGATCAAAGTTTCGAGATAAGATATAATCAATGAATACAATCATCACTTTGAGAAGTATGTGATAAGCAAGAGGTCCCCTAAATTTTTGCATTATTTTGAATTTGTGTTTGAATGCAAATGCACAATCGATTAGGTACATGGGACACTCTTCCATGTCACATTCAACTTGGTGGTGTGCGAGAATAATATGGATGAATTTCATAGCACAACACAATCAAGAAAAGTGAATGATCATATCATAAGGATCATAAAGATAGGAAATAGTATCAACACACAGCAAGTGTATGATCAAACACCAAAAAAGTTTAACACATCCAAACCAAAAGATATCAAATGTTTTTGAAAAGCGATAAAAATCATCACTCTCTCTCTCTCGAAACCCTAATGATCTATACAACTTCTCCCCCTTTGGCAAAAAGTTACCAAATAGTTCAAAGGTATAGAGCTAAATGCTCTTCTAGGGATGTTCTCCTCCGGTAGCTAATGTAGGAGTTGAGAGAACGACATCGCCGAAGACTTCTGCAGACATCATGGACGGAGTTGGTGTAGCAACTAGAGGAACTGGTGGAGCTAATGGAGCTGAAGTGGTTGTAGTTGGTATTGATGAAGAGGGCCTCATCTCTATAGATATCACTTTGGGAGTCCTGGGCCTGAGTCCTGAACTGAGTGCCTGTCCTAAGAGGTGCACTATCCTCATCATCATCTGTAGTGTGAGGGCTTGGCACGGTATTAACTTCCTTCTTGAGCTCATTCACTGTCATTGTGATCCCATCCACCTTGTTGTTGAGAATATGAAATTTGTTTTCAACAATCCTTGCAAGGTTATCTTGGTTCTTCAAGATGTTACTGATGTCCTTCTGCATGCTGAGCACTAAGCTAAGGAGAAGATCCATCTGCTCATTTCGAGTCTTGGGCGCTTGAGCACTAGTGTCTCTAGCTACCTCTGCCTATGCATGTGCTTGTGCTGCGTTTGATGTGGGATGATCTGGGTTCATCACCACAACATTATTGGAAATATTCCCTAGAAGCACTAAATAAAGTGTTTATTATATTTCCTTGTTCATGATAATAGTTTATTGTCCATACTATAATTGTGTCGACTGGAAACTAAATACATGTGTGGGCATATAGACAAACATTGTGTCCCTAGTGTGCCTCTAGCAGGCTAGCTCGTTGATCAAAGATGGTTAAGGTTTCCTGGCCATGGACATGAGATGTCATTTGATATCGGGATCACATCATTAGGAGAATGATGTGATCAACAAGACGCAAACTATGAACGTAGCATATGATCATGTCAGTTTATTGCTACTGTTTTCTGCATGTCAAGTATCTGTTGCTATGACCATGAGATCATGCAAGTCACCGACACTGGAGGAGTGCCTTGTGTGTATCAAACGTGGCAACATAACTGGGTGACTATAAAGGTGCTCTACAGGTATCTTCGAGGGTGTCTGTTGAGTTGGCATGGATCAATACTTGGATTTGTTACTCCATGTGATGGAGAGGTATCTCAGGGCCCACTCGGTAATACAACATCACAACAAGCCTTGCAAGCAATGTGATTAAGTGTTAGTCATGGGATCTTGTCTTACGGAACGAGTAAAGAGACTTGGTGGTAATGAGATTGAACTAGGTATAGAGATACCGACGATTGAATCTCGAGCAAGTAACATACCGAAGAACAAAGGGAACGACATAGTGGATTATTTGAATACTTGACATAGAGGTTTGACCGATAAAGATCTTTGTATAACATGTAGGAACAAACATGGGCATCCAGGTCCTGCTGTTGGTTATTGATCGTAGAGGTGTCTCGGTCATGTCTACATAGTTCACGAACCCGCAGGGTCTGCACACTTAAGGTTGAATGACGTTTTTGTATAGATGATTTATGTGTGTTGGTGACCGAAGGTTGTTCGGAGTCACGGATGAGATGCTGGACGTGACGAGGAGCTCCGGAATGGTCCGGAGGTGAAGATTCATATATAGGATGTTCCGTGTTGGTTACCGCGAAAAGTTCGGACGTCACCGGTAACGTACCGGGGGTGTCGGGAGGGTCCCGGGGGTCCACCGGAAGGGGCCACCATCCCCAAAGGCCTACATGGGCTGTGACAAAGGGCACACCAGCCCCTGGTGGGCTGGCCGCCCCTCCCACAAAGGCCCATGCGGCAAGGGGGTTGGTGGGAGGGCCAACCCTAGGGTTGGCGTTGTTGGAAATATACCCTAGAGGCAATAATAAATTAGTTATTATCATATTTCCTTGTTCATGATAATCGTTTATTATCCATGCTATATTTGTATTGATCGGAAAATTAGATACATGTGCGGATACATAGACAACACCATGTCCTTAGTTTGCCTCTAATAGACTAGCTCGTTGATCAAAGATGGCTATGGTTTCCTAGCCATTGACATGAGATGTCATTTAATAACAGGATCACATCATTAGGAGAATGATGGGATGGGCAAGACCCAAAGTACAAACGTAGCATATGATCATGTCAGTTTATTGCTACTGTTTTCTGCATGTCAAGTATCTGTTTCTGTGACCATGAGATCATGCAACTCACTGACACCGGAGGAGTACCTTGTGTGTATCAAACGTCGCAACGTAACTGGGTGACTATAAAGGTGCTCTACAGGTATCTCCGAGGGTGTCTGCTGGGTTGGCATGGATCAAGACTCGGATTTGTTACTCCGCATGACGGAGAGGTATCTCAGGGCCCACTCGGTAATACAACATCACAATAAGCCTTGCAAGCAATGTGACTAAGTGTTAGCCACGGGATCTTGTATTACTGAACGAGTAAAGAGACTTGCCGGTAACGAGGTTGAACTAGGTATGGAGATACCGACGATCGAATCTCGAGCAAGTAACACAGCGAAGAACAAAGGGAACATCATACGGGATTAACTGAATCCTTGACGTAGAGGTTCGACCAATAAAGATCTTCGTAGAATATGTAGGAACCAATATGGACATCCAGGTCCCGATATTGGTTATTGACTGTAGAGGTGTCTCGGTCATGTCTACATAGTTCTCGAACCAACACGGTCTGCACACTTAAGTTTTGGTGACATTTAGGTAGTATGGAGTTATGTATGGTGGTGACCAAAGGTTGTTCGGAGTCCCGGATGAGATCCCAGACGTCATGAGGAGCTCTGGAATGGTCCGGAGGTAAAGATTGATATATAGGAAGTCGTATTTTGGTCGCCGGAAAAGTTTCGGGCTCATCGGTAGCGTACCGGGAGTACCGGTTGTATACCGGCGGACCATCGGGAGGGGTATTTCGACCCAAGAGGCAACATGGGCTGTGAGAGGATGAATACCAGCCCTTAGTGGGATGGAGGAATTCCCACAAAGGGCCCATGCGTCTGGGAAGAAAAAGTCCAAAAGGAAAAAGGTGGAAAAAGGCAAAAGGGCTAAATTAGGAAGGAGTCCTAATCCTACTAGGAGTGGAGGAGGAGGACTCCTCCCTCCTGGTTCGGCCGACCCAAGGGGTGTCTCCTTGGGAGCCAAGCCTCCTCCTCCTCTCCTCCTATATATACTAGAGGGTTTTAGGGTTTTGGCACATGATTTTCATCCACATGCTACCCGTTCCTCTAATGCATAGTTTCTCCGCTAGATCGGTTTTCTGCAAGTGCTTAGGCGAAGCCCTGCTGAAATAGCTCCACCACCAGCACCGCGGTACCATCACTCTGCCGGAGAACTCATCTACGTCTCTGCTCCCTCTTGCTAGATCAAGAAGGCAGAGATCATCATCAAGCTGTACGTGTGCTGAACACGGAGGTGCCGTCCGTTCGACGCTACATCGGAAGGACAGTGATCAAGATAGCGAGACGGATCGTGATGAGATTGCAAGACGGATTGTGATGAGTTCGCAGGATAGATCATGATTGGATCGCAGGACGGATCATGAAGAGATCGAGGGGATGCTCAGCGATTTGGATCGCGAAGACATTCGACTACACCAACCGTGTTTCTTAACGCTTCCCACTTAGCGATCTACAAGGGTATGTAGATCCACTTTCCCTCTTGTAGATGCTCATCACCATATGGATAGATCTGCATGTGCATAGGAATTTTTTTCCTATGCAATGTTCCGCATCAGTGGTATTAGAGCTAGGTCTATGTGTAGATGAGATATCAAGTAGAACACAAAGAGTTTGTGGGCGTTGATGCTTATATTGCTTCCTCCCTTGGTCGTGTTTTGGTTCAGCGGTATTGTGGGATGAAGCGGTCCGGACCAACCTTACTCGTACGCTTACGAGAGACCGGTTCCATCGACTGATGTGTAACCTCGTTGCACAAAGATGGCCGGCGGGTGTCTATTTCTCCTACTTTAGTTGGATCAGATTCGACAAAGACGGTCCTTGAGAAGGTTGAAAAGCAACTTATGTATCATCGTTCTGGTTTTTGCGTAGGTGAGAATTGTTCTTGCTAGATACCCATAGCAGCCACGTAAAACATGCAACAACAATTAGAGGACGTCTAACTTGTTTTTGCAGGGTATGTTGTGATGTGATATGGCCAATTACATGATGAGATATATGTAATGTATGAGATGATCATGTTTTTGTATAGAATATCATGACTTGCATGTCCATGAGTACGGCAACCAGCAGGAGCCATAGGGTTGTCTTTAATTATTGTTACCTGCGTGTCAATCATTAAGCGCTATGTAATGCTTTACTTTATCGCTAAACGGTAGCAATAGTAGTAGAAGTATGGTGGGCGTGACAACCCCGATGGCGACACGTTGATGGAGATGAAGATGATGGATATCATGGTGTCATGCCGATGATGATGGAGATCATGCCGGTTCTTTCAAGATGGAGATCAAAAGCACAAGTTCATGGCCATATCATGTCACTTATGATTTGCATGTGATGTTAATACTTTTATGCACCTTGTTTTCCTTAGGATGACGGTAGCATTATAAGGTGATCCTCACTTAATTTCAAGATAAATTGTGTTCTCCCCAAGTGTGCACCATCGCGAAAGTTCGTCATGTCGAGACACCACATGATGATCGGGTGTGATAGACTCTACGTTCACATACAACGGGTGCAAGCCAGTGTTGCACATGCAGAACACTCGGGTTAAACTTGACAAGCCTAGCATGTACAGACATGGCCTCAGAACACAAGAGACCAAAAGGTCGAACATGAGTCATATAGTATATATGATCAACATAATGATGTTCACCATTGAAACCACCCCAACTCACGAGATGATCGGAGTTGAGTTGGTGAATTTAGATCATGTGTCACTCGACTGACCGGAGGGATGTCAATTTGAGTGGGAGTTCTTCAGTAATATGATTAATTGAACTCATTATCATGAACATAGTCAGTAGTGTCTTTGCAAATTATGTTGTAGATTACTTGCTCACGCTGTAGCTCCCTTCAATTTTTATATGTTCCTAGAGAAATAGAGTTGAAAGATGATGGTAGCAATATTGCGGACTGGGTCCGTGATCTGAGGATTGTCCTTATTGCTGCACAGAAGGCTTATGTCCTTAATGCACCGCTCGGTGCACCAACCCCTCTAGCATCTTTTGTAGATGTTGTGAACATCTGACAGGCACATTCTGATGACTACTTGATAGTTTAGTGCGTCATGCATTATGGCTTAGAATTGAGGCTCCGAAATGTTTGGAACGTCACGGAACATATGAGATGTTCTAAGAGCTCAAATTAGGATCTCAAGCTTGTGCCCGTGTTGCAAGATATGAGATCTGCAACAAGATTCTTTGCCTGCAAGATGAAGGAGAATAGCTCAATCGTTGAGCATGTGCTCAGATTGTTTGGTTCCGACAATCGCTTGAATCGAGTGGGAGTTGATCTTTTAGATAAGCTAGTGATTATATAGTTCTCCAAGTCACTGTCACTAAGCTACTAGAACTTGGTGATGAACTATAAAACGCCAGGGATAGAAATAATGATCCCTGACGTGTTCGCGATGTTTGACACCACGAAGGTAGAAATCAAGAAGGAGCATCAAGTGTTGATGGTTAGTCAAACCACTAGTTTCGAGAAGGGCAGAAGCAAGGAGGGAAACTGCATGGATAGCAAGTCAGTTGCTACTCCAGTGAAGCAACCCAAAGTTGAACCCAAACCCGAGACTAAGTGCTTCGATTATGAGGAGAGCGGTCGCTGAAGCGGAATAACCCTAGATACTTGGTAGATAAGAAGGCTAGCAACGTCGACAGAAGTATATTTGATATACGTGTTATTGATGTGTACCTTGCTAGTACTCCTAGTAGCAACTGGGTATTAGATACCGGTTCGGTTGCTAAATGTTAGTAACTCCAAATAAAAGCAACGAAATAAACGGAGAACTAGCTAAGGGTGAGGTGACGATGTGTGTTGGAAATGCTTCCAAGGTTGATGTGATCAACATCGCACGCTCTCTCTACCTTCGGGATTAGTGACGAACCTAAATAAATGTTATCTGGTGTCTTGGGTTGAGCATGAACATTATTAGATCGTGTTTATTGCAACACAGCTATTCATTTAAGTAAGAGAATAATGGTTATTCTGTTTACATGAATAATACCTTCAATGGTCATGCACCCAGTGAGAATAGTTTGTTGCATCTTGATCATAGTAATACACATGTTCATAACATTGATGCCAAAAGATACAAAGTTAATAATGATAGTATCACATACTTGTGGCACTGCCGCTAAATGTCATATTGGTATAAAATGCATGAAGAAACTCCATGCTGATGGATCTTTGGAGTCATTCGATTTTGAATCGGTTGAGACATGCGAACCATGCCTCTTGGTCAAGATGACTAAGGACCCCATTTTCTGGTTTGATGGAGCGGGCAAGTGATTTATAGGAAATGATACATGTTGATCTATGCAATCCAATGAGTCTTCTAGCGTGTGGTGGATATCGTTATTTTCTTACCTTCATAGATGATTTGAGTAGATATAGTGTACATATACTTAATGAAACACAAGTCTGAATCATTTGAAAGGTTCAAGCAAATTCAGAGTGATGTTTAAAGATCATCGTGACAAGAAGATGTCTGCGATCTGATCGTGGAGGTGAATATCTGAGTTATGAGTTTGGCATACAACTTTAGACAATGTGAAAGTTGTTTCACAACTCACGTCACCTGGAACACCATGGTGTGATGGTGTGTCCGAATATCATAGTCGTGCTCTATTAGATATGGTGCATGCTATGATGTCTCTTATCATTTTGCTATTATAATTTTGGGGTCATGCATTAGAGACAACTACATTCACTTTAAATAGGGCACCACCTAAATCCGTTGAGATGACACCGTGTGAATTAGGGTTTGATAGAAACCCAAGTTGTCATTTCATAATGTTTGGTGCTGCGAGGCTTGTGTGGAAAAATGTTTTCACCTAATGAGCTCGAACCCAAAGCGGACAAATGCATGTTCATAGAATACCCTAAGAATAGTTGGGTAAACCTTCTGTCTCAGATCCGAGCATAAACTGTTTGTTGCTAAAATGGATCCTTTCTCGAGAAAGAGTTTCTCTCGAAAGAATTGAGAGGGAGGAAGATAGAACTTGATGAGGTTGTTGAACCTTTGTTCAACCAGAAAGTAGCGCAGCGCAGGAAGATGTTTCTGTGAAGCCTACGTTAGTTGAAGAGGAAGTTAATGATGATGATCATGAAGCTTTGGATCAAGTTACTATCAAATCTCGTAGGTCGACAAGGATGTGTACTGCTCCTGAGCGGTATGACAACCCTGTCTTGGAGGTCATGTTGTTGGACAACGATGAACCTACGAGCTATGGAGAAGCGATGATGGGCCCGGATTCCGACAAATGGTTAGAGGCCATGAAATTCGAGAAAGGATCCATGTATGAAAACCAAGTATAGACTTTGGTAGACTTGCTCGTTGGACGGCAGGTCGTTGAGTACAAATGGATGTTTAAAATGAAGACATATGCTCATGGTAATTATCACCATTTGTAAAGCTCGACTTGTTGCAAAGAAGTTTACGACAATTTCAAGGAGTTGACTGCGATGAGACTTTCTCACTCATAGCGATGCTAAAGTCTGTTGGAATTATGTTAGTAGTTGCTGCATTGTTCAATTATGAAATCTGGCAGATGGATGTCAAAACATCGTTTCCTTAACGGTTTACTTGAGGAAAGGTTGTATGTGATACAACTAGAAGGTTTTGTCACTCCTAAGGATGCTAAAAGGTGTGCAATCTTCAGTGATCCTTCTATGAACTGAAGCAAGCATCTCGGAGTTGGAATATACACTTTGATGTGGTGATCAAAGTTTTTGAGTCTATACAAAGTTTATGAGAAACTTGTATTTACAATAAAGTGAGTGGGAGCACTATAGAGTTTCTGATAAGTATATGTGGATGACATATTGTTGATTGGAAATAATGTAGAATTTCTGGAAAGCATGAATGGTTGTTTCAAAAGAGTTCTCAAAGGAATACTTGGATAAAGCTACCTTATTGTTGAGCATCAAGATCTATAGAGATAGATCAAGATGCTTGATGGGACTTTCAATGAGTACATACCTTGAAAAGATTTTGAAAGAGTTCAAAATGGATCAGTCAGAGAAAGAGTTCTCGCCTGATTTGTAAGGTGTGAAGTTGAGTAAGACTCAAAGCTCGACCACGACAGAAGAAAGAGAAAGGACGAACGTCGTCCCCTATGCCCTGGCCATAGGCTCTATATAGTATGCCATGCTGTGTACCACACCTGTGTGTGCCTTGCCATGAGTCCGTCAAGTGGTACAAGAGTGATCCAGGAGTAGATCACTGGACAGCGGTCAATTTTATCCTTAGTGACTAAAAGACTAAGGAAATGTTTCTCGATTATGGAGGTTATAAAGGGTTCGTCGTAAATAGTTACGTCGATGCAAGCTTTGACACTAATTTGGAATAGTGGAGCACCTATTTGGATACGTATAGTGGAGCACCCATTTGGAATAGTACCAAGTGGAGTGTGGTTGCAGTGTTTACAGTTTGACATAGAGATTTGCAAAGTACAGACGGATCGGAATGTCGTAGACCCATTGACTATAAGACCTCTATCACATGCAAAGCATGATCGAGCCCAGAACTATTGGGTTTTAGATTCATAACAATGCGAATCACATGGTGATGTCAACTAGATTATTGACTCTAGTGCAAGTGGGAGACTGTTGGAAATATGCCCTAGAGGCAATAATAAATTAGTTATTATCATATTTCCTTGTTCATGATAATCTTTTATTATCCATGCTATAATTGTATTGATCGGAAATTCAGATACATGTGTGGATACATAGACAACACCATGTCCCTAGTATGCCTCTAATAGACTAGTTGTTGATCAAAGATGGCTACGGTTTCCTAGCCATTGACATGAAATGTCTTTTGATAATGGGATCACATCATTAGGAGAATGATGGGATGGGCAAGACCCAAACTACAAACATAGCATATGATCATGTCAGTTTATTGCTACTGTTTTCTGCATGTGAAGTATTTGTTCCTATGACCATGAGAGCATGCAACTCACTAACACCGGAGGAGTACCTTGTGTGTATCAAACTTTGCAATGTAACTGGGTGACTATAAAGGTGCTCTACAGGTATCTCCGAGGGTGTCTGTTGGGTTGGCATGGATCAAGACTGGGATTTATTACTCCGTGTGATGGAGACGTATCTCAGGGCACACTCGGTAATACAACATCACAATAAGCCTTGCAAGCAATGTGACTAAGTGTTAGCCACGGGATCTTGTATTACGAAACGAGTCAAGAGACTTACCAGTAACGAGGTTGAACTAGGTATGGAGATACCGACGATCGAATCTCGGGCAAGTAATGTACCGAAGAACAAAGGGAACATCATACAGGATTAACTGAATCCTGGACATAGAGGTTCGACCGATAAAGATCTTCATAGAATATGTAGGAACCAATATGGACATCCAGGTTCCGCTATTGGTTATTGACCGTAGGGGTGTCTCGGTCAGGTCTACATAGTTCACGAACCCGCAGGGTCTGCACACTTAAGGTTTGGTGACGTTTCGTTAGTATAGTTATGTATGGTGGTGGCCAAAGGTTGTTCAGAGTCCCCGATGAGATCCAGGACTTCACAAGGAGCTCCATAATGGTCCGTAGGTAAAGATTGATATATAGGAAGTCCTATTTGGGTCGCAGGAAAAGTTTTGGGCTCATCGGTAGTGTACCAGGAGTACCGGTAGTGTACCAGGGGACCATCGGGAGAGGTATTTCGACACAAGATGCTACATGGGCTGTGGTAGGATGAATACCAGCCCTTAGTGTGCTGGAGGAAGTCCCACAAAGGGCCCATTCGGCTGGGCAGAAAAATCCCAAAAGGAAAAAGGTGGAAAAAGGCAAAAGGGCTAAATTAGTAAGGAGTCCTAATCCTACTAGGAGTGGAGGAGGAGGACTCCTCCCTCCTGGTTCAGCCGACCCAAGGGTTGGGTCCTTGGGACCCAAGCCTCCTCCTCCTCTCCTCCTATATATACTAGAGGGTTTTAGGGTTTTGGCACATGATTTTCAGCCACGTGCTACCCGTTCCTCTAGTGCATAGTTTCTCCTCTAGATCGGTTTTCTACAAGTTCTTAGGCGAAGACCTGTCGGAATGGCTCCACCACCATCACCATAGCGTTGTCACGCTGCCGGAGAACTCGTCTACCTCTCCGCTCCCTCTTTCTGGATCAAGAAGACGGAGATCGTTGTCAAGATGTACGTGTGCTGAACACGAAGGTGCCGTCCGTTCGGCGCTAGATCGAAAGGACCGTGATCAAGATCACGAGACGGATCGTGATGAGATCACAGGATGGATCATGATGAGTTCGCGGGATGGATCGTGATTGGACCGTGGGACGGATCGTGATGAGATCGCGGGACGTTCGGCGATTTGGATTGCGATACGTTCGACTACACCAACCGCGTTTCTTAACGCTTCCCGCTTAGCGATCTACAAGGGTATGTAGATCCACTCTCCCTCTCATAGATTCTCATCACCATGGATAGATCTTGCATGTGCGTAGGAAAAATTTTCTTTCCCATGCAACTTTCCCCATCAGGCGCCACCTTGCTTTGGTGGCAAGCCACCCTAGGACACCTCCACCCTTAGCCGCAACCCTAAGGGGGAAACCCTAGGGGTTTGGGCGCACCACCCCTCCCCCTATATGTATGTGAGAGGGAGGAGGGTAGCCGCACCCTAAGACACAACGCAGCCCTTCCTCCCTCTCTGATAGACTCTCCTCTAGTAGATTGATTCGGTGCCGCTTAGCAAAGCTCTGCCGGATCAGCTCCACCACCACCACCGCCACGCCGTCATGCTGCCAGTGAACCCATCTACCTCTCTGCTCCCTCTTGCTGGATCAAGAAGGCAAACATCTTCATCGAACTGCACGTGTGCTGAACACGGATGTGCCATCCATTCGGCACTTGATCGGGAGTTCATGGGATGGTTTGTGATTTGGATCATGGAGACGTACGACTACATCAATCGTGTTCTTTAATGCTTCCGCTTGGCGATCTACAAGGGTAAGTGTAGGATGGATGCTCATCTCCTAGATTGATCTTGGTGAAGTGTAGGAAATTTTTTGTTTCCCATGCAACGTTCCCCAACAAGGACATCATGATCTAGGTCTATGCGTAGATGAGATGTTCAGTAAAACACAAAGAGTTTGTGGGCATTGATATTCAGATTGCTTCCTTCCTTAGTATTTTCTTGGTTCAGTGGTATTGTGGGATGAAACGGCTTGGACCGACTTTACTCGTACGCTTATGAGAGACTGTGTTCCATCGACTAACATGTGACTTTGTCGCGTAAAGATGGCTGGCGAGTGTCGGTCTCTCCCACTTTAGTTGGATCGGATTTGATTAAGGCGGTCCTTCTAGAAGGTTGAAAAGCAATCTTCATGTCACCATTGTAGTTTTGCGTAGGTAAGAATCATTCTTGCTAGATACCCGTAGCAGCCATGTAAACACATGTAACAACAATTAGAGGACGTCTAACTTGTTTTTGCAAGGTATGTTGTGATGTGATATGGCTAATTACATGATGTGATATATGTGATGTACGATATGATCATGTTTTTGTTCAGAATTTCACGACTTGCATGTCGATGAGTACGGCAACCGGCAGGAGCCATATATAGGGTTGTCTTTGATTATTGTATGACCTGCGTGTCAATCTTGAAGCGCTATTGTAATGCTTTACTTTATCGCTAAGCGGTAGCAATAGTAGTATGATCATGGTGGGCACGACAACCCCGATGATGACACAATGATGGAGATCATGATGACGAAGAACATGGTGTTATGCCAGTAACGATGGAGATCACGCCCGTGCTTTGCAGATGCAGATCAAAAGCACAAGTTCATGGCCATATCATGTCACTTATGATTTTCATGTGATGTTAATATTTTTATGCACCTTGTTTTGCTTAGGACGACAGTAGAATTATAAGGTGACCCCTCACTTAAATTTCAAGATGAATTGTGTTCTCCCCGAGTGTGCACCATTGCGAAAGTTCGTCGTATAGAGACACCATGTGATGATCGGGTGTGACAGACTCTACGTTCGCATACAACGGGTGCAAGCCAGTGTTGGACATGTGAAACACTCGGGTTAAACTTGACGAGACTAGCATGTACATACATGGCCTCAGAACACAAGATACCAAAAGGTCGAGCATGAGCCATATAGTAGATATGATCAACATGATGATGTTCACCATTGAAACCACCTTAACTCACGTGATGATCGGACTACAGTTGGCTAATATGGATCATGTATCACTCAGATGACCTGAGGGATGTCAATTTGAGTGGGAGTTTTAGTTATTTGATTAACTAAACTGATTATCTTGAACAATAGTCTTAGTAACCTTTGCTTATTTATGTTGTAGATCAATGGCTCGCGCAGTAGCACCCTTGAATTTTAATGCGTTCCTAGAGAAAGCTAAGTTGAAATATGATGGAAGTAACTTTGTTGACTGGGCCCGTAATCCAAGGATTATCCTCACGGCTTCCCAGAAGGCTTATGTCCTTGATGCGCCGCTTGCTGACCCACCCGCTCCCGTGTCATCCGAAGACGTTAAGAACTCTTGGGAGGCACGTTCTGGATATTACTCAATAGTTCAATGTGCAATGTTGTATGGCTTAGAACCAGGACTTCAAAGATATTTTGAACGTCATGGATCATATGAGATGTTCCAAGAGTTGGAGTTTATCTCTAAGAAGAATGCCCAGATCGAGAGGTATGAGACCTCCGATAAGTTCTATGCTTGGAAGATGGACTAGAATGGGTCTATGAGTGAACATATACTCAGATTGTCTGGGTATTCGACCCGTCTGGCAGAGTTAGGGATGCCCCTTCCGCCGGAGGCGATCACTGAAAGAGTTCTTCAATCATTTCCACCTAGCTACAAGAGCTTCGTGTTGAACTATAACATGCACGGGATGAACAAGTCAGTCACCGAGCTGTTTGCGATGCTGAAAGTCACTAAGTCTCAAATCCAGAAGGAACATCAACTATTGATGGTCAATAAAACCTCTAGTTTCAAGAAGCATGGCAAGGGCAAGAAGGGTAACTCCAAGAAGGGTGGCAAAGCAGTTGCTACTCCCGTGAAGAAACCCAAGGCTGAACCCAAGCTAGAAACTGAGTGCATTCATTGCAAGGGAACTGGTCACTGGAAGTGGAACTGCCCCAAGTATCTGGCCGACAAGAAGTCGGCCAACACTGAACAAGGTATATAAGATATACATGTTATTGATGTGTACCTTACTAGCTCTCGTTGTAGTGCCTGGGTATTTGACACCGGTTCGGTTGCTCACGTTTGCAACTCAAAGCAGGACCTACGGAATAGACGGAGGCTGGCTACGGATGAAGTGAAGATGTGCGCGGGAAATGGTTCCAAGGTTGACTGATCGCCATCGGCACCCTTGCTCTTAGACTACCATCAGGATTAGTGATCAACCTGAATAATTGTTATTTAGTGCATGCGTTAAGCATGAACATTATATATGGATCTCGTTTATTTCGAGACGGTTACTCATTTAAATCAGAGAATAATGGTTGTTCTATTTATATGAGTAATATCTTTTATGGTCATGCATCCAATATGAGGGGTTTATTCTTATTGAATCTCAATAGTGATGATACACATGTTCATAGCATTGATGCAAAAAGATGTACAGTTGATAATGATAATACCACTTTCTTGTGGCACTGCCGTTTGGGTCATATTGGTGTAAAACACACGAGGAAGCTCCATGCAGATGGACTTTTGGAGTCACTTGATTTTGAATCACTTGACACGTGAAACATGCCTCATGGGCAAGATGACTAAAATGTCGTTCTCTGGATCAATGGAACGGGCGAGTCATTTGTTGGAAATCTTACATACTTATGTGTGTGGTCTGATGAACATTGAGGCGCGCGATGGATATCGTTATTTTCTCACCTTCACTGATGACTTAAGTAGATATGGATATATTTACTTAATGAAACACAAGTCTGAAATGTTTGAAAAGTTCAAGCAATTTCAGAGTGAAGTTGAGAATTATCGTAACAAGAAGATTAAATTCCTGCGATCTGATCGAGGAGGAGAATAACTGAGTTATGAGTTTGGCAGTCACTTAAGACCATGGAATTGTTTCACATTTGACACCGCCTGGAACACCACAGCATAATAGTGTGTCCGCATGTCGTAATCGAACCTTATTAGATATGGTGCGTTCTATGATGTCTCTTGCCGATATGCCACTATCGTTTTGGGGTTATGCATTAGAGACAGCTGCATTCACTTTAAATAGGGCACCTTCGAAATCCATTGATACGACACCATACGGATTGTGGTTTGGCAAGAAGCCAAAGTTGTCGTTTCTTAAAGTTTGGGGATGTGATTCTTATGTCAAAAAGCTTCGACCTGAAAAGCTCGAACCCAAAGCAGAGAAACGCGTCTTCATAGGATACCCAAAAGAGACAGTTCGGTATACCTTCTATCTCAGATGCAAAGGCAAAGTGTTTGTCACTAAGAACGAAACATTTCTTGAGAAAGAGTTGAGTGGGAGGAAAGTATAACTTGATGAGGTTATTGAACCTTCACTTCAACCAAAGAGTAGCACAACACAGAAATATGTTTCTGTGGAGCCAACGACGGTTGAAGAGGAAGTTAGTGATGATGATCATGATACTTCGGATCAAGTTACTATTGAACCTCGTAGGTCGACAAGGGTGGCAACACTGTCTTGGAGGTCATGTTGTTAGACAAGTATAAACCTAGAAGCTATGGAGGAGGGATATGGGCCCGGATTCTGAGAAGTGGTTAGAGGCCATGAAATCCGAGATGGGATCCATGTATGAAAACAAAGTATGGACTTTGGAAGTATTACCTGAAGGGCGATAGGTCATTCAGAATAAATGGATCTTTAAGAAGAAGACGGACACAAGCGGTAATGTCACCGTCTATAAAGCTCGATTTGTGGCAAAGGATTTTTCATAAGTTCAAGGAGTTGACTACGATGGGACCTTCTCATCCGTAGCGGATGCTTAACTCTGTCAGGATCGTGTTAGCAATAGCTGCATATTTTGATTATGAAATTTGGCATATGGATGTCAAAACAGCGTTCCTTTACGGTTTCCTTGAGGAAGAGTTGTATATGATGCAACTGGAAGGTTTTGTCGATGAGGTGATCAAAGCGTTTGGGTTTATACAAGTTTATGGAGAAGCTTGTATTTACTAGAAAGTCAGTGGGAGCTCTGTAGTGTTTCTAATACTATATGTGGATGACATATTGATGATATGAAACAATATAGAAATGGTGGAAAGCATGAAGGAATATTTGAACAAGAGTTTTTCAATGAAGGACGTAGGAGAAGCTGCTTTCATATTAGGCATTAAGATCTATAGAGATAGAAAGAGACGCTTGATAGCACTCTCACAAAGCACATGCATTGATAAAGTCTTGAAGAAGTTCAAAATGGATTAGTCTAAGAAAGGGTTCTTACCTATGTTACAGGGTGTGAAGTTGAGTAAGACTCAATGCCCAGTGACTGCAAAAGATAGAGAAAAGATGAGTGTCATCTCCTATGCTTCGGCCATAGGCTTTATCATGTATGCGATGCTATGCACAAGACCCAATTTCAACCATGTCATAAGTATGGCCGGAAGGTTTTAAAGTGATCCTAGAATGGAGCACTAGACGGTGGTCAAGAATATCCTTAAGTACCTGAAAAGGACTAAGCAAATATTTCTCGTTTATGGAGGTGATCAAGAGCTCGTCGTAAATGGTTACATCAATGCAAGATTTGACACTGGTCCAGATGACTCCAAGTCGCAAACCAAATATGTATTTATTCTCGATGGGGGAGCGGTAAGCTGGTGCAGTTCCAAGCAAAGTGTGGTAGCCGACTCTACATGCGAAGCGGATGTATGATGACAATTCATATGTGTTTCTGAATAAAGATAGTCCTTTGACATTATCATTGATGTGTATTAACAATTATGTGACGTGTTTGTGAGACTATGCATTGTATGATGAGTGTCCTAAATGGTCCCTAGTTGAAAGGGTTGTGTGGATGCGCAACCAGTTAGACTAGCGTATGACACGGTTGATGATACTGTCTCACTAACCATGTAGGATTCGATGCTAGGCGCATAAAATGGACTTAGAAAGGTCTTGTCGGATTCGACAAAGTCAGGTCCGAGTCGAGATAAGGTCTGAGTTGGATAGACCCAACCATGAGACGCAGCGATAGGCCATCTGTGAGTCTCTAGTACAACATACATTCTATGTCCTAAGACCTGAGCTGGCGCATGTACTCGGGATGGTGAGAGACTTGCTTTGTGTTGGGGAACGTTGCATGGGAAACAAAAAATTCCCTACGCACACGCAAGATCTATCCATGGTGATGAGCATCTACGAGAGGGAGAGTGGATCTACATACCCTTGTAGATCGCTAAGCGGGAAGTTTTAAGAAACGTGGTTGGTGTAGTCGAACATATTCGCGATCCAAATCGCCGAGCATCCCACGATCACATCACGATCCGTCCCGCGATCCAGTCACGATCCGTCCCGCGAACTCATCACGATCCGTCCCGCGATCTCATCACGATCCGTGCCGCGATCTCATCACGATCCGTTCCGTGAACCCATCACGATCCGTCCCGCGAACTCATCATGATCCGTCCCGTGACTCATCACGATCCGTTCCGTGAACTCATCACGATCCGTCACGCGAACTCATCACGAACCGTCTTGCGATCTTGATCACGGCCCTTCCGATCTAGCGCCGAACGAACGGCACCTCCGCGTTCAGCACATGTGCAGCTTGATGACGATCTCCACCGTCTTCATCTAGCAAGAGGAAGTGGAGAGGAGGAAGAGTTCACCGGCAGCGTGACGGCGCTCCGGCGATGGTGGTGGAGCAATTCCGACAGGGCTTCGCCTAAGCACTACAGAAATCCGATCTAGAGGAGCACCGGTGGAACGGGTAGCACGTGGCCATAAAATCTAGTGCAAAACACCCGATACCATCAGTATATATAGGAGGGAGGGAGGAGGAGGGCTAGCGCACAAGGCATCCCTTGCGCAAGGAGGAGAGGAGGAATCCACCTCCAATCCTATTAGGACTAGGATTCCTCCTTTCCTACATGGAATCTCTTTCCACCTTGGCCTTTTTCTCCCTTTCTCAAGTCCGGACACATGAGCCTCTCAAAGGACTTCCACCAGGCCACTAAGGGCTGGTTTCCACCCTCCCACAGCCCATGTAGCCTCTTGGGTCGAAATACCTCTCCCGATGGTCCCCCGGCACACTACCGGCACTCCCGGTACACTACCAATGAGCCCGAAACTTTTCCGGCGACCAAACTAGGACTTCCTATATATGAATATCTACCTCCGGACCATTCCGGAGCTCCTTGTGACATCTGGGATCTCATCCGAGACTCCAAACAACCTTCGGTAAAAACCATACATAACTCTATACTAGCGAAATGTCACCAAACCTTAAGTGTGCAAACCTTGCGGGTTCGAGAACTATGTAGACATGACTGAGACACCTCTACGGTCAATAACCAATGGCGGGACCTGGATGTCCACATTGGTTCCTACATATTCTACGAAGATCTTTATCGGTCGAACCTCTATGTCAAGGATTCAGTTAATCCCGTATGATGTTCCCTTTTTTCCTCGGTATGTTACTTGCCCGAGATTCGATCGTCGGTATCTCCATACCTAGTTCAACCTCGTTACCGGCAAGTCTCTTTACTCGTTCAGTAATACAAGATCCCGTGGCTAACACTTAGTCACATTGCTTGCAAGGCTTATTGTGATGTTGTATTACCGAGTGGGCCCTGAGATACCTCTCCATCACACGGAGTAATAAATCCCAGTCTTGATCCATGCCAACCCAACAGACACCCTCGGAGATACCTGTAGAGCACCTTTATAGTCACCCAGTTACGTTGCAACGTTTGATACACACAAGGTACTCCTCCGATGTCAGTGGGTTGCATGATCTCATGGTCATTGCAACACATACTTTGACATGCAGAAAACAGTAGCAATAAACTGACACGATCATATGCTACGTTTGTAGTTTGGGTCTTGTCCATCACATCATTTTCCTAATGATGTGATCCCGTTATCAAATGACATCACATGTCAATGGCTAGGAAACCTTGACCATCTTTGATCAATGAGCTAGTTCACCAGAAACATACCAAGGACAAAGTGTTGTCTATTTACCCACACATGTAATGTGATTCCATTCAATACAATTACAGCATGGATAATAAACTATTATCATGAACAAGGAAATATGATAATAACTAATTTATTATTGCTTGTAGGGCATATTACCAATAGTCTCCCACTTGCACTAGAGTCAATAATCTAGTTCAAATCACCATGTGATTCACATTGTTATGAATCTAACACCCAATGAGTTCTGGGGCTCGATCATGCTTTGCATGTGAGAGAGGTCTTATAGTCAACGGGTTAGCGACATTCAGATCCGTGTGTACTTTGCAAATCTCTATGCCAAACTGTAAACACTGCTACCACACTTGGTACTATTCTAAATGGATGCTCCTACTATACGTATCCAGAATGCTACTACGAGTTATCCAGATTGGTGTTAAAGCTTGCATCGATGTGACTCTTTACGAAGAACTCTTTGTCACCTCCATAATTGAGAAACATCTCCTTAGTTTTTAGTTACTAAGGATAATCTTGACCGCTATCCAGTGATCCACTCCTAGATCACTCTTGTACCCCTTGATGGACTCATGGCAAGGCACACACAGGTGCGGTACACAGCATGGCATACTATATAGAGCCTATGGATAAGGCATAGGGGATGACATTCGTCCTTTCTCTTTCTTCTGTCGTGGTCGAGCTTTGAGTCTCACTAAACTTTCACGCCTTAAAAAGCAGGCGAGAACACTTCTCTCTGACTAATCCATTTTGAACTCTTTCAAAATCTTGTCAAGGTATGTACTCATTTGAAAGTCTTATCAAACATCTTGATCTATCTTTATAGATCTTGATGCTCAACAATTAGGTAGCTTTATCCAGGTCTTCCTTTGAAAAAATCTTTTCAAACAACCGTTTATGCTCTCTAGAAATTCTACATCATTTCCGAATAGCAATATGTCATCCACATATACTTATCAGAAACTCTATAATGCTCCCACTCACTTTATTGCAAATACAAGTTTCTCGTAAACTTTGTATAGACTCAAAAACTTTGATCACCTCATCAAAGTGTATATTCCAACTCCGAGATGCTTGCTTCAGTTCATAGAAAAATCACTGAAGCTTGCACACCTTTTAGCATCCTTAGGACTGACAAAACCTTCTAGTTGTATCTCATACAACCTTTCGTTACGGAAGGAAACGATGTTTTGGCATCCATCTGCCAGATTTCATAATTGAAAAATGCAACAACTGCTAACATAATTCCAACATACTTTAGCATCGCTACGAGTGAGAAAGTCTCATCGCAGTCAACTCCTTGAACTTGTTGTAAATTACTTTGCAACAAGTCGAGCTTTACAAATAGTAACATTTACCATCAGCGTTTGTCTTCATTTTAAAGAGCCATTTGTACTTAACGACCTGCCGTCCAACGAGCAAGTCCACCAAAGTCTATACTTGGTTTTCATACATGGATCCTTTCTCGGATTTCATGGCCTCTAACCATTTGTTGGTTTCCGGGACCATCATCGCTTCTCCATAGTTTGTAGGTTCATCATTGTCCAACAACATGACCTCCAAGACAGGGTTGTCGTACCGCTCAGTAGCAGTACACGTCCTTGTCGACCTACGAAGTTCGATAGTAACTTGATCCGAAGCTTCATGATCATCATCATTAACTTCCTCTTCAACTTACGTAGGCTTCACATAAACTTCTTTCTGCGTTGCGCTACTTTTTGGTTGAAGTAAAGGTTCAATAACCTCATCAAGCTCTATTTTCCTCACAGGTCGATAGTAACTTGATCCGAAGCTTCATGATCATCATCATTAACTTCCTCTTCAACTAACGTAGGCTTCACAGAAACATCTTTCTGCACTGCGCTACTTTCTGGTTGAAGCAGAGGTTCAGTAACCACATCAAGTTCTATCCTCCTCCCACTCAATTCTTTCAAGAGAAACCCTTTCTCGAGAAAGGACCTAGTTTTAGCAACAAACATTTTATGCTTGGATCTGAGATAGAAGGTTCACCTAACTGTTCTTAGGGTATTCTATGAAGATGCATTTGTCCGCTTTGGGTTCAAGCTCATTAGGTGAAAACATTTTCCACACAAGCGTCGCAGCCCCAAACATTAAGAAATGACAGCTTAGGTTTCTATCAAACCATAGTTCACATGGTGTCATCTCAACGGATTTAGATGGTGCCCTATTTAAAGTGAATGTAGTTGTCTCTAATGCATAACCCCAAAATTATAGTAACAAAACGATAATAGACAACATAGCATGCACCATATCCAATAGAGCATGACTATGACGTTCAGACACACCATCACACTATGGTGTTCCAGGTGGCGTGAGTTGTGAAACAACTTTCACATTGTCTAAAGCTATATGCCAAACTCGTAACTCAGATATTCACCTCCATGACCATATCACAAACATTTTTATCTTCTTGTCACGATGATCTTTAAACTTCACTCTGAATTTGCTTGAACCTTTCAAACGATTCAGACTTGTGTTTCATTAAGTAAATATACACTATATCTACTCAAATCATCAGTGAAGGTAAGAAAATAATGATATCCACCGCACGCTACAAGACTCATTGGATTGCATACATCAACATGTATCATTTCCAATAAATCAATTGCCCGCTCCATCAAACCAGAAAACGGGGTCCTATAGTCATCTTGCCCAAGAGGCATGGTTCGCATGTCTCAACCGATCGAAATCGAATGAGTCCAAAGATCCATCAGCATGGAGGTAATTCATGCGCTTTATACCAATATGACATTTAGCGGTAGTGCCACAAGTATGTGGTACTATCATTATTAACTTTGTATCTTTTGGCATCAATGTTATGAACATGTGTATTACTACGATCAAGATTCAACAAACCATTCTCACTGGGTGCATGACCATTGAAGGTATTATTCATGTAATCAGAATAACCATTATTCTTTAACTTAAATGAATAACCGTGTTGCAATAAACATGATCTAATCACGTTCATGCTCAACGCAAAACACCAAATAACATTTATTTAGGTTCATCACTAATCCTGAAGGTAGAGAGAGCGTGTGATGTTAATCACATCAACCTTGGAAAGATTTCCAATACACATCGTCACCTCACCCTTAGCTAGTGCTCCGTTTATTCGGTAGCTTTTATTTTGAGTTACTAACATTTAGCAACCGAACCGGTATCCAATACCCAGGTGCTACTAGGGGTACTATCAAGGTCCACATAAATAACTCGTAAATCAAATATACTTCTGTCAACTTTGCCAGCCTTTTTATCTACCAAGTATCTAGGATTGTTCTGCTTCAGCGACCGTTCTCCTCATAATCGAAGCACTTAGTCTCGGGTTTGGGTTAGACTTTGGGTTGCTTCACTGGAGCTGCAACTGACTTGCTATCCATGAAGTTTCCCTCCTTGCTCTTGCCCTTCTCGAAACTAGTGGTTTTGACAAACCATCAACACTTTGTCGCTCCTTCTCGATTTTTACCTTCGCGATGTAAAACATCGCGAATAGCTCAAGGATCATTATTTCTATCCCTGGCATTTTATAGTTCATCACCAAGTGCTAGTAGCTTTAGTGACAGCGACTTGGAGAACTATATCAATGACTATCTTATCTAGAAGATCAACTCCCACTCGATTCGAGCGATTGAAGCACCCAGACAATCTGAGCACATGCTCAACGATTGAGCTATTCTCCTTCATCTTGCAGGCAAAGAATCTTGTTGGAGATCTCATATCTCACAACATGGGCACGAGCCTGAGCTCCTAATTTCAGCTCTTAGAACATCTCATATGTTCCATGACGTTCAAAATGTTTCGAAGCCTCAATTCCAAGCCGTATAGCATGACGCACTAAACTATCAAGTAGTCATCAGAACGTGCCTCTCAGATGTTCACAACATCTACAGACGACGCTAGAGGGGTTGGCGCACCGAGCGGTGCATTAAGGACATAAGCCTTTTGTGCAGCAACGAGGACAATCCTCAGATAATGGAACCAGTCCACAATATTGCTACCATCATCTTTCAACTCTATTTCTCTAGGAACATACAAAAAATGCAAGCGAGCTACAGCCTGAGCTAGTAATCTACAACATAATTTTGCAAAGACACTACTGACTATGTTCATGATAATGAGTTCAATTAATCATATTCTTAAGAACTCCCACTCAAATTGACATGCCTCCGGTCATTCGAGTGATACATGATCCAAATTCACCAACTCAAGTCCGATCATCACGTGAGTTGAGGTGGTTTCAATGGTGAACATCATCATGTTGATCATATCTACTATATGACTCATGTTCGACCTTTCGGTCTCTTGTGTTCCGAGGCCATGTCTGTACATGCTAGGTCGTCAAGTTTAACCCGAGTGTTCTGCATGTGCAACAGTGGCTTGCACCCATTGTATGTGAACGTAGAGTCTATCACACCCGATCATCACGTGGTGTCTCAACACGACGAACTTTCGCAACGGTGCACACTAAGGGAGAACACAATTCATCTTGAAATTTAAGTGAGGGATCACCTTATAATGCTACAATCCTAAGCAAAACAAGGTGCATAAAAGGATTAACATCACATGCAAATCATAAGTGACATGATATGGCCATGAACTTGTGCTTTTGATCTCCATCTTGAAAGCATCGGCATGATCTCCATCGTCACCGGCAAGACACCATGATCTCGATCAACGTGTCGCCATCGGGGTTGTCGCGCCCAACATGCTTCTACTACTATTGCTACCGTTTAGCGATAAAGTAAAGCATTACATAGCGCTTAATGATTGACACGCAGGTCATACAATAATTAATGACAACCCTATGGCTCCTGCCGTTTGCCATACTCATCAACAAGCAAGTCGTGATAATCTATATATCACATGATCATCTCATACATCACATATATCACATCATGTAATTGGCCATATCATATCACAACATACCCTGCAAAAACAACTTAGACGTCCTCTAATTGTTGTTGCATGTTTTACGTGGCTGCTATGGGTATCTAGCAAGAACAATTCTCATCTACCGAAAAACCACAATGGTGATACACTAGTTTCTTTTCAACCTTCTCAAGGACCGCCTTTGTCGAATCCGATCCAACTAAAGTGAGAGAAACTGGCACCCGCAAGCCATCTATGCAACAAGTTGGGGTCGAGGGAACCGGTCTCTCGTAAGCGTACGAGTAATGTTGGTCCGGGCCGCTTCATCTCACAATACCGCTGAACCAACATCCGACCAAGGGAGGAAGCAATCTAAGCATCAACGCCCACAAACCTTTTGTGTTCTACTCGAGATCTCATCTACACATAGACCTAGCTCATGATGCCACTGTTAGGGAACGTTGCATGGGAAACAAAAAATTTCCTACGCACACGCAAGATCTATCCATGGTGATGAGCATCTACGAGAGGGAGAGTGGATCTACATACCCTTGTAGATCTCTAAGCGGGTAGCGTTAAGAAAAGCGGTTGGTGTAGTCGAACATCTTCGCGATCCAAATCACCGAGCGTCCCGCGATCACATCACGATCCGTCCCGCGATCCAGTCACGATCTGTCCCGCGAACTCATCCCGATCTGTCCCGCGATCTCATCACGGTCCGTCCCTCAATCTCATCACGATCCGTTTCGTGAACTCATCATGATCCGTCCCGCGAACTGATCATGATCCGTCCTACAATCTCATCACGATCTATTCCGTGAGCTCATCACGATGTGTCCCGCGAACTCATCACGAACCGTCTCGCGATCTTGATCATGGTCCTTCCGATCTAGCGCCGAACGGACGGCACCTCCGCATTCAGCACACGTGTAGCTTGATGACGATCTCCACCGTCTTGATCCAGCAAGAGGAAGTGGAGAGGAGTAAGAGTTCATCGGCAGCGTGATGGCGCTCCGGCGATGGTGGTGGAGCAATTCCGGCAGGGCTTCGAATAAGCACTGCAGAAATCCGATCTAGAGGAGCACCGATCTAGAGGAGCATCGCTGTAAAATCTAGTACAAAACACCCAATACCACTAGTATATATAGGAGGGAGGGAGGAGGAGGGATGGCGCACAGGGCAGCCCTTGCGCAAGGAGGAGAGGAGGAATCCTCCTCCAATCCTATTAGGACTAGGATTCCTCCTTTCCTACTTGCAATCTCTTTCTCTATTTCTCTCTTTCTCAAGTCCAGCCGCATGGGCCTCTTAGAGGACTTCCACCAGCCCACTAAGGGCTGTTTTCCACCCTCCCACAGCCCATGTAGCCTCTTGGGTCGAAATACCTCTCCCAATGGTCCCCCGGTACACTATCGGCACTCCCGGTACACTACCGATGAGCCCGAAACTTTTCCGGCGACCAAAATAGGACTTCCTATATATGAATCTTTACCTCTGGACCATTGCGGAGCTCCTCGTGACGTCTGGGATCTCATCCGGGACTCCAGACAACCTTCGGTCACCACCATACATAACTCTATACTACCGAAACGTAACCAAACCTTAAGTGTCCAGACCCTGCGGGTTCGAGAACTATGTAGACATGACCGAGACACCTCTACGGTCAATATCCAATGGCAGGACCTGGATGTCCACATTGGTTCCTACATATTCTATGAAGATCTTTATCGGTCTAACCTCTATGTCAAGGATTCAGTTAATCCCGTATGATGTTCCCTTTGTTCTTCGGTATGTTACTTGCCCGAGATTCGATCGTCAGTATCTCCATACCTAGTTCAACCTCGTTACCGGCAAGTCTCTTTACTCGTTCCGTAATACAAGATCCAATGACTAACACTTATTGACATTGCTTGCAAGGCTTATTGTGATGTTGTATTACCGAGTGGGCCCTGAGATACCTCTCCAACACACAGAGTAACAAATCCCAATCTTGATCCATGCCAACTCAACAGACACCCTCGGAGATACCTGTAGAGCACCTTTCTAGTCACCCAGTTATGTTGCGACATTTGATACACACAAGTTACTCCTCCGATGTCAGTGAGTTGCATGATCTCATGGTCATAGGAACACATACTTTGACATGCAGAAAACAGTAGCAATAAACTGACACGATCATATGCTACGTTTGTAGTTTGGGTCTTGTCCATCACATCATTCTCCTAATGATGTGATCCCATTATCAAATGACATCACATGTCAATGGCTGGAAAACCTTGACCATCTTTGATCAACAAGTTAGTTCACTAGAGACATACTAGGGACAGAGTGTTGTCTATTTACCCACACATGTAATGTGTTTCCATTCAATACAATTATAGCATGGATAATTAACGATTATCATGAACAAGGAAATATGATAATAACTAATTTATTATTGCCTCTAGGGCATATTTCCAACACTTTGGACCGACCAAATTCTTCTCCATGACTGGGTAGTTACAAAGGTAGGTTTCGGGATTGTCCAGACCCATCCTGTGAGACATGGTCGAGCAAGATTGGATTTGCCCCTCCTACTAGGACATATATACTCTGGGGCCCCTCGGGTGATCCGACATGGATAATCATGGCCATGCGATGAGGATTATGAGATAATCCGAAGTGTTGGTCAGATTCACCGGATAAGAAAGAGGTCATGCTATAACAAGGATGGCCATATCGCCTTGTGCACGACAACATGTATCGTCTGGCAAAGGGAACAGAAGTATGAAGTACAGGTTCGCCTAACCATCTTCATTGGACACTTGGTGTCAGCACGTTTTGCTAGAGGCCTCTACCGACTGGTCGAGTGAGATGTGATCTGACTCGCGACCAAGTGAACAAGAACCTAAGGGTTTGCGCGCATAAGGGAAGGAACACGTGGGCTTTAGGATCCATGCGAGACCCAAGAGTTGAGCCCATGTTGAATGCCTATATATAGTGGAGGTGCGGCACACCCATCCGGTTGATCGCATCGGCGCCATCATTAGGGCTTTGCATGAGTTGCAACTAGCCACCTCCACTCGCCGCCGCAGACCATGTGATTGGACCTAGCAGTCCGCCACACGGGTGTTCCTCTTGCACGTGTGGATATCGTTAGAGGCGGTGCACTTGCGCCGCTCCGGCAAACTTGCACGTGGGATCCAGCGACCTGCTATTCGAGGGAGATCGGAACGACTATTCGAGGGAGATCGGACGAGGAGGAGATGGACCGCATGAATGCGCTGTCCCAACTCTACTTTCGCTGCACGGCAGTACACGTCTAGTGGTAACAATGTGTGATCCAGCTCCGTAGTATGTTCTTGGATGTTCTGTGCGTAGGATATTTTCAATTGGCACGCGATGCACCTATGGTAGAACCCAACAGTGGTATCAGAGCCTCTACTATCGGTTTTGGATCCAGATTGGATGCATATTTGATATGTGGAGGCGGCGGATGAGATCCGTCGTCGTTCATGACATCGGCTATGTGCACGGTTGATGAGATCAACTGCACATCGGGATAGATTGAGGCTATGTTTTCTGTCAATTGGAATCGATGAGGTCGTGACACAACCTACCCCTATCGGCCGGTATCCGCCATCGGGGCTAACTATGAAACATAAATCCAAATCGGGTTCGCGATGATCGGTGAGATCAGAAAATTTGGCGTGATCAGAGTGCAGATGCGATATGTGATTTACGAAAATGTGCGTAGAGCCTTGTATTTCATAGACGATCACACAAACCAGTAGAATGCGATTCTATGCATAAGTTTGTTCTGCAGGTTTGATGTGAATAGTATGGCTCATATGTATGTGATGCATGTGTGTAATTTAACATGAACTGCGTGTCATGATTGTCAGCCGACAAGAGCCAAAGTGTTGTCATTATATTTTGTAATGACCTGCGTGTCAACTTGTGGTTCTCTATAAATTCACTACTACTTGTAGTAGCTGGAGGACAAAGATGAAGTTAAAGGTTTTGGTGTCCTGGCGAGATGGACAAGATGGAGTTCCACCCTGTTCATCGGAGTTGGAGCCGACCTGGAAGGATGTCCATGAAGGAGCCATACTATTTCACATATTTATGTTTTTATGTGGGACACGGACATGCACTGCATCGGGTTAACTTGACAAGGCTATCAAAACGGTTTTGGGCCTTGTGGCAGAGCATGTTGGGAGTCGGGGTATAAGATACCTACCCAACCGACAGGAGTCGTATATAGATGCGATTAGAAAGGAGTTGCTTACCGAATAGGCAAGTTGTCTAGCAGTGCTGCTAAAGCTCACTAGTCACTCGCGCTAGACGGGTCCTGAATTACTACGAGTTTGCGAAGGGATGCTGACTTCAGTGGGAGTAGTTCTGTTTAAAGCTTGATTTACTCTACATAAACACATTGCTTAGTGATTGCATATTTTCTGTTGTAGATAAATGGCACCACCTGCTCAACCCAACTTTGCATTGGAATCAATTCTGGAAAAGGATAAAATAAATGGAACAAACTTTACCACCTAGTATAGAAATCTGAGAATTGTTCTCAAGAATGATAAAAAGGAACATGTTCTAGAGGATCCACTTCCAAGTGAACCTGCTGAGAATGCTAACGCCACAACCAAGAATGCCCACCAGAAACTCGTTGATGAATCAATCAAGATCAGCTGCCTCATGTTGCCTTGTATGGAGCCCGATTTGCCACAGCATTTCAAAAACATTCAGGCTTTCGATATGATCGAGAGTTTGAAGAGCATGTTTCAGGTGTAGGCTAGGACTGAAAGGTTTAACGTCTAGCAGTCCTTGGCGGATTGTAAGCTGAAGGAGGGTGATCCACTGAGCCCGCATGTGATCAAGATGATCAGGTACGTGCAAGCTTTGGATCGGTTAGGCTTCCCACTTGGGGACGAGGTGTCCACGGACGCAATTTTGGGTTCTCTTCCACCTAGCTATGGGACGTTTGTCTCGAACTATCATATGCATAGCATGGATAAGAAGCTCACTGAATTGCATGGGATGCTCAAGGTGGCAAAGCACGATATTAAGAAAGGCACAGATCAAGTGTTGATGGTGCAGAACTCGGCTAAGTTCAAGAAGAGTTGGTCCGAGAAAAAGGGTAAGGCAAAGGGCACGGAGAAGGCTATCTCTGCCGCTGAGCAAAGTCTGGACCGAACTCAAAGACCATTTGCTTTCACTGCAAGTAAGTTCGTCACTTGAAGAGGAACTGTAGCAAGTGGCTTGCTGAGGATGGCAAGAAGGTCAGATATGCTTCTTCAGGCAAAGGTACACTTGTCACATATGTTATAGACATTTAGCTTGCTGACATACCTAGTAGCTCTTGGGTATTTGATACCGGATCGGTTGTTCATATTTGCAACTCAATGTATGGGCTGGTAAGAACTTAGCGTGTGGCACAAGGGGATATTGACATCAGGGTCGGCAACAAAGCAAGAGTTGCTGCATTGGAGGTCGGCACGATGCATCTCAAGCTTCCTTCTGGATTTATTTTAGAATTGACTAATTGTTATTACATTCCCACACTTAGTCGGAACATTATTTCTGCCTCATGCTTGATGAGTCAAGGTTATGAATTCGATATAAAATACAATGGTTGTTCATTTTATTTGAATGGAATGTTCCGTGGCTATGCACCCATAGTATATGGGCTATTTGTTTTAAATCTAGAAACGGAACCAGTCTATAACGTGAATGTCAAGAGGCATAAGCCTAATGAGATAAATCTGACATACTTCTGGCATTGCCGGCTTGGACACATTAGTCCAAAACACATGAAGAAATTGCATGATGATGGACACCTAACATCGTCCGGCTTCGGGTCATTCGAGACATGCGAATCATGCTTGCTAGGCAAGACGACTAAGTCTCCTTTTGCAAAGAGTTGCGAGAGGGCGTCCGAGCTGTTGGAGCTTATACACAGTGATGTGTGTGGTCCAATGAGCACAACGGCCAGAGGTGTCTATCAGTACTTCGTGACTTTTACCGACGACTTGAGTAGATATGGATATGTCTATTTGATGAGGCACAAGTCTGAAAGTTTTGAAAACTTCAAAGAGTTTCAAAACAAGGTTGAAAATCATCTTGGCAAGACGATAAAACTTCTACGGTAAAATCATGGAGGTGAGTACATGAGCCAGGAGTTTGATAATCATCTGAAAAGCCGAGGTATAGTACCTCAGCTCACACCTGCGGGTACGCCGCAGTGAAATGGTGTGTCAGAACGGAGAAATCGAACCTTATTGGACATGGTCCGGTCGATGATGAGCAAATCGGATTTACCCTTGTCATTCTTAGGATACGCTCTAGAAACTTCAGCTTTCACACTTAATAGGGTACCATCTAAATCCGTAGACAAGACACCAGATGAGATGTGGACTAGGAAGACTCCTAGTTTGTCTTTTCCAAAGATTTGGGGTAGTGAAGCATTTGTCAAGCGACTCATGTCGGACAAGCTTACACCCAAGTCGGATAAATGCATATTCGTGGGATATCCGACGGAAACCTTGGGATACAACTTCTACAACCGAAAAGAGAACAAAGTGTTTGTTTCTTGGAACGGGGTTTTCCTAGAGAAAGAGTTTATTAGTCGGGAGGCCAGTGCGAGAACAATGCGACTCGAAGAAATTCGAGAGCAACTCGGGGACAATACGTTGGTGATGAGATTACACCGGAGTCGGTCAGACAACCCGTAGTGGAGTCGGCACCGGCGCCACGGAGGTCAGAAAGATTCCATAGAGTGCATGACGTTTTTTTGCTAGAAAGCAACAAGCTAGCCACGTATGCGAAAGCGATGGCGAGCCTATATTCCTAGGCATGGCTAGAGGCCACGAGATCCGAGTTAAGGTCCATGGATAAGAATCAAGTCTGGGACTTTGTTGATCCACCACCCGCCGTAGTTGCCATTGGTTGCAAATGGGTCTTTAAGAAAAAAGCAATGTGGATGGAAATGTTCAGATCCACAAAGCTCAACTTGTCGCTAAAGGTTATGGACAAGTTCAAGGAATTGACTATGACGAGACCTACTCGCCGATAGTGATGCTAAAGTCAGTGAGGGTCATACTAGCTATAGCTGCATATTTCAATTATGAGATATGGCAGATGGATGTCAAAATGGCTTTCCTTCATGGAAATTTAAAAGAGGATGCATACATGATACATCCCTAAGGTTTTGTCGATCCAACTAGCTGTGGGGACCCCAACTCATAAGTCATGATCACCGAATGCACGTGTATAGTTATCCCAGAGATCAATGGTCACTAAACACACAGAGGCAGAATAACAAGAGTCTTACATCCACATTTACCGTCTTACACAAATAAAGACCATGAAGGTCTATTCTCACATAGATAGGGCCATGAGGGCCAAACACTTAAATAGAACATGCAGCAGAAGTCTTGATCGAAAGCGTGAACCCATGCCATCAGCCTTAAACCTATAGGCATTCTGACTTAGAAGCGTCCTAGTTCGCATGTTCGTCAGCAACGTCCTCTTCAACGTACTCCTGTTCTTCCATGTCTGGCCAATTGAATAACCAGTGGCAAGCCAATGAGTACTTTCAATGTACTCGCAAGCAACCCAAGTTGTGGAACAAGGTAATAATGATGCATGATATAACACTAAGTAGGTAATTTGCGGAAAGCCAATTTTGAATGCAATGACATGATCAATTAGCTAAGTAAGCATGCATCAACAGTTGGCAATTATTCATAAGAACAAGTTACATATATCATCATAAATAGGGGTTGAACATCTCACGTTCATTCATCACCTCAAGTCTTTAGACTTGTCTCAAGTCTCATCCGTCCATCTCCCACACACACACACACCAAGTTTTACGAAAACAACTAGACATAATTTAAGAAGGAACTACAACTATCAATGACCGTGGACACGGCTATTCAAATAGTTTTACACTCTGTAGAGGTTGCACACTTTACCCACAAGACTCGGGGAACTTCCGTGTCATCCACGACTCGCGGTATATAACATACCCGAGGTAAGCACCCGAACATCGCCTTTCCCATGGAGATGCTAAACAAAGAGTCCACTCGTTGGCTTCATCCCTCATGATATACATCTCACGTATCATCCATGAGGGCACGCAATGGTGTGCCCGATGCCTGTAAAAACAGCGCATGGCCTTCCAGTTCCGGCACGACCTTGTATCGAGAGTGACCACGCCACTCCCGCCACTAGTAATGTGGGCTCCTTGCTAGTACCCACCATAGTAATAAAAAAATCCCCATCCTATAAGGGTTATCGTGGTTGCGCATGTATGGTTGGGACGGTCAGCAGACCTTAAATTTATTCCGTTTTCGAAAACACACACTCACTTGCTCTGGCACACCCCTTCTTTCTCAACTGGTCACCCAACTTATCACCATCTCCCTCGGGCATTAGTGGCACCCGACGGGGTTTTCAAAAAGTCTTTGAAATCATTTCTTCCTTGCCATCACTATGCATAAACCCCATCCCACTTGCGTAGCATCTATTAGCATCCTATGTACACCCACCTGGATAACCCTCATAAGGTTGTAAGTTCATGCTTGATGCAAGTGTCAACGGTAAAAGTATCGGAGGCATCCCATCGTAGAGGGAGCACAACATCATGATCAATCATCGAGACAACAAGTGCTATATGTCATGCATGAAAAAGTTTTCTCAACATGGTCAAATGGCTGCTTGCCTGGCTCAACAAAGTCTTCGGGGTCTTCAAAGTCTTCGGGTCCAACTGCCACGTTAATGGCGCAATCTATCGTCCCGATAAATAATGATAAAAAAATAAGCATCACACAAAAACAGAGCACACAAACTACTATCAAAAATGCTACCCTACTCTAATAAATACCACGAGCTATACTAAAAATAATTGCCTAGAGTTTTGTTGTGAAAAATATTTTTGAAATTATTAAACAGAGGCAAAAATATGCCTCAATATAGGTTTTAAAATAAAACAACATATAAAAGATTTTCAAAAGTTTACAAAAGGGCACTATTAAATTCTAGGGAATAGTCTAAGATTTTAGGTGGAAGTATTATTGGATTTGGAATTATTTTCAGATGTGTGGAATTTTTGGAAACCGGGGAGAAAAGAAAGAGGAAAGCCACACTACTCAGCTGGGCCGAAACCAACTACAGCTGAGCTGACCCAGAGAAGAACCAGCCCAGGCGAAGTGGTGCGCGCGACAAGTTTAATTTTAAACCTGCCCGCAGGCCCATCATGGCAGCGAGAGAGGAGGGGAGTGAGGGGAGAGGAGTGGGAGGAGCGGGAGACATTTAAATAGCCGGGCACCGGTTCACCGCGGGCGTAGTGTGCCGGTGAGGATGGGGCCGTCGCCACAAGCCACGGGGGCTTTAGGTCGAGTCCTATGAGTTCCTAGGCGCGGTCTAGGTCCGGGGAAAGGGAGACAGAGAGAGCGGGGGAGGGCTCTGGCGCCCGCACGTGCGAGCTCCTCTGTTGGCCGGCTCGGGTGGCGCCGTGCGCGAGCGAGGGGGGCAGCAGAGGAGGAGGGTGGAGGGGCCCGACCGACTGGCGTCTTGCGGACATCAAGGGCATCCCGGGGACAAGGTTGGAGGTCCCGAGGTTGTCGGGGGCTCTGGTTGGGTGGCAGCTACAGGGCGGATGTTTACTGTAGCGCGCCCAGGAGCACGCGTTTGGCATACCATGCCATGCCAACAGTGCCCTAGGTGCGGCCATAGGTGTCTCGGGGGTAGAGGAGTGAATAGGAAAGTAGGAAATGGCCTTGGATGCTCTGGGGGTAGCTTAGAATAAGAGAGAAGGGGAGAGAAGAGGGTTTTACTGTTGTCCAAGAAGTAAAGTGAGGGTTTTACCCCACTTCCCTATTGAGTCTTGGCCTGCGAAAGTTACTCGAGGTGAAATGCATTACTAGATAGTTGTGGCAAAAATTTGGGGGCAAGGGAAATTGTAAAAATGGTGAAAAGGGTAGTTTCTAGAATTGACTATAAGGTGTTTGATGGGCTTTAGGAGAAGCAAATGGACCTTGCTTGCCCTGAGGTTTGATAGGATCAAATGGTGGTTAGAAATAGGCTCGATGATCAACTTTGAGGTCAAGTGGGTAAAGTTGGCAATGGAAACTTTGTGAACCCTAGAAACTAACAGAATCAGGTTTCTGTAGATCTAGTCATGCTAGGCTTTTACCCTTGATGCACCACTTAGTGTATCATCATTAGTTGGTGATTAGAGCCTGTCCACAAAGTTTGGGGTCATGGGGAGAAACTTCACAATGTAAAGTTGTTCGAATTTGAATCTGGACACAAGGTGTTTTGGGATGGTTTCATGAACCAAATCATGATGGATTGAGATGAAACTTTGCAAGATCATCACCTATGGTAGTGTTGACTTGCTGGAATTTTCCTGGAATTTATTGAGACTATTTATTATATAAATATTTCAAAAGCTTGATTTGAATAGAATGTGTTTTGAGGGGTTTTGTCCATGATTTGAACATGCCCATGTGTTCAAAGTCATATATATGGAACATATATGTCCATGTAGTTTCCCTAAATTTTCTCAAATATTTGAAAGCATTTAATTAGTTTTCCCTATGAAAAACCAGTTCTGGTCTTAGGAAAAGGCCTTTAAATAAAATAATAAAATAATCTTTAAAATTAATATTTGGTGGTTTTGGGAAGTCATAAACATAGTAGGTTTTAAATAAAGCCTTTGGGGAAGAAGGTTCCACACAATTTGAGGACTTTTAGTGCAAACCTCAATTCAGGGGGTTTTGAAGACCTAATTTGGATAAATCCTTTTTGATCAAAATAAAATTGGATAAAAATAGTTTTGGGCACTATTCACATGGCATGACCATTGGGCAAGAGGTTTGGGTCATGGAAGTGAATATGAAGGGGATAGGATCCAAGAGTGCCATACACATAATCAACAAGCAAGCAACAATTGAAACAAGCACGAGCTTTGAAAAAGTTTTAATTGGCTTCAAATTTTATAAATCCAAACATAACAAGCTGATACAAACACAGGGTGTGACAGACCTTCCCCCCTTACCAGAATCTCGTCCCTGAGATTCCTAGGCTAAGCGCTAAAAAGATAAGGGAACTCTGATCTAAGATAGTCTCCATGCTCCTAGGTTGCTTCAGCTTCAGTGTGGTTGCTCCATTGAACCTTGAAGTACTTGATGGTGCGGCTTCGAGTGCAACACTCGACTTCATCCAGAATGCGAACTAGCCTCTCACGATAAGTGAGGTGTGGCTGAAGATCGATGGCTTCATGGTCAACGTTCTTGTAGAGGTCGGGGCGGTTGGGAACTTGCGGACACTTCCGGAGTTGTGACACATGGAAAACGTTATGCACATCCGATAGCTCAGAAGGTAGCTCTAGCTGGTAGGCAACTTCTCCTCGTCTTGCAGTGACCTTGAAGGGGCCGATATATTCGGGTGCAAGCTTTCCTTTGACGTGGAAATGCTTGGTTCCTTTAAGCGGTGTGACTCGAAGATAGACATGATCTCCATTGTTGAAGCTCACTTCTTGGCGGTGACAGTCAGCGCAACTCTTCTATCTTGATTTGGCAGCCTCCATACGCTCCTAGATGAGTTGTACTTGCTCTTTTGCCTCGCGGAGGATATCTGGTCAAAAAATTCATCCTTCTCCGGTTTCCAACCAATTGAGGGGAGTACGACACTTGTGCCCATACAACACCTCAAATGGCGCCATCTGAAAACTCGGTGAATGGTAGGCAATCTTGCCACTTGGCTCCATACTCCAAAACACAAGCGCGGAACATATCCTCGAGCAGCTGATTTACTCGCTCTGCTTGCCCACCGGTCTGGGGGTGAAAAGCAGTGTTGAAGGAGAGCTTAGTTCCCATGGCTCCTTGAAACATCCTCCTAAACCTCGAGATGAATTGGGTTCCTCGATCCAACACGATCTCCTTAGGAACTCCGCGAAGGCTCACAATACGCTCGATGTAGAGGCTGGCTAGCTTGTTGCCGTCATATGTAGTCTTGACAGGAATGAAATGGGCTACTTTGGTCAGGTGGTCGATAATGACCCAAATATAATCATGTCCCTTGCTTGACCTTGGTAAATCGGTGATGAAATCCATCCCGACTTTGTCCCACTTCCGTTTAGGCACTTTGAGAGGTTTCAATAGCCTAGCGGGTCGCTGGTGCTCACCTTTGACTCTGGCATATGTGGCACTTGGCGACAAAGGTGCCTATCTCCCGTTTCATGCCATGCCACCAGAATCTTGCCTTGAGGTCTTGATACATCTTGGTTCCTCCAGGATGGATGGAGTATGGAGTGTCATGAGCTTCTTGCAAGATCAAGTCTTGAGCTCCTCCTTGTTCGGTATGCAATTGCACCTCCCAAACCATACAACTCCTTGCTCATCCACTGAGAATCATGGGGCCTTGCCTGCCTTGATCTTCCTCTTGATGCCTTCAATGCTCTCGTGTCCCTTTTGGGCTTGTTTGATATCGTCCATCAAGGTAGGCTTTGCTTTGAGGTTGGCGAGGAATCCCAGGGTAACCAGTTCCAAGCCAAAGCTTTCAAGCTCTTCATACAGGGCAGGTAGCCTTTCCTTAACCATGGCATTCAAGGAACAAGCCTTTCTTCTTAAGGCGTCTGCTACCATCTTGGCCTTTCCGGGGTGGTATTGAACACTGAGGTCATAATCCTTGATTAATTCCAATCATCTTTGCTCCCTCTTGTTCAATTCCCTTTGTGTGAAAATATACTTCAAACTCTTGTGGTCTGAGAATATCTCACATCGCTTCCCCAGAAGGTAATGTCGCCATGTCTTTAAGGCATGAACCACGGCTGCGAACTCGAGATCATGAGTCGCGTAGTTCTCTTCACTAGGACATAGCTGTCTGGATAGATATGCTACGACTCTGCCTTGTTGCATCAGAACACCTCAAAGCCCGGTTCTCGATGCATCAAAGTATATCACAAACTCCTTGTGAATATCGTGGGTGGCCAAAACTAGGGTTGTGGTCAATCTCTTCTTGATCTCCTGGAAGCTTTCCTCGCACTTAGTTGTCCATTCGAACTTCTTGTCCTTCTTAAAAAGATGGGTCATGGGTCGGGCAATGCTTGAGAACCCTTCCACAAACTTGCGGTAATATCCCGCGATTCCGATGTCTTGTAGGCCACAAATGCGGGCTTTAAGGTAGCCACCTGACCCCGTGTGATGGTGAAACTGCTTCTTTGCAGCATTGTTCTTGTTTGTCTCTGACATCTTCTTACTCTTCTCCGATGTCTTGTAGGCCACAAATGCGGGCCAGTAATCTCCTATCTTCTCATATCGGCCGACGAATGCTGGAGTCTTCCCTTTGTCGACAAACTTTGATTTCAACTCATTCTTCCACCTCCTGAATAGATCTGCCATCTTCTTAAGAGCACACGCCTTGACCCGTGGCTCTATAACTGGCCTATTCGGATCCTCCTCTGGCGGTAGGGTGAAATTATCCTTCAGCGCCGTCCAAAGATCTTCTTTCTGTCTATTGGTGATATATTCACCATCAGGGGCGCTGTCCTTAGGCTTATTCCAATGCTTGAGTGAAAATATACTTTGAGTGAAAATATACTTCAAACTCTTCTGGTCTGTGATTATCTCACATCGCTTCCCCAGAAGGTAATGTCTTCATGTATTTAAGGCATGAACCACGGCTGCGAACTTGAGATCATGAGTCGCGTAGTTCTCTTCACGAGGACGTAACTATCTGGATAGATATGCTACAACTCTGTCTTCTTGCATAAGAACACCTAAAAGCCCGGTTCTCGATGCATCAAAGTATATCACAAACTCCTTGTGAATATCGGGGGTGGCCAAAACTCGGGTTGTGGTCTATCTCTTCTTGAGCTCCTGGAAGCTTTCCTCGCACTTAGCTGTCCATTCGAACTTCTAGTCCTTCTTCAAAATCTGGGTCATGGGTCGAGCAATGCCTGAGAACCCTTCCACGAACTTGCGGTAATATGCCACGAGTCCGAGGAAGCTCCTCACTTCCTTCACGGTGGTTGGTGTTTGCCATTCATTAATGGCTTCAATCTTGTCACGATCCACTGATAGTCCTTCTGCAGTTAGCACATGACCCAAGAATCCAACTTCATGCAGCCAAAATTCACACTTGCTGAACTTGGCATAAAGCTAGTGCTCTAGAAGCTTCTCTAGGATCAATCTCAAGTGTTCCTCATGCTCTTCTTCAGGCTTGGAGAAGACGAGTATGTCATCAATGAAGACGACAACGAACTTGTCCATGTACTCCATGAAGACTCTATTCATGGGATACATGAAGTAGGCAGGGGCATTGGTTAACCCAACTAACATGACCGTGTATTCATACAGGCCATACCGGGTTACAAATGTCGTCTACGGAATGTCTTGGGGTTTGATCTTCAGCTGGTAGTATCCTGACCTGAGGTCGATCTTCGAAAACACGTTAGCTCCGTTCAACTGATCAAACAGGTCTTCAATCTTGGGGAGGGGGTACTTGTTCCTTATTGTGACCTCATTGAGGGAACGATAATTGACACAGAGTCTGATATATCTGTCCCTCTTTGACACAAACAGGCGATCCCCAAGGAGAGGCACTAGGGCGAATGAATCCTTTTCCGAGTTGCTCTGCGAGTTGCTTCTTCAATTCAGCCAACTCTTCGGATCCCATCCTATAGGCCTTCTGATAGATGGGCCTTGATCCGGACATAATCTCAATGATGAACTCAATTTCGCGGTTAGGAGGCATTCCGGGCAGCTCATCAGGAAACACATCCGGGTATTCACATACCACTAGCATTTGATCCAACTCTACTCCCTATAGATAGTTAGCCTGAGGGGAGTGAGTGGAGGTAGGGTTGGGAAGATACACTAGTAGAAAAAGGCCCATTTGTCCCGGTTCGTATGGCCCGTTTGTCCCGGTTCCGGAACTGGGACTAAAGTGTCGGTACTAAAGCCCCAAAGCTTTAGTCCCGGTTCTCTTACAAACCGGGACAGAAGGGGCTCCATGTGGCCTCTGTGGGGAGGCCAGGTAGGAGGACCTTTAGTCCCGGTTGGTAACACCAACCGGGACCAACAGGCATCCACGCGTCATCATCTGGCAGCTGCTTGTTTTTTTATTTTGAAAGGGAGGGGGGTTTTAGAGAGTTAATTTAGGGGTTTTATATTGTAATATCTAGCTAATGTATAGAGAGAAGTGTCCTCTCTTTCTTCGTGCTTGGTCGATGCTAGCTACTATAGAGAGAACTCGACACGCTAGCTAGTAAGCAAATGAAGGAACCATTATGTACAGAAGATCGTCATGAACATATAGAGATAGAAGTGATCGACCTCTCTTTCTCCGAGAGATTGGTCGTATAACTAGTTTTCGTATATATATATATATATATATATATATATATATCCAACGCTACTAGCAACATAGGTACAATATAAGATCTCTTACAATCCCTAACATCTAATGTCCACTTCCAAATGGTATTCTCCGGTTTTATTTATGATGTGGTCAAGAAAGAATCCCGCCAATTCTTCTTGAATTGCTCATATGCGATCATGTGGTAGGAGTTCATCCCGCATCTGCCACATCTAATTTGAAGAAGGGGGTCAATACATATATATGGTAATAAAATAAAATTGTGAATATTATTGCTTATGCACTTCAAATTGTTTTGTAGAGTAGCCCCGCTTAGAGGTCGTCGCGTTGTAGATGAAGTCACAAACGTAGTATACACATAAATCAGTCCTGTCTTCCTGCCACAAGCACTTTACGAGAAATAGAGTTCAATCAAACTGATAATCAAGCATGATAAATGGTATTGATGAAACTAGAATCAATGGGATATGCGCGGAACTAGCTAGTAGTACTTACTTTCGGGTTTGTAAATCGCAGCTCCTTCGGCAGTGCCGGATCAATTGTTGTGAACTCTTTCCAAACCCTGCCAGACAAAGAAAATAATTACTTGATATTAGGAAATGAACAAATTAAAGTTGCCGATATGATGTGATAATGATCGATTGAACTTACTTTTGGAGAATTTTAGTCATGTCCACATAATTCTGGGGATCTTTTCATTTCGAGTCTAAGACGATTACTACTCCCCGCTCAAGATGAATCTCTAGCAGAATAAAGTGGAAACTGCGCACGCATGCATAACTCATCAATTACATTACTATAAACCTCGAGTAATAAGGGAAACCGAATATGCACAAGACAGTAACACTCACTTGAAGTTGTAAAGAAAGAGTATTGTCCTTTCGTTTTGTTTTTTAGGCAACGATTGTAGCAAGTTATCCTCGGTTTGTGTGGGATAATGTTTTAAATTATCCTCATGTATGACATTTGGGTTAATGAACCCAATGTCATAGATTTGTGCTTTTCTACATTTGACGATCTTCAATCTACATAATATAGTAGTGAGGATAATTATATATACATGCAATGAAAGAGCTGAGCTATATACATAGAGAGACTTAATTACAGAAGTAGTACTTACAGATAGTAGCAAGTTACGATTGTTTTGTCGATGGCCTTCTGATTGTATAACTCTCATATCTCCTCATATTCCATATTCAACATATCAATTCCAATGATGTCGTTCTCCTCTTTAACTGATAGTACCAAAGAATCCATCATAGACTCACGGCAGCTTTGCATGTACCATTCATGGAATCTTCGTATCATCGTTGTTAGAGGAGGATGATCGGGTTTGAAGGGAGGATGCCCGTACCGGTATTTGAATTCATCCACCTCCAACTTCTCAAACAACACATCATCGCTCGGGTAATCACCAAGTTTCGTTCCGAGGAACATCCCTGGATGACTAGCGATGATATTGCTAGAAACCTTAAGCGGGGGGCATGATTGGTTCGCCTGTTTGCCGAGCTGGGGAATTTTTTTCCCACTTCTTTGTTTTCCTAACTTTGCATCACTGGAAGTACTTCCCGACCGCCGTGCATCTTGATATGCCTTTTTAATACAACGTTCATAGTTGGAATCCGGCGGAGGTGGTGGTGGTCGCTTCAGGGCATCGATAGTGCGCATCGCTTTCACCGGATCTATCTTCTCCTTCGGAGTTGGAGTTTTCTTTGCAAAATGGTCCCTCACTTCGACCTGACTTATCTCCTTGTTTCAGACTCGGTCCTCTCATGAGGTAACTTTTCCACAGACTTGAGAGATGGACCGTATGTGTATCCCCTGCTGCCTATGCTTGTACTGCTTGCCGCCGGAGCGGTGGCGGCTCCCTTCATTCATTGCTTACTAGGCGCCGGAGGAGCCACATCGACGGCGTCTGTCTTCCACCATTGCCGACAAGGCTGAGGAGGAGGCGTACTGCTCCGACCTGCCGGAGTAGGCGAAGGAGGAGGCGGAGTGCCCCCACGCGTCGAAGGAGCCGAAGAAGGAGGCGGTGTGCCCTAATTCGCTTGAGGAGAAGGAGGAGGCGGAGGCGTCCACTTTGGAAGGTTGATGTACTTCTTCTGCCATAGACATGTACTCCTCAGGGCACGAACCAGCTTATTCTCTCCTTCACCTGTACAGTGGTCAAGCTCGAGCTCCTCAAATTCCGGTATTATTTCATCCACCATCACAACAGCATAGCCATGTGGAATCAGACGACAATGAAAAGTTCCGTTGGGTTGAGGAGGTGCAACAGAGCCGACAGCCGCCTTGGAAGTGTGGTTCTGGCATTTCGTATTAAGATCGCAATGTTGAGCCTCCGTGATGGTATCTATGGTGTAGCTAGGAGACATGAAGTCGGGTTGAACGGGCTCCATGGAAGCAACGCTACTTCTCTGCTGAGATGGCGGGGTAGTAGCTTCTAGGGTAGCTTCGTGCCGCCGAGATGGTTGGCCGGCAGCTCGCTCGCTCTCAGCTTCCTCTAGCTTTTGTAGTCTTGCATTGAGCTTATGAATTTCGCTCAGCTCCGCTTTCCTATTTCTCTCCCGGCTTTTGTAACGCCTGCGTCGGGAAACCCAACCTTCCACATAATGGAGCCTACTGTGCCTCTTGTTCGTCCAGGGTACTCAGCATTCCCTCGGGCCTCAGTCAGCTCATTCTTCTCTCTGTCGGGAATGAACGTCCCTTCCTGCGCTGTGGTGATATAGTTCTGAAGCTTGTTCACGGGTATTGCAAGTTGCTCGTCCGTCCAACGGCACTTCCCTATTTTAGGGTCCAAAGTTCCCCCAACCCCGAAAAACCAAGTCCTTGAATGATCTGGCAAGTTATATGTCTGTGGTCGGACCCCTTTAGCAAGCAGGTCATTCTCAGCTTTGTCCCACAACGGTCGGGCTTTAAGGTAGCCACCTGACCCCGTGTGATGGTGAAACTGCTTCTTTGCGGCATTGTTCTTGTTTGTCTCTGACATCTTCTTACTCTTCTATGATGTCTTGTAGGCCACAAATGCGGGCCAATAATCTCCTATCTTCTCGTATCGGCAGACGAATGCTGGAGTCTTCCCTTTGTCGACAAACTTTGATTTCAACTCATTCTTCCACCTCCTGAATAGATCTGCCATCTTCTTAAGAGCACACGCCTTGTCCCGTGGCTCTATAAATGGCTTATTCGGATCCTCCTCTGGTGGTAGGGTGAAATTTGCCTTCTACGCGGTCCAAAGATCTTCTTTCTGTCTATCGGTGACATAATCACCATCAGGGGCGCTATCCTTAGGCTTATTCCATTGCTTGATGCTGACATAATCTGCACGAAGCAGAAAATGTGTTCTTGGTCCACTTGGGTTCAACCGGATGGCCATCGTCCGCGAGTGCTCTGATCGTAAACTTTTCATCCTTGCGCAACCTCTTCTTCGGGCCTCGTCTCGTTACCGAAGTTTGGCTCGATCCGGAGTGCTATAATAGAAGAAAGAAGAGTTAATTAATATATGTACATACCAAAACAATTAATGCATTAATTAGCTAGAGTGAGCATAGGCTTAATTAATATATATACCTCGCCGGACATTGCAACAGCTCCCTCCTCCGATCGGCCACCGGAGCTGTCATCATGGTATCCTTCTTCCTCCGGTATTCGGTCACTAGAGCCATAATTATCATGTCCTTCCTCATCCATTGTTCGATCACCAGAGCCGTCATAACCCTATCCTTCCATACCATCGGTGTCGTTGAGATATGACAAGACATCACGTCCATCGTGGATTATGTCCCACAACAATTGTTCTTGTTCTTCGTCTCTTGGATCCATAGTTTCTGCAAATATTACAACATGACAATTAACTTGATAAATCTATGTTACCAGAGTTCTCTTCATTTAACTTGGTAAATTTCGGTGGCCTCGACAATACTTCTAGGGTTTTGGGTGGCCTCGACAACGCTTCTAGGGTTTGGGGTGGCCTCGACAACACTTCTAGGGTTTGGGGTAGCCTCGTCAACACTTCTAGGTGCTAAAAAAATACATATATCATATATACAAAAACATGAGATACCTTAATTAGTTCAATTTTTTGCCTTGACAAATCATTGAACCTTTTGACAAAAACCTCCCATAAACTCTTTCATAATTTTCTTTAGCATACATCCACGGAAAAAACAGGAAGCTACAATATTTTTTTATATCATATGATAATTGTCTATATATATACATCCATCCATCCATCCATCCATATACACACACATATATACATGGACCAAAACTGCTATAAAAAAATTATATGAACAAAAAAAAAGCATACATCATCTATCATAAACATCATCAACTATCATCAACATCATAATCTAACTATCATATATCATCTATCATCTATATATCATCAAATTAAATCAGCAAAATTAGATAGGGGAGGAACGGGGGCCGGCCGGACCGAACGGGGAGGAGGGGCGGCGTCGTCGGGGCAGGGCTATGGCGTGGGGCGGCGTCGGGGAGCGGCGCCGGCGTCGGGGCAGGGGCGGCGTGTCGGGGCAGGGCGGCGTGTCGGGGCACGGGGCGGCGCGTCGGGGCAGGGCGGCGCGTCGGGGCAAGGCGGCGCGTCGGGGCAGGGGGCGTCAGGGTAGAGGGTGTCGACGGCGAGCTCGGGCAGCCTGGCGGCGTCGATGTGCTCGGCGTCGTCGGGGGCAAGTGCTAGATGAAATCTGAAAAACTCGAAATTTTCGCTTATATACACAGAGCATTGGTCCCGGTTGGTGGCACCAACCGGGACCAATGCCCCCTTTAGTCCCGGTTGGTGGCACCAACCGGGACCAAAGGTCTCTTTTCGGCAGCCCAAAGGACGGGAAGCAGAGACCATTGGTCCCAGTTGGTGCCACCAACCGGGACTGAAGGTATGCATTGGTCCCAGTTGTTAACAACCGGGACTAAAGGGGGGCATTGGTGCTAGTTGGTGCCACCAACCGGGACCAAAAGGTGTTGCTACCCGGGGACAAATGTTTTGTCCCACCTCGCTAGCCGGGAGGGCTCGAGAGTGGTTTATAAGCGCTGCTGCGCCAACCCTCTCGAGCTCCTCTCAATTGCAGGCTTACGGGCCTAATTACACTCTCCTCTGCATGTGGGCCTACTAGTCCTTCTGCGGGCGTGAATCCTGGCCCAACTAGCTGTTGGGTTTCTAGTCATATTCAGGTCGTGGTGGCCCAGTAGGTGGCATTTTTTTATTTAAAAAACTCTTTTATGTTTTATGTTTTGTTTTTTGCTTTTTTTATTGTTTTTCTTCTGTTATTTTAGTTCATTCTTTTTAACAAATAAATACTTTGATAATTTTAGTTGAATAATTTCCATTATTTTGTTTTATTTCTTGCTTTATTTATTTCTAGTGTGTTTTATCATTATATTCTTTTTGCTATGAATGTTTTGAACAAAAAATACTTTGATAATTTTAGTTGCATAATTTTCATATAATTATTGTTTCAAAAATACTAGAGGTTTATTAAAGCTTTTTAGCTGATTCTTTTTGCACTCCACTCCTATGATGTTTTGAAAGAAATTAAAAAGCACTTCAAACAAACTCTGAAAAGGTTGAAAGTTGGCATGGTATCATCATTTCACCCACATAGCATGTGCTAAACAGTTGAGTGGGGTACGACAAAAACTGGATGCACTTCATGTACAAAATGGACAATCTATTTCGAAGTATCACGGTTTTGAACGTAAACTCATCTCTTACGAAGGGCTTTCATTTTTTTTGAACTCATTTGAACTCCAGAATTTTTGTGTGTTCAAAATGAACCATTCAAAGACACATCATCAATTTTCAACCGTTTCTGACTTCATTTGGTATTTTTCATGCACTTACTAATTTTTTTGAGCTAAATGACCCTGAAATTGGAAAGCACTTCAAATGAACACTGAAAAGGGTGAAAATTGGCATGGTATCATAATTTCACCCACAGAGCATGTCATAAAAAGTTGAGAGGGTTATGGCAAAAACTAGATGCACTTCGTGTACAAAACGGAGACTCTCTTTCGAAGTATTAAGGTTTCGGACGAAAACTCATGTGTTACAAAAGGCATTTCATTTCTTCACATGGCAATGCAATGATATAGTTGTGGAGTGAAAGTATTCACTTATTCTTCGTGTGTGTCCTTTGTTTATTGCGCCGTAACCATGGACAATTTTCATCGTTTAACAGGGTGCTTGGGTCAGCCTTGACTTTGAAGGGAGGAATTTCATGAAACTTTTCATAATCTTCAGACATGTCTGTCTTGCCCTTCAATCCCATGATGTCTCTTTTTCCTGAAAGAACTATGTGGCATTTTGGCTCATTGTATGATGTATTCGCTTCCTTGTCGTTTCTTTTTCTTGGTATGGTAGACATGTCCTTCACATAGAAAATCTATGTCACATCATTGGCTAGGACGAATGGTTCGTCTATGTACCCAAGATTGTTCAGATCCACTGTTGTCATTTCGTACTGTGTGTCTTCCTGTACCCCGCCTCTTAATAGATTGACCCATTTGCACTGAAATAAAGGGACAATGAAATCATGTCCATAGTCATGTTCCCATATGTCCACTATGTAACCATAATATGTGTCCTTTCCCCTCTTGGTTGCTGCATCAAAGCGGACACCGCTGTTTTGGTTGGTGCTCTTTTCATCTTGGGCGATCGTGTAAAATGTATTCCCATTTATCTTGTAACATTTGTAAGTTAATACAGTCGAAGATGGTCCCCTGGCCAACGAGTACAACTCATTAGAAACAATGTTATGACCCATGAGACGTGTTTGCAACCAACTGCCGAAAGTCCTGATGTGTTGATATGTAATCCAGTCGTCACACTGCTCTGCGTGTTTGGAGCGTAGAATATTCTTATGTTCATCGACATACGGGGTCACCAAGGTGGAATTCTGTAGAACCATGTGGTGTGCTTGTGACCAAGAATGCCTATCCCTACATATTATTGAGTCCGCTCCTAGCGTGCCTTTTCCAGTGAGTCTCCCCTCATACCGCGATTGAGGGAGACCAATCTTCTTAAGGTCCGGAATGAAGTCAACACAAAAACCCAATGACATTCTCTGTTTGATGGCCCATGGAGATGCTTGCTTCTGGCCTAGCGCGGTTACGAACATATTTCTTTAAGACTCCCATGAACCTCTCAAAGGGGAACATATTGTGTAGAAATATAGGGCCGAGAACGACAATCTCGTCGATTAGATGAACTAGGACGTGCGTCATGATATTGAAGAAGGACGATGGGAACACCAGCTTGAAACTAACAAGATATTGCACCAAATCACTTCTTAACCTTGGTAGGATTTCTGGATCGATCACCTTCTGAGAGATTGCATTGAGGAATGCACATAGCTTCACAATGGGTAATCAAACGTTTTCCGGTAGAAGCCCCCTTAATGCAACCAGCAGCAGTTGCGTCATAATCACGTGGAAGTCATGAGACTTTAGGTTCTAGAACTTTTTCTCTGCCATATTTAATATTCCCTTTATATTTGATGAGAAACCAGACGAGACCTTCATACTAAGCAGGCATTCAAAGAAGATTTCCTTCTTTCTTCTTTCGTAAGAGCGTAGCTGGCAGGACCTTCATACTGCTTTGGACGCATGCCATCTTTTTCGTGCACACATTGTTGTTCCTCCCGTGCCTCTGGTGTATCTTTTGTCTTCCCATACACTACTAAGACCCCTAGCAGGTTCACGCAATGGTTCTTCATCACATGCATCACGTCGATTGCAGAGCGGACCTCTAGGTCTTTCCAATAGGGTAGGTCCCAAAATATAGATTTCTTGTTCCACATGGGTACACATTTGTCAGCGTCATTTGGAACAGATAGTCCGCCAGGACCCTTTCCAAATATTACTTGTAAATCATTGACCATATCAAGTGTGTGATCACCAGTACGGAGGGCGGGCTTCTTCCGGTGATCTGCCTCACCTTTGAAATGCTTTCCTTTCTTTCGACATTGATGGTTGGTCGGAAGAAATCGACGATGCCCCAGGTACACATTCTTCCTGCATTTGTCCAAGTATACACTGTCGGTGTCATCTAAACAGTGTGTGCATGCGTGGAATCCCTTGTTGTCTGTCCTAAAAGGTTATTGAGAGCAGGCCAATTGTTGATGGTTACAAACAGCAACGTATGTAGGTCAAAATTCTCCTGTTCGTTCTCATCCCACACGCGTACACCTCTTCCATTCCATAGTTGTAAAAGTTCATCACCTAATGGCCTTAGGTACACATCAATGTCATTGCCGGTTTGCTTAGGGCCTTGGATGAGCACTGGCATCATAATGAACTTCCGCTTCATGCACAACCAAGGAGGAAGGTTTTACATACATAGAGTCACATGCCATGTGCTATGCTGGCTGCTCTGCTCCCCAAAAGGATTAATGCCATCGGCACTTAGGCCAAACAATACGTTCCTCGGGTCACCTATAAAGTTGCTCCACTTTCTCTCGATCTTTCTTCACTGCGACCAGTCAGCGGCTGCTCTCAACTTCCCGTATTTCTTACGGTCTTTTTTGTGCCATTGCATCAACTTGCCATGCTTTTTGTTTCTGCACAGACGTTTCAACTGTGGTATTATAGGAGCATACCACATCACATTGGCAGGAACCCTCTTCCCAGTGCGCTGGCCCTCAACATCACCAAGGTCATGTCTTCTGATCTTATACCGCAATGCATAACATACCGGGCATGTGTTTCGTTCCTCGAACTCACCGCGGTAGAGGATGCAGTCATTAGGGCATGCATGTATCTTCTGCACCTCCAATACTAGAGGGCATAGAACCTTCTTTGTTGCGTACGTACTGTCAGGCAATTCGTTATCCTTTGGCAGCTTTTCTTCATTATTTTCAGTAGCGAACTAAATCCCTTGTCATATACACCATTGTCTGCCTTCATTGCAGCAATTCCATTGTGCTCCCGAGCTTTTTGTTGTCATCTTCGCAATTTGGGTACAACCCTTTTTTGTGATCCTCTAACATGTGATCGAACTTCAACTTCTCCCTTTCACTTTCGCATTCTCTCTGTGCATCAACAATGACCCGGCGAAGATCATCATCGAGCACATCGTCTGGTTCCTCTTGATTTTTAGCTTCGCCCATTGCAGCATCACCATATTCAAGGAGAGGGTAGTTGTTGCCATCCTCTTCTTCTTCGTTGTCTTCCATCATAACCCCTCTTTCTCCGTGCTTGGTCCAAACATTATAGTGGGCATAAAACCCTTCTGAAGCTGGTGGAAGTGAAGGGTTTTAGAGTTGGAGAAAGACTTCGTATTCTCACAGACAATACATGGACAAGGCATAAAATCATTCTGCTTGTTTGCCTCAGCCGCTTCGAGAAAATTATGCAGGCCCTTAATATACTCGGAGGTGCGTCGGTCACCGTACATCCATTGTCGGTTCATCTGCGTGCGTTATATAATAAAGTGTATTAAAAACCATTACAAGATATCATGAATACAGAAGTGACCAAGTTATTAGAAATCCATCATCACATTAAAGCCAAAGTACAATAATGACCAAAATAAATACGTACAGTTCATAGATAGCTGTCATTATTGAACAACATATAGGTCTCTAGAGCATCTAATTAAAACATACACTGAAACTATGTAAAAAATTTAAATGCAACAACAAATGCAATCATAACCGCTACTAAGGTACCAATTGATCCAATGGCATAATGATACCAAGCCTCAGTATGAATGGCATATTTTCTAATCTTTCTAAGCTTCAAGCGCATTGCATCCATCTTGGTCTTGTGATCGGCGATGACATTGGCAACATGCAACTCCAATCCCATCTTGTCATCTTCAGTTCTTTTCAATTTTTCTTTCAAATGATCGATTTCTTTTTCAGCTTTAGTTAACTTGTCGAGCAGAATTGCATAGTCGGTTGGAATTTATGGTTCAACTAATTCCTATAGATAAAACATCTACGTCAAGTTGGTGGCATGATTAATTGTCATAGACATTAGATGTGTGAAATAGTGATATATGAGATAATATACCACATCTGAATCATAGACTGGACGAGGGCCGACATGGGCGGATACCATAACCATGGCACTATATAATAACAAACAATAATAAAAGTAAGAAAATCATACGAGTAAGTATATTTTCTATTAGCAAGAAGATAAGATCAAGAGGCTCACCACGCGCGGGCGATCGACGGTGGTTGCAGGACGGGGACGGGACTGGACGGACCGCCAAACCTAGACAAATCTTGACGAAAATGGAGTTTGGACAAAGAGCTTCGAGAGGAGAAAGCTTAATTCGGCTTGGGCATTTCATCAAACACCTCATGTGCATAGGAGGTGAGCTAGAGCACCACAAAGTCTTCCCTCGCCCACAAAAAAACAGAGCAGTGTGTGGAGTGCTCTACTCGCCGGTGAGGGGGTATATATAGGCATCTCATTGGTTTTGGTTCGTGGCTAGAACCGGGACTAAAGGACCACCTTTGGTACCGGTTCCAGACACAAACCGGGACCAATGGGTGTGGGCCAGGAGCGAGGCACGTTGGTCATGGTTCGTGTTTGGAACCGGGACCAAAGGGGTCCGACGAACCGGGACCAATGCCCCAAGTGGGCCGCCTGGCCCCCTGGCCTCACGAACCAGGACCGTTGCCCCCATTGGTCCCGGTTCATGACTAAATTGGGACTAATGGGCTGGCCGGCCTGAACCGATGCCCTGTTTTGTACTAGTGATACCTAACTTCCACTCCTTGGCTATTGGTCATGGTGACAATCCTCTTCGCACAATCTAACAATCCTTGGTGCTTGGTCAACCAATTCATGCCAAGGATGATGTCCGAGCCGGCGTCCCAGACTTCTTAACCGATCCCGGGGTTTGTATCCACATACAACTACCCAGGGGTGTAGGTTTCATGCCACTCTCTAATGCAAACTTTTGGGTGACAAAAGAATTCGAAACTCCACAATCAAACAAAACTGGTGCTGGGGTTGAGTTGATGAGGAGCGTACCCAGTATGACATCTGTGTCTTCCTGGGCTTCCTCTGTGGTGATGTGATTTACATGACCATTGACATTGTTGGGATAGTTGCAGGGAGCGGGGTTCCTTGGGGGTGCTCCACGGCCTTAACCTTGGTTTGGCGCATTGGGGCACGGTGCATCTGGCATCTTGTTGGGGCAGAGCTTAGAGATGTGTCCAGACTGACCACATCCAAAGCAAGTGACTTGCCCAGGGTTGTTGTTGAAGTTCCTGCCTCCATTGTTCTTATTGGGGTTGTTTTGGGCTGGACTGGGATTGGCATACTGCTGAGGCTGGAAGCCCAGACGAGGCGCAGGAGGTCTAGCCTACTATCGCTGATAGGTTGGCTTGGCTGGGGCTGGCTGCTAGGCGTGAGGCTTCTGGTTGCTGGAGCTACCCTTGCTGATCATCTTGCGCTTGCGGGTGTCGTCTATGGCATGAAGCTTGTCTTCCAGCATGAGGGCCTTGTTTACCAGGTCGAAGAAGTTAAGACAGTCGCAGACAATGAGCTGATACTGTAGGGTCTGTTGAAGTCCCTCCATGAAGCATTCCTTCTTGGCAGCTTCTGTGTTGACATCTTCAGGTGCATACCTTGATAGCAGGTTGAACTTCTGCAGGTACTTCTTGACAGAGCCTCTTCCTTGCTTCAGTGCTCGGAACTCTCTCTTCTTGATAGCCATGATCCCAGAAGGAATGTGGGCGGTGCGGAATCCGTCCTTGTATTCATTCCAAGTGATCACACGCTCACCTTGCAAGACCTTGAATCCATCCCACCAAGCTCGGGCAGTACCTCCAAGGTAGTGAGAGGCATAAAGAACCTTCTCATGGTCCTCATTGCAATTGAGAAGTGCAAGGAGGTCCTCGATGGTGCAGATCCAGTCATCAGCATCCAATGGTTCAGTAGTCTCGGTGAAAGTTGGGGGCGAATTCCTCACGAACTCACACAGAGTGGAGCGGCCATTGCCGTTCCTGCCTTGCTGCTGTTTGTTCACAAGGGCCTGAGCCATCTACTAGATAGCAGCATTGTTGGCTTGGCTTTCCTCCGAGAGAACTTGGAGAATCTGAGTTATGGTCATGTTCTCTAGTGGAGGTGGTGGCAGGGGAATGTCGCCTTGTGGCTACTCCTGGTGTCCTCCAGCGTGACTAGCACCACCAGCTCCCTGTTTCTGGCTTGAGTTGCTAGCTTCAGGGTTGGCGAAGGAGTTTTTGCGGGTAGCAGTCACCATCCTGTTTGGAGCAGCCAAGTCAAACAACTGGGATGGATGAGAGGAAAAGCAACAATGGAAGAGCGCGCCTAAGGGGGTTGGTCGAGTGCAAGTGTGGTAAAACAAAGGTCGAAAGACCAACATATATTAAGATGGACGATGGAGTCTCTTGCATGTTGCCTAAGGAAAAAGCGTGACTTGCATCGGAACATAAACAAAAAAACAGACAACAAGCACACATGGTTTCATATGAACCATCACACGGACTCGACTTCACATGAGGGGTACATGACTGATCCTACCCTAGGGGTTCTTGGACTCAGGTGATGGAGTGCTCGGTCTCGTAGTCAAGCTCCTCTAGGTCTTCCTCCTGTTCATCATCTGAATGGGCATCATTCTAGGTCGAAGGGGTTGGGGAATGCGGAGGTCCATCCCGCTGGCGCTTTGCTGGCGGGTCGGTGAAGAGCTCATGGTACTCCTTCGCACTCATGCGATGACGACGTGTAGGTGCTTCACTAGTTGGGGGTACTCCTCCTCTATAAGCGACAGCAGTTCATCCCTCAGGGGCTCCATCCTTCTTGAACTTGTCTGGCTTCATCTTGGCTTGCCGAAGTAGCTCTCGGGTGTGGTGAAGTTCCTCGTGGAGCTTCATAGACTCCTTCATCAGGTTATGAACCAGACTATCAGCGGAAAGGCTGAAGTAGGTCTGGAACCTGAGTGGCGTGCCATCCTCCTTAGATGGGATCAGCATCCAACTCTCGTCAAGACCATCATTCCTGAAGGGAAGGTAGCGAGTAGCCAACTCGTGAGCCATCTCTGGAATGATGTCTCGAAGGTGTAGGAGTGCCTTGCGTGCAGCTATCTTGACTGCAAGTATCATGGTCTCCATCTGTGGTCCTTCAAAGAACCAACTAGTCGGGGAGTCATTTGCCTTAATGACCACATCCATGTGTTACACCTTCGTGATGGCATCGACACAGTGCTTGGGGTAGAGGAAAATGGGTGGTTGGTGAAACTAGCACTTCTCCTGGCTATCCCCAAGGAGTAAGGGAAAGCCGGATGTCAGGATGGCTTCGGGTACGACGACCATGTACAAAGGTTTGAACAAAGGATAGTCAGCAAAGTGTTGTGTGAAGAATAAAAGAGCTAAATAATACAGAATTCCTAAGTATAGGTGCTAGTGTAGTTTTGGAAACGGTTTTATCCTGACTAACGTCCCTGCTAACTAAGGGCTTCCTACAGTCAGGATGGCTCTGATATCAGCTCTGTGGGGACCCCGACTCATAAGTCGTGATCACCGAATGCACGTGTACAGTGATCCTAGAGATCAATGCTCACTGAACACACAAAAGCTGAATAACAAGAGTCTTACATCCACATTTAGCGTCTTACACAAATAAAGACCATGAAGGTCTAGTCTTACATAGATAGGGCCATGAGGGCCAAACACTTAAATATACCAAGTAGCACAAATCTTGATCGAAAGCGTGAACCCATGCCATCAACCTTAAACCTACAGGCATTCTGACTGGGAAGCTTCCTAGTTCAAATGTTGTCACCAACGAACTCTTCAACGTACTCCTGTTCTTCCATGTCTGGCCAATTAAATAACCAGTGGCAAGCCAATGAGTACCTTCAATGTACTCGCAAGCAACCCAAGTTGTGGAACAAGGTAATAATGATGCATGATATAACACTAAGTAGGTAATTTGCGGAAAGCCAATTTTGAATGCAATGACATGATCAATTAACTAAGTAAGCATGCATCAACAGTTGGCAATTATTCATATGAACAAGTTATATCATCATAAACTGGGGTTGAACAACTCATGTTCATTCATCACCTCAAGTATTCAGACTTGTCTCAAGTCTCATTCGTCCATCTCCTAGAGACACACACACACCAAGTTTTACGAAAACAACTAGACATAATTTAAGAAGGCCCTACAACTTTCCATGACTGCGGACATGGCTATTCGAATAGTTTTACACTGTGCAAAGGTTGCACACTTTACCCACAAGACTCGGGGAACTTCCGTGTCATCCACGACTCGCGGTATATAACATACCCGAGGTAAGCGCCCGAACATCGCCTTTCCCATGGTGATACTAAACAAAGAGTCCACTCGTTGGTGCCATCCCACATGATATTAATCTCACGTATCATCCATGAGGGCACGCAACGGTGTGTCCGGTGCCTGTAAAGACACCGCATGGCCTTCCACTTCCGAGACGACCCCGTATCGAGAGTGACGAAGCTACTCCAGCCACTAGTAGTGCAGGCTCCTTGCCAGTACCCACCATAGTAATCAACAAAGCCCCATCCCATAAGGGATTTCGTGGTTGCGCATGTATGGTTGGGACGGTCAACAGACCTTAAATCTAATCCGTTTTCGAAAACACACACTCACTTGCTCTGGCACACCACGTCTTTCTCAAGTGGTCACCCAACTTATTATCATCTCCCTTGGGCATTAGTGGCACCCGACGGGGTTTTCAAAAAGTCTTTGAAATCATTTTTGCCTTCCCATCACTATGCATAAACCCCATACCACTTGTGTAGCATCTATTAGCATCCTATCTATACCCACCCGCATAACCCTCATAAGGTGGTAGGGTCATGCTCGATGCAAGTGTCAATGGTAAAAGTATCGGAGGCATCCCACCAAAGGGGGAGCACTGCATCACGATCAATCATCGAGACAACAAGTGTTATATGTCATGCATGAAAAAGTTTTCTTAACATGGTCAAAGGGCTGCTTTCCTGGCTCAACAAAGTCTTCGGGGTCTTCAAAGTCTTCGGGTCAAACTCCCTCGTCAACAGCGCAATCTATCGTCACGATAAGTAATGTTAAAAAAAATAAGCATCACACAAAAACAGAGCACACAAACTACTATCAAACATGCTACCCTACTCTGATAAATACAACAAGCTATATTAAAAATAATTGCCTAGGGTTTTGTTGTGAAAAATATTTTTGAAATTATTAAACAGAGGAAAAAAGATGCCTAAATAGAGGTTTTAGAATAAAACGGTATATAAAAGATTTTCAAAATTTTACAAAAAAGGCACTATTAAATTCTAGGGAACATTCTAGGATTTGAGGTGGAAGAATTATTGGATTTGGAATTAGTTTTAGATCTGTGGAATGTTTGGAAGCAGGGGAGAAAAGAAAAAAGAAAGCCACACTGCTCAGCTAGGCCGAAACCAACCGCAGCTGAGCTGGCCCAGGGAAGAATCGGCCCAAGCGAAGCGGTGCATGCGGCAGGTTTAATTTTGAACCTGCCCACGGGCCCAACTGGCACGCCCAAGATGCGACCCTATCCTTATTTTTGGCTCGAAGGCCTCGACAGGGATAGGAGCACATATCGTCGTGTTGCAAGAATGGATATCATTACAAGTAGACGCACAGAAGAGATGAGTATATGGAATTGGCTTACACTCGCCACAAGCTACGACAAGATTACATCAATACAACAACATACTCAAACATCATATAGAAGAGCAGGGTCCGACTACGGACGAAAACAAATGACAAAATGACATCCATCCTTCCTATCTCAGGCTGCTGCCTAGAACTCATCCTAGATTGATGATGAAGAAGAAGAAGAAGAACTCCAACTCAAACAAGCATCGCGCTCGCATCAAGTCATGGCATTACCTGTACTTGCAACTGATGTTGCAATAATCTGTGAGCCAAGGGGACTCAACAATCTCATTTTCAAGGGTATCAAGACTATTAAAGCTTATTGGATGAGGTATGGTTAAGTGTTGAGGCTGCAACAAGCGACTACGCATTTATTTGAGTGCCTAACTTACGAATACATGAAGTAAAGTGGGTGGCCTACGCATAACGGACGTGAACTAGTAATGATCACTAAATGATCCTGAACACCTACTTATGTCAATCATAACCCCACCATGTTCTCTCTCGGATAAGGACTCATGAGAAGAGACAGTCATGGTTTATGCACACAGTTGGTGTATTTTATTTGAGTTTACTTCAAGTTTGCTATGACCGGGTGCTAAACAAAATATCCAAGTTTGCCACATAACTGCGGGCACGGCTTTTCGAAAGATTTAACCCTGCAGGGGTGCTCCAACTTATCCATCACAAATTAACCACACACCACAGGCATAACCTTGACCATGGATCTCGTTATCATCCTAGGAAATTCCAAAGGAAATTCTACACCTCGAGATAGCCAGACGAAGATCAGAATTCCTCACGCAAGATATTTGAGAATGGTAAAACAAGTCCAGCAAGGCTTCTCGATGTGTCGACAACCCCGATAAGAGCTGTGTATCTCGTTCTCAAGACACGACAGCTGGGTCTAGCTACAGGGAAGAACCAATCCCCGAGTTTCCTCAAGGCGGCCCCGTAGACAGTCCGTTTTGGATCAACACTCATGAGGAGCACTGGCCCAGGCTGTTGATTAATTATCCATGGGGTGATCATGCCCTATGCAAATTTAGTTGTTATTAAGCAAATAGTACCAATGTTGGGCCTTGCCAGACAAGTTTTATCCTAAAACGAAGATCAAGGGAGTCCCCATAACAACCCCAAGCATGTTAGGAGCGCTCAATTATGGAACATAACACCGGTTCACAAGTAACTAGGGGCGGAAAGAGCGGAACAAAACACCGAGAAAAAGGACAAGCCTTCCACCCTTTACCAAGTGTATAAGTGCATTAAATTAAATAGCAATAATATCGTGATAACAAAAGAATGTCCATGTTGTCACATGGAAGCAATTGCACCTGCAGCTAGAAATGCTATAAGAAAGGCTGAGCAAGCAGTAACATAGCCAAACAAAGGTTTGCTAGGTAGGAGGAGGGTTAGAGGCTTTTCATGGCAATGTTGGGAGGGTTGACAAAAAAGTGGTAGGTAGCAAGACATAACGATAAAAGTGGGAAAACTAGCATAGCAATGATAGTAGTGGTATCCATGGAAATGTGTCATCTTGCCTGAGATCCCGCTGGGAAGAAGAACGAGTGCATGAAGAAGACGAGCCAACATAGTCGAACGAATCCTCACACTTCGAACACTTTCAGAACTCTATTGAGAAGAAGCAATCCGGAAACAACAATCAACAAAACATAAACCACAACATATGCATGACACGATGCGCAAACAACTATGATGCATGTCCGGTTTAATATGCAATGCATGGCATGGCATGGCAAGCACATCAAACAACCACTACATATTAAGTGAAGTTCAATATGCAACGAGTTGCATATTGATGAAACTCCACATTCGAATTATTTAGTTCACTACCGTTTAGCTAATCATCAATGTTAAATGTTGTTAAACATGGCAAGAGGTGAAGCATAAGTAAACTTCAACATCTAGGCATCTTAAATGAGGCCGGAAACCACTTATGATATTTCCGAAACATCCCCATAAGCATAATGTGAATTTGGTCCAGATCTGTACTAACCATATTTTAGAGTTGTTAAACAGTAGAATAAATGTCACCATGTTAACAGAGGTACAGTTCAAAAATTATTAAATAATTCACATCGGCATGGCAATTATGCAAATAAATGCAAACAACAATGTTAAACATTTTTAGCACATGTGAGAACTGAATATTGTGAATCTACATGAAATTCCAGTCATATTACATATTTAAAGTTTTTACATACGATGCACGGGTGAAGAGATATTAATGCATGAAGTTTAGGGGGTTTTCTATAATTATAAAATTCGCAGGTTAATTAGAAAAATCGCGGGACAGAAAAATATACTCCTTGGGCCGAATCTCACTGGCCCAATACGGCACATGGGCGCACGGTAACTAAGGGGCGCTCTAGGCGGGGGATAGGGCAGCGGCGCTCACCTCGGGCTGGGCCTTGAGGCTGCAGGAGTTGGGCCAACAGATCTGGCGCTGAGCTAGGCCTTAGCGCCTGGTGGCCCTGAGCGGAGATGAGTGGGAGGCGTGGGCGAGCTGCTTGGTGGTCAACGCAGCGGGCAGGGCTCGAACTCCGGCGCCGCAGCGCTGCAGGAGAGGTGGGATCCAGCGAGGCCGTGGCCGGATCCGGGCGGAACTAGGCTCGAGGACCCCATTCCCGACGACGAGAAGGCTTGGGGCGGCGGGAGCTTGCAGATCCGGCGATGGCCATGGCGGGATGCACCAGCGGGCAAGGAACAAGAGAGAGAGGCTAGGGGTCAGGGAGATGAGTAGGAGAGGAGGAAGAGAAGGAAGGGAGGGAGGAGGTCCGGTGGCCAGATCCGGCCAGGAGGCAGCCTCGAGGGCTCCGACGATGGGGAGCTCGGTTTTAGCAGCGGCCCGCATTGAGACGGCTCGTCCATGGTGGTTGCAGGTTGCGGGAGAAGGGCTGCTCCGTGATCACCGGGCATTGTCCAGGTTGACCACCGGACATGTCTGGTAGGCAGGTTTTTGGGCGAATCTGAGCCCCAAATTTCAGGTCTAAGGCCCGGATTTGGTTGGGGAGATGGGATTTCGGTATCTGGAGGGTTTGGGTTAGAAGGTGGAGTTTGGTAGGGGGTGTCTGCAATTTGGCAAAGGGGCAACCCTAGTGGAGTGGTAGGCTCTCTCCACGAGGTGGTTTATATAGGGAATGACACTACGGGTTGGTTGAGTCTCGTCCGTCTGATTGCGATCCGATAACCACAAATGGAGGGGGGGCTAACTAGGCTAGTGGCTGTGTAGATGGGTTATGGGGAGATGAGAGGGAGGTTCGCGGCCCGTGACACGAGGTTTTTAAATCACCATAAACATCCGACGAATAACCGATGACCGCACTGCTACGATTGACCGACGGGGTATCAATCAAACTCGGAATGCGACGAAATTTGGTAGGCGGTCTACCTACGCTATAATAAGACCGCACGTCAGGTCTCGAACCAGTCCGAGAATATTTTTAGCGCGCCTTTTAAAAAAATATTTTAACGATGTCGCGGGCATGTGCCTGTGTGGTTGGTCTCGAAACAGGCAACGACAAGAACGGAGAGAACCGGCAACTACGAACGGATGCAAGTTTTGAAAAGGAGTGACGGTGCCATGCAGATGATGTGAATGATACAATAATGAATGCAACAACCAAACGAAACACAGACGAAAATGGATACAAAAGGGGAATCTTCTGGAGCGTCGGTCCCGGGCTGTTACACCATCATGGTAGCGTGAGAGGAGGGGAGTGAGGGGAGAGGAGCGGTAGGCCTTTAAATATCCAGGCGCCTGTTCAACGTGGTGTGGTGCGCCGGCGAGGACGGGGCCGTCGCCACAGGCCACGGGGGGAGGGGGCTTCGGGTCGGTTCCTGGGAGTTCCTGGCCACGGTCCAGGTCCAGGGAAAGGAGAGACCAGGGAAAGGAGAGAGAGAGAGAGGGGGGAAGGGCCACCCCTCCCACAAAGGCCCATGTGGAAAGGGGATTTGTGGGAGAGCCAACCCTAGGTTGGCGCCACCTTGCTTGGGTGGTAAGCCACCCTAGGGCGACTCCATCCTTGGCCGCCGCCCTAAGGGGGAAACCCTAGGGGATTGGGCGCACCACCCCTCCCCCTATATATATGTGAGAGGGAGGAGGGCATCCGTGCCCTAAGCCACAGCACAACCCTTCCTCCCTCTCCGATAGCCTCTCCTCTAGTAGATTGATTCGGTGCTACTTAGCGAAGCTCTACCGGGTCAGCTCCACCACACCGTCGGCACGCGTCATGCTGTCGGCGAACCCAACTACCTCTTTGCTCCCTCTTGCTGGATCAAGAAGGCGGAGATCTCCATCAAGCTGCACGTGTGCTGAAGGTGGAGGTGTCGTCTGTTCGGCACATGATCAGGAGTTCATGGGACGGCTTGCTATTTGGATCGCGGAGACGTACGACTACATAAAACGCGTTCTTTAATGCTTCCGCTTAGCGATCTACAAGGGTATGTAGATCCAATATCTCCTCTCATAGATTCTCATCTCCTAGATTGATCTTGGTGAAGCGTAGGAAATTTTTTGTTTCCCATGCAACGTTCCCCAACAAACATTGTCTTCTAGCTCCGGAAAGAGTGGCAAATGTATTCGATCAAGTGCAAAGAAGTGCTTCTCCAACTGAGAATTGATAAGCAACTAGATATAAGGTGCATAAACACCTGATCGCTTATGATCTGTAGCAATCTTTTTCACTATCTCAACTATCAAGTCCATCACTCTAAATCCGGTGTGCTGATCAAGATGGAGCAGCATGTTGATGGAGTAGCCTCTGTCTATTTTCTCATCTGCATACTTAGGCAACAAAGTGTGCCTCAAGATAGTGTTAATGGTGCGTAGACCAGCCCGGAGGAAGTAAATAGATCCTAGCTTATGATATTTCAGATTTGCTGCAGGGATCTCTATCAGCGTCCTGGGAACGGGGGTACCCAGAACTGCATGCCTGCGACCAAGGGCGCGGCCCACTTCGATGACCTGGACAGCGCAGGCCGGCCTCACTCAAGAACAAGACCCTCACAGGAGCCCCACCCTTGCGAGGGGAACGACACCAAGACCCTCGGAGAGAGGTGACCTCCCAGGTCACCTCCCAAGGGGCAGAGATCCCTATAAAACACTGAGCCTCAGGAGGCCGGGGGTGACGCAAGCCTGGCTAGGCAGGCATCAGCGCGTGCAGAGGGGACAGTTTCTTCTTTGGTGCAAAGAAGGAGAATACATATGCACATTCCCTAGGCACCCACAAAGGATTCCATTCCTACACAACAAGACCAAAACTACGAGCCCAACAGGACGAACATCGTTGCCGATCCCACATCTGCATCACCATCAGCCACTTTGCAGGCGAAGATCACCTTTCATCGGGATAAGGGTGTACTCCCTGTCCCCCCTCCGAATTTCGCTGTTGTGGGATCCCTTCCCGCCATTATGAAAAGGGAAGAGGACCTGGGCCACTATAAATAGAGGCTAGGATGCTCACTAGAGGTACACACACCTATACTAGTTCATCCACAAATCTCCTCATGAGGTAATCCACCAAAGGCAGGAGTAGGGTTTTACGCTTCGCAGCGTCCCGAACCTGGGTAAATCATCGTGCGCTAGTCTTCTTCCCGTGATCGAGTGAGTTCATAGCGCTTTCTTCTCGAGTTGTGAGCTTGAGGCCGGAGTTGGTGGGGATCTTTGCATGTGCCCCTGAGTTTGAACCTCTTTGAGTTTTGTGGAGCCTGAAATCGGACAATCTCCTTGTACATGTTCTTCTTGGCATTGTGGCTTTCCTTGTGCTCAAAGTACACATCAAGGTCACCTTCTTCCACCTCTGGGACTCCTAAGATGGCATCCCACTCATCAGTTGTGGATTCCTACCTGGTGCCATCAGTCATCCACACAATTCTACCATCTCCATAGAAACGAGCAGTGGAGTAGAATTGCATGATCATTTTGTCGTTCCAAGCAATGACTCCTTGCCAACAAACTTATCAAGACCAATGCAATGGAAGTTGTCTTGCACACTTCGGAAGTAATCTTCATTCTCCTTGATGTACTACCAGTCCACATACCCCATGTCACTCATAGCAAGGCTCTTTTGAAGAAGAATTGTTTCATAACAGTCTTCATGTTCCTTTGTGTAAAACCTGTAGTCCACAATAGTCTTCCTCATCTAAGTGAAAGAACATTTGCTCCCTTGGTGGTTTTGGTAATTAATAACAACATATAAGTCATTGAACTAATGTTTCCACCAAGTATATTTGAGGAAAAATTCAACGAAAGGGATGGCCAAAGGATTGTTGAGATTGTGGAATTACACCAGGTTGCAAGGAAATTGGTTGGCCAAGCTTCAAGCAAGAGGGCTCTACATTTTACATTTGTGAGAAGTCACTTTGAGTCCATAGGAAAGCCAATACTATTACAAGGGGGTATAGTTTTGATGATGAACAATATGCTCAAATGTGCACAAGTCATAGTCACCAAAACATCCACAAAATCACCCACCAAAGTCTGTGCAAAGCCAAATATGCAAAATTGGGGCAACCAACATTCCTATCCCGGTGCCACCGATTCCAAACCCTAGAAAGACTCAGCCAAACCCTAACACTTCGATGCAGCCGACACTGCTTTTGGTGCCACCGACTTGGGTTGCCAAGTTTCTGTTACGCAAGTTCACATTTTCTGTCCGTTCGAAAATGGTGAATTGGCATCACCAAGTTTGGCAAATCTGACAGTTGGTCACCTTGTCGGTGCAACCGAGATTCGTGTATCGGTCCCTTCGAGATTCAAAGTTTGCCACTTTTGGTCACTTTGGTACGACCGAGATTTACACATAGGTGTCATCGAGTTGGTCATTTTCGGGGATGCCTATACATACCCCTACACCACTACCTACTCGAAAGAGGAGCACTCGTAACTATTCCATACCTATCCTACTCAGTTTTTTGAGAGAGAAGCACCTACCCTTGTGTTGAGTTCAAGATCTTCCACTCCAACCATATGGATCTTGATTTCTAGCCTCCCCAAGTTGGTTTCCACCAATCCCATCTCTTCTACCAAGCCAAATCTGTGAGAGAGTGACTGTGTGTTGATGAGTCTATCATCTTGAAGCACAAGAGCAAGGAGTTCATCGTCATTACCAAGCCTATTACCTTTTGGAGGGTGGTGCCTCCTAGATTGGTTAGGTGTCGCTTGGGAGCCTCCAACTTCGTGTTGTGGAGTGAACCAAGAAGTTTGTAAGGGTAAGGAGATCGCCTACTTCGTGAAGATCTACCCATAGTGTGGCTAGTCCTTCATGGACGGAAGCCCCATGGAATAGTCAAGGTTGCTTCTTCATGGAACCCTCCGTGGGTAGATCCCTGCATGGACTCTCGCGACCGTTACCCTACTTGGGTTGAAGAGTCCATGAACATGGACGTACGATAGCACCACCTATCGGAACCACAGGAAAAATCAACGTGTCATCACTTGGGTTTGCTTTCCTAACCCTCTCTTCACTTACATGTGCAATGTCTTTATTTTACGTTGCAACACTCTTAGACATGCATGTGTAGCGTGTTACTTGATATGGTATGAATGCTAAAACTTGCCAAGAATTAAAATTGGGGAAAAGGCAAAAAATTTATTTGGTCAAGTAGTCTAATCACCCCCCCTCTAGACCAACTTTCGATCCTACAAGTGGTATCAGAGATTTGGTCTCCATTGCATTGGTTTCACAACCTAGGAGAAGTATGGCATCTAGTGAGGGAAATTACCACCATAGAGGTCCATACTTTGGTGGCACTAATTTTGCTAGTTGGAAGCATAAAATTAAAATGCATTTGCTTGGTCATAATCCTGCCATTTGGGCTATTGTTCGTGTTGACTTGCAAGGTGAATTCTCTATGGAAGGAAAGGAACCGGATCGTGAAGCGACTGCAGATGAATTGAAGATGTTGCAACTCAATGCTCAAGTATGTGACTTTCTCTTCAACTACATATGCCCTAAAAAATTCAAACAAATCAGTCGTATTGAACACACAAAAGAGATTTGGGATACTTTGGTTGATATGCACGAAGGAACTGAGTCCGTGAGAGAATCCAAGTTAGATGTTCTTCAAGGTCAACTTGACAAGTTCAATATGAAGGATGGTGAAGGAGTCGCTAATATGTACTCTTGGCTAGCTCTCATCACCGACAAGTTCATCATCAAGAAGATACTTCGAGCTTTGGATGAGAGATATTACACTGTGTGCACATTGATCCAAATGATGCCCAACTACAAAGATCTCAAACCAACAGAAGTGATTGGTAGAATTGTTGCTCATGAGATGACACTCAAAGAAAAGGAAGAGCTTCATAACAAGTCTAGCGGTGCTTACAAATCCACAAGTGATGCTCCTGCTACCTCAAGCAACAACCTGTCACAAATGAAGATATAAGCCTCATGGTCAACAAATTCAACAAGTTCTACAAGAATAGAAGCAAAGATCATAGCTCCAACTCAATACATGAAGAGACGCGTTCGTCAAGTCGTGACCAAAAGTGCTACAATTGTGGGAAGCCCGGACATTACTCCAATGAGTGCTCGGCTCCCTACAAACGAAGATAAGAGTCACCAAGAAGACGAAGCTCAAGAGATGAATCACCTCGAAGAGAGAGAACGAGTAGAGATGATCGTTATGAATGAAGACCCTAAAGGAGAAGTAGGCAATCGGAGCAGAAGGACAAGTACACCAAGAGCTAATCAGGAAGAAAGCATCAAGCTCATGTTGGTGAATGGGTCTCTGGCTCCGACTTCGACAACCACTCCGAGAGAAGCTATCACTCCAACTCTGACTATAGCCAAGATGATGGTGTTGCCGGAGTTGGACTAGTGACAACCAACTCCTATGCTCTATTTCATTCACCAAATGAAGCAGGTGGAAGTTGCTTCATGGCTAAAGTCCCCAAGGTATCACAGCCCAAATATGTTGATTTTGAAAGTAATGAAGATGATTTGATTTACGATGATGACTTGCTATGTGATAAAACTAGTGGTGTTGATCATAATGAACTTGATATTTCTCATGCTAGTCAAGATAGGTCAATTGACAATGATAAGATGAAAATAGAAGAACTAATTAAAGAACTCAACACTCTTAAGCTAGCCCATGAATCTATTCTTAAAGATCATAGAGAGCTTGTAAGAACTCATGAGAAGCTACGCTTCAAGAATCTCAATTTGGAGCAAGAACATGAATTTCTTAAAGCTATCAATGATGGTCTCCGATAGAAGATTTCATCTTATCTTGCCAAACGAATACTCTTATCTACAGTCATGCCACAAGTCAAATCTAAGAAAACTAGTAACAAAGGCAAAAAGGGTTCTTCATCTAGTAGCAACAAGAAAAATGCTAAACCCAATGATGTTGCTCCTAGTAGTTCTATTGATTCCCCTAATGATGGTTCTCTTAGCCAAGTTACACAGCAAGAAAATGCTTTATTGAAAGGGATTATAGAGAAAGGTATATACAAGAGTCTTGAAATGTACAAACAATTTGATGAGATTGTACGCAAGCATGGAGGATATCGGAAGAATCGCGGTGTTGGCTACTTCAACGCTAATGGAGTTGAATGGGAAGAATTTCAATATCCCAAGCCCAAGTTTGTTCCTCAAAAGGAGTAGCCTGAACATACTCTTCCTAAGGGGACAAACACTCAAGATGACCTTCCACTACAAGAACACAAGCTCAAGGGCAAGAACAAGATCCAAGAGGACTTTGACTCATATGACGATGAATCCCAAGCTATGGTGAAGTGGGTTCCCAAGGCTACTACAAGCTCAAATTCTACAAGTGCTACTTCAAAACCAAGGATCCCCATCAACTTGATCTGGGTTCCCAAGAAGAAGAACTAAAGAGTTCTTGAGGGGTGACTCCGCCAATGAAATTCACTCATACTCATTATTGGCAACATCTATGTCACACCCTGTGTTCGTATCACCTTGTCATGTTCGGATTTGTAAAATTTGGAGCCAATTAAAACTTTTTCAGTGCTTGTGCTTGTTTGAATTATTGCTTGTTTGCTTGTTGATTGTGGTATGTGGCACTCTTAGACTCTATCCCTCTTCATGTTCATCCTCCTTGACCCAAACTTCTTGCCCAATGATCCTCCCATGTGAATTGTGCCCAAAATTATTTTTATCAAATTTTATATTGACCAAAAGGGGTTTATCGAAATTAGGTTTTTAAAAAACCCTGAAATGAGGTTCGCACTGCAAGTCCTCACATTGGGTGGATCATTCTTCCCCAAAAGCTTTACTTCATACCTACTATGTATATCACTTGCCAAAACCACAAAATATTAATTTTAAAGGTTATTCTTACATTTTATTTAAAGGCTTTTTCTTAAGACCGGAAATGGTTTCTCCTAAGGATAAATTATTTAAATACTTTCAAAATATTTGAGAAAATTTAGGGAAACTCAGTGTACATATATTTTCCATATATATGAGTTTCAACACACGGGCATGTTAAAATCATCGGCAAAACCCCTCAAAACCCTTTATGTTCAAATTAAGCTTTTAAAATATTTCTATAAGAAACATTCTCAATAAATTCCAAGAAAATTCCAGCAAGTTAACACTACCATAGGTGATGATCTTGCAAAGTTTCATCTCAATCCAACTTGATTTGGTTCATGAAACCATCCCAAACCCCCTTCTGTCCAGATTCAACTTTGAACAACTTTACATGGTGAAGATTCTCCCCTTGACCCCAAACTTTGTGGACATGCTATAATCACCAAATAATGATTCTATACTAACTGGTGCATCAAGGGTAAAATCTTAGCATAACTAGATCTACAGAAACCTGATTCTGTTAGTTTCTAGGGTTCACAAGGTTTCCATTGTAAACTTTGCTCATTTGAGCTCAAACTTGGGTGATCCAGCCTATTTCTAACCATCATTTGATCCTATAAAATATCAGGGAAAGCAAGGTCCATTTGCTTCTCCTAAAGCCAATCAAGCACCTTCTGGTCAATTCTAGAAACCATCATTTTCTCCACTTCTACTATTCCCCTTGCCTTAAAACTTTTACCACAACCCCTCAGGGTTACCATCTACCTCTAGTAAAAACTCAGGCCCATAAGCCACCGAAAGGTGGGGTAAAACCTCCATTTTTCACCCTGGACAACATTGGCATCTACCTTTCTACCTATCCCCTACCCCATTTCTTTTCCTCTAGCCTCCCCCTAGCTCCTAGAGCATCTCCTAATGGTCCAGGAGCTAGGCGGCACGCAGGGGTGTGTCTAGAGCATGCAAGCATGCCATGGCATGCCAACGACATGCTCTAGAACACGCTAAAGTGCATGTCTGCACTATAGCTGGAGCATCCCGAGGGCTCCTGATAGCCTTGGGATGGGGGAAGCTGTCCCCCGAGGTTCCCTCGACGTCCGCAACCCTCCAAAACGCCGGGCCCCTCCTCCCTGGCTCTCTCTCGCCCCTGGTCACGCGTGCCAGACGCCGCCCGAGCCGTCCAATGCGCGAGCTCGCATGTGTGGGCGCTAGGGCCTACCTCCGCCCTCTCTCTTCCTCCTGCTGGTCCTAGGCAACGCCCAGGAGCGCACCTAACCCATCTCCACAGGGCCCCGAGGCCTGTAGCCCCCGCCTGCATGGTCGCTGGTGCATGCCTCCACCCTGGACCGGGGGCTGGCTATTTAAGCCGCCCCCAAGACCTCTCCTTCCCTCTGCTGACCTCCCTTCTCCAATAGAGCAGCCCTGCGCCACCATCTCACCCTCCCCGAGGCCCGTGCACGAGATCAGCCGAAAATCCGCCGCGGCAACACCACCGTCGATCTTCGTGTACCTCCCCTCTCTGACCCCCATTCCTGTCCCATTGGACTCCCTTCGACTCCCTGACCCATTCCCCTCCTTTCCCCCCTTTGTTTGGTGTGTAGGGTGACCGACACGTCCTCCTTCCGAAGCTGCATCCACTACGAGTGCTCGCCGCCGGCAACTCCGGTCACCTTCGGTGCTCCCTCCACCTCCCCTGGAAAGGCGACTCACCCCTGAGCCCGTTCCCGCATCCGCCTGCCATCGCCGTGCTATGCTCCGCCACCGGTGAGCCTTCCCCCCTCTCTGCCCCAAGGTGGGAGAAGGATCTGACACGTGGGGCCCACCTGTCAGCCTACCTCTCCCCCTCCAGCGCTCTCTCTCTCCCCCTCGCATTCATAGACAGTCGGGCCCCGTCCGTCAGGTTTGAACCTGGCTGCGTGCGAGGCCAGCTAGCTGGCCAGCTGGGCCGGCCCAACTGCTAGTCGCCTCTGGCCAGGGAACTGTGCCCTTTACTTTTTCCTTTTCCGTTTTGCTATACTTTCCAAAAATCCCACAGATTTGAAAATAATTCCAAACCCAATAATCTGTCCACCTAAATTCCTAGAATATTCCATAGAACTTGTTAGTGCCACTTGTTAAAATATTTGAAACATTTTATGTACAGTATTATTTTAAAACCTCTTTTTGGCATTTTTAGCCACTGTTAAAAATAGATTTGAAAACCTTTTTCATGTCAAAACCTTAGGAGAGTATTTTTAGTATAGTTTCTTGTATTTATCAGAGTAGGGTAGCATTTTTAATGATAGCTTGAGTGCTCTGTTTTTGTGTGATGCTTATTTTTACCATTATTTACCGTGACGATAGATTGCGCTATTGACGAGGGAGTTGGACCCGAAGACTTTGAAGACCCCGAACACTTTGTTGAGCCAGACAAGCAACCCTTTGACCATGTTATGAAACTTTTCATGCATGACATATAGCACTTGTTGTTTCGATGATTGATCATGATGTGTTGTTCCCCCTTCGGTGGGATGCCTCCGATACTTTTACCATTGACACTTGCATCGTGCAGGACCCTACCACCTTATGAGGGTTATGTGGGTGGGTGTAGATAGGATACTAGTAGATACTACGCCAGTGGGATGGGATTTATGCATAGTGATGGAAAGGGAGAAATGGTTTGAAAGACTTTTTGATAAGCCTGGCGTGTGCCACTAATGCCCGAGGAAGATGATGACGAGTTGGGTCAAAACTTGAGAAAGAAGTGGTGTACAAGAACAATTGGGTGTGTGTGGTTTTCAAAAACGGATTGGTGTAAGTTGTGATTGTTATTCCAACCTTACATGTGTGTGTTGGCTTGCAAGGTGAATTCTCTATGGAAGGAATGGAACCGGATCGTGAAGCGACTGCACATGAATTGAAGATATTGCAACTCAATGCTCAAGTATGTGACTTTTTATTCCACTGCATATGCCCTAAAAAAATCAACAAAATCAGTCGTATTGAACACGCAAAAGAGATTTGGGATACTTTTGTTGATATGCACGAAGGAACTGAGTCCATGAGAGAATCCAAGCTAGATGTTCTTGAAGGTCAACTTGACAAGTTCAAGATGAAGGATGGTGAAGGAGTCGCTGAGATGTACTCTTGTCTAGCTCTAATCACCGACAAGTTAATCATCAAGAATATACTTCGAGCTTTGGATGAGAGATATTACACTGTGTGCACATTGATCCAAATGATGCCAACTACAAAGATCTCAAACCAACAGAAGTGATTGGTAGAATTGTTGCTCATGAGATGACACTCAAAGAAAAGGAAGAGCTTCATAACAAGTCTAGCGGTGCTTACAAAGCCACAAGTGATGCTCCTGCTACCTCAAGCAACAACCTGTCACAAATGAAGAGATAAGCCTCATGGTCAACAAATTCAACAAGTTCTACAAGAATAGAAGCAAAGATCATAGCTCCAACTCAAGACATGAAGAGACGCGTTCGTCAAGTCGTGACCAAAAGTGCTACAATTGTGGGAAGCCCGAACATTACTCCAATGAGTGCTCGGTTACCTACAAACGAAGATAAGAGTCACCAAGAAGACGAAGCTCAAGAGATGAATCACCTCGAAGAGAGAGAACGAGTAGAGATGATCGTTATGAATGAAGACCCTAAAGGAGAAGTAGGCAATCGGAGAAGAGGACAAGTACACCGAGAGCTAATCAGGAAGAAAGCATCAAGCTCATGTTGGTGAATGGGTCTCTGGCTCCGACTTCGACAACCACTCCGAGAGAAGCTATCACTCCAACTCCGACTATAGCCAAGATGATGGTGTTGCCGGAGTTGCACTAGTGACAACCAACTCCTATGATCTATTTCATTCACCAAATGAAGGAGGTGGAAATTGCTTCATGGCTAAAGTCCCCAAGGTATCACAACCCAAATATGTTGATTTTGATAGTAATGAAGATGATTTGATTTACGATGATGACTTGCTATGTGATAAAACTAGTGGTGTTGATCATAATGAACTTGATATTTCTCATGCTAGTCAAGATAGGTCAATTGACGATGATAAGATGAAAATAGAAGAACTAATTAAAGAACTCAACACTCTTAAGTTTGCCCATGAATCTACTCTTAAAGATCATAATGAGCTTGTAAGAACTCATGAGAAGCTACGCTTCAAGAAGCTCAATTTGGAGCAAGAACATGAATTTCTTAAAGCTATCAATGACGGTCTCCGAAAAAAGATTTCATCTTATCTTGCCAAACGAATACTCTTGTCTACATTCATGCCACAAGTCAAATCTAAGCAAACTAGTAACAAAGGCAAAAAGGGTTCTTCATCTAGTAGCAACAAGAAAAATAATAAACCCAATGATGTTGCTCCTAGTAGTTCTATTGATTCCACTAATGATGGTTCTCTTAGCCAAGTTACACTGGAGCAAGAAAATTCTTTATTGAAAGGGATTATAGAGAAAGGTATATACAAGAGTCTTGAAATGTACAAACAATTTGATGAGATTGTACGCAAGCATGGAGGATATCGGAAGAATCGCGGTGTTGGCTACTTCAACGCTAATGGAGTTGAATGGGAAGAATGTGAATATCCCGAGCCCAAGTTTGTTCCTCAAAAGGAGTAGCATGAAAATAATCTTCCCAAGGGGACAAACACTCAAGATGACCTTCCACTACAAGAACACAAGCTCAAGGGCAAGAACAAGCTCCAAGAGGACTTTGACTCATATGAAGATGAATCCCAAGCTATGGTGAAGTGGGTTCCCAAGGCTACTACAAGCTCAACTTCTACAAGTGCTACTTCAACACCAAGGATCCCCATCAACTTGATCTGGGTTCCCAAGAAGAAGAACTAGAGAGTTCTTAAGGGGTGACTCCGCCAATGAAATTCACTCATACTCATTATTGGCAACATCTATGTCACACCCTGTGTTCGTATCACCTTGTCATGTTTGGATTTATAAAATTTGGAGCCAATTAAAACTTTTTCAGTGCTTGTGCTTGTTTGAATTATTGCTTGTTTGCTTGTTGATTGTGGTATGTGGCACTCTTAGACTCTATCCCTCTTCATGTTCATCCTCCTTGACCCAAACTTCTTGCCCAATGATCATCCCATGTGAATTGTGCCCAAAACTATTTTTATCAAATTTTATATTGACCAAAAAGGGTTTATCGAAATTAGGTTTTGAAAAAAACCCTGAAATGAGGTTTCACTGCAAGTCCTCAAATTGGGTGGATCATTCTTCCCCAAAAGCTTTACTGCATACCTACTAGGTATATCACTTCCCAAGACCACCAAATATTAATTTTAAAGGTTACTCTTATATTTTATTTAAAGGCTTTTTCTTAAGACCGGAAATGCTTTTTCCTAAGGATAAATTATTTAAATACTTTCAAAATATTTGAGAAAATTTAGGGAAACTCAATGTACATATATTTTCCATATATATGAGTTTCAACACACGGGCATGGTCAAATCATCGGCAAAACCCCTCAAAACCCTTTATGTTCAAATTAATGTTTTTGAAATATTTCTATAAGAAACATTCTCAATAAATTCCAAGAAAATTCCAGCAAGTTAACACTACCATAGGTGATGATCTTGCAAAGTTTCATCTCAATCCAACTTGATTTGGTTCATGAAACCATCCCAAACCCCCTTCTGTCCTAATTCAACTTTGAACAACTTTACATGGTGAAGATTCTCCCCTTTATACCAAACTTTGTGGACATGCTATAATCACCAAATAAAGATTCTGCACTAAGTGGTGCATCAAGGGTAAAAGCTTAGCATAACTAGATCTACAGAAACCTGATTCTGTTAGTTTCTAGGGTTCACAAGGTTTCCATTGTAAACTTTGCTCATTTGAGCTCAAACTTGGTGATCTAGCCTATTTCTGACCATCATTTGATCCTATCAAATATCAGGGAAAGCAAGGTCCATTTGCTTCTCCTAAAGCCAATCAAACACCTTCTAGTCAATTCTAGAAACCATCATTTTCTTCACTTCTACTATTCCCCTTGCCTTAAAACTTTTACCACAACCCCTCAAGGTCACCATCTACCTCTAGTAAAAACTCAGGCCCATAAGCCACCGAAAGGTGGGGTAAAACCTCCATTTTTCACGCTGGACAACATTGGCATCTACCTTTCTACGTCTCCCCTACCCCATTTCTTTTCCTCTAGCCTCCCCCTAGCTCCTAGAGCAACTCCTAATCGTCCAGGAGCTAGTGGGCACGCAGGGGTGTGTCCAGAGCATGCAAGCATGCCATGGCATGCCAATGACATGCTCTAGAACACGCTAAAGTGCATGTCCGCACTATAGCTGGAGCATCCCGAGGGATCCCGACAGCCTTGGGATGGGGGAAGCTGTCCCCCGAGGTTCCCTCGACGTCCGCAACCCTCCAAAACGCCGGCCCCCTCCTCCCTGGCTCTCTCTCGCCCCTGGTCACGCGTGCCCGACGCCGCCCGAGCCGCCCAATGTGCGAGCTCGCATGTGTGGGCGCTAGGGCCTACCTCGGCCCTCTCTCTTCCTCCTGCTGGTCCTAGGCAATGCCCAGGAGCGCCCCTGACCCATCTCCACAGGCC